>CM053593.1:277137177-277186145 GCA_028646575.1 Pseudocheirus occidentalis
AGAGAGAGGGAGAGAGAGGGAGAGAGAGAATCATTGCACTGTAGCTGGGCCTTGAAGGAGAAGAATTTCAATTGAAAAGAATAAAGCACGCTATTGTTGTCATTTAACTTGGAAGAAATATAGAAGGATTACCATGGTAGCATTAATATCACTAAAAGGCAAGAATAAGGTGACAATATAGGGCAATTCCTACTAAGGAAAACCCTACCACCACTTATAGCCACAAACTGGATTATAGAGAAATGAAAATTTTCTTAAAAAAAAGACTTTCAAGCTCTAGTTGAAGTCCAATGTACTCTGAACAATACTGACTATCACAGATTATGAATATGCCTGTATATGAGAGGCCGTGGCTGATCTAACCCCTTGTTCAGTTTTTTAAACTGTGTCCAACTCTTTGTGACCCTATTTGGGTTTTTTGTGGCAAAGATACTGGAGTGGCTTGTCATTTTTTTCTCTAGTTCATTTTACAGATAAGGAAACTGAGGCAAACAGGGTTAAGTGACTTACTCAAGGCCATATAGCTAGGAAGCGTCTGAGGTCAGATTTGAAATCAGGAAGATGAGCCTTCCAGATTCCAGGTCCAGCACTCTAATAACTGTACTGACTGTATGTAAAACCTTAATGGAGTGCCATAGTCAGAGTTTGGTGCTGCCCAGTGAAGCTAAAGGTTTTAAAAGTTCAGTGAGGTTCATTCTTGTCTGTGTGACCTTGGGCAAATTAAATTCTCGTTCTAGGCCTCTCTCTAAGATGACAAACGTCAGTGTTGGTGCTGATTGGGGAGTTTCATCACTGGGAATTCACTATGCTAATGAAATCATCCCTCTCCAATGGGGGAGGGAGGCAAAAGGTTAACAGAGAGGAAAATTGCCTATTTGGCAAAGGACAGGAGGTGTGTTATTTAAACATGTTGGAACTTTAAGCTACTGAAATGTGCTCTTAAGGAAAAGTTCTGAAGACAACTGATTCCTCTGATCAACAGTGAGCTAAACAGTGTGCTATCTGTTCTACTTATATTAAATCCTGGATATCAGAAGGTTAAAACTGGAGTAGAAAAATCTCTCAAATTCCAAATATCTATTTCCTTCTCCACTTTCTCATAATGAAGCTATTTTGCAATTCTGAACCAAAGAGATAACATTAGAAGCCATGTGGTGAAGTTGCCTAGCTCAGTGATTTACCAATGGCAGGGTGCCAAATTTTTGCTGATCTACATATCTTTTAGTACTGAAGGTCCTTACTTCTTAAAATCTTTAAACATTAAAAAAAACAAACAAACCCTGATTTTTCTTTTTCTTCCTCTTCAGTAATGATGGCTTACTTGTTCATTTACATAAGCTATGTTCTCCAGTAGAATATAAACTCTTTGAGGGCAGAGATGGTTATTTTTGGTTTAGGATTTCCAGGACCTAGCACATAATAGGAGATTATTAAAAACTTGTTAGATTTGATTGAATTCATCCTTTTTCCATTTGCAGCTGGTAATCTGGCTTCCACCTTCTCTCTGGCTCCCAGTCATCTCTCACTGAACCACTGAGTCATTATGCTGAGGATGCAGAGGATGGAGGTACCCAAGATAGACAATATAGATGTTTTGGTGGTTGTTCAATTGTTCAGTCTCTGTGACCCCATGGATCATAGCACCCCAGGCACTTCTAGGCTCTATTACCTCCTGAAGTCTGTCCAAGCTCATGTTCATTGTTTCCGTGACATTATCTTTCCATCTCATCCTCTGCCATCCCCTTTTCCTTTTGCCTTTCAATCTTTCCCAACATCAGGATCTTTTCCAATGAGTCCTGTCTTTTCAGTATTTGACCTTTCAGTGATTAGCTTGAATTAATTTCTTTAAGTATTGACTGATTTGAACTCCTTGTTGGTCATGGGACTCTGAAGAGTCTTCTCCCACACCACAATTTGAAAGCCTCAATTCTGCCTCAGCTTTTCTTATAGACCAACTCTCAGCCATATACTGCTACTAGAAAACCCATAGCTTTGACTATATGGACCTTTGTCAAGAAAGAGAAAAAAATCTATATGGATCTTTGTCGGCAAAGCGATTTCTCTGCTTTATAGAATGCTGTTCAGATTTGCCATAGCTTTCCTTCTAAGGAGCAAGCACCTTTTAATTTCATGGCTGTAGCTGATTTCTGCAGTGATCTTGAAGTTCAAGAACATAAAATCTGACACTGTTTCCATTTCTTCTCCCTCTCTCGGCCAGGAAGTGATGGGGCCAGTTGCCAAGATGTTAGTTTTTTTGATGTTAAGCTCCAAGTCAGCTTTTACATTCTCCTTTTTCATCTTCATCAAGAGATATCTTAATTTCTCTTCACTTATCCGTTTGCACACCATCTATGTTGAGGGACTGATTCCTCCAAGTCCCCTTCAAACAAAATCATACTTAACACCGTTCCAGAGAGAGAAATGAGATTTCTACAGTCTCCCTCAGGCACCCACTCCAATCATTAATAATGCTCAGAAAATTCTCCTTTGTATCTAACATAAAATCCCTCACAGTATTCCTTCATGTCTACTTCCTCTTGCTCTGTCTTCTATAGAGATGAAAACCAGCTGTTCACCATCTTCTCTGAAAGAGCCCTTTGCATTCTTGTACTGCTTTAAAATTAATATCCCTCAGCTTTCTCTTCTTGAAGTACAATACTCCCAGGTCCTCACAGGTCTTATTTTCAGCCCTTAGATTCCTATTTGTCTTCTGAACTTTCTCCAAATTATTTACCACTAGGATTAGGTAGCCTTCCTCACACAAGCTGAGGAAATACTCATGCTGTTAAGCTGCTCTGAGAAGAGATCCTAGGTTGCCTGTCCCTACGGCTCTCCCTGTAACAGTACACAACTTGAAAGCAATGCTCAGAGTAACTGGTCCTTTGTCAGTCAATAAATATTTGTTGAGTGCCTACTATGTGCTAAACACTGCTAAATGCTGGGGATACAAAGAAAGGTAAAAGACAGCCCTTGCTCTCCAGGATTAACAACCTAATGGGGAAGACAATATGCAAACATCTAAATAAGGGAAAGCTATATATAGGGTCAATGAGAAATCATCAATAGAGAGAAGGCGCTAGAATTAAGGGCATTCAGGACAGGCTTCTTATAGAAGGTGGGATTTTAGCTGGGTCTTGAAAGAAGACAGGAAACAGATGAGGAGGGAAAGCATTCCAGGCATGGGGAACAACCAGTTAAAATACTCACTGGGCTAGACTGACCCTTTCCTTATTTCTTTTTAAGGGACTTCTGGAATAGCATAATTAATCCAAACACAAATTCCAGTGAAGGCTGAGAGTTAAGTAATTTATAAAATCCTATGACTCATTTACTTATATGTTATTTTGGATAAATGAATTCAAACAATAATAATAAAAAAACTAAATCTGATAAAAAAAAAACCTAGCAGTTGGAGCTGTGGTAGGCAAACTACTTCTGACACAGGTGTTGTGCTGCAGCTGTTCAGCTTTCTGACCTCTACATCTGGCTCACATTCTGTTTGGATGTAACATAAACCTTGGCAAGAATCAGTTTGAAAAGTCTAGGCTACTAAAGTACCCAATCAGTAAATTAGAATTTACTTACACCTGATTTTTTTTAACCTGATTCACTTTTTAGAACTGTTCCAAAGATTAAATTAGACATTAGGGCTCTGAATTTGCAGTCAGGCTTACACTTTAAACAATATTAATTCATGCAACAGACATAGTAATGTTGCATTTCTCTTAAAGGATTTGTAACCAAATACATTCATTTTTCCTGAAAAGTCATCAATTACGGCAGTAAATCCAATATCTTTCCTGAGTATTTCATGTCAATAGTAGCAGATTCTTATCTTCTTCATCCTCCTTTAAAACTCCACTTTTAGAGCTAGAACATGTACATTCAGCTTTTTTTGTGGGGACATGTTTTGTAGACTTTAAAAAATCCAATTTACTGAATTAGTAATATGAAAATATTTAAAATGTCTTCATTTACTCAACAAATAAAATTTAGGAGTTGAGTTTTATGAAGCACTTTGCATTTTTTAAATAACATGTTGATTTTTGAAAAAGAGCTTAAATGTAACCATTACTTAAATAATTTGAACACACTTTATGGGGCTACTGCTATAATCAATTCAGTGAATTTAGAATTTGGAACTAGACAGGACCCGAAGTATCATTTAGTCCAACCCCTTAATTTTATGCAGGATACCAGCCCAGAATGAGTCAGTGATTTACCCTAGGTCCCTGGTAGCAAGAAGTAGAACCAGAATATATAAACCTACATCTCTTGACTCCAAATGGTTAATGGTACAGCAAAATACACATCTGGCCTTTTGGTGCAGAGACACATATTCTACCACACTGACACTTGAAACAATGTGGTCAAAGATCATACACAAAGTGCCTATTACACTTGGGGATAAGGAGCAGGTTACTGTATACATGTCATTTCACATGTCCTTACAAATGGACAAAATCACAACCAATGATTACAAGTCATTCTCAGTATAACAGGCCGCATGCACAGTAAGTCAATTTTGTGATCACCAGGGCTTCATAGTATCTCTGTGAAGAAAACTATATTCTCTCAAGAACTGTGTATAAAAACCTGATAAAATGACAAAATGAACAAAAGAACCCAAATAAATGGTAGGCAATCCAATGAAACATTCAACGCTAGTTTAAATTTGTAGTGTCATCCTGAGTTTATGGGTGGAACAAACTGCTACATTTACATAATAAACAGATTGTTTCACCATTAGCTTTTTTTTGGTTTGTTTCTTTCCAAATTCAGGATTCCTTCTTAGTAACTTTCAGAGGCTCCTTGGGCCCCTCTTTCCACTGCAGATTTAACAGATGCTTCTGAGGAAGCCTTCAGTGAACAGTTCTAAACAGTGAACAGGCTGGCGCTTGCCTGTATCTGTCAGAAGCAAACAAAATATGAAATTCAGCCTGACAGCAGGGAAAGGAGGAGACAAGGGAGGTCAGGGTAAATTAATCAGTGGAGAAGTTGAGAAAATGGTATGGTAGGGTATTTTCCTAAGAGGAATGTAAAAATGTTATAGAATTGGTGTTTTGCAAGGGATAAGTGAAAGGACATAGAAAGGGGGACAAGGAAATAAAAGACTGGATTTTCAGAGCTTAGATAATATATGTTAATAATAACAATAGTGAACATTTCCCAGTTTAGGGTATACACAGAAATCTCACTGTGTTGTGAGGCTCAGAGGAGATTCATTAATTGAATGAATTGAATGAAAGAAATGACTGTTCCAGGTACTGTGTGGGCCAGTCTTTGTTCTTATCAATGAGTTTATATTCCACAGGGAATAAATGACAGCTACAAAGATAAGTAAATTTTTAAAAGAGTAATGGTTGGATGGGAGAACATTAACAAATTCAGGGAACGAAGAGCGATCTTGTGTAGAAAATGGCTTGAGATTAGCCTTGAAGGAGATAGGCACTGAGGAGGTAGATTGAGACTGAAGATTTAAAGAATTCCAGGAATGGTAGGGTAGCCTCTTCAAAAGTTGAGAGGTAGAAGACAGAATGTCAGGTAGAGAAAACATCAGTTAGGCCTGTTTGACTGGAATGTAAAACATGTCAAGGGGTATTGTGTGAAATCATTTGGAAAAGACAGCTCAGGGTTTGATTATGATCACTTTAAATGCTAAACCCAGGAATTTATACTTTAATCCAGAGCCACTAGAGATCCACCAAAGCTTCCTAAGCAGAGGAGTGCCATGGTCAGAACTGTGCTGTAGAAATAGCAATTTGGCAGCCACTTGGAGGATGCATTGGAGACAGGAGGGCACGGAGCCAGTGAGTAGGCTATTGTGAAATGGTCAAGGAGAGGAGGTGAGGGCCTCCCTGAAGTATATATGTAAAGTGCTCTACAAAATTTAAAGCATTTATATAAATGTTAGTTATTAAAATAATAACTTATTATCATTATTACAAAAAGATTCCCTGGCTTCAGGTCTCCTTGTATACCTAATCTTTTCTTCTTTACCTGATACACACATATACATATATCTATATACATACATACACATATATATGGATACACACATGTATGGGATTTGCCTGGGTGCAAAAATGCCTAGATATCACTACTGACCATCTTCTCTATCAAGTTTAGCTAATGAAGTTGTTGATATCCTGTATTGATACAGGCAATGTTGGGGGAGGGGGAGGATGGTAATGATGGAAGGTAACTTACGTTTATTTTCAAGCAGCAAAATGCCCCAAGGATATACTATGAACCAATCTTGTGATAAAGTCTTCCCTAATTGTTTTTTTTTACTGTCCACTGCCAATAGCCATGAGTGATTTCTACACCAGTCAATTCTTTATTAATCAAAAAAAATTCAAAGGAACAGAGGATCAATAATCCTTAGTTCTTCTCAATTAATTTGGAGAAGCCTTGATTCCTTGGCCATTGGAGAAGTTCAAGGATGAGTGGCAGTGTAGCTAAGCTATTTCTTCTAGTTAGCCCACATCTTAAATACAGGATCCAATTCTGGGTATCAGATTTTAGGGGGACCATCATAACCTAAAGCACATCAGAGGAGGGTGACAAAAATGGGAGGGATTTTAGTTCAGTATCAGGGCTGCCCAAAATTCTTTGAGAAGTACTCTGCTTACCATCACTAGAAGTCTTCATAAAGAGGCTAGATGATCACTTTGTAGGGTACTAAAAAGGGGATTTGTTTCAGGTATAGGTTGTACTGGATGATTCTAACATACTGTGATTCTATAAATTAGCTGTAGGAATTAAACTCAAACTCTTCATTTCCCCGTAATTCCAGCCTCAGGAATTCTTGAGAAATGAAATAAATAAAGGCAGTAAAAACTTTTTTTTTCCCCAGAAACTATGAATATATTTGCTTTCTTTAAAATCTCAGCAAATTTATTGTATTCTTATCCCAACTCTGATTGTCTTTAATATTTAATATGGAAAAAGCAAGATAATGTATGTGTAGTAAACAGAAATGAAAGAATCTGCAGGTACATTTGGAAAAAAAATTACTGAAATTTAAATAAAAGCTTCTGGAATGTCAATATGCTATATGATATAAAAAAGCTGTTTCTTGGTTGCATCGGACTCTTTGTGACCCCATTTGGGTTTTTCTTGGCAAAGATACTGATATGGTTTGCCATTTCCCTCTCCAGCTCATTTTACAGATGAGGAAACTGAGGTAAACAGGGTAAAATAACTTGCCCAGGGTCACATAGCTAGTTAAGTGTCTGAGGCCAGATTTGAACTCAGAAAAATAAGTCTTCCTGACTTCACGCCCTGCACTCTATACACTCTATTCACCTCGCTGCACATTTTATAACTGTGTATATTACTGTTTGATATAATTAAATTTCCCTAGAGGTTTTTCCTTTCAATTTTAGTATGGAGTTTCCTCTAATATATAGGAGAGTTTCCACTATGTTTCCTCTAGTTTAGTATGGAGCAACTCTTTAGAATTACTTTCCATGTTTTGACAACCCAGAGAATGCTGACAGCCCAGCATTCAAGGAAGAAAAGGTATTACTATGGTTAAGGAAAATAAAACAAGTAATTGTTAAATACAATTCTGTAACTTGGCAAACAATTCAGAATTCTCTAAGGAGTTCCTGCAATATGGGTATATCCTCTATATCAGCAGTTCTCAACTTGTGAGTTATGTTCAATTTGTAACAATGAAAATACATCCTGCATATTGGATATGTACATCATGATTCATAACAGTAGCAAAATTACAGTTATGAAATAGCAATGAAAATAATTTTATGGTTGGGGGGGTCACCACAACATAAAGAACTGTATTAAAGGGTCGTGGCATTAGGAAGATGGAGAACCACTGCTCTTTATCTATGTGATCAACTTAATAATGAGTGTTGTTTGCAGCTACTGGATTTGTAGACTGTCAAAGATCACACACAGGGTTATCCATTTAATCACAGCAATAAAATAGTTAAGCTTCCACAGGCATCATCAAGGAAAAGAGGCCTGCCAATTCCTATTTCCACCAACACAGCTAGTGTAGACCAGGGGAACAAAGTTCTCACCATCAAAGACCTTGGCACTGTTACATGCTTTTCAGTGCAAATGACACTAAAGATTCATTACTATCTGCTTTGCTGTTATACCCTAAGGACTATGAGGACTTTCTATTTGACTTGGGAGGTATTGGAATTGCTAAAAGCGTCGTCTCTCCCTTCTAGAATCGGAGCCCCGTGAGACCAAGGTCTGAATGATTTTTTTGTTTTTATCCTCAGTGTTTAGCACAGTGCTGGCTATACAGTAAACACTCAGAAATTTAAAAAAAATTCATCCATTCATTTGATTTTGAACATCTACATGGTGATGCAGTACCATGCCTAGAGAGGAAGCTTGGTGTAGAGGCTGCAGACTGAACTAGCAACCAAGAAACTTAGATCCTAATCCCTGTGCCATGTAGCCATTCTTGTGTGAGTCACTCAATTTCTCTGGGCTAAAATTTCCTAATCAATAAAAGGAAGAGATTCGACTAGATGAACTCTAGGGTCCCTTTCAGATTTAAAATGCCAAGATTCTAAATTAAAGCAACTATTACATAACCAAGTGTCCTCTACTAGTTAATTTCATGTTTGCCCTAGCTACTTGGGTTATCCTGGTTGGGTAAATCTGCTAACTTCTCTCTGCCTTAGTTTTTTTTTTTAACTTGTAAAATGCATAAAATGCCACTCATTGCAACTTATACTATGAGTGTTAATTTTCATTGTGAAATAAGCTGTGCTATGTTAAAGAACTTTGAAAACTATAAATCACATAAATCCTATCAATTGTCATATAATGGGTATTACAGCTTTTACATTTCAGTAACTACATTTGGATATTTTTTATTCCTGGAAAGTTTCCATGATAGAATATAGCCAATAGACTAGGTTTTTTTCTCTTTCCCCATGTCAAATGCCTAGATACACGTGAATGTAAAGAAAGGAGAATTTGTTAGCACAGTCATAGTCTTTGACCAACATTTTCACTCTTTCTATCTCATTTTCTTTGCCTGGCCAGTTTCTACAACTACTCTTGACAGCCCAGCCAATGAAAACTTTTGCTCCCAAGCATGACATCAAATAGATAACCAGGGTCATAGAATTATAGAATTGGACGGCACCATTTAGGCCAGGCTCCTCAGTTTTTTAAAATGCTAAAATTAATCAGCTCTCACAAAATATAGCTATTTTATTCCTTGGATGCATAGATTACATACATACATTATATAATATATTGTCTGTCTGTCTATTTATCTTAGAAAAGCTTATACAAGAAATCCATCTTGCCCTACAAGAAAGTAAGGGGGGAATATGGGGGATATAAGAGAGGGCAGATTGGGGAAAGGGGTATTCAGTATGCTTGCCATCTTGGGGTAGGGGATAGGGGAGAGATGGGAAGAAAATCTGTAACTCAAAATCTTTGGGAAATGAATGTTGAAAACTAAAAATAAATTAAAAAAAGAAAAGCTTATTCAGAATGTCCCAAAAGTCTTAGTGTAGCTTAAAGTTAATAGCTTTAATGTTTAATATTTAAAAACTTTAATAATGTTAACTGTAACTAACATTTTTGTTGCTCATTTCTCTTTTTTTAAAAAAAGCAGAAAGAGGGACAAAATATTTGCATCAAAATATCATGAGACCAATATTTATTTGCATTTTGAATTACAAAATACTACTTTAGAAGTTCTTTCCCACTTTTTGGAACTATAAGATATCATTGACGTATATTTCACGATTTTTTTCTTCTTTTTCTCTTAAGTTGAAATCATAATGATGAACTAAGGGCCATTTATTTATTTTCATGCAATACAATATGATCTTAATTAGATATTATAAAACAGTCTTTTAAATCAAGAAGTAGGAGTAGAGCTTTTTGAAAGATTTTTGTACCACAATTATGAATAAAGGAATACTGAAAACTTACAATACATTATTTTTAAGCGATTGTATGGTGTAGCTCTTATCTAATAAGATTTTCTTTGTGAATGATTGAATATCTGAGATTGAAGTATTAGCTAAAAATTAGGGATCAAAGAAAGTGTTTTAAGAATTGCTTCAGGGACAATAATCCTTTCATCATGGAATATTTGTCAAACAAACTTTCAGGTCAACTGGACTTCGTGGCAATCTTACATTCCTAAAAGACTTTCAGAATATCTAACCTGGTAATATATTGTGCTTTCTTTATATTTAGTCCCCAACCTAAAAAGGAGGAACCTGAAATCCGTTCTGAGAAATAAAGAGCTAAAAACAGCAACTTTCATTTCTTTGTTGATGAGAACATACTGATGTGTTCTGCCTTAAGTTCCCACTTCCTTTGAAGACTTTTTTTGGGGGAACTCCATTGTGCTTTGAGGGAAATGCTGATGGTTTTTAAAAAGAACGCCAACTTTAATTCTGAAAGTCACAGGTTTAGTTTAGTTAAACTTAATATTTAAGGAGAAGCAGCGTGACACAGTAGTTAATGAGCTAGCCTCAAAGCCAAGAAGATCTGGGTTCAGATGCCATTCTGACTGACACATACTGGCACAGTAACCCTGGTCAAGTCACTTAACCTTAAAGAGTTCTATGTCACTAAGACTCCTTGCAGAGAAAGTGCTTACTTTCATTAGTAGAAGGAGTTTTTTTTCTTCTGGGAAAATTCAACCCGGAACAATGAAAACTGCAGGCCTAGTCCTTGCCCTCATTCCCAAAACTTAATGTAACTAACACTGTGGTCAAGACACCAACTAAGAAAATTCAAGATTAAAATAAGCTTTCCTTTCTTATAGTCATTTTTTTGGGGGGGGGTTTCTATTTACTTAACTATTCAACTTAATCTTATCTTAGTTTTTCTCTTATTAGACTGAGCTTTTTGAATGAAGGGAATGTGTCCCACTCATTCTTATATCTCCCATAACTTCTAGGATGGTGCCTTATGCATTGTAGGCATTCGACAATAAATATTTGTTGATTGAACAAACAGCTACAGCTAGACATTTGGTGACTGGTCATTCACATCAACCTTAATTTACTTCACCTCTTTACTGGAGTGACCTTAAAAGTTCATTTGTTGGAGTAAAAATAAAATTAAAAGCTAGCACAAAGGGACCAAATCACTCTTAAGACTGATTCACTATCTTTCCTCTAGGCTCAATAGCAATTTTTTTCACAGACCTGTGGTTGCACAACAGCATAAATTTTACTAAAATATGAAGTACTAATGTATGCTAATCACCACAGATTCAGCATTCCAGTTTTAGAGAACAAAGATAAGCAGAAAACTAGGGAAAAAAGGGACTTGTTTTTGACACAGTAAAATACTAGTCTGAAAAATAAACACAAAATTTTAATACAATTTTTGAAGCAATCTCTAAGTGAAAAAGTTCTTTCTCCAATTTAATGCAACATCAACTAGTTACTTCGAAGCAGTCATTTCGAAAAATAAATGAAGACTTTATTAACTGCCTCTCCTGAAAAACTGAAATGTGGCATTTCCCGTTCAAAGTGTTAGCCCCAATAAACAAAATTCAGACTTTTAAGATTCTTTGCAGAGATGAAACCAATCTTAAATGATTTCACAAAAAAACTCTCTCAAAATACACCCTCCCTGATGGGGGTTGGAGGTGGGAGAGGGGGGCAAGAAAGTCAGTCTCTTTCTCTCTCTCTCTCTCTCTCTCTCTCTCTCTCTCTCTCACACACACACACACACACACACACACACACACACACACACACACACACACACACACACTTACTTCAAGAGCTAGTACTTCTAGCTCTTGTGGATTCAAACGGCAGTGAGCCCATGTGGCATCACTTACGGAACTTCTCAGATTCTGTGAGTCAAAGTGCTGGGCCCCCCCACAGACATAACCCCAAACCAGAGACAACCGTGAAGCACAAATCACAGCGCGACACAGAATTGAGGTCTCTCTCAATCTCTCTCCTTCTCCCCCCGTCACCCCCCCCCCCGTAAGTATCGGAAAAACTATAGGTATCTGGAAACTAACACTGAGGGAAGCTTGGAATGTACTTCCTCGGATATGATTCTGCAGCCCCAAATTGGGCCAATTTGTAGAGAAGCAAAGATCCTTTGAGCACCCCTCTCTCTCCTCCCCACCGTAATTCCAACACATCAAGGGGTCAAAGAGCAGGGAATGGAGGAGAGAAATGAAGGCTGGGAGAAGGCAATGACCAGGAAACAGCCCAGTGGGAGAGGGGCTGTGGGTGATGGCGTATGTGACCATAACCAGTTTAACAGTACTGGCCTCTCCCGGTGTACCTAGCAATTATATCGGTCCTTTACATTTCGGAGGGGGCAAGAGGAGAGAAGATAGCCGATGCTGTTTGGGCAGGTCAGGGAAGCCTCCAACTCGTGGCTTCCACTCCATGCTCCCTCGCTCTCTCTTGGGGACAGGGGTCGGAGAAGCTCCGGAGCGCTTCGCTCAGGGGTAGAGAAAGCAGCGCCCGGCCCAATTCGGCCCTAGCGCAGCGGGCCGGGGCTAGCTAGAAGTGCCCGTAACTTTCCACTGCTCCCCCAGCCTTTCCAATGGAGATGCTCCTGTCCCGACCGTCTCTTCCTCACTACAACCCAGAAGGACCGGGGTAAACATGAAACTTGTCCAAGAAAACTTTGTGCGCTCGGAGCGCCCTCTCCACTCATTCCACTTACCGCTCCCGGGCCGCTGCAGCCGCTCAGTCCTCAGCAGGCTCCTCGTCTTGGCCCGGGCTCTCCGGCCCCCGCCGCCCCGTTTTCACTCCATGGCGGCCGGAGCCTTGGGTG
Organism: Pseudocheirus occidentalis; assembly: GCA_028646575.1. NCBI lineage: Eukaryota > Metazoa > Chordata > Mammalia > Diprotodontia > Pseudocheiridae > Pseudocheirus > Pseudocheirus occidentalis. The sequence goes on from CM053593.1 coordinate 277,149,964, forward strand.
GGGGAAGCCCGCCTCCCCTGGCGCCCCTCAGTCCCCGCTGCTCCATGGATGTGCGCCAGGAACTCTTCAGTCTGCGCCTCTCCACCTCCCCCGGGGATGCGCTGGCCGCCTGAGCCTAGGGCCAGGCTGGAGGGACTGTGTCCGCAAGGAGAGCAAGCTAGGGGGTGGGGTGGGGCGTGTAGGGGTGGGGGCTGGGAGGCCGAGGGGAGGGGAAGCCGCTTAGGCTCCACTAGTGTGTGTGTGTGGGGGGGAGGGGGTGGTTTAAGAGGAGGGAGAGAGGGAGGAAACCGCAACGTCACCAGAGCCAGCTGTGAACTGGGGAGGAGACTGGGACCTGGGGAACCCCCTTCCTCCTGCAATCCCCACTTCCCCCCAACCCTTTGCCTTTTCTTAGGACTTACTCCCTCCAGGCCTTCTTTCCAGTCTTTATCCTATTAGACGCCCTTCCTTTCAGCTTGTCCCACAAGGCTTGCAGGAATGAAAAAACCGGGTCCTGCGAGATCCAACCTAATGCTTTCTTTGGTCACCCAGGTGACCTCCCATCACCCTGGAGAAAGGGAACTTGTGGTTACAGATGGGTCTGGGTGTCTCCCTAAGCCCACACGTAGTGGAAGGAGCCCCGGAATTTTGATTCTCTTAACTGGAAAGTGAATGGGTTTAGATTAGACGATTTCTAAAGTCCCTTCCAGTTCTAAAAATCCTATGATCTTATTTAGTTTCGTACTCTGGACAAAGAGAAAGTCACCTACCTATTCAAGGATAGTTCTCAAATGACTTAGGGGCAACTTTAGCGGTACATTTCAGTAATTGAGCCACGTGAAGTCTCAGTCCTTCTCAATTGCGATGGAAGGAGGGCCTTCACTGCAGTTGCATCAGACACAACTCCTTAAAAAAAATAGTGCCTCAGTTTCTCACTACACAACTACAAAATCTCAAGCATTTTTCCAAAATACAATAAAACAGGCATTCTGTCTTTTTCTCAGATATTTAAATATTCTAACATTCTTTTCCCGGAATTTGGCTTCTGGAAGTGTTGTAGAGAACAGCTGACTTCACTAAGGAATTTAGAAAGTGGATTTTCTTTGAAGTTTGATTCAATATGCTGATTGCTTAAGTCAGAAACTTGAATATGAGCCAGTGAGAGTCCTTATCGTGAACAAATTACCGTCCCAATCAAGAAAGACACCATTTTACAAGAGTTGTGTATTCAGAGGTCATTGCATCTTTTCGTCTAACATTTCATTTGATATTTTATTTTGTAATTTTAAATTGCTCCTTTTCTTCCCATTTATTTTTATTTTGATAAAAGAAGAAATTAACTATTGAGCTAGCTTTTAAATTACTTTCCATTTGGAAATAACTTTCCAGTAACAAATTAATAATAATGATAGTATATTAATATACATTAATATAATATAATCATATAATAATAAAAGTAATAAATTACTTTCCAGTAATAAATTAATAATAACATATTATATTAATATAATAATTATATAATAATAAAAGTAATAAATTACTTTCCAGTAATGAATTAATAATCACAATAATTGTATATTATATTAATATATTTTGATAATTATAGAATAATAAAAGTAATAAATTAAGTAAAAAATTACTTAAATTACTTTCTAGTAGGGCATAATAACTAGAGACTAATGACTGTGAGGGAACCTTTAGAACAACAACATTTACAAAGGGCCCTCTCTATGGCAGGTCCTTTATAAGGTATTATCTCATTTGAGTGACACAACAACCCAAAGAGGTAGGTGCTATTATTACCCCCATTTTAAAGTGAAGGAAATAGAAGCAAATAGAGGTTAAATGACTTGGTCAGGGTCACAAAGCTAGCATATAAGACTTCATTTAAACTCAGGTCTTTCAGACTCCAGGCCCATCACTCTATACATTGAACCACCTAGCTGTCTCAGCTAGAATACTTTAGTGCAAAATTATCTAAGAATTATATTAGTTAACTAGCATCTAGATAGTGATTTAAGGTTTTCAAAGTGCTTTAGAAATGTCTAATTTTAACCCCACAACAACCCTGGGACACAGATGCTATTATAATACCCATTTTACAGAGGAGGAAAAGAGGTTAAGTGACCGTGTGCCTAGGGACTCACAGGTAAGAAGTGTCTTCAGCATATGTAAACTACATAGAAAATATTCAAACTTGGAATAATCTTATATTTGTTTGTATTTCAGAACCCTGAAGCCTATCCTCCCTCCAATTCCAGATGACTATGGAAGGATTGTTGTGGATAAGGATTGTCACAACAAAGAAACCTAGATTGGATTGGGACAATGTTCAGGTTCTGATATCAAACCAAGAACTTCCTGAGACTAAGTGGTTTGAACCGAGGGGTCTTCAAAATTAATTTTCCCAACCAGCAATCTGCCAGGAATTACCCCCTTCTCTTTATCCCTAAGAAGAGCAGATGAAAGTACTTCAGGACATCTAATCTGGATTGAAATCCCTGGAGAAATCTTTATGCTTTGGAGTTCAGAGTCCAGAATTTAGAAGTGCTGAGCTGCATTTAAATGGTAGACTTGGAGGAGTGCCAAACACTCTCACACATTTGACAATCACAAATTCTGGAGTGAAAAGAGCAGTGTGGGTATCACCCTTCTGGAAAACAAAGAAAAGGCTACTTTTGCCCTGGTCAACAAAAATGAGTATTACCAAATAAAGTACTGGGGGCATTCTACCCTCTCAATCCTATAAGGCAAAGTAGGGCTGTACTCATGCTGAAGATTTCTTTTTTGAAGTGAGTTCATAGAAAATTAGAAAGTATGCTTTAAATCACTACTGATTAGAAATATGTACATTAAAACAACCTTAAGGTACTTCCTCACACTAATGAGAGTGGCGAACATAACAGAAAAGAAAAATGATGAATGCTGGAGAAGATGTGGAAAAATAGGGACAATAATGTATTGTTGGAGTTGTGAATGGGTTCAACCACTCTGGAGAACAATTTGGAACTATGCCCAAAGGGCTATCAGACTGCTTATATCTGTATCCCAGGGAGAGATCAGAATAAAGGGGGGGGGGAGAAAAAAACCTGTAAGTACAAAAGTAGTTATAATAGCTCTTTTTGTGGTACCTAAAATTGGAAATTGAGGGGATACCCATCAATTGAAGAATAACTGAACAAATTGTGGAATATGTGATGAAATACTATTGTGTTATAAGAAATGAATAGCAGGATGGTTTCAGAAAAAACCTGGGAAGACTTATATGAACTGACACAAAGTGAAATGAGCAGAACCAGAATAGGGTACATAATAACAACACTATTGCAATGATGATTAACTGTGGAAGACTTAGTTACTCTGATCCAAAACAATTGCAAAGGACTCATGATGAAAAGATGTTTTCCATCTCCAGGGAAAGAACTGATGAATTCTGAGTGCAAATTAAGGCATACTTTAAAAAAATTTTTTCAAATGTTTTTTCTTTTTTTTTTAACATGGCTAATATGGACATGCTTTGCATGACTTTAGACACATATTAATATCATATTGCTTGCCTTCTTACTGGGTGTGGAAGGGGCAGGAAGAAGAGAATTTGGTACTCAAAATAAAAAAATGAATGTTAAAAATACATGCTTAAAAATAAAATTAAAAATTAAGGCTAGCTAGGGTAGACCATGTGAAGGGGGAATGGATTTAATATTTAGTACTTAATATTCATCAAAAGACATTTTGTAAATTTTGAAAATTTAAGCAATTTAAAAATGTATAATCATATACACTATCTAGAACCTTTGGAGAATTTAAATAATGAACTTTTAAACAAATATTTATTTAGGACCTATCAAGAGCATTTATTAGTTATGTCAGTTCCTGTAGTACATGATGGGGATACAGAGCTACTATTCTAACAGGGAAACATGTACATTATATACCAGGTAAATAGAAGTGTGGCAGACTTTAGGGTTGATGAAGTTAGGTGATTACACAAGGCAATTTCAGGGGAGAAACTATTCTTTCCCTTATTTGTATCCTCAGCACTTAACACAGTGCCTTTTGCACATAGTAAGTGCTATGTAAATCCTAGCATGGCTTGTTGGCTTAGCTTTGAAGGGATTCTGATAGGTTCAGAGACAGATGTACTGACTGCCAGGCATGTTGAAGAGCTCGTGGAAAGGAGATGGAAATCTATCTTATTCCTGAGGCAGTTAGGTGGCATGGGATACCGGGCTGAACCTGGTCAGAAAGACCCAAGTTAAAATCTAGCTGCAAATACTAGCTGTGTGACCTTGGGCAAGTCACTTAAGCTCAGTTTCCTCAGCTGTAAAATGGGAATAATAATAGTATCTACCTCCTGGGACTGTGAAGATCCAACGAGAGAATATTTATAAAGAACTTAAGTACAGTGTCGGGTGCTATGAGTGGTGTTGTTACTATATTGGAGGAACAGCAAGGCACTGAGGTGCCTGTTGTGAAATAGCATAGTCCATTCTCTCAAAAAGCTTTCAGTTCATTGTATTATGCTATGCATACATACATATGTATATACATATATATATATATATACACAGCTCAGTATAACGTTTAGTCATTTTCTGTAGTGCTCTAGTCTTTGTGACCCCCATTTAGGGTTTTCTTGGCAAAAATATTGGAGTGATTTACCATTTCCTTCTCCAACTTATTTTACAGATGAGAAAACTGTAGGAAACAGTTAAGTGACTTGTCCAGGGTCACACAGCTACTAAGTATTTAAGGCCACATTTAAACTCAGGTCTTCCTGACTCCAGGCCCTGCACTGGAACCACTTCTCCACCTCTGCCTAGCCACCTGATAAGTACAATGCTTAAGGTATTTTATAAGAATATGATGGGGACAAATAAAGATACAAAATATTCTAGGCATATTAGAAGAGAAAAAGAACACTTTCAGCTGGTCAGTGGGAGAAAGGATGATCCAGAAAGACAACTAAGAATAAAGAATATATTACTTTTTAGCTTTTGGAAATAAGAAATAACTACTTTATATAGTTACCTAACCTGGTAGTTCCCTAACGGAGTGGGTGAAAACCCTAGATTATACCAAGATAAAGTTTTTTTAATGGAAGGATGTATTTACTTTGGGAGGGGCTGCTGGCTGAGAGCTAAAGTTACAATGATGACCAGTTAGATGTCTGATGTGCAAGACATACATTAGCAATCCCAAACAGAAGCCTGTTTCTGGTTTGTGAAACTTCCTGTAGTTGGTGATGTCTTTAGTGATTTCATCCAATTCCATGACTTCAATTTTCACCTCTAAACCAATTTCCAAATTTATATATCTAGACCCACTCTGTTCCCTCTCCTTCAGTTCCTCATTTTCAATTATCTGCTAGGCATTTTCACCTAAATATTCTATTAACACCTCAAATTCACCACGTCCCAAACAGAATTCATTAGCTTTTCTCCTAAGCATGACCCATATCCCTTTCTCATCATACCTGCATTATTTGAATAACACGAGTTTTGCTTCCTAAGTAGGACACTACGCAGAGACCATAAGAACTGTATTTTCTTTTCCTCCAAAAAGCAGAATGCATTAGGAAATCTTTCTAGAAGGCCCAGTGCTCAAACTTCTGAAAGCAGGAACTCCTGAACTTGGAGTTAGCCACCTGGCAGTTCTCAAGGGTGGTACTGCCCAGGAAATCTCCCTGCTTAGCCAGAAAGATAGATTCTGAGATTAAGTTGCCCAAGGAATATAAAAATTCTTTTCTTTACATATGAGGTTGGGTTCCAGAACAAAGTTCTTACACTCTCCTCTCAGTTCAAGCTCAAAAATGTTTGTCTCCCATGTCCTTCTTCTATAAATCAATATTATTTATTGCATCTGGTGATGGGGTGTGTAGTGGAGGGGAAGAGGGGGGAGAGAAAATTCCACCTGCTACACTGGAAGGGGTATGAGAGGCAAAGAGCAAGTCCTCCAAAGTTTAGTCCTCGTAAGCTGGGCCATCTTGCTTTTACAGGCCCCAAATAAATGTGGCTGGTCTATGGGCAGCAAGTCATCCTTGAGTTACCCATAAGTGGCCTGTAATCAATGGCCAAAGAACTATAGTCTCATCAGTCTGATTGGGTGAACTCTTCAATTAGATCAGGGACTCTCTTCATCTACACACACACACACACACACACACACAGACAGTTTATGCACATGCACAAGTGCATGTGTGTATGTGTATGCACATGCTTACATATGTATATGCACACACATGTCTATATATGCTCATTATTTTTATCAGTTCTTAATTTATTAGTGCCCTTTGCTAAGTCCTGTCGGTCCTTTCACAACATCTCTCACTTTGATCTCCTTTCTCCACATATTTCCATCATCCTAGAATAGGTCCTTTGCACTTTATTATCTTTCTCACATTTATCCCCTTTCTACATATATTTTCATCATGCTGGATGAAGTCTTTTACTACTCCTTGCCTAGACTATTGTAATAGCTTCTTAACTTGTCTCCGCACCTTTAGTATCTATCTTCTCCAAGCTATCCTTTACACAATCTTCTTAAATCATCATTCTGATCATCTAGTCATCATTTTGACTCTCTCCTTAACTTTCTCTGGTTTGCCTTTGTCTTTTCTACAATATAGCCTCCTTGTTAAGGCAGATTCCAGAGCAATTCACTTACTTAAACTTGGGGTAGGCTGTTGAAATGTCAATGTCATAATTCAAAATGTATACAACATGCTAATATTTCTCATCAAAAAGGCTAGGCTGACTACAGCGTTCTGAAACCACTTCTTTGATGACATTTTATACATACAGCAAATACTGCCCTGGGGATCAGTCGTGAAGTAGGCAGAGTTTATCTTGGGTACATATCCCTAACTTCCCCACTTTTGAATACTATTTTCACTTGGTTAGATTTGGTTGACTTCTTTAGTCAATTGAATTCTTTTGGAGCTCGATTCTATAATATAGGCAAGAAGTTCCATCCAATCAGGAGGAAAAGATTTGACATGGTTCTAACACCTTAGTGTTTAAACACAACTTGCATTGATACATTTATGGTCAGTATATTTAAAAGAATGGTACTGGTACAAAAATATTGGCCTACCTAGATTTTTTCAGGTTTTGTAGGTGTGGAATGTCCACTCAGAAGTAACTTCCCCAACTCCTCAAAAAATGGACCACAGAAAGAGAAACTCAAAGAAAAAACTTTCTAAGTTGCCAGAACTTCAGATTACCTGGGTGGAAGAGATATTTGAAAGCGTTGGTTCCTTTCCAGTACCCCTCAAGAGATGTCTAATATGTGACTGAATTATATATGTGGAGCTTTCCATATATAATTAGTAAATTTTGTTCTAATTTTAGAAAAATTATGTGTTCAAACTTAGAAGTTTGAACCAGTTCACTACTTGAATTATTATTTTCTTAATAAAGCTTTTGTTGGGATAGCTAGGTGGCGCAGTGAGTAGAGCACCGGCCTTGGAGTTGGGAGGACTTGGGTTCAACTCCAGCCTCAGACACTTAACATAACACTTACTAGCCGTGTGACCTTGGGCAAGTCACTTAACCCCAAAATTGCCCTGCCCTCCAAAAAAAGCAAATATATACATATATATAAAGCTTTTGTTTCACTTTGAGAAATTAATAAAATGATGAATGGTTGTGTTTAGTTCAGGGTTTAACAATTAGTACAGTTTATTCCCCTCTTTTAATTTGGCTCAGGCCAAATCATTGCTCCTGAAATATTAAAGAATACTCAATTCAAATACACAATATCAAACAGTCATATCATAGATCTTAATTTAGAAATGCCAAATCATCCTCTTGATCCTGGGACATCCCTAGTCATCTTGACTTTTGTTCTGCCACTGGACTTTGATGACCCTGGAGGAGTGAGGCTGACAACTTTGTGCAACTATGCCTCACTTAAACCCAATTCACTTGTAAGCCAAGATATTCTCTTGACTAACTATACAACTTTTGGAGAATGAGGGACAAAAACCCAACAAAACTCTTTGCTAAGGAGATCAACTCAAGGCAAACAGGAGACCATCTTAATGGTGCTTTTGATTATACTCAGGATTAGGATTACTATGCTGATGTTAAAATTGAAGGCTTTTGTAGTCTATTGAATAATTGTCCAATATCAATTGTCCCATTTTTTCTTTTTTGATATCTGATTGCCTGGTGCCACTTTTAACTGAAATGTCAGCTTTCATCACTGGGCCAAATGAAAAGCACTTTAGCTCTCTCAAGATTCAAAATACCTTAGTACAGAAGAGAAACAAAGTACATCAAGTAGCACAGAGCCTGAAGGGTAAAGAAGACGTCATTATTTTCTTGTTTTAGCATCCTTGTTTTTCACATAGACTTTGACAGTTTATAAGAATGTAAAGGTATTCGTAAGGTGAAGAAAAATGTCACTGACAATAAATTTCTTAAAAACAAAAACTTTATTTTTTGGTGAAACTAGAAGCCTCAATGAGGTACAGAGAAGAAATAAACATTCTTTCCTTGATTATATGACTAAATTGATACGTGGAAATACAACTAAAGCTTTATCTAAGCTTTCTCACATTCTATGTGGGGGCCAGTGATACTGCTTAGTAAAATGGAAGATATCATACTTTTGGTTTTCTTTTAAAGTAGTGATGGCTAATAATTGTGAAGCTTTTCAACTGAGATGCAGGTGTGAAAACATCATGCTACAGCTGTTACTATCATACTGAGCTTCAGTTAAGTAAACAATTTTTAGGTGAAAGCTATTAAAACTATATAACAACCCTGAGTTACATTTCTCTTCCTGTCCCAAGCATGCCTGAGGTTTGAGTCTTTTGTTTAACAAATAAAATACTTATCTTATGTTTTCATTGTATTATTTCTCTGACTTTAAACTCTTTGCTATACCTTAAGCAGATCAATGTAAGCTGTCAATATTTTCCAGAGTGAGCACTAGGTCCTTCAATGTGGGCAAGAATTCACATGCTGTGTAGGCAGATGCCAGGAAATGGACTGCAAACTCCCATTTAAGTTCTTAGTTCTAGTCTAATAATCTTGTAACAAAGAACAAATGGTATGAAATAGGTATTGACAGAACACAGGACACAACTGTCTTAATTGTAGAATTGATAGAAAAATCATTTAAAGTGATTGCATTCATGAGATGGAACAAGGGTATCGCATGAAATAGTTCATACAAAGGAAAAAACCAGTTAATACAACGAAAGTTTTCAAGCCAACACAGACGATACAAATAAAATATATATTAGATGCTAGGTATTTTTCATCATGAATTACTATTCTGATAGCACTGGCTTGGTATCCTTTCTTTAGGAAAATAGAAAACTTATTTGGTAGATAATGACTCTCCATTTGATAATAACATCAATGGGGGTTTAGGATAGTAACCAGCTGTTTTTGAGTCATCAGGAGAAAATCTGGAAAATTTGTAGTCCAAGGGTAAATCTGAAAGAAAACACAAACACATATAATGGAATTAGTTTTACAAACCTTGAAAGAACATTTATTAATGCTAAGAGATCAAAACTTGTCTATTGCTGATATTAAAGTTGCTTTCTCCAGTAATAGACTTTTTTTTTTAAAGGAGATCTGCTAACAGAATGGAAACATTCACAGGAACCATATTAAATTCTGTTTTGTTGAAGGTCTGAATTTTGATCCTGGTTATAAAGACAATAGATACCTTACTAAAAATAGAAGTCCTAAATCACTAGTCTTCTGACCTATGATCTCACTTTCAATGACTTCAGGATTGAGAAATTAGCACATAAAGTAAGAAAACAGCTCAATGATTTAATTTACCAAAAAAAAAAAATCTTCCAGGGTCATGTGGAAGTTGAGAATTAGGATTCCATTAATCTGGTAGGGTTACTGCTACTAGGAAAAAAAAAATACAAACTTCTTATTTTGGCATTTAAATCCCTTTGCAATTAGGCTTCAGACTACCTTTCCAGAATGGTTAGGGATAGGAAGGAGAAGGAAATAAGCATTTATTAAGCACCTAATGTGTGCCAGGCACTGTGCTAGGGACTTTACAAATATGATCTCATTGGATCCTCAAATGAGAGGAGTTGGGTGCTATTATCATATACGATTACATCTTATACACTCTAGATTCTAGCCAAACTGTTATCCTCCTCATACACAAGCATTCCCTCACTTCCCTCCATGAATTTGTACAGGCCTTCCCCCATGACTAGAATGCTCTTCCTTTTCATCTCTGCCTCTTGGAACTCCTAGTCCTCCAATCAACGCCCAGCTCAAATACCACCTCCTTCAAGAATCTTTTCCTGATTCTCACCTTGACATCATTATGAATTTATTGTATGCATCAGATTTATCTTGTATACCAACCATAGTTCTATACATCAGTTTATTTTTGTGTACCCAAAAATATATACTGACACGTCTCATATTCCCTTAGTGGTATGGTGAGTTCTTTGTTTCACTTTTGAATTTGTGGTACCTAGTACCTAGCACAGAGTATCCTCTTAATAAAGAATCTTATGTCTGAAAACTTAAAAAATACTTAGAAACAGAGTTTTAATTTTTGCAAATGAAGAGGTCATGTAGGTCTTAAGTCTATTTGTAAAAATATAAAAATGGCAATAATGAATTAATTTGCAACAACTAACTGATATCATAGAAGGTGGAAATTTACTAGCTGAATTTCAACCAAAGCTTTTGGATAGGACTGAAAAATAAGTATTATTATTTAGTAACTACAACCAGTGATTACCATCTTCCATTTGGATCTACACTTCCTGTTTTTTTTTTCCTAAAGCTATGACAAATGTTAAAGCCAAGTATTGAAATAACCTCAAATCAATAACCAGACCCTTAAATCCTACTATCACAAAGGGACAAATCAAGATTAAAAACAAAAAACAATGAAGCATATGAAATCATATTGCTCACTAAAATATTATTAGCCATACTATTTTCTGGTTTTATTTTTTGTAAGAGCAAAGGTCAAGTCTGATAATTTTCAGGGTCTGTTAGTCTAGCACGTATTTGCCACTTTTCATGACCAGCTGGAGCCTCGAGGTGACGGACTCCAGTGACTTTTTTGTCTTCTTTGCGGCCACCATCTTCCTGCCTGCGGTGCAGGAGGACCCTCAACCAGAGAGCTCCTGCCAAGATCCTGATCTTTCATTTCTTAGTCCTATACTGAAACCTTCAGCTGCTTATAAGAAAGACTGAGATCTCCTCTGCTGAGTCCTACCAGTACTTCAATTCAATTATACAATCCGTAAGTGCTGATTATGTTGAAGGCACCACATGCTAGGTACTGTGAACAGAAGAACAGTTACTTTCCTGAAGGAATTTATAGACTACTACCAAGGGGAATAATGAGAGGGTTGGGTTTTATGATAATGACTGATATTTATAGAGTCCTATACAGTTTACAAAATGCTTTACATATCTAATAAGGGAAGATGAAATCATCGGAGTGTAAGTAGTATGCCTGCCTGGGCCCAATCCAAATGGAGACAAGGCAAGTTTGTTCTGGGCCATGGGTAATGGGTAATCTTTTCCACACAGGCATCCTCTAACTACTTGGTGCCCATGGAACCAGATATTTAACAGCCAGGGAGGAAAAAGGTATGGCTATGGCTTGCAACAGAATGTACTATTGGTACTAATCCATCTCTTCATCATCCCTTCCCATCTATTCTCTATCTCAATACTTTGTGGAATTTACCAAAAAAAAAAAAGTTTCCTTATTAAAGTTGAGGACTTAGTCTAATCCTTTCATTTTAATTGCATGTTACCGTAAATGCCTGCATTGACTATGCATCCTATCCTCACACACGTTCTTAACATTTCACTTATTAGTGTTGCCCAAACATGGTCAATTATGAATTTTTTCTCCCTCTTTCTCCTCTCATAGCCTCTGCCATTATCCCAGATCCCACAATGCCAGCAACATGCCAACCAAAAGACAGGGACCCATAGCTAAACGAAGGTCCTTTGGGGGAAGGAAGAATGGCAAAAACTTTTTGGCAATTAAGTTATACTACTTTGAATCTGGAACAAAGGAACAGAGGGAGACCTTAGTAGGCACAGCAGGAAGTCAGTTGTCAACATTCTGTTGTTAGCCAAGATTCAATCTGTGTTTTGAAGGGCTAAAACAATTCTTGGGAAAATGTGTGTGTGTGTGTGTGTGTGTGTGTGTGTGTGCGCGCGTGTGTGTGTACGTACACTCTAGCCCTATGAAATCCTATATCCACGATAAGTTACCTTTGAAGAAAGATATGTACTCCCATTTGTCTAGAATACAAAAAAGATCCTGACAGGCAGGATTCTAATTTGTCCATGGGCTAGATTAAATTACTCCTTGAAAATTCTGCATGACAGCTCCTCCTAAACGTAAGGCATCTGGAAAAAAATCACCATAAAGTAGAGGAAAGCAGCATCTTTACTAAATAAATGGCATTTGAGGAGATGTACCTACATACATGTAAACCTCATATTCAAAATAACTGGTAGTAGATAAATTGGGCAGCATAGTGCGGTGGAAAGAACATTGGATTTGGAACCAAAGGCCTTGGGTTTGAGTTCTGGTTCTGCTACTTGCTATCTATACAACTTTTGGTAAGTTGATTCACCTCCCCAGACCCAATTTTCCTCCTCCATAAAACAAGGAGCTACATGGCTGACCTCTTTAGTCCCTTTCTTCACTCAAAATCCAAATAATTTTAGATAATGGAACTATTTCCTTAAGATTCCAGTGGAAAGTGCGATGGCTTTGGAGTCAGTGGACCTGAGTTGAAGTCCTGACTCTGCCACCATTTTGACCCTGGGCAAATCATTATCTTCTCTGAGACTCAGTTTCCACATCTGTAGATGATGGGAATTGAACTAGGTCAGTCGTCAAACACAGTCCTCAAGTCTTACAGAACAAGATTAAACTGTACTTGGAAATATTTAACAAAATAAATAAAAATATAATAGAACAAAGAAAATATTAATGCATCATTTTCCAAATCGATATATACTCTGAAGGAGCTTTATGTACACTTTAATGACCCCTGTTTTTATTTGACTTTAACACCACAGGACTACATGACCTTCAAAATCCCTTCCACTTTAAAAATCTATGATTCTATGAAACCCAGGGCACAGGAGCTCCTAAAGACAAATTAAGGCAGAGACTTCAAAAGACAACAACAAAATATGTACAAACAAGGCCTAGCTGATGTCAAGTATAAGACAAGTTTGTTTTCTATGTGACCAAAGGGCAAGAGTTAGGGAGTGGTTCAGCATTTAATCTGCATGAAAATTATACTGATGCATGAAGGAAGACAGGAATAGCTTTTTGTAATTCAGGACAGAAAGGGGAGCGGAAAATATACTAGGTAAGGAAAACATAAAAAATAAGTACACTTTAAAAGGCTTAAGTTGCTCCATTATGAGCCATGCATTCAAAGGGCATCCAAAGCCTAAGAAAACTATAGCCCAGTCAGAACTCAAGTAAAAGTTATTTATTTGAAAATATACAGGTGAAAAAAGAAAACATTCACTTGTGGACCTTAGCTCAGCCACCATATATCTCTACTGGAATAACAGGTTCACATATCACTTTAAGGCTTACAAAGCCCTATTATAACAATAGGTACACACACAAACACACCTACACCCACCCACACACCCACACGCACCTCTTAAGGCTAGAAAGCCCTTTCCACACCACAATCCTATGAGATATGCACAAGTATTATCTTCTCTATTTCACAGGTGAGAAAAGGGAAAGAGATTATAAATGACTTGCCAGGGTCACAAAGATAGTAGTATCAGATCTGGGACTTGAGTAGGGACAGGTCTTTTGACATCCAAACCACTGTTGTTTCTACTATACTTTCCATCTTTGCAGGGCAGACTATGCCAAGGAAATCCCAAGCCCTGCAACTGCACCACAGAATTGTTCAGAACCTGTGATGTACCTTCTACGGCATCAAACCACTAGACAATGTTATTAATTTCCAATCTTGCTCCACTCTCCTTGAAGTGAGAGGGGTTACAAAGGATGGTTCATAATCAGGCCCAGGACTCAGGCAAAATCCCACTGGATTAGTGAGCAGAAGCCAGGGTTATTGTAGACAAGGCTGGACTTGCTGACTTTGCTAGTATTGACCTATGGGACCCTGAGCAAGACATTTCACCTCTGGTGGCTAAGTGGTAAAATGAAAAGTCTGGAATAAATGATTTCCAAAATGCTTTCTGGCTCCTTACAAATCCTAACCTGAGCTTACTCAGTCATAGCCTTTCTTACTGGGAACCTGGAAGCAGTGACGGTGCAGAGATGGCATGCAGGGGCTGGAGTCAGGAAGATCAGTTCTCGTTAGGCCTCAGACATTACTAGCTGTGTAATCCTGTGCAAGTCATTTAACTTTCATTTACCTCTGTTCACTCAACAGTAAAATGGTGATAACAGCACGTCCTTCCCAGGATTATAGGATCAAATAAATTAATATTTATAAAGCATTTAGCATGGTGTTTGGTAATACAGTTCATGGTACACAGTAGGTGCTTCATAAATGCATGTTTCCAGGGATACTAGGAAACCGGGATTTGAATAAGCTATTGAACATGGGACAGCTAGCTGGCACAGTGGCACAGATACTTACTGAGTGACCCTAGGCAAGTCACTTAGCCCCGTGTGCCTCAGTTTCCTCATCTGTAAAATGAGTTGGAGAAAGAAATGGCCACTCCAGCATCTTTGCCAAGAAAAGCCCAAATGGGGTCACAAAGAGTCAGGACGGAAATGACTGAACAACAGCGGTCCAACATGGGTGTATATTATTCCATGCCTAGAAGCAGATCCTTCCCTGCACTTGCTTACTTTGAGGGATCTGTGTTCTCATCCGTGACGCAGAATCCAACCCATCTACAGGTCCAACATTTGCAAAATCTGCCCACATCCTCTCCAAAATCCATACTGAGCATCTTAGCAAGGCGTTTTGCCTCTGAGTCTCTTAGCTCCAGTCCTTTATCACTGTTGCCAAAATAGCATCGCTTGTATGCTCATTAGAGAAGGCTGACCTTGCAGTCATGAAGATGAGTGAGACTTAGTTTCTTCATCATCTACGAAATGGAAAAAATGCCTGCAAGTATTTAATGCACAGGCCTGCTGTGAGATGCAGATGGGAAGGAATGTCAACTACACATCCCATTAGCTGCCAAGACTTTTTTGGTTCTGCCTCCTGAACATCTTTTGCATCTGTTCCCTTATCTTCACTCATGCCATAAACACCTTGGCTTATCTCCTCAACTATATTATAATTGATCTCCATGCATCTAGGCTTTCCTTCTCCAAACCATTTTCCACACAGTGCCAAATTACTAGTCTTAAAATACAGGTCTGATCATGTCATCTCCCTCAAATGCCAAGGTGTTCCAGCGGCTTCCCCATTGCCTCTAGGATAAAGCATAACTCCCTTCTTTGTTCCCTTCCCCCGCCTCCTCACTTCCCGTCTCTGGTATTTAAATACCTTCATGATCTGGTTTAAGCTTACCTTTCCGGGCTCATTACACATTTCTGTCTTTCCACCAGCTCTAAGTTCTAGCCAAATTGGCCTACTTGCTGCTGTCCATATGTGACATTCTATCTCCTGCCTTCGTGCCTTTTTTGTACATGTAACGGGGGGGCACACGTAGAGAGAGCCGCTAAGGTAAATTTCCAGACTGGAATCAGTTATACAATATCTAAACATCCTCCAAAGTTCAGTTTCCTCCAGCAAGCTTTTCCTAATTGCCCCAATTTTTAGTCCCCCATCCTTTATCACTTTGTATTTATTGTGGTTTTTAGTGTATATTGACTTGTCTGTGAATATTTTGTATCCTTCCCCTCCCCACAAAATCTCTTGCATTTATATCCTCAGTGACTATCACAGTGCCCAACAATGAGTGCTCAATAAATCCTTACTGGTTAACTGATTCAGGTACTGCCCAATACAGACTGGCTGTGTGAAACTGGGTAAATCTTTTAACCTCTTGGTAAGCCAGGGAACTCTTTGAGATTGTGAATTATCTGGATTGATGGAGGGAATTTATTCAGTCATCACAGATCTAGCTCCCTCTCCTCTTTCACCCCTTAGGCCATATGAACTGGCCATGTGGTATTCCTTTGTTCAAAAACTTAGCAGCTCTCTATTTCCTACTGAATAAAGTCTAGATTCTTCTAATAGTCAAGGTCCTTCATAATCTGGGGCCACTCTCCCTTTACAGGCTCATGTGATATTATTTCCCCAATGCACTCTGCTACAGACAAACTGGGTTATTGCCTTGAACTCTATCATTTCCATGATTTTCCCCAGGAATCATAGGACTTCACATAGAACTTGGTTTTGCAGCTACCTAATGCACAAATTAGCTATCTAATGCACCATTTGTATATCACAAACACTAGTGTTTGTCTCTACACTTTACCTAGAATGCAAGTTTCATAAAAGGAAGAACCATGTTTTATCAATCTATCGGCCAATAAGCATTTATCAAGTGCCTTCTATGTACCAGGCCTTGTCTAGAGGGTACAAACACAAAAACCAAAACTGTCCCTTCCCTCAGGGAGCTTATAGTTTCTGTATGGGAGTGGGATGGGGAGGGAGGAAGGAATACACAACATATACACAAACAAAGCAAATCCCCAGGTCTCTTCTAAACTCTTATCTGCTCCAGTTAGTCCCTGTAATAATGCTCTGCTCAAAGAATGTGCTTAAGAACTACTGAATGGATGGAACTATGACTTCCAGATGAATACTCATCTTTGGCTCATATCCCGGAGCAAGGCAGTAGAGAGATACTTCAGTCCCATGAAACCTGAACATTGATATGCTTTTCACTTCTTCTTCCTTTTAGGAGGATCATGAGAAATACTACTTCCAAAAAGAGTGCAAGCAAACCATCTATAAATTTCCATAGCCTATGCTGGGTATATCCTTTCTTCTCCTAAGCTGATTTAGGAAAATGGCCACCTTAGGGTTTGTGTGTGCCTTAGGAAGTTCTGCAGCCAGTTACTTATTATTCTGCAGCCAGTTATTTAAATCAATGGTGTCAAACTGAAACAGAGCCAGGGGCCACCAAAACCCAAACAAGGATCTCTGCAGGTCGCATATTAATTTAGAAAAATACATATGAGGGGCGGCTAGTTGGCGCAGTGAATAGAGCACCGGCCCTGGAGTCAGGAGTACCTGATTTCAAATCCGGCCTCAGACACTTAACACAAAAACTAGCTGTGTGACCTTGGGCAAGTCACTTAACCCCAACTGCCCTCCAAAAAAAAAGCAAAAAAAAAAAAGCAAAATACATATGGACATTATCTCTGTTTTACTGTGTAAAATATTTCCCAATTACATTTTAATCTGGTTCTGCCTGCAGTCAGGAGTCACAGGTCCCTAGCCTGTTCGATATCTTTGATTTAAATAATACCACTCAAGTGCTTAAGGTGAAGAAATTAAAAAACAATTAACTTCCCTTTTTTTTACTCTCAGACAAGAATCCAAGGATGAAGATGTGTAATATTAGTAATAATAAATTAATAACAGAACAGGGGCCGCTAGGCGGTGCAGTGAATAGAGCACCGGCCCTGGAGTCAGGAGGACCTGAGTTCAAATCCAGCCTCAGACACTTGACATACTTACTAGCCTTGTGCTCTTGGGCAAGTCACTTAACCCCCCAAAAGGCAAAAAACATAAATAAATAAATAATATTTACATAGTGTCTACTGTGCTGAGAGTTTTACAAAAATTATTTCACTGGATACTTATTATAACCCTTGGAGGTCAGTGTTATTACCTGCATTAAGTAAGCAATTACTATTACCTACATTTTACCAATGAGGAAACTGAGGTAACAGAGATGAAGTGATTTGTCCAGTAAGAATGTGAGGCTGGATTTGAACTCAGGTCTTCCTGACTTCAGGTCCAGCATTCTATCCACTTCACCACCTAGCTGCCTCTTAACATTTGGTGTCAGACATTTAAGTCTTTGGTCACTCTCTCTGAACATGGAGTCTGTGACTAGGGACTTCCCCATAGCTGGACTACTAGAGAAAAAAGCTCCAGTGAAGGGCTCCAAGGACAATGCTTCTTAGAGATGTCATCAAGACTCTCCTCCCAGCTGAGCTATGTCAAATGGAATTCCTGGTCTGATGCTCTGTTGTTACTGTTATGAGTTTGGTTAGAGAGAATCATAACCCTGGCCATACTAGAAAGAGAAGACCTTCATTAGAGCCTAGGGCATCACAAAGTCAATCCTGGAGTCATCTAAGATCCCTATAAGAGGCCACTACCAATGTAACAGCTGACAGATGCCACCGAAACCATCAGAAGAGCAGATCTCAGGATGGAAAAATTCTATGACACCATGGTAGGGAGGGGAAATTAGGAGTACTGTAATTCCTTGCCTGCAGAATATACTGTACTTTGGCTCTTTTCCTTTGAACACAACTTTCAATGATATATTTATAGCTACTATATTTACAAGTACGATACGAGTACAAGAATTTTCCAGATTTTTTACTTGTGTGTATATGGGGGTGTAGCAGCAATCACACTGGCATACCCAGGTTGGCTGCTAGCACAGGTTCTTAGATCTGCTTTGCTACTAGGAAAAATAGCTTAAAGAGTCAATGATCTTTTAAAATTATATTCACAGGGAAAAGTCAACATCCTGAACTTCAGAGGAAATACAAGCAGAGAAATAAAGACCAACAGACAGGGCTCTGACTGCTTGAATCAACTACACTTTTCATATATCCCTGGACTGAGAGAGCCTTTACGTCTAAACAGTTGGGGAGCTCTGAACATAAGGCCACTCAGAATCTTGACCAGGAAATCACAAGATCCTTTTCATAAGTGAGCCCCCAAAGCAAAATACCAACTCAGAGTATATATACATTTTTCAGAGTCAGAAAGCATCACAACCTTTGTGACTCAGTGCCTAATCAGAAATTAGCAAAAGGTGTGAAAGCTTCCTACAAGCAAGCTTCCCTCTAGGCTCTTCCTTAGGCAAGTCCCTCCCCAGCAGGATCTACTGTGAGGTCTATTAATAGGCAGGGAAGATCTTATTATCCAATTAACATTACAGGCGGGATTAGAGGTAGTTTTCTATCAGAAGTGATTTCATTAACTCCTCAAAAAAAATTAACTTCCTGTCATGTGCATCACTGACACAAGGGAGATATTCCAACGCCATCATTCTACAGAGCTATGTTATCAATATCATCATGCTGAGTAAATACCAGACCATCATCACGTATATAAACTAGTCAGACTGAGTCAGAGTCTATGATTAGCCGTTCAAAATGATAATTATTATTCCACTGACCAGAGAAATCAACATGAAAAAAGTGAGTCTCATTATGGTCATGGGATTAAGAAAAGGTTTCATCAAAGACAAATAAAGCAATTACAACATAAACCAAACTAAAGGTCTATTAGGTAGATTTTCAAGAGATACTTAGGAGATTATTTCTAAGCATTCCAGGCACAGTAAACAATTCCAGACTTGAGTAAACTCTTCATTTGGGAGGATATTTTTGCAACAACAGAAATCTGTGACAAGCAGATCCATTTGGAAGACTGCATAGGAAAAATGTTCCTTAAGAATTTTTCCAATATTACCCAATGAAAACAAAACTCAGTTTTCCCTCTTCACAGTGTTATTATTCTCCTGGGGAAACATAGAAGAACATAAAGCCCTCCTTCTTCTTAACCATGAACTCTTCTGGAGGTCAGTGTCAGTTCAACCAGTGAAGCACGCACAGACACACATATGTACATGTACATAATATATGTTCACAGAAAATAATACCCATATTACATAGTTAATCTACAAATGATTAAAGAACTGTTTGAGGGTGGTATTCCTATGTTTGGCTAACATGAATGAGTGTAAACAAAACAGCTACTAAGGACCACAAAACTCATGCCTTTCTCATTTCCCAAATCTCTGATGGACTTCTCTGACAAACACATTCCATGTCTCCCCAACTCATTAAAGAATAGGAGAAACCACTCGGAGTTTATGATGTTCAGTGGTAATGAGAAATGAATCCACCATGCAGGGCATGTACCAAAATAGTCGGGGCTGGGTCAGTCAGAATTTAGCCAGTTTGGGAAATCACTTGTCTATGCAGCTTCAGCTTAACCTGGCCTTAGGGTATACTGCAAAGGGAATGTTATTCCTCTGGCTGCCAGGAGTGTAAGCAGGGTGAACGGATTTGCAAACCTGACTAATACTTTCTTTTTGGCTCTCCTAATTTCTGGCCTAAGTTTCCTGTTGCTGGTGTAGCTTTCAGATATATTCTCTGCCCCCACCCGTTTTTCTTAAAGCTGTTTCAAGTCTCTGCTTTCTGCCATCTCATTTCCCTTGACCATGGCTATCTCACTGCAAGAGCCACACCCTACAAAACCTAGCACCATGCCTGTAAACGCAAGCTCTTAAGCTCCTACCTTAAGTCCTTGTCTCTGAAAACCCTAAGTATCCTAATGGCCCCTCTTGGGGTTTTCTTTTCTATTTATTTTTTGCTTTTTAGAAGAGGGAAGGCAGGGCAGTTGGGGTTAAGTGACTTGCCTAAGGTCACATGGCTAGTAAGTGTTAACTGTCTGAGGCTTGATTTGAACTCAAGTCCTCCTGACTCCAGGGCCAGAGCTCTATATACTGTGCCACCCAGCTACCCCTCTTTTGGGGTTTTCTTGGCAAAGATACTGAAGTGGTTTGCCACTTCCCTCTTCAGCTCATTTTATAGATGAGGAACCTGAGGTAAACAGGGTGAAGTGACTTGTCCAGGGTCATGCAGATAGCAAGTGTCTGAGGCCAGGTCTGAACTCAGGAAAATGAGTTCTCCTGACTTCAGGCCCTGCACTCTATCCACTGCACAAACCAACTAGAACCAGTTTATAGGGTTAAAAACCATGGGATTATGAAATTTAGGTATTTTATTCTGAATTTTTATATGCTGGTGCCAACATTATGGATCTTAGACTATAAGGCTTTTTTTGAATGGGTTAGTACTTTTTAGTTTGGTAATTCCCCCCAGATATTTAATTCAATGCAATAATTTTCTAGGCATCTGAGTGGTGCCGTGAACAGAGTTCTGGAGTTGTAACTGAGAAGACCCAAAATACCCAGTCTCAAATACTTACTAGTTTGTAGGACCCTGGGTAAATCATTTACCTTTTGCACGCCTCTGCTTCCTTTTCTGTAAAATGGAGATGATAATAGAACTTACCTCACAGGGTTGTTGTATGCATAAAATAAGGCTGAATTTGTAAATTGCTTTGCAAACCTTAAAGCTTTATGGATGATGATGATGATGATCACTTAGGAGAATGAGACCCACAGTGGTTATGTCTTAACCAAGACTGTATAGTTGTCTAATGACAGAGAACAGACTAGAATATATTTCTTTATTCTTAATTAGGTGAGAACGAGTTCACGTCAGGTTAGAATGATGTAGGGACAGGATCTAGACTGGTCATTTCATTAACACAGAAAACCCTCAGGAGAAGAGACTTCTACCACTTCAGGTCAGCACTTCCTCCATAACTTGGCTTCTTAGAGAGTTGCCTAGACTGGCCCAAATGGGACTAAAATGTAATTGGGAAATGTTTGATAAAAATGCAACACAGATAATGTTCATTTGTGGTTTTCTAAGTCATTATACTGCAGGCAGGGATCCCTTTCTATTTGAGTTTGATACTACTGGTTCAGAGCACTAATAGGTGAAGTGACTTGGCAGGCAGGGTATTGCTGCCAGCATTTGAGGAATTTGAATCCAGATCTTCCTGGCATTTGGGCCAACTCTATATCTGTTACTATGTCACACTGCCTCTCTTGATTGATGTGAACTAAACTACTGGCAAATCAAGAACATTCCTTTAGGATATTCATACTAGGTATAGACATCATAAGAAAATGAAATATCAATATTAATAATTATGATTATGTGATAGTTATTAATAATTATGAGATATTTATAAAGTTCTTGAGTATATATATTTATATTTTGCATCTTTTGTTAAAGTACTTATAATACATCTGTTTTCATGAGGTTTATATTCTAACAAGGACACTAATAAAACAGGTGTGTTTGCAGAGAAAGTGAATCAGGATGGTAAGGGAATGGAAAGCCATGTCGTGAGGAATACTTTAAAGAAGAGTGGAAATTTAGCCTGGAGAAGAAGACTCAGTGAGGCAGGGTAGCTCCTTTCAAGTATGTAAAGGGATTAATGTGGAAGAGGAAAACTGGTTTTGTGTGGAAGTCTGGAAGATACATTTCGGCTTGATGTAAGGCAACACTTGTCGAGAAGGCTACAAAAGAGGGGAAGGTAGGTGGCACAGTGGATAGAGGACCAGGTCTGGAGTCAGGAGGACCAGAGTTCAAATCCAGCTTCAGACACTACCTAGTTCTGTGACCCTGGGCAAGTCACTTAAAGCTAATTGTCCCTATCTGGCCCATCTCCCCCAAGAATTCTATAAAGGGGATGACTGTTTATGTACTGGAGGGACTAGATGACCTCTCAATTGCCTTCAAGACCTAAGATTCCGAAATAGGAGCATTAAAACGTCTATGGTTAATAGGATCTATATCACTGATGAATTCTTTCAACAAAAATTAATTATTTATGCTCTGCCCTCAAGAAACGTATAAGCTGTGACCCATCTAAATTATATAAATAATAAAGGCCACTACATTTTCCCCCTATTTAATTTAATTACCTAGGTGCTTAGTGAATTATTACTTTAATAATCTATTTTCAAGGTCAGGATTGTTTTAGAAAATGTATGGAAGACTCAAAAATGGTAGGCCAAATACATTTTCAGAAGGTGAGGATGAAAGAGTGGAGGGTAGATGGAAAGTCAATATCCTAATCAGGGAGACCCGGGTTTCTGACATACTGAAGTAGAACATTGAGCACAGAGTGAGGAAGATCTGAGTTCAAATGCATCCTCAGATACCTACTAACTGGGTGACCCTGAACAAGTCAATTAACCTCTGTCTGCCTCAGATTTCATATCTGTAAAATGGGGATAATAACAGCACCCATCTCCCAGGGCTGTTACAAATAAGGTAATACTTGTAGAGTGCTCAGTGACTAGCACACAGTAGGTGCTTAATGCATTCGTGTTTCTTCCTTCTTTCCTTTTCTCCTCCTTTTCTTCCTATTAATCCTCTCAAGACCCTAAACAACTCTGTAACATAAGTTTCAGAGCAGGTAAAGAATTGCCCATGTAGAGGATACATCCTTTCTGGGAGTTCCCAATGAAATCACAGATCTGATAAACAACAACAACAACACACACACAACAACAACACAAGAAAACCCCCCAAAACATTATGCTAGGGATGTAAGGACAATAACAGTCCTTGTCCTCAAAAGAGATTTCTTTCTACAGCATGTACACAAACACCTTCTATATATTCACATTTTAATAGTATCATGTCTAGGCCCATCACACAGTATTGCAAAGTAACTTTACGTTCACATATAGGTGATAAATAAAGGTGAATTTTCAAAAGATTAAAAAATGCTTCTTAAAATGAGTCAGTTCAATTCTCAGTGGGGTAGCAGAAAGGGATACTTTGTGACTGACTGCCAGGCCATTTGGGTGTGGGGTATCCTAAGTGAGATCAGATGACTGCCCTGTTATAACAAGGATCCTGAGACTGTGGACTCAGCAAGCGCAAAACACTTACTCTTCTGTTACGGGAAAGTCATTAATGGTGCTGACTACCGAGAAGGAAAGGAAAAAGGAGAACAAGCCCCAGAGTCTTGCCCAATAACAACAAATGTTCTCTTAAACACTATGGAGCATGTACAATTCTTCTATCAATAACACTGTTAATGATTTGGTTAGATGTTAATGGAACACTATAGTGAATATAACTGTATCAAGCTGAGTAGGAATTCTTGTTTCAGACTAAGATCCAACGTAGAAGAATATTACAATACAGAACACACAAAGACTGGAATGTTACATGGAACAGAGGGGCTTTCAGGAGTATTTTGTGTGTGTGTATGGAAGAAAGAATGGTAGGGAAACATTTATACAATCAAAGGCTCCATCTAACACTATGGATAGAGCTACAGGGAAAAAAAAGCTAATTTTTGTTCACCCTACTTTACTCAAAGGCAGAATAAGGGGCAGCAAATGTTTATTGAATATGGGTCTAAAACCACAATACTCTAAGCAAGGATGAAATGAAAAACTTTTTATAAAGGATTTTTTTTGAGGGGGAGGAGGATTAGACTTGTGATTTTATCTCATTGGGAGCTTCTGGTGTGAAAAATCGCTATCCCCTCAATGTAGATCAGCAATTACTCTGTCACTTAGAGTCTTAGGGTTTCCTGGGGACACTGAGAGGTGACTTATCCACAGTCACATAATGATTGTCAGAACTAGACCGTGAATGCCTACTTTATTGATTCCAAGGCTGGCCATCTGCTCTCTCATCCTATAAAGGACACTTTATGAGAAATGGACAGTTGAGACATAGCCTCATAATAGTATCTATAGAGAGTATAACAATTAGTTAAGAAGCAGTTTACAATGACAAACTAACTACAATGACTGTTTTTCTTCACCAACTGGAATTTTTAGGTTTTTTTCCCTCCTTAATCCAATGGTTTCTAAATTTTTTTGACTATGTACTCCATTATTAAAAAAAAAAGTTAACAAGTACTCATAATTGCAGTTATTTATGGAACTCCGGGCATGTTATTTAATCTTTTGTCTGCCTCAGTTTACCGAACTGTAAAATAGGGGCAATAACAGCACCCACGTCCCAGAGTTCCTGTGAAGATAAAATGAGATGGGATTTTTAAACTTTTAGCATAGTGTCGGGAACATAACAGGTGCTTAATAAATGCTTGGTAACACGCACAGAAAAATCAATAAACAAAAGGAAGTGGTCTCCAAGTTCCATTTAGCAGAAAGTTTCAGTATAAATCTATTCCTCTTTCTAATGAAGGGTTCTGGTTAATGGATACCCTCGGATTTTAACATCTGACTGATTTTTGGATATTTTACTTGTGGTTTGGTATGAGTGTGGGGACAGCCAGAAAGGGCAGGCTGGCTAGACTATATATAGTGCAGGAAGAGGTGTCCTAAAAGTCTTTATGCAGTTTCAAGTTCCAATATCTTAAATTATGAAACATATATGCGAAATGTAACAGCAACAACAACACAACTTACGCTACTAAAGCTTAAAACTGTACCAAGACTTGGGACATCTTGTATAATAAGAACTAGAAAGTAATTAGGGCTAGGTGGTAAAGAGCTTTAAATGTCCAAGAGAGGAGTGTATATTTAATTCTAGAGGTGATAGGGAGCTAGGTGGCTCAGTGGATAGAATGCCAGACCCAGAATCAGGAGGACCTACATTCAAATCTGACCTCAGATATTTACTAGCTGTGTGAACCTGGATAAGTCACTTAACCTCTGTTTGCCTCAGTTCACTGGAGAGAGAAAATGGCAAATCACTCTACTGAGTTTCCTTGTCAAGAAATCTCACAGACAGCATTCATATGTTAGAGTTCACAGGGGTCACTGCTGAAAGTGAATGACAATGAAGAGATTCTAGGGGGCCACTGGGATGTGTTAAGTAGAGGGTGATGATGTCAGCCCTGCATTTTGAGAAGACACTGTGGTAGCTGTGTGGAGGATGGATGAGAGGCAGGGAAAGACTGGAAGCAGAGACTACTCACGAGGCCATTGTAATAGTCCAGGCAAGAGGTGATATGGTTTTGAATAAGGGTGAAGGCTATCTGAGCGGTAGAGAAGGGGATGGATCTGAGAGATGCTATGTAGGTAGGAATGCCAAGTTTTGGCAAAGGATGGGATATGTGGAGGGCAGGAGCATGTGAATCCAAGGCTGACACTGGGTGACTGGAAAGAGGATGGCACCTTCCACAAAAACAAGGCAGTTAGGGAAGAGACATAGGCTTCATGCGAAAGAAAGCACAATGAGATCTGGGGCCGGGAGGTGGCACAGTGAATAGAGCACCGGCCCTGGAGCCAGGAGGATCTGAGTTCAAATTCTGCCATGGACACTCACTTAACCTCAATTGCCTTGCATTCCCTCCTCCAAAAAACTAAATAAAACATAATGAGATCTATGATCACAATCCACCCATGCTTGCTGTCCTATGAGATCTTTTTTTTTTTTTAATCCCAAACAAAAAGAACCGGAGTGACTT
Source organism: Pseudocheirus occidentalis (assembly GCA_028646575.1). Taxonomy (NCBI): domain Eukaryota; kingdom Metazoa; phylum Chordata; class Mammalia; order Diprotodontia; family Pseudocheiridae; genus Pseudocheirus; species Pseudocheirus occidentalis. The sequence goes on from CM053593.1 coordinate 277,176,158, forward strand.
CAGTGGACCTGCTCAGTATAGACATAAAGCCATCTGGGGGGGGGGGAAGAGCATAGTATGCTTGTGGGTTGAGGGGGGAGAAGCTATGGTGAATTTGACCAATGCCACCTTATGCTCCACAGAATTTGGATGCCTGGGGTTGATGTTGAATTAGAAGTATCCTTCGGGGTTAAAAACCAGAAGGGAAACGGGAAGACTGGGGACTTTTCAATGTGCTAGGCTTTAATGGATAAAGAGTAGATGTGGTTATGTCAGAGGCCCACTATTGGCTGCTGTACCAAGAGTGTGCTGAGATCACATTCCTACCCCCAAACTGACAGGTAATAGACTCACTGGCATCATAACATAGCCCTCACTGTAGAGGCCACTATCTAAAAATGGTATCATATTAATGGTCTTGTTAAATACTTTTCCCTGAGTAAATTCAAGAGTAAAAACAAAGACCGTGATAAACCATAATTTCATAATAAATGCACGTTGGCTAGGCTATAGAATTATGAAGGAATGCCTTTGGAACACTCAGTGGTGAAGATAAGATGCTAGGGTAGAAGTGATTCACAAGTTTCCTTCTTGCACTGTGACGGGAAGACAGCCAGAGGATCTTGCCTCTTTAAGAATAATTTACTTGATGTTGGTGTGTGTATGTTGGGGGAGGGGGACCATTGTACTTACATGTAGTCTGATGTGATACATGCATTTCCACTCTATTTACTCTTGTTAACATTCCAGTTTCATAACTTATTGAAAGTCATTAGGAAGACCTTTTTATTGTCTTAAAATACATACGGACTTGGTATTACCTTGATACATTACCTCTCACAGAAATGAGTCTCACTGGGTGAGATGGGTGGGAGTGGGGAAGGGAATAAGCATTTACATAGCACCTACTATGTGTGAGACACTGTGCTAAATGTTTTACAAATATTATTCATCTGATTCTCACAACAACCTTGAAAATTAGGTTCTATTGTTGTCCTGATTTTTCAATTAAGGAAACTGAGGCAAACAGAGGTTAAGTGACTTGCCCATGGTCACACTGTTGATTAAGTGTCTGAGGCCAGATTTGAACTCAGGTACTTCATAGCAAAAATAATTGACCTGGAAAACAGACAGAGGAGAGATAATTTAATAATCACTGAACTATGTAAAAGATTTGCCAGGAGGCAAAATAGAAATTGAAAGAATCTAATGGTCACCTCCTGAAATAAAATAAAAAATGAAAACACACAGGAACATTATATCCAAAATCCAGAGCTCCTAGAACTCAAAGAAAAATACTGCAAACAACCAGAAAGAAAGAATGTTCAAGTACTGAGGAGTCAAAGTCCTACAACATAAAGAAGTAGAGAACTTGGAATAAAAAAATTCCAGAAGGCAAATGTTTCAGGCTTATTTACTCAACAAAAAGTGAGTATAATTCTACAGGGGAAAACAGGGATTTTTAATTAAACAGAAAACTTCCAAGTATTCCTGAGAAAAAGACCAGAGCTCAGTGCAAAATATGATCCACAAATAGAAGATTCAAGAGAAGTATAAAGAGGTAAACACGAGAGAACAATCATAAATAAGTAAACGAGGTTAAACTGTTCACATTCTAATATGGAGAGATGATACACAGCCTCTCAGGGATGACAGACTAATTGAACTGAGATTCTGGGGGTGATTCTATTATTTTGATGATCTTTAAAAAATGTAAAGGATGGGAAGAACAATATAGTGTGAGGGAGGGGGAGAAGAAAAAGGGGTGAAATTATTTCACAAATGGAGTGTACAAGTAAAACAACAAGGAAGAAGGAGTGGAGGGAGAAGGGCGACAACTGAACCTCATTCTCACCTGAACGGGTTAAAGAAGGAAGAATACACATACGTACACAGCTGGGTACAGAAATTCATTTAATCCAATAGGGAACAGAAGGGATAGGGGGTAAGGGAAAAGGGCAGAAGGACAGGAAGGAGGGATGAGATTAAGAGAGGGATTCGTTAGAAATTTAATGAATGGGGCTGGGGGAGGTGGGAGGGAGAAAATAAAATAAAATAAAATAAAACTTAAAGAAAAGAAGAAGAAGAAGTCTATGATGGGGAGAATTTTGTTAATCATTGTATGGGTACCAGAGGGCAGAGCAGAATGGGAGAACAGCCACAAATTGTAATGAGAGCTAAGGAGTCAATGTTTTCCACAGATGGTTTAGTGACCTTGGGTTGAATAAGGATTCTCTCTGAAAGTGGCACGAGGTTTCAAGGAAAGAGGTCTTTAAATTCAGTCCTGAGAGAGGCTAGGGCAGCAGTCCCAATCTCTTGAGAATAGTAATAGAGGAACTTGGTGTCAAAGATGGCCCATGAGTATCTACATACTCAATGAGAATGAAAAACTGAGGCAGAACAGATATTGCTTCCATGTAAGTCAGAAGATTCAGGGCCAGGAATTTTCCAAACCCAGTTCCTGAGAGAAGCTGGGGCAATCCTTCCAAGTCTAGTGATGTAGGGAGTAACAGTTATTGAGACAGGTAGGTCTGGGTCAAAGAATCCTCCCAGTCTCAGTCCTTGAGCAGATAAGAGGCCTGCTTATCCATAGTCATTGGTCCAGAAATTGTGGTTCAGCTCCTGCTCCTCTTTATATAAAGGAGTACACAAGGAGTACAATCCTTCCACTCCTACACTCCACATAACATCTCCCTCACCCAAAGGCAAAGTAATTAATATGAAAATAAAAAAGCATTTACTAACAAACATATAAGAAAGGGTTCTGAGTTACTGAACCTGGAAATCATTATAGATTTTTCCCTGAGAAGTGCCCATTGTACTCCTGTGCAAAAATCCAAAAGCGAAGACAATGGTGGAATTATTACTGTGGTTGTATGGTTTGTCCTTCCTTCTCAAAGAGGACCATGATATCAGGGAGATGAGGACATAACTTGCAATTGACTTCGATTTTAAGTAAGACTTAGGCTTATTACTGTGTGTAATTACTGTGTAATAATATTACTTATTACTTATTATTAAGACTGTGCAAAGTCACCAGTTTCACTTTCTCCTCCAAAACCATCTAAGTCCAGTGGCCAGATGTGGATCAGAACGACTGGAGATGGCCCAGGATGAAATAGGAGACTTCGGCCCTTTTAAGCTAAGGTATTTCCAGGTTCTCACTTTGAGTGAAAGAGGCCCAGTTAGTGAATTCACTTAATTCACATAAAGTGAATTTACTTCTTAAAGAAGTGAATCAAGGGATGGCCCCTTTAATTTAAAAACAAAACAGAACAAAACAAAACAAAAAAATGGGAGGGGAAGACCCTCAGGGTTACTGGGTCATTAAGATGGACATTAAAATAAAAACTGAAAATAAAATCCTGTTGATATAAAGTTATAGTGCGTTTCCACTGAATCTAACATCTAACTCCTGTGATTACACATCAAGGATGATATAAAATGGAAAATAAAATAGTGAAAAGGAATTAAGGAGCAAGATTCTGTTGTACAAGTACAGATAAAAAGAATTAGGCCTCTGTCATCTGGAAAAGTGAGTGAGGACCTGAGCAAAATCATAAATGGTATGACAAAGTTGAAAAACTATTTATTGTCCAAATACCAAACTATCTTTTGTGGTGGAACTTTTTTGGGGGTGAGTTCAGTTTATGTTAAAGGGAGTCAACTACTTTACCACAAATTTACAGAATTACCTCGGTCGGTTGTAGAGGCAAGAAATATAATTGGATTAAAAATGTGAACAAATTTGCAAGGCGTGGAGTTGTGAATGACTATTGGAAAAAAGCTTGGCTAACCTTTAAGGCTGAGGAAGACAAATATATACCCTGTCACATGGTTGCAGAGACTTTTGTTAGAAAGAGAATTTAAGTTTGAAAGACAAATAAAGATCTAACCCTGGATGGTCATTTCTGTGTCTGAGTTACTTATAATAAAGAGTACTAGTGTACACCAAAGAAAAGATTGAAGGCTCTCTTACTCATCTAACATAATCCCTGAGGTGGAAAAAAATCAGGAGGGAGAATTTGCTACTTGTGGGTCCACTATAATTTGTAAATCTCTTTTAGTTTATTATTACATGAATTCCTGGATTTATGTAACCCAAGACAATGATGCTTTAACACTATAAGGTCTTAATAAGATGTTAATTATAAGATATTAATAAGATGTTAATTTATATTAGTAGAAAAAAATTCTTCAGAGGCAACTCCCTATACCAATGAAATCATAGGTCAGACAGGTTTAAAAAAATTCCTAGATTTTTGGAATTGTCATGTGAGTTTTCTGAGAAGAAAAACTCAGCAGACATGGCTGCAGAATCTGATGCACAAGCAGAATGGTCTGGGATGGAGAAGAGCTCAACATTACAACCACATGTATCCCCACCTCTCCTAGAAATGAGTCACCTTGAGTGGAGTGAGAGCACAGATGAGAAAAGAAACTTTCCTCCATTGGAGAAAAAAAATCTCCTCATGTTACAGTGTAGTGGCAACCACACTGGCATACCCAGGATGGCTGCTAGTTCAGGTCCCTAGAGCTGCTTTACTAGGAAAGAGCTATTTAAGGGGTCGAGAATCTTTTAAAATTACATTCCCTAGTTTAGGGGGAAAGTTAGAGCCTGAACTTCAGAGAAAATACAAGCAGAGAAATAAAGACCAACAGACAAGAGTTCTAAATGCCTGAATCAACTATACACTTTACATCTGAGCAGTCTGGGAGCTCGGAACATAAGGCCACTCAAAATCCTGACCAGGAAATCACAAGATCCTTCTCATAAGCAAGCCCCCAAAGCAAAACACCAACTTAGAGTATACATAGTTGCTCAGAGCCAGAAGGCATGACAACCCTTGTGACTCAGTGGCTAATTAGAAATTAGCAAAAGGTGTGAAAGCCTTCCTACAAGCAAGCTTCCCTTAATGAGCTCCACTGTGAGGCCTATTAATGGACAGGGAAGATCTTAAATCCCATTAACATTACATACAGGAGAAAATTCTTCATATAACTTGTTTATTAAGCTACCTGGTTTTTTTTTTACATGTATTCAAATGTTAGTTGCATGAATCTGAATGGAAACTATTTGAAGTTATAATTATATAAAATATTGTAATTGGTTCCAGTTTAATGGAATTATGTGGTATGAATAATGCTGCAATTACTTCAGGAGATCAGTACCTAGATGTATTTTCAGACAGTAACAGATAAAAAACCAGACTGAATAAATGCTGAACAGGAGAGTGTTATGGGGTCTTGGCCAAGTCTGCCACTTACACTTCCTAAACTTATTTTCTTATATGTCAAATATGAACGATAGTATTTGTTCTACTTTTGTCAGAGGGCTGTTATGAGGATCAAAGGGGAAAAAGTATGAAGACATTTAAAAAAATACAAAAGTATTCCTTTGATTCCACAAATAATTAAAAATAATCATCACCATCATCATCATTATTATGTACAACAGTTATTTATTGTTATGCTGTGAGGCCTCCTAAGGATATAAATACTTTTTCAACACCAAATGTTATAACACATGTTGCTTGAGGTCATAAAGCAGGCATAAAAACACTAAAATCTCACTTATTTCAGCAAATAGAGGTTTAGTGGATAATGAGTCTTGGAATCAGCCAGACCTAAATTCAGGTCTTGACACTGACACAAATTAGCTGTGTTGTGTAACCAAAGGCAAGTGGCTGAACCCAGGTAACTTTCTAAGACTGAAAGCTACAGAGGGAGCTGCTTGTCTGCATCTATAGAGGGAATTTCCATACTGGGGGTTTCCCACACAGATGAAAGCAAAGGTCCAGAACCCTGACCAAACAGTGAGAAAGCTAGTCTAATAATGTGAAAATCCTGACAAAATTTTAAAGGAATTGTAGTTATCACTTTCCATTATACAAAGCAATGAAAAATTATGGCTAAGTGTTACTAAGTAGATATTCTGGGAAACTACTTTAATGAACAGATTACAGTGATCTGTAATTAGTACATTAACTGAATTACACAAATAAATACTTCCAAAATGCCTGAAGAGTCTATTCTCTAAAGCTTAGTAATATGTTCCCTTGAGTCTTGTTAGCTCTGTTAAATTGCTTAGCAGACCCGTATTTTTTATTCCCATTGGGACGTCAATTGTAAACTTTAGTTCAGGCTGTTTTGATTTCATGAATTAAGTATTCATAGAGTTAGAATTAAAAAGGTATCATGAATTAAGTATTCATAGAGTCAGAATTAAAAAGGTATCATTGGTTTATAAGAGAGTAAGAAAAATAAAGAGACAAGAGTGAAGGAGAAACATACACAAAGAAAGAACAAGGTTACCGTACTCTGTATAACAGTCTTTATGGAGCCAAAGGACTTGGGGTTGGAATCCTAGCTCTGCTACTGACTACTTATGTGGCCTTGGGACTCAGTACCCTCATTTATAAAATCAGAGAGTTGGACTAGATAATCTATGTAGTTCATGCAATTCTAAACATGACATATCCTTTGAATCAGAGAATCTAAGAAAGGAACTCTAACGTTACTGATTTCTTTTTAAAAACATCCCCGTGCTCTAGTCTTAAACATGCAAGAAACCAAAGATTCAGTCTGATTGATAATTCTAAAGTAGATTGATAATTCTAAAGTAGATGAACAGCCCTGAAAAAGGCTTGGCAAGCCCTCACAACAGAGGTGTTAGTTGTCCTTGAACATGCCATACACATTTGGTGTCCACCCTGTGGCTCCTAGAAGCTGCAGCATGAATAGCAGCCTTCTTGGCAGATGGATTACACCAGGCTGGGGGTAACCAACAGGCCTCAAACCCGTTGGGGAGTTAGGGAAATGTCTACCTTAAGCATGTGAAGATTTCCCTCAGTGAAATGGGTGGATGGGAACAATTTTTTTTTCCCAATGGCCATGAAGGAAGCTTAAGCAGAATCTGTTGAGCTTTAGAGCTTGATCAGACCTCAATGATGCCAAGGTCATTCCCTACATCCTGGGCCATTGTCAGTTATCTTGACTTCTGTCCTGCCACTGGACTTCAATAACTCTGGGAGAGTGAGGCTGATGACTTGGTGACTCTGCTTCACTTAAACCCAATTCACAAGCAAGTCAAGACATCACCCGTGATATTGCTGGTTCACTTTGAAAACAAAGGACAAAAAATAACAATTCTAAACTTTCTTTAATACCAAATGAAAGAGGAGGGTTCTGCTTCCTTAATGAATGACCAAAGGGTATTCCTTGATCTTTCATCTTAAATGAAAGAAAAGATTACTGGAAAATGTTTGCTATATTGCTCATAATTGAGGAGGAAATAATCTTTTAGATTATGCAAGACTAACACTATTTTCATGAGGAAGTTTACTAAAGTGCTTAGTGTGTTGGATTAGGAGGCAGGAAGACTTGGGTTCCAAACCCCTGTGTCAAGACACTAGCTATACAATCCTGGGTAAGTCATTTAAACTCCCCAAGCCTCAATTTCCTTATACATAGAAAGGGGAGATTAATAGCACCTACCTAGCTGTGAGGAATAAATGGGATAAATTCTGTAAAGTGCCTGCCAAACTTAAAGCACTATATAACTTTTGATTATTATTACTGACTGCAAAGTGTTAGTGGTGAATAAAAAAGGATCAAATCAGGACATACCAGACTTTAACGAGATATCCTTACAACCATTTCCAGGGACCCAAATGGAAACAAGGACAGCATTTTTTTCTTTAAAATAGTCATTAAAAATATCTGAGGCCACATTACTTCAATATATTCCAAAAATTTCATTTCAATGAAGTACATTTTATCATGTTACAAGGACACTCTTAAGGTGTCAAGAACTTTGGAATTGATTGTGTGACATGGGAGACTCTTGACACAGGGTGGACTGGCATGGCAGGCCCTTGTCAGAGAAGGTGCTGTGCCCTGTGAGCTAAGGAGAATTGAAGTAGCTCAAAAGAAATGCTAGAGGTGTAAATTTAGAGAATCCATCCTCAATGTTCACGTGTACTATTTGTGCCCAACCTATGGTCCAGAATTCTGAGCTCATCAGCCACAGTCAGACACACTGTAACTTGACTCTAACAAGTGGTGTCATTTTGGTCCTCTTTGAGAACAAAGGAAAACAACCAAGCAACATTTCATCATGTACTTAAGTGCAAATAATGGACACCATTTCTATTTGAGTTTGACATTACCCTTTAATAATACAGATCAGCAGCTGGTCTTCAACTTAGTCAGAAGAGAGCTGTCCGATGTTTGATGATTTTACCTTAAAATTACAGAATGGAGACAGGGCTAGAAAGCAGCATGTGACAAAGACCTCAGGATCTACAGCACTGAGGACCCAAAGTGAGTCTGCCATGTGGTGGCAGCCAAAGGGCTTCTGTGATTTGGGGCTGAATTGTTATTTATTTTTTCAGTTTGATTCATGCTTTGTTTTTACATTGCATATATTTGTAGATTACTCCCACTTTGTGAGAGTTCCTCTAACAAGGTAAAAAAGTTAAGTGAAACTATTAACACAATAACCTCATCTGAAGGTGCCCGCTACATTTCACCTCCCCCATCTGTTTTTAAAGAATGAAAAAAAAACCACCTAATTTCTCTTTTTAAACCCAGCTCTACCCCATTGTGAGGAAAAAAAGAGAAGAGAAACACATTTCTTAAAACAAATATATTCAGAGATAAACAAAACAAATTTCCTCAATGGCTATATACAAAAATATGTCTCATTCTGTACCCTGAATCCACCATCACTGGTCCTCTGGAGTCATGAATGGTCATTGCATCAATCACAGTTCTAACTTTTTACAGTGACATTATTATTCTTTAAAGGGTTCTGCTCACTTTGGGTTGAATTACCTGAAGCATAATGTTTAGAATGAAAGAAGCAATTGATCACCCTGATGTACTTTGTCCTCTGACCAAGTGCTGGGCACCACATTTTAGAAGGGACACTGACAAAATGAAGTATATTTGGAGCAAGGTGAACAAAAATCTTTCTGCTTTGAGGATTCAGGAGAGCTTATTTCTGGGAGAATCGTAATATGTGTGATAGGACTATGATCTACCAGCATTTCCCCACAACATGGATTAGGACTACCTCCTTTTCCATCTGGTGACATGGTTTAATTGGCCCAAAAATGAGACAAAACTGGCCCTGAAATCTGATTGACCCTAGTTTCGCTGACATGGCTTCCTGGTCACTTAAGGGCATATAGCTATGTCTAACATTTATTTCTGATGTCTTTATTTCTTTTTCTATTTATCCCCAAAATGTGCGATCCAAATACTTCACATTCTTTCCAGCATGACATATATATTTGATAACCTAAATCAGAGTACAGTTTTTTAAAATGTTACCTTTACACTTTATGCTCATGCTATATATAAAATATTTTAAATCTTATATCAGATTTTTTTTTTTTCAGTTTGGCAGAATCTTTTCACCAAGTCCTAGTTGGAAGCCTCTTAATGGTATGGCTCTTCAAGCTAGTGTCCAAGGAAGGTAAGCTCTGCTATGATAGGAACATTAAGTAACATGATGCCAAAGACCAGCTTGGCCAACTTCAGGGAGTTTCATCCTCAAGTTGGCCACAGAATGATGACTATTTGGACACCATGAGTTTTTGAAAATAATTTATGAAGTTACACAGAGTTTGTATGCTATTTTGGTGAAGGAGGTAGTGAGAACCATGAAATTACATTTCCCTGAATTATTGGCAGAAACCAGTAGGACACAGATCTTTTAGATCTAATGGCAGTCATGAGCACAAATCTTTGGCCGCTGCTATCCCTCCTATAATTTGTAATTGCTGATTCACTTGTAATATTCAGAGAACTTTTTACTGTTTAGTTTTATTTTTTTGCAATAAGAAGATACTCCTAACCCTTTTTTTAAATTTTAATTTATTTTCTTGGTTACATCATTCATTTCCACAAGGTTTTGAGTCACAAATTTTCTCCCCTTTTTGTCCCTACCCCCCAGCCCAGAACATTGATCCCACTGTAAGACCCCTCCCTCAATCTGTTC
>CM053593.1:277186645-277215216 GCA_028646575.1 Pseudocheirus occidentalis
AATTCCACTGACCTTTCTCTAAGCCTTATATTTCCTGGCTTGATAAATGGGGAGTTTGCTCCAGGTGCTGCAGATCTGCTCTCTGGTAGCCTCAAGCTGTGGCTGGGCTCCTCCCAACTACCCTGTGGCCTGGCTGTGGTTTGGGATTTGGGCTGGGCTGGCCTCGGCTCCCAGCCTGCTGCAATGAGCCCCTCCTGCCAAGCTGCCTTAAGCGAGAGATACGTTTTCTGTATTTTTGTGAGTTTGGTAGCTCTAAAATTTGTTTAGAGTCATATTTTATGGGTATTTAGGTTGGCTTTATGGGAGCTGCGAAACTTTGCTGCTTGTATGCTGCCATCTTGGCTCTGCTCCCATCAGTTTGATATTTTACAGAAATCATATAGGGATAATTAGATAAGATGAATTCTTATAGCAGACCTTGGGCTTTAATCCGACATTCTCCACTTGTTTACTGGTTAAGAAAGTCACTTACACAACCACAAGAATGCTGACAAAGATATCTCCACCCTGTTTTGCTCAAATTCTACATCCAAACCTAGCATGGGCAGGATGTCTCAATTCTTTGGAAAATCCGTTTTTTTGTACCTCTGGACCACCCTTTCTTGCCCAGCATGAGGAGGTGACCAACTTATAACCACTTAGTCACCTGATATAACTTTTGCCTTGCCCATATAATGACCACTTAGTCAGTGGAGATATCCAGTGCTTCCCCAACCTATGACTCTTTTGTTATGTCACTTTTGGTCCTAAAGAGCAAAATCTATCAACCAATAAGATTCTGTACTTTACCATGTCTCTTTTATGTGTTTGGTTTCCAAACTCTATAAAAGTAAGGCTGTAGGGCAAGGAGGTATCTCAGATCATGAGAAAGATCATAAGATCTGAGATCCACTTTATTAGAGGGGACCATGGACCCTTTAATTAAGTGCCATTGGGTTGGAGCTCTGTCTCAGCGGTTTTTCTTGCAGATTGGACAATCTTGGATCCCACACCTGAAAAGGGTGCTGAGGGTGAGAGATGGATGAATTCAGGAATCAGCAAGTGGGTTGAAGCAAGCTTTTTTGCTGCATTATATGTATTTGTTACAAGGAAATTCTTTTATGGAACAGAAATGTTAGTGATACAAAAAGATCATCAACAAAATATATTTTTAAAATCTTTTTTAAATGTACAGAAGAAAACAAAAAAGTATTGGAGCTGCAAATAGAATTTTAAAAATAGTTTGTTACTTTGCTATATATATATATGTAATATATGTTTTTTAAAAAACCCTGCATGCAACAGTTCAGTTTGTTATACCATCTTTTTTCTTGTTCATCTTTATGTATTGAAATGTTTGTGTTAAGTGATAATTAATGCATTCAGAATGAAAAAAGAAAACTTAAGATAAAGAAACAGACAGTGACCAGTTTGCCTGGAACATGAAATCTGTTATATCCTGGAATGATACATTTAAGCCAGATGTGGAAAGACTTTAAATGTCAAGCTGAGGAGTTTCACAGGAGGAGTTGCAGGACATTTGCCCTTATTCTAAAGGAAATAAGGAGTCACTGAAGTTTCTTAAGAAGGATTATTTCACCAAATTATGTACTGTGTACAGTTAAATGCGATTCTTTAGATTGATGATTAAGACGGTATATCAACACACACACTTCCATTTAGTTTCAGTCTCAGAGGTATTCCTTCCTGCTACCCTTTAAAACACTCAATTCTTAATTGTCTCACCAGGTAATTAACATTCAACCCATTCCTTACAACTTCTGCTGAGTGACCATAAAAATCAGTAGCCTATACATGGCTAAGAAATGTTTTTTAAGTGCATCCTTTGGTCTTTATCACAGAACTGTTATAAAAATAAACACAAAATGCTTTGCAACAGAGTATAGAAAGCCACACCTATAAATACACAATAAGCTATTTTTTAATACAAGTTGTTCTCTGCCAGGACACAGCTATAATGTCTGCTATGGGAGAAGTCCATTCTAGTGGATCATGAATTCTGAGCTGCATAGGGCAAAACTGATCAGGTATCCATACTAAGTCTGGTACCATTATGGTAAGTTCTGAGGAGCAGAGGGCCACCATCTTGCCTAAGGAGGGGAAACAAAGAAGGTCAAGGCTTCTATGCAAATCAATGGGATTGGACCATAAGTGGTTACTGCAATTCTAGCCCAGACAATATAGGAAGACCCAGTCTCCAAACAAACAAAGGAACAAAACCAAAATGAAATAAAAAGTCACTGTCTACATTTTGTGCGAGAAGATAAAAATCATGTATTATTTCAGGCAATAATTTACATTTTTTTCCCCTCCTTTAGCTACTTTTGTTATGGAGTCGATAGTTCTACTGACCAACCTGCCCCAAAGAGAGCTACAGTGAAGAATCTAAGAAGGCCCATCCTGGAGTTCCACCAAGGAATGGGCCAGACCTTGAGGCCAGGAAGGTATTGAGCCAATACAGTGGTTCAGTGCTATGAATAGAGTATGAGTTTAATTTATCTTTGATGGTGATTTTGATATAGAAATGCCCATGGAAAAAATTCTTAGGAGATTGTGACTTCTAACCTCAAGTGGTCCTGTTCTTCCTGAAAGCAATTTATTCATGCACTAGGGAGTTCTTCATTCATATGCTTGATGTTCTTTTTCTTGGGAGTGTTCCTGCTGTATTTTTAGCAGCTCCTTTCCTTGCAGATTGTACATGCTCAGCCATCTGTGGTTGGCTGGCCTTGCCTTGCTCAAGGGTGACTGGAGACTTGCAATTGAAGTTGTGGTTGGGAAGAGGGATTTTACTGGGCCTGGAATCCAGTGAAATATGACTCACATTAAGGCTGCTTGCACTTTGGGAAGAGTACATATATAATGTCTTAAGGAAGGCAGATTTTGTATTGGTCTCCTGCTTACAGAGAATGATGTAACATTTAGGAAAAAATGTGCAACACAGAATTCCGTAGTTAGATATTAAAATGACAATGATCTCCACAGCTGGTAAGTATTTGCCAAAAGTTGTAGTATAAACGGGGATAAATATTATCCATGCAATGAAGTAAATGAGCATGCCAAATGTTATGAACTTAGCCTCATTGTAATTTGCTGGCAATTTTCTACCTTTAAAAGCTGATATAAAGCAAACAAAAGCCAGGATGGCTATGTAGCCTAGCATGGTACCAAAGGCCATGATGGAACCCTCATCACACTCCATGATAATAACTCGGGGTATGGAGAAATTCTCCTGCACAAAAGGCTCTGCAAATATAAGCCATATTGTACAGATGATTATTTGAACCCCTGTGCAAATCACTATGATGGGTATAGGCTTGTAAAGGCGCTTCAGACATTTTTGTAATCTGGGGTCAAAGCTGAAGGCTAGCAGAATTTTTAGGGACTTTGTCAGGATGCAGGAGATGCATAGGGCAAAGCTTACACCAAAGAGGGTCTGTCTGATTTTACATTTGAAGTCTTGTGGCTCTCCCACAAAAAGGCTGGTGCTGACAAAGCTGAAGAAGTGGCAAAGGAGGATCACACAGCAGATGACCAACCCCCCCGATGATTTGACCACCGGGGTGTTCAGGTTTCTAGTAAATATTATTCCAACGATAAGAGTGCAGACAATCCCCACTGCCGAGAGGGTCAGGAGCAGCATGGCAAACCAGTCGTTCCAACTGAGATACTCAACTTGCTTCTCAAAGCACATGGTACTATTCTCAGGGGCCCAGTGGGTCTTATTGTTGCAGAAAAAGCAGTGATCCATATCTACAATAGAGAAGACGGCATTGCAATTGGGAGCATCCAAGTGGGCATTGGTAGGCCAGGCCAGGCCCGGTTACTGTCAAGAATCACTTTGGCAGTCCTGACTCTAAAATGAGAGGTGACTGTCTAGACATAGATGGTGGTCAAGAGGGTTTAGATATAAAAGTATACAGTGGCCTTACAAAGAGAAGGAGGAAGAGTTAATTGAGGGGGAAGGGATAAAGGAAGGAAATGTGGAGTAAATAGAATGCTAGACTTGAACTCAGGAAAACCTGAATTCAAATCCTTCTTCAGACACTTATTTGCTGTGACTAAATGACTAAACAAATCACTAAACTTCTGCCTGCCTTAGTTTCCTCATCTGTAAAATGAGAATAAAAATAACATCTACCTCACCAGGTTGTTGTAAGATTAAAATGAGACAACACGAAACCCCCCCCAAAACAAAATAAAACAAAAACAAAATGAGACAACATGTATAGCACTTTGCAAACTTTAATGCATTATATAAATGCTAGCTATTATTATTAATTATCATATAGTTCTGAAACCAGAGGAATTATGTCAGGGCATCTCAGAAAGCATATATTGTCCTTCCCTGGCAGTACAGTGGTCATTACCAGGCTAGACTATTCTAGAGGGAACTGGACCTATGATTTCATTGTATAGGGAACTGCCAGGTGAAGATATTCTCTCTACCAATGAAGGCCAGCACTTTTTCTGAAACTGTAAGAGTCTTTGAGAGCTACTTAGAGCACTGCAAGGGTAATTGAACCTTGTATTTGTATACATATACATACCAGTCAGTATGTGTCATAGGTGGGATTTGAACTCAGGTCTTCTTAGCCCTGAGGCCAACTCTTTTATCTGTTATCCTTCAATGTCTCATATAGTTCTTTCTACAACAGTTAGATGCTGGAAATGGGGTTCACTCTGAAAACTTCAGGATACCAGTCATTGGATTTCATACTACTGCGGCATCAGGATATTCAACGTAAATGATTTCTATTTTTCATCTGCCAAAGCTAGAAAACCCAATCTCATTAACAAAGAAAAGGAAAACAGCTTCCTCATTCCTCCTTGTTCTCTCCTCCCCTTCCCAGCACTTTTTGAATCTGTGATAGCCGATGCAGATTGTAATCGCTCTACAACACAGTTGACAGCCTTCTTGGGATAGAGTAGCTGGGAAATTCTATACCCAGTGGTCAACATGGTGATGAGTGTCTTTTAATTTGGCTAGATGACTCTGACAACGCCTGCAAGGCCTATAGACCACATCTGTACTTGAAGCCTTCCTACTCTGATAGGACCTGCCGAAGCTTATGTTCTATTGGCATAGCCTTGGAGAGCCCAGGGTCAATTCCATGCCACAAGGAGGCTTCCACATGGAGCCTAAGTGGATATTTACCTATAACTCCCTTATATCTTACTAGACACTGCAAATTGCTGTAGAGCAATAGCATCAAATTTGAATGGAAGCAGGACCCATTAACTTGTATGAAAAGATCACTGCAGGTGTGTATTAACTTAATTTTAAAGTTGTATGTAATACGTGTGTATATGTATATACACACATTTGTATATGTATATATGTACATGTATATACATCCATATCTATATATAAACACACATGTATGTGTACATGTATATACACATATATCTATACAAATTATATATTTATTTTGTTGATTTTTAAATTTCCTTTTGTTACAAAATATTTATTTTTGGTCATATGTTTTATATATTTGCTATAAAATAAAAATATTTTAATTTAAAAGATATATGTGTCTTTATATAATTGTATTTTTATTTATTTTGTTAAATATTTCCCAATCACATTTTAATATGGTTTAGACTCTACTAGGGAGTGTTTTGGTTCAAAGAGCAAGACTCCATGTTTGACACCTTTGCTGCAGAGGATAGGTCTATAGGCCTGGAATTTTTTCTGATTAGACATTGGATGGATCCTTCTTCATTTCTTGCACCTTAAATGCTTATTGAAGTGAATTAGAGTGAATTGGAGTGGTGGACTGTGAGAGATGCTGGAATTTCATACTGTAAAAAAAGGGAAGTGATCAGAAAGCAATTGCAATGTTATTTAAACTGGTATGATAAGAAAAATAATAATAGCATTTTTATAGCGCTTTAAGGTTTGTAAGCACTTTATAAATATTATCTCATTTTATCCTTGTAACAACCCTGGGAAGGAGGGACTATGATGTCCTAGAGCACCTCAGAAAAAAAAAATGTCTCCCTTGCCTAAAAGTAGATGTACCCTGGGCCGTATTATCTCTCACATCTATTCCAGAACTCAGTTCTAGGGCTTGGTCACATTACAAACAAGACAACAGGCAGCAGGATAATGCAGAACTCCTCTCCTAGATTCAGCCTCTGGGATCATGAATTGTTGTCCTTTTAAGGCTCTGGTGGCTGCTGACCTCACTCTAATCCTTTAATTTGCATTCTGGAATGACAAACAATAAGTTACTAGCAGCTCTCTGCTATCAGGAGTCAGCCTCCTCCTCCCTGATGAAAGCTCCTTCTTTCATGTCTTAATTTTTTACCCTTGGTTGGTGAGAATGCTAAGATCTCCCAGGTACACCTGCCTGCTGCATCCAGGGGCCTCCAGGTGTCTCCAGGCCGCTCTTGTGCTCAGCCCTGTCATTCGGGGGTTGCTAGAGAGACAGTGTGAACTAGTGAATAACAATGTGATTACTACAATAATAACAGCTAGCTTTAAGTTTCTTTAGGCCCTTTACACATCTTATCTCTTATCTTCATGAGAACTCTATGGAGGCTGTACCACTTTTACATCTTGACTTGGCAGTTACATTTCTTTCTAGTTTGTACCTTTAATTGAATATGGCTCTATCTTATTCTAAAATAAAGCTGTGATTGGGGGAAAATAGACCTAGTTGGGCTTTGGGGAGAGCTGAAAGGATGCCTTAGAAATTGTCAGAATTGAAAGGAATGGTGTAGGTTGAAGTCTTTGGAAAATTGACATGTTTGTCTTACCTGTCTGATTGCTGTAATGATTTTCAGGGCAGCTCACACATTCATAACAGCATTTGTGCTGGCTTTGGCTGCTTTTCTTCATTTGGCCGGGACCACATTCCCTGGAGCATTTAGATTGAATTTGCTAGAAAAAAAAAAGGAGGAAATACTTCCAATGTTTTAACTTAGGATGTAGATATGATTATTGGGGATTTAGAGGTTGAGATTTTTACATCATTTTCATAAGACCTGGAAGACTGAAAACAAAGCCAAAAAGCTAAAACAAATAAAATATTAGATGGAGAATATTTTTTAAAGGGGATATCTAGTTTCTCACATATTTTAAACCATCTGTGCATATTTGTGTAATTGTTTAACTTTTTTCTTAATAGTATTTTATTTTTTTCTAATTATGTAAAAATAGTTTTCAGCTGTTAACTTCTTTAAAAGGTCTTAAATATGCAGAAAGATAAGGGCAGCCAGATGATGCAGTAGATACAATGCCAGGTCTGGAGTCAGGAAGACCTGAGTTCAAAATTGACTTTAGATACTCTCTAGCTCTGGGACACTAGGCGAGTCACTTCACGCTGTTTGCTTCAGTTTGAGAAAGAAATGGCAAACCACTTCAGTATCTTTGCCAAGAAAAGCCCAAAAGGGATCACAGACATGAGTGAAAAATGACTATAACAAGTGGAGAGAAATAGGCAGTAGTGGAGATGGAAGTGTAATGAAGGCCTGGCTCATTCCTCATTCTTGTTCATGGTGTGGTGCAGTGGAAGGAATACCAGATACCGAGTCAAAGGTTGTGGATGCTGACCTTTGGTGCAAATTATCCCTCTGTCCTTTGGCAAGTTAGACAACCTACCTTGGCTTTGGTTTCAGCATCTGCAAAATGAGGTGGTTGACTAGATGGTCTCTGAGGCCCTTCTAGTTCCTAAAAGTTATCATAAGGTACCCTCTAGTTCAGGAAATCTTCATCCTAAGGGTCTATGGATAGATTTCAGAGGGTACATGAACTTGGATGGGCAAAAAAAAAATTTCACCTTTATTTTCGTTAACCTTTAACTGAAATTTAGTATTTCATTCAACTATTTAAGAACAGTATTCTGAGAAGGGGTCCATGACACACAGAAAAGGATAAAGCCCTCTGTGCTAGAGATTCTTTTTTCTGGGGCAGATGGAGGGGGGAAGGTTCTGAAGACAGAGTATGTACAAATCTGATGTACAAATCTGAGTCTTTGAAAATGGTCAAGATTCAAGTGGTGAAAGTATCCCACTCAAAGTTTAGTTTAAAAATTCTGTTCCCAACCCTGAAGATATAATCAAATTTAAATGTGCATCTTGAGCACTCTGGTTTGGGAGTTTGAAGATGTGAGTCCATGTCCCAGCTCAGACATAGGTTGGCTCAGTTCTCACAGTTCTAAGATGTTTAAGCTCTCTGAGCCTCAGTTTCTGTATTTGTAGAATGGAGCTAAAAACACACTCACAACTTGCCTTGCAGGGTAGTTGGGATGAAAATACCTTGGGAACACCAAAGTTATTACTGTTAGCATATTAATGATTATGATAGCTCACATTTATGTAGCACTTTCTGTGAGCCAGGAACTGTGCTGAGGGCTGTATGGTTACTCATATGGTTACTCAAATGTTATTCATTTGTTCCTTACAACAACCCTGAGAAGTAGGTGCTTTTAGTATCTGCAATTTATACCTGAGAAAATGGAGGCAAAGTGACTTTCCCAGGATCACACAGATAATGTTGGAGGCTGGATCTGAACTCAGGCCTTCCTGATTCCAGGTTTGGTGCTCCATCCATTGTGTTACCTAGCTGCCAATCAATTCTTTTCCAAAATGAATTACAGATAGGATTTTTTGGATACATTTTTTTCATGGTATTATCTCTGGCCCTGAGAGGTAGAACGCTTAGGATATAGGCCTAACTTTGGATTCAGAAAGACATTGGTTTAAATCTTGCCTCTGATTCATACTACATATGGGACCTTGGACAAATTACTTGACCACCGTGTCTCAGGAGAAGTTTTAAAAGACTGTTAGTTAGAGTTGAATTGTTGATCTGTGTTGGTCTTCATACTAGATCTCCCTAAACCAATGAAGTCATACATCCAGGAAGAAGGAGGAGTAGGAAAAGAAGGAGAAAAGGAAAAAGAAAGAGAAAAAGAAGGAGAAATTTCTGAATTTGGATATTCCTGGAAGATGGGTCACAGTAACTTCTTTGGTGCTGCATCATGTTGCTGATTCATCTTGAGTTTTTAGTCCACTTAAACTTATATATATATTTTCAGACAAACTGCTAACTTTATATCCCTCATCTTGTATTTGTAACATTGACTTTTTAAAAATTCAAGTGTAAGAATTTATCCCTATTAGATTTAATATAATTAGATTTGGCTCATGCTCTGATACTCACTCTACTGCTGATACTCTACTGTTATATTTTAACTTGCAATTATACCACAGTTTATTTCTAAAGTCCTTTTAGTGTTTAAAGTCAAGTCTTCCCGATGCTAATCTGTAAATCTTCATGATACTTGCTACAGGATAAATCAATCACAGCATATTTATTTTAACTTGAAAATAGTGTTTAGAGGTTAAATGCAACTTTTTTCAAGACTATCTAGTGACTGCTGAAACCACAACGCTGCTAGAGCAAATTCAAACCTGAATCCACTCCCCTGACCTACTCATCTGTTTTTGTGTGAAGAGGAAAGCGATTTGACTATAGGAGAAATGTGCCTAGATTTTGGATCACTTCTTAGTTCAGTGTCTTTGTGATGACTGATAATTTCTTTTGTTCTTTGAACACACTTATGATAAACTCCGGCTTATCTATGTGTAGGTTATCTGATTTGAGGATTACCCAAGACAAATTTTTTTTTATCTAAAGTGCCATCCAGGCATTGTATGCTTAGGAAACAGAAAATAATTTTTCTATTAAGCAGAGCAAAAACTCATTGAGATAAATCTGACCCTCTTCCCACTCCTGTATTTGCATTTAGTTTATTCAGCATGTTTTGGTGAAATCTGAACAGTTTTTTGCTTTGAAGGATCATTTTGGCAAATTGACAGAAATTTTGACTTCCAAACTAGTTGGTGAACATTAAGAGTTGATCCTGAAGAGAATCTATTCTAATACCTCCTTGTAGTATGGAGATAACCGTAGGTTCTTGAAGGCTGTTCCAGAACAGCATAAGCTCTGACAGATTCTATCAAGTTTGAAAAGCTTTGAGTATGTCCCCAGCAACAGAAAATGTTTATTTTCCAAAAGCCAGCCTAGTTTAGCACAGACAGGCTTATTACCTTTAGGCTGACTACTTGGTGTTAAGTTCTTTGGTCATGACAACCCATGGAACAAAAATTCTCATTTGAAGATATGTTTAGGAGGATGGAGAATGGAAGAAAATGGTTAAAGTAGGGAGAGAAGATATTGCCTATATTCTTTCCTCAAAATAACTACCATCACTAACTAGACCCCTCCTTTCAATGGGTGCTACTCAAGTCACATTCCTCCTAACCCCAAATAGCCAGTGACTCACATTTCACCCCTGCCTCTCACCCATCCAGTGAATTTGAGATTTCAGGAGAATTAAAGATAGGTTATTTCCTAGAAAGGTCAGAGAATCCTGCTATACACAGTAAGAAAAGGGGTCAAAGAATGCTTAAAAAGATACAATCAGTTTTCCTGGTGGGTTTTTAGTCATTTCAAATAGACTATGTATTTGATATGGCTGCTATGATTAACAAAAATGCATAATAAAGACAAATCACTTGGAAGTATACTGGCTATTTAATAGAATCATAGAGCTTCTGAGTTGGAAGGGACCTTGGACCATCTAGTCCAACTCATATGTTAATAAATAGGGTCATGAAGTAGGAAAAGTGCTTTACAAGTGCTTTATATTGTCTCAGAGGTTGAGAAGTTAAATGATTTGCCCAGGGTTACATAGTGTCTAAGTTCAAATTTGAACTCAAGTTTTTGTGACTCCAGGCCCAGAACTCTATCCTCTTCTTTACCTGGCTGCATCAGTAATCTTAGTAAGAAGCCACTCTAGAACATACCTGACAAGCAGTCATCTGTTCATTCCTTGAAGACCCTTGGGGTAGCCCGTTCTACTTGGGAATAACTAATAGTTAAGAATTGCCGTCCTTTGATCAATTCTAAATACGCGTCTGCAATTTGAGCTAAATACAATAAATAGTTGGTGAATGAATGAATCAAATATTTTTTCAATGGCAGCTCTTGACCCTCTTCTGAAATGCAAATTTTGACAAGAAAAATACAATATCAATTTTATGGTTTTATTATTATTATTATTATTATTTTAAACATAGTATAGTGGAAAGAGTGCTGGATTTGGAACTAGGAAGACCTGGCTTTAAATCTTTTCCTGTGGGCAAATCATTTAGTCTCTCTGAGCCTCAGTTTTCATGCATGTAAAATGATACTTCTAGAGCCGATATCACAGAGTTGCTATTAAGGCTTGAATGAGATGATGGGTGATTGGTGAGTGTATCACATGGCCAGCCATATTTAGTTGACCTTTATTTAATCAAAGTCATGCATCACCACAGGCAACATCTACCTGACTCTACATGGGGAAATCCCTCCCACTCCATCCTCTTTGCTTTCTAGCCCTGGAACAGTAATCAAAATCAATACTGCTTTTGTTATTGGGAAGGGATGCTAATTAATTCCCTTATAGTTTTACTTATCATCCAGATAACTTCCCAAACCAAAAAATTCCTTCCTGGCCAATCCTCTCCTCCTCCTCCCACCTTTCTGTGTTATTTCCCTCTATTACAATGTAAGCTTATTGAGAGAAGGGATTATCTTTTGTGTTTGTAACCTGATCACTTAGCATAGCGTTTGCCACATAAGACAGTGTTTTTATTCATTTATGAATGAAAGGAACTTTGCAAAACTTGAAGAACAGTATCAATATCAGTCATTAATATCATTACTATTCTTCTTTAAAAATGCCATCTTTTTCTGTTGCATTTTCATAATGGGAATGAACATTAAATAAAGAATGTTGTTTAAAACCCTAATGTTTGAAACTCAGTCTTATTAGGCATGGTTCCAATCTAATGGATACTATGATGCAGGGTAGCATTAAAATACCTTTAGATTCCTGAATTCCTTCTCAGTTCTTCTGTCTTTAAAGATGAAAACATCTTTTTCTAGATCATATTCTGCCATGTTGATAATGGTCATTTGTCCATTGATTTCCTTCCAAAGCAGAACATCATATCCAGTGTTAATGTCCCCTTGTGAATCAAATTGAAATTTACTCTCTCCATCAGTAAATGTCACATTTTTAAGTGCTTCAAGTAACTATTAAAAAAAATTACAAAAACAGAAAGCAATTTAATACATACATTTTTTCAGTGTGATACCAGAAATTTTTAATGAGTGCATCATGGTATAAGAAAAAGCATGCTAGATTCTGAAGATGAAGGAAATTAGGCCTAGAGAGGTGAAGAAACTTACCTAAGGTCACAATAAAATTAGAAATAGAGTTAGGAATAGAATGCAGGGTCTCCTGATTGATTCTCCTATTGTTCCCTTGCTCTTGGACTGTGCATTAAATATACTACCTACAGCTTGACTTTGTCTTGCCACTGGACTTTGATGGTTCTGGAGAAAAGAATGAGACTGATAACTTTGGGCCGCTCTGCCTCACTTAAATCCAATTCACTTGAAAGTCAAGGTGTCACCCTTATGATGTCATGAGAGAACGAAGGACGAACAACAACGTCACAGGGTGGTGGTCATAAGAGAAGCAGTTTGTTAACCTTAAAGCACGGTATAGTTGTGAATGATCATTTTAAGTTTTTTAATTAAAGTATTATTGATGTGCTTTCTAAAGTTGTATTGGGGCCAATTGCTTCTCATAGAGCTTTTTCATTGTAAGAAAGAAAACGAATTCTAGTTTCCTTCTCAATAACTAAAAAAACTCTTCTTTAATCATATATAGAGATCTCAAACTCATGTTCTTTTGAAATGAAACATATGAGGGAATAAAAGAAATGTGAGCAGCATAATTGAATGTGGCTATTTTGAATAAATCCCTATTGCTTATAATTTGACTTTGCCTCCAAATATTTTAATACATAGACACCTCCAAACCCACCACCTGATTGCATCTGTGTCAATATAGCAGTAAACTAGTGAGCTTCTGAGCTGAGGGTTCAAGAACAGAAGCTTAGACTGGGCACTTCTGCCAATGATTTCTGCCAAAAGCACGGGCAAGTTGGGGCCTCTTGCTCTCTGGCCATTCTGAGCTGTTTCCTTACTGTGTGAATTTGTGACATTAGTAGTACCAAATCTAGAGGAACAATAGATCAGATCTGAGGTGCAGAGCCATAACTACTGAACAGAGGATCCCCATAGTGCCAAATTTAGAGAGCACTGACAGTACTTATATTCATCAGAGTAGGAACAATGACACTTAGCATCTAGCTAGGAAGAAAAAACAGTTAAACTAGGAAAATGCCAGATAGAAAATACCAGGTGGGGTCTTCTTCAATCCCATTTTGCTTCATCCCCTCACCCCCTCCAATGGAGGGCATGGTTTGTGGTACTTGTCCCAACATAAAAATTTCTATTTGCAGTTCTGGTGAGCCCTCAGAAGTAGCAGACAAAATCTTATTCAACAAATAAAAAAAAGAGCCCAAAGGAAAAAAATAATTCATACTGTGCCTTCAATACCTGACAAAATCTGTCAATTGATTTTTCTTCTTTTTTTCATTCTTTTCTTTCTTTTTTGGAGTCAATCAGTTAGATGACTTGCCCAGGGTCACACAGCTAGTACATGTCTGAGGTCATATTTGAATTCATGTCCTCCTAACTCCAGGACTGGTGCTGTATTCACTGCACCACCTAACTGCCCCTCTTTGTCATTCATAAACAATAAATAGATACAAAGTCCACTGACTTAGTTATTTACTAATCATATCCTTTTCCACTCTTGTGTTTGAACTGTAATTGCTACTTGTTTTTCCTGAATTTAATTAGGTTTCAAGGGGTAAAAATTTGATTTTTGTGTGTTCTATAAATAATGATAACATTTGTATAATATAAACAAACTGGAGTAATTATGCACTGGTTTTATTCCACAGGAAAAAATATCAAAGTGAACAAAATATATTACTCATCAACTATAATACAGTATTTTTATGGTAAATCCTCATCATTAATGTTTCAGATATTATAGGTAATTATTTTCCCTTATGTTTATGCTAATACATTTTAACACTTGGATTATGTATTTCAAAACCATAAGGCTTATATAGGTTTGGAATGTACATTTCTGCCACTATATGATTTACTGTGGTATGTTAACCCTTTGTCCCCACAAATTGCTTTTCTCTGAGTGAGAAGACTTAGAAAGAACTCCAATAAATGGTTTAGTTTATGTTACTTTTTCATCCCAACATTCACAATTGTTTTTGAAAAAGAAACATGTTAGTGTATTTCAGGGCTTGACTGAATCATCAGATCCAAACAGTTGTGATAACGGATCAATGTTAATATGGAGAGAGGTGTCCAGTAAAATGCCCTGGACATTTTGCCCTGAACTTGGGCAATTCAGCATGTTTATCAATGACTTGGACAAAGAAATGTATTACACCCAAGTGGGGTGGCCATTTACAGTGTAACACCTCACACATTTTAACTAGATGTAGAGATAACAGCTTACTCTCTGGATTGGCTTACTTACTCCAACTTGCTCTCACAATGTCAGGTCTGTGTTCCCAGAGAAGGACCATTGTCTTGTGGTTAGATTCAAATTTCTTAGGGTCAGAATAACCCTATTAATGGGGAATGTACTTCCCTTATATACTTTAGCTCGAGCCCCAACTGATGCATCTCTATTTCTACATATTCAATGACAACACTTTTAGATCTTAAACATAGCAATTTATATATCAATAGGGCAAAAGAAATAAATATAACATCAGAGGCATTTGTATATTAATCAATGGCATGAGTAATAAAATATATCACAATATACGCATAAATCTGGGCCACACTCTCCCATTAATGTACTTAGTATCTGTGGGAGAGCGTGGGTACACACTTACAGGAACCCATCAGGGAAGCCTATAAGACAGGGAATCCCATGTGCTCACAACTCAGAACTTCACACTTGGAATCACTTCTTTGATAGCTGCTTGTCTGTGGGTCTTTACCACTTTCTCTCTTCTATATTTGGACCTGATACAGCATTTATAAGCCCTTTCAACTTATGATCACCCTTGAGAATGTATTGAGAAAGTATTACCTCTTAATTTTTATAGCAGTTACCCTTAAGTCAAAGAACTGCTAATCATGCTGGCTATTTGTAGGCTAAACAAACCTACCCAACCAGGATTCTGAGGTGTCCAGTTTGAACAGAGCTCATAGCAAACAGCTCAAGATGACTCTCTGCATACAGCAGACAAGCTTAACCAGCTCTTTATTCACCAGAATTCTGTATCATCCTTTTACATAGTCAGCATCCCCAAAGTAACTGAAAAACCTCTTTCATTTTTCTGCCTTTTGTTTTCAAACCAGATGGGGGCAGCAAATAGCAACATTTGTCTGAGAGGCTTTCCTTCTCTTTAATCTTAGGTGGTACTGGAATGCAATATTTGCAACTGAAGCTCTTGTCCGATGAAGTTGTGCTTCTTTCCATCACTGAAGAATCATATAGGTGAAGCCTTCCATCTACTGACTTCTTGATACAGCTGCTTAATGAAAATAATAGGCAGAGCTGCTTTTGATCCCCTGCTGGTTCTTCAATATTCACTTTCACAATTCTTCCCTCTTCAGAAGTCTCAGTCTCCTGTCTCCTGTCTCTGATTAGTGGTTTAATCAGAACCCCCTTGTCCTCGGACCTTCACCTTTTGCTTAAATGTTAACAACTCACAAAATTCTCCTAAGAAATCAATAATCTGTTAAAGATTCAGGCATTACATGCTCTCTCTCTCTGTCTCTCTCTCTCTGTCTCTGTCTCTGTCTCTCTCTCTTTCTCTTTCTCTGTCTCCTTCCCTCCCTTTCCCTCTGTCTCTGTTTCTCTGTCCCTCTCTGTTTCTATCTGTCTGTCTTCCTTTTTCTCTCTCTGTCTACTTGCCTGTCATTATGTCTTTAACCCTCATATGATAAAAACAGCTTGAAGTAAAGGTTCTGAGAGAGCATGAGGCCCTAAAGCTCTAAGTTTTCAATAAGACCCTCCATCTCATTTTGGATCCTTGAGACTGTTTCTTTGTACTCACATGTATCCAGTTTATAATAAATAAAAGTTATTTCTCTTACACTTTAAACCACCGAGCTGTTCACATGCAAAGAAGGCATCGCCCTACAACTTTTACAAAATAATTGAGTCATTATATTTATGCTGTGATTTATTTTCTGTTCCAAACTGCTCAAATCCCGTCTGACAACTATTTCTTCCTACATATATTTTAGTAGTTTCTTTTATTAAATCAAAGTTATTTTTTCCTACTCCTTTCAGACACCAAAATGTTCATCTATGTCAGAGACAATAATATCTTATATCCTTTACCAGTCGCTATAACTTTTTTATTTATACAAAGTGCTTTTGCTTTTTGCCCTCTTTAACCATAAATAGTTGCACATAAAAAGGAAGTATTTTAAAATGACAATTCCTTACAAGTATCATGCTTAAAGCTGGAAGGAGTAGCTATTACATTGGGCGATTGAACTGGAATTAAAAAAGATTGAGTAAGGCAAGACTTATTGACTAAATTTATTAAGATGGCATTTAATGAAGATAAATGTAAAGTTTTGCATTCAGATTTTTAAAGCTAACTATTAGGTTGCAAAGTCCTGGCTAGATAACAGTTTACAAAAAACAAAACAAAACAATAAAACCAAAAACAAATCCAGTGATTTAATGGACTTCTCAGAGATTTCATAGAAGTTCAGAACTTCCATTGTCATCTCTATGAGCATGACTCCCAGATCATTCAGTCATTATCTGATTCCTGAGTACTAGCTCCACCTCTCCAACTGCTGGATATATTTACCCAGATGTCCACTAGGTATCTCAAACTCAACACATGCAAAGCAGAACTCATTTTTCTTTCTCTCTAAACTCACCTCTCTTCATGAGCTGATCGACCATACTGTCCAAGGAGTTTCCTTGGCAAAGATACTGAAGTGGTTTGCAATTTCCTTCTCCAGTGGACTAAGGCAAACAGAAGTATTCCTCATACATGGAACTCCTTTTCTCATTTCCATGCCTTTCACTAGCTGCCCCCCAGGTCTGGAATATACTCCCCCTTACCTCTGTCTCTTAGAATCCCTAGTCTCCTTCATGGATCAGCTCAAATCCTACCTTCTGCATGGGGTCTTACCTTTTTCTCTCACCCATTACTGCCCTCCCCCCAGGGAAAAAATCACTGTGTGTCAATTTTATATATGTACGCATATGTGTACATCTTGTCTCTTCTGACATTGTAAGCCCTTTGTTGTCAAGGATTGTTTTATTTTTGTCTTTCTAATTCCATCACTTAGCATGATGACTGGAACACAGTAGGTGCTTATTAAATACTTATCACTTACTGGATTGATTATCCATTTCCCTGTTCTAAAAATATTCCCATCAATGAAGCCTAAGGTTACATTAGCCCTTTGGGTTTCCATAGAATTTGTTCATGTTCAGATTTAGACCACTAAAATCTCTTAGTCTTTTTTCCACATAAGCTGCTATTCATCTCCCCCATGAGTTTTTTCACTAAAGTGTAAGGTTCTTCATTTATCCTTAGAATTTCATTTTATTAGACTTGATATATTGTTTAAGTCTCTCAAGATCTTTGTGGATCATGATTCTGTCATTCAGAATATTAACTATTCTTTTGTGTCATCTCCACATTTGACAAAGTTTTATTCAATTCACTGATAAACTATTGAAAAGGATAGGGTCAAGGTCTAGGTCCTGTAGTGTGTCCCTAGATGAGATCTCCTTCTGGAATGACATTAATCCATTAATCAACCTTGTTTGGGTCTATTTGTTCAACCAATTTCAAATTCACCTAGCTGTGCCATCATTTGGTTCAAATCTCTCCATCTTGGCCATCAATGTATTGTGAGCTCGCATATCTGTCCTGGACTTCGTTCTCAAATGCTTTGTTAAGCACTCTTCCCATACTTCTTGTTTTTTTTTTTTTTTCGGGTCACTTTGCTATGTTACCAGAAATCTTAGATATTGAGTTAATGAATCATTAGCATCCTGATTCATTTGACAAATATTTGTTAAAGATCTACTGTGCTAGTGTTAGAGACAATAAAAGGATAAATAAGCCTTTCCCTGCCTTCAAGGAATTCATAATTAAATAGGAGAGATATAGTTAAAATCACTTAGAATATGACAAGCACATGGGTACAAACAAAACACATACACCACTGGGTGGTTTAAGAGATCTATTTATCGCCGGCACCTCAGTGTAAAAGGGTAGGTTATTTTGTGCTACTTCCTCTTCAGTTTTGTGTATTGCTTTTTAACACATTGCTTTAACGCAGTTATATTGAACTAGGCAAATCCAGGACTAAATGTGACTGAAATCGGGGGATTGTGAATTTCAGTGACTAAATTAGATCTCCTCCAAAGTTAAATACCCCCAAATATTCTGCTTTGAAGCATTCATCTTTTTACATACTCAAATACGTACTTACCTACAGTCATGAACACACGTACATATAAACTTACATATATACCTTGATGATACCATCAGAGAGAAAAGCTGGATCTACCTAAAAACAATGTATGATAATAAAAATAATAGCTAACATCTGTACTGTGCTTTACATATATGATCTTATTTCATATTCATAACCACTCTGTGAAGTAGGTGCTAATGTTATTTCCATTTTACAGATAAGGAAACTGAGGCTGAAGAGGTTAAATGACTTGCCTAGGGTATCACAGCTAAGTGAGGTGACATTTGAACTCAGGTCTTTCTAACTAGCTATTTCTGTTGTTTTGCTGTAGTCTGAACTCTACACATGTTACAAATATCCCAGATTAAATGAAGGAACAGGCAAAAGTAGAAGTCAAAACCTTTTAGGCCCTATTATTGTATGGTAGGAAATTGTTTCTCAAGTTATTTTCCCACTGTAGGCCCAATTCCTCAACAATGTTGGCAATATAGTACTTCAAGTAATTATCCTCTTATGTGTAATTTAAATACATACAACTGTGTGCCACAGCACGTTAACACGCTTAGTTTCTCTAGGTGTGCCATTTGACTCCTCACCACACCTTAAGACTTTCATAATTCCCAACCTTCATGCCAGTTGCATTTGCACTTCCTGCACTTTTTTGATTCACAATCACAAATCTGAATGTAAATTTGCCTCCTCTGCTGGGAATCCTGGGAAAATAAATGAAGAAGAGGAATCTCAAGGCTTCAGTAATGGGTCTGCTGGCCAGACTTCTGGGAATCCTTTGTTGTCAACTTAAATGTTTAGTGTACCTAGGTACCCTAGCAAAGAATATGGTGACATTAGCAAAAACCAAACCAAACCAAAAACAAATTGAGAATTGCTAGTATGCAATCAAAAAATGGTCTTGTTTCTAGCCTTAGTAATTCCTTATTATTTTTAACTTCATTCTCCAAAAGGCCTTATATTTGTAAGGTGAGAACAAAGAATTCAAGCAAGTTAATTCAAGCAATTATTATTATTTTAAAAATTCCTTTGACTCTTCTCTGACTCTTCCATGTTCTTATTTATGTAAGTTGCTGCTCCAGGTTGCTCTGTCTAGGCTTTTGAAAAATCAGTTTAATAGCTAAAGTAAAAGTGAATAGAAAAACAATGGATGACCGAATGAACTCTCCATGTTGAGGTCAAAAGAGGTTAAAATATCTTATTTTCATTTAAAAAGTTTTATTATTGTTTAGTACTTCTTTTTCCCTAAAAAGGGACATGAATTGAGTCATGAAGAAAGCCAGAGATTATTATAGGATAGGGAAGGTAGGAGAAGCAATATTTCAGGTAAAAGAGACAGTGTCCGTAGAAGATAGTGTATTCTCCAGAGGAAGGAGAAGAAACAGCTGGTGTAAGGAACAGCAAATAGGCCAGAATTGTTGCATGGTGGTGACTAATGCGCAAGCATAGAAAGATTAAAAAGGGGAATGTCTGTGAAGACTTTTAAATATCAAACCAAGGAGTTTATATTAGATACTAGAGCTAATAAGGAGTCATTGGTGTTTATAGAATGTTTGGGGGGAGGGGAGAGTAGCAGAAAGGGGGAGTAAGATGATTAGACCTGAGCTTTTGCTATGAGAATGAAATGCAATAGTGCGTGTCAAGTGCTTTGTGGACCTTAAAACACTATGTAAATAGGAGCTATTTTTGTTCCAAATGTTGGGATATATAGCACTTGGCACACAGTACTTAATGGATGCCTGTTGACTTGACTTACCAAGCCTGAAAGGTTTCAAGTATGGGCTGATGGTAGCCTAAGTGTGGAGGGGCTTATCACCAGAAAGTTGGACAACAGACAATGAATTATTTTGGCCACAGCAACTCACGAAGACTGTCTACCACAGCATAGAGGGCGTGTGATCTGTGCTGGTGGAAAAAAAGAGCATCTTCACTGATGTGTTTTGGATCTTTTGAAATATTCAAGTAAGTTCCTATCTCAAGACATATGAATGAATCCAAACACATATTGCTGGAAATATTTAGGAAAAGTAGCTGTCATTTTTCAAAGACACAAGTTGCATTCTCATTCACATGCACATATTTGAAAAAAAAATCAGTGAGAGTTTCAGGATCCAAATTTAATTTTAATTCCTCCCAGTCTGATATGCTTTCAGAAGGTAAAGAAAAATATGCTTATATGTCCTGTGGCTTATTTACTCTTTTGAGATAGCATAGGAGATAGAGCATTGAACTTTAGAACACCTGTGTTCCAATCCTGGCTTGACACTTACCAACAGCTGTGTGACCCTAGGCAAATCATCAAATCTCTCTGAATCTCATGTGATTACATCTGTGATTTGCTGCAGAAGTTACTAGTAGGCCCTCATAATCTTGACTGAGAAATTGAGTAAAGAGGTGATAAATAGTTTGCTGGCTGAAACTCAGCCAGCAAACAAGGGATAAAGGTCAACTGGAGAGTCCAGAGTTAAGTTTTTGTAATAAGTAGACAGAATGGCAATGTTACTGAGATCATGGGTCATCCATTGGTCCTAGAAGCAGCATATTCTTTTTAGTGGGAAGAGTACTAGAAGGTCTTGGACTAAAAGATCTGGGATCTAGTTTTGGATAGGTAACTTTTTGGCTCTATCACTTAGTTTCTCATTTGATACCATCACCAACCAGTTTGAAGAAAAACTACCATAAACGCAGTAACCATCTTGGAAATGACTCAATTATATTTCTCTTTCAAAAAAACCATAACCAAAACCAATGATATCTCTCCTAAAAAAGCAGTGGGACAGCAGAGAGCTGGCTTCAAACCAAGAAGACCTAGGATTAAGTTCTATCACCGATACACATTGTCTGGGTGACCCGGGAAGGCAATCTCAATACTCTAGGCAGCTCTTAATTTTGCAGAAAAGATGCCTGCTTGGTAGAGGGAGCTTCATCATTTGGTATTTCCCAGTATCTATGGAATTGTAGGTCCAGTACCTGTCTCTATTTATGTATCTCTCCTAAAAAGCAAGAACAGAAGTATGAGATAATTTTAGATTATTCAACTATGCAAATATACCTCTTTCTCTAAAGGGGGAAAGGAGAAAAGTACCAGACAAACCCAGGCTAGAATGAAATAAGGAAGAAAAATAGAAGCAAGAATAATTGTACAGTAATTGAATTATTACTTCAGTTACAGTACCTCCCAGGGTTGAAATGCAGCTGGATTCTGGCAATTTCGGTCTCTGCATTGATCTCGAATAGCATAGGCAAGAGCAGATACAGCAAGTTGAACACTATGGATGTGACCTGACTCAGCATTGTCCAATAGGAAGCTGTTTCTCAGGGAAAAATTGCTTTCTACCATCCTGTAGTCCCAGTTCCCCTGAGAATAGTTGGCAATACAGTAATTCAAATCGCTGTTGTTAACATGTGAACAAGATGACAAGAGCATGTTATATTCACTTAGGAGCTTGTTTTTATCATTAGGCAAGAGGTATAGATTTTGGAGGAAGTCATGGAAAGAGGACATATTTCCACCTTTAAATGCAAACCCCACCACCTTGCCAATGCTTTTGACATTTGGAATGCTGCTAATCTTGACAGCTGCTGACCAGGTATCACTGGCAATCCAGACCTTATTTATATTCCTCTCAATGGCTTTATTGAAGAGGTTAAATACATGAAACTGCCTCAGAAATACTACAATGACATTGACATGCCTTTCCTCCATGATTTTTTCAAGTGTCTGATTGATCCTGACCTCAATGGTACTATCAGAGAGGAAAGCTGGGAGAATCTCACTGAATGCAATGCACAAGTTGTTCACAGAGGCCTGCGTTCCAAATGTGCCAAGTGCCAAGCGTCCATAGTCATCGTCAGTAGTGATGATGCCAATCCAATTCCATCCAGACTTCTGGATCAAATGTGCCATGGCCTTGGTTTGATAGAAGTCACTGGGCACAGTTCGAAAGGAAGAAGGAAAGCGTATCTTATCACTTAGGATTTCTGCTGTGGAGGCATAGCTCACCTAAAAGTGGACCAAACAATTCAGTTATAGTGATGGATGGTGAGTCCCAAGTGACTGTTAAATGGTCTGAAGTCATGTTCATTCTTCCTCAGCTTAATTTTCTCATCTACTCCACCAAGGTCCCTTCCCCTGGCTAAATCCAACCCTTATTGATCTCTCCTTCTGAATTCCTGCTATAGTCATAATCTACAAACCACACCATTCAGCACCTGATTATCTAAGGTAATTTAAAAAAATCTATTCTCTCTGTATGACAAAATTATGTATGCCAAAACACTGTCTCCAATTGGGTTGTAAGTTCCTTGAGGAAAGTGGCTTTGTCACTTACTTTTTCAAAACATCCCTGATAGTACTTATCAGTGTGTTGGGTAAATGGTATGTATACAGCAAATACTTGCTTATTTTCTGATTCTCTCCACCTATCCCATCAAATACCTTATATACTTATAAGGTATGCTTATATACACGTCATATATACAAAATACTATTCTTGTTTCAAATTGTGATTAATTTTAAGAATATATTTTTGCTTTA
The DNA here is from genome assembly GCA_028646575.1 of Pseudocheirus occidentalis. Lineage (NCBI taxonomy): Eukaryota > Metazoa > Chordata > Mammalia > Diprotodontia > Pseudocheiridae > Pseudocheirus > Pseudocheirus occidentalis. The sequence goes on from CM053593.1 coordinate 277,209,619, forward strand.
ATTATCTCATTGTGTGTGTGTGTGTGTGTGTTTAGGGAACTTTATTTGATGAAATGTAGCAATAGTCAATGTGTATTTGTTGGTGCCTTCTATTTCTTAAACAGAGGTGATACTTGAGTAGAAACAGAGAAAACTTTCATATAGCTTCCACATACATGCTTAAGCAGAAAATAGTTTTAATGTAACTTTTGCTTTAGTATAAACTCTATGTTAGTTTAGTATTTCAATTACTATCAGTGTATTATCACAGAATCATAAATTTGGAGCTAGAAAGGACTTTATAGTCACTTCATTTTACAAATGAATAAACTGAGCCCAGAGAGATTAAGTGATTGACCTGAAATCTTATAGATAGTGTGTGACTGAGTTGGGATTAGAACACAGGACCTTCACTTCCAATCCACTTTTGCTTCGACTGCACTACACTGCCTTTCATCATCATCATCGGATAAAACAATTGCTAGATCATATTATCACTCTCTTCCGTTCAGTTCTGGACTCAGTTCATTATCTGTCTACAGTATTTGTCCAAGCTATATATAATTGATAGACCAACCAATTTAACCAATTGTACATCTAACTGGACCTCACAGTTCAGATAATAGTTTTCCCTTATTTATTTATTTATTTATTTTTCTGTGAGCATTGTTAGGCTGAACTCGAGTTTGTATCATTCATTTAGTAGGCTCTGTAATATTTTGACGCTTCAAGTAATTAACATAAAGCGAACAGCATATAGGAGAATTCATGATTTATAAGCAATATATCATACATTTGAACTTCATGTTAGACATCCTTCATGACAATAATTAATACCTTTGATGAGCATGTATATTTCTATTTTGTATTTCACTTGATATTGCTAACCAGAGAACCACTGAAAAAATCCTTGTTATATCTATCAAAGAATTTTGTATGGTCTTAAAACAAGAGTGGGAGAAATCTTGTTGGAGGTAAAGCTTTGCAGCTATAGCAAAGGAAGAGATATGGAAAAACAAGGGCAAAACAAGGTTAGGTTTGCTAAAAACTTTACTAAGGAGGATGGTGGAAAACTATGAGCAATATCCCCTTATAAACTCAGAAGGAAAAATAGTGAAGGAGAAAACAAATTTACAGAAAACTTGGCATAGACCCAATTATGTCAGGTAACTATTTATGAACAATTGCAATCATGACTATTTAAGGATGAACTGCAAAGAACAGATGAACAATGGAATAGGTCTTTCAGCATTTTCCATGTGCAATATGTTTTAAATTCATGATTTCTATAGTCCTACATTTAAGATTCAAAACCCTATGATATTCATGCTTCAAGCTACTTGGCCCTCTTGGGAGTAAGAGAAATCCTTTGCAATGTGCAGGTTTCATAGAGTAGACAAGAATTTTAGCATTAGAAGAGATCACCTGATTTATCCCCATCATTTTGTAGATAAGGAATTTGAGACCCTGAAGCCTTGAAATAACTTGATGAAAACCAAATAGCTAGCTAGGGGTGGCTGGGTGGTGCAGTGAATAGAGCACTGGCCCTGGAGTCAGGAGGATGTGAGTTCAAATCCAGCCTCAGACACTTCACACTTACTAGCCCTGTGACCTTGGGCAAGTCACTTAACCCCAATTGTCCTGCCTTCCCCCCTCAAAAAAGAAAAACAAAATTTTTTTTAAAAAGCCACATAGCTAGTAAGAGGCCAAGCCAGACCTAGAAACAAGGTCTTCCAAATTTATACCACATTGTGCAAAGTCAACACAAATACCTTCCTAAACTAATGAGGACTTGACATTTTCCATTAACTAAAAAATTGTATGCTGGCTAGTATGTACAGGTTCTCTTTCCCAGAGATCTATATTTTGCATGTTCAAAAGTCAGTTACAAATGAAAGATCTCTCATTAAGTGCTTTTATATGCAAAGCATTATGCTAACCACTGTAGACACAAATAGAAAGGTAACATAGATTTCAAGAGAAGACATACCTGTGGAATGAGCTGTAAATTCAGCATCCTGGAAACAGCCATGGTTATTTCTGAGTAGCTGGCTCCTATGACAGCTTTGACTCTTGGTGTGTAGTTGGAATAATTACATTGAAACTCCATGACGTCTTGGGTGCAGTTGAATTTAGTGAGGAACCCCAGTGTGGCTGCTATTGCTACTGTAACTTCAGTGCAAGTATCATAGATTTCATAGCCCAGTTTAAGTCCAGGTAACAGTGAGGAATTGTTGATTGCCTCAATGCTGTGTATCATGGCAAGAGTTTGAAGAAACATTGAGACTTCAAAGCTGCCAGGAAATAAGTACTTTTTAAAAATAGTACATCATACACTGATAAACTAATAATGCCTCATTCCTCTGAGATCTTTAGGGAATGAAATGCTTTATATAAGTAAATTGTCCAGATAAATGAAGCCTATTTCTTCAAACTTTGTCCATTTGCACCTTTTTTTTGGTGGAAATATCTCTCTGGTGTGCACTCTGACTTTTGAAGCAGAGAATTATAAACACCTTTGACTTGACAACTTTGGGTCATTGGTAGGACTGTCTACTTTTTAATATTTCTGTCTCCTCTTCATAGACACAACCCTATGTTTTAGGGGAATCCAACATAGTGGTTAATCAGATCCAAAACTGTCCTTTCTTATAGCTGTCACTGTGCCTGCCCCTCAATTCCTACTCACCTTCTAGTTTGCTGCTTCTAATCTACCTTCAGCTGGTAAAATTGCTAATCAAGCTTATTTGGAATTATATATTAAATAAAAAGCAACAAGATCATGGAACTGAGAGCCTATGTCCTCCTGTATTGAATAAAGTGTTTAGTTTCAGTCTTGATGCTTGTGATAGTTATGTGTAGGACTCAGAAGCCAATTTCTATTTGTTTTATTATTTCTGACTAGGCTGAGGGAATTATTGAGGTTGCTGGTCATCTGTAAGAATAAGTGGGATCTTACTTTACTGTATTATTATTCTGCAGCTTGCTTTTTCATTCACTAGCATTGCTTATGTTAAGAAAATGTAGTCATCCTTTTTTGGTATATCCAGACTTGAGGCATGATAATAAACCACCATTAAATGTTGACTTCAAAACAAGTTATAATGAGGATGAAAAGGTGTATTTGGTCTATCAATTAAGTCCCATAACAGCTTTCAGTAGTTTTCTCAAATCTTCATTCTTAGAGTTTTTAAGAAAGTTCCAAAGTCATACATAAAGTTTATAATTCAGAAAAATTTATAATATGCACATACACATATCTATGCATATAAACATACAAAACACAAAATCAATATACACATTGAATCACATATTGATAACACTCATTGAAACTTTTTTTGGTATCTTGATTTAAAGTTTCAAGTATTTTCCCTTTTGGAGTCAGACATTTTGGCAAAATGCCAATATTTCCTTTCTCCCTCGTTGATTTAGTTAAATATTTCTCCAAACTTTGGCTATTCTTTGGGTACTAAGAAGGCACTTTGGAGAGCTGAGTTAATTCTCTGTGACCTATAGCTGTATAGGAAAGAGTTAAGACAGTCTACAGAGTATCTAATTTTTATTAGGAGACACACCTATGTTTTAAGGGAATCTGATTTAGTTGGCTATCATATTAAAAACTAGAGGGATTTACACTGCTTGTTACTTTAAAAACATCCTCAAGGTTTACTTATTTAGTATTTATTTTATGAAGCGAATAAAAAATGGGAGAATCATAGACTCATAGAATCTTAGAATTTATCTAATTCAACCTTTCTTTAGGAAACTACAATATTTCCAGTAGTTAAAAATGTCATGGTGTTACAGGTGTGTCTCATAGCTATAGCTTGAATAAATACCTCTAAGTGACAGGACAATTACTATAATTTTCTATTCAATTTAAAAATAAACACTCAAATGGTTGAAGTTTCTTCATATATTGAGTAAAAATTGAACAACTTCCCTGAAACTTTTGGTTATCTGTACTTGATCTTCCCTGTCTTCAACCAAAGAACCCCACAAAGGCACTTTTCTTTTCCCTATAGAAGACATTTCAAGTAATTGAAGACAGTTATTCATGTTGGAGGAAATACTTGGCCTAAGTAATTCCTCAGGTCCCTTCCTATTTTAGGATTCTATACTCCCCCTAAGTCTTCTCTTTTCATAGCTAAACATCACAAGCTTGTCAGTGTTCTTTAAACATGGAAGTCAGAGCTAAAGACAATAGATTTGATGTAGTCATACTAGTTTGGAATACAGTAGAAGTATCACCTTTAGACACTGTGTTATTATTAAATTTTTTAGTTATAATCCTAAATTATATTGTTAAATTTTCAAGAATCTAAAATTAATAGTCCTTTTCTAAAATAAACTATTATGTCAGATTTTCCATCTCATATATGTGCTTAGTTGATTTTTTTGGACCCAAGTGTAAGATTTTTTTCTTTGTTCCCACGACATATCATCTCATTAGAATCAACCCATTATTCAAGATCTTGCCAGTTCTGTTACCCAGTTATTTGGTGACCATGCTTTTTATTTCTTTATCCAGTTCATTGATTAATAAAAAATGTTGACAGAGTAGGACCAAGGACAGAGCTCTGCTGCTGGAGATCTCTCTTCAGTTCAATTCGTTCACTTAACTAGCTTTTATTTAGTACTTAACATATATGCAAAGTGCTGTATCAGGCTCTGAGGATGTAAAAGCTAAGCAGCCTCTACCCTTAAGAAGCTTGCATTTCATTCCTTGGTGTGGGATGATATTAGAATACCAATATATAGATCTAGATATAGATAGATCAGGGTTGGGGAACCTACAACCTGGAGACCACATGTGGCCTTTGACCTCTGCACTTGAGGATCTCAGAGGGTCACATGTGACCTCCAGGCTGTAGGTTCCTCACCCATGAGATAGATAATACAAAATGTGTGCAAAATGAATGTAATGTAATTTGGATGCTGACTAAAGGGTACAGGAAAGGAAGACTATGTCACTTGAGATGACCCTTGAAGCAAACTGAGATTACAAGGGGCAGGGGTGAGAAACAGAAGCATTCTAGGCTAGGGGACAGCCTGTGTAAAGATATGAAGGTGGGAGATGGAATATCATGTATGCAAAACAGCAAGTGATCCTACTTAGTGGGAATCAATGGTGTACAGTAAGAAGTCATATGAAATCAATTTCTAAAGAAAGGTTGAAGTAAGATTGTGAAGTTTAAAAATATTTACCAGTGTAACTTGTATTTTATCCTCAAGTCATTATGATGTCACTAAAACTTCATGAGCATAAGACTGATTATGATCACACTTGCATTTTTAGGAAGGTTATTTTGACAGTTACATGGAGTATGGAGAAGCTGAAAGTAAGCAGTTCAATTATGACCTTGTGGTCCAGAAGAGAGGTGATTAGTGTCTGAACTAGGGTGGTGGTGGAGTCAGTGGAGAGAAGGGAAAGATATGAGAGAGAGAGAGAGACAGAGAGAGAGGGAGGAGAGAGAGAGAGAGGGAGAGAGACAGAGAGAGACAGAGACAGAGAGAGACAGAGAGAGACAGAGAGAGACAGAGAGACAGAGAGGCAGAGAGACAGAGAGACAGAGAGAGACAGAGAGAGACAGAGAGAGACAGAGACAGAGAGAGACA
>CM053593.1:277215716-277231628 GCA_028646575.1 Pseudocheirus occidentalis
AGAGAGAGACAGAGAGACAGAGAGGCAGAGAGACAGAGAGACAGAGAGAGACAGAGAGACAGAGAGGGACAGAGACAGAGACAGAGAGAGACAGAGAGACAGAGAGAGACAGAGAGACAGAGAGAGACAGAGACAGAGAGAGACAGAGAGACACAGACAGACACAGAGAGAGAGAGAGACAGAGAGACACACAGAGAGGGAAAGAGAGACAGAGAGAGACAGAGATAGAGAGAGAGACAGAGAGACAGAGACAGAGAGACAGAGAGACAGAGGCAGAGAGACAGACAGACAGAGAGACAAAGAGACAGAGACAGAGAGACAGTGAGACAGAGAAAGAGACAGAGACAGAGAGACAGAGACAGAGAGAGACACACACACAGAGAGAGAGAGAGAGAGAGAGAGAGAGAGAGAGAGAGAGAGAGAGAGAGATTGTGAAAGGAGAGTAATTAGAACTTCGCAACTGATTGGATATGGGGCTGTGGTAGAGAAAGGGGAAAATCAAGGATGACTTCAAACTTCCTTTCAATTGCCTTCACTGGCTTCTTGTTCTTTTGCCATCCTTATCCCCTTTCCCTTTTCTCTCTGTACATACATTCACCATAGATGATGTCATTCAGTCTTACAGCTTTAACCACCACAACTATGTAGAAGATTCCAGCCTCCAACATTTCTTCTGGGACCAGGCCCACAACACGAATCACCCATGGTACTTCTCCAGCTGTGCCTCAACTTCATCATGCCCCAAACTGAGCTTCCTTCTTAATCTATAGTTTCTCCTCCTGACTTTAGTCCTTTACTTGGTGACATCATCATTCACTGAGGTTCTCATGTTTAAAATCTTGGTATTAGTTTAACTTTTTTACTGTCCCTCAGCTCTCATGTTCAAGTAGTCACCAACTGCTGTCAGTTCTAATCCTGTAGCACCTCTAGCACTAATTCCTTTCTTTCTCTTCTCAGTTCTTTCCTCCTAGTGAGATCCTACTTACCATCTGCCTGTATTACTGCTGATAGATCCTTTCAGATCTATCCATTTTAATTCTATACTGTCTCTATTCATACATGCATATTACTGCCAGACAAATTACCATTATTCATAGGCTTAGGCGTGTCCAAAGACCTTTAATGGCTCACTATTACCTCCTGAGAAAAGTTCAAAATCCTCTTTTGATAAATGATTAAAAAACATGCACTGCTCAACTACTTGTGCTAGCCCAATTACAGGTTAGGAATCATTGATACCAAATTTACTTTATGTGCTTGTAGTGAAGGATAGCCTATTATATCTTCTCATTCATCTTTTTTGCCTTTCAAAACATTTGCAAAACATTTGAAGTTACAAATTGTCCTGAACTTTGGAGGATATACTTCTGTAGCAATGAACGTTTCCCACCGATTCAATGGATATGTACAGCTAACCAAGCATATGTAACATTAAAATCAAGTTCTTCAAGGATTTCCATTTTATGAGAGCTGTTTAGATGGTAATAGGAGTAAAAGGGAACAATTAACATTAGGCTCCCATGGCCTAATCTTGACATCTAATATGTGCTCTTTGTGGCATTACTCACCCCTCACAAGTCTGGATTTCTGGTCTTCTGGGATATTCTTCTGAACGAATCATTTTGTTATGAACTGCAAACAAACCTCCGATCACAATATGTCCTGGAGCACTGGCAGCCACAAAGGCATCAGGAATCTGGCAGGGCTGGGAGAAATTTAAAATGGTCACAAAGCAGGGAAACAGTATTCTCAATAATGCCATGTTTCCATTCCATTTGCTCGCTTTATGTGAATGCCTAGGAGTCCATTAAACTCACTGGAGGGCCAAAACCCTGCGTCTTATTTCATCTGTAAACACCAGTGAAAGTATAGGGAACAACCAAAAGGTGGACATACTAAATAACCATGTGCCTGCTGATAGTAGAAACTGAACTTGTTTTTTAAAAATAGATTATCTCAAACACCAAAATGTGAAGAAAAACATGAAACAATTTACAGGTGGTCTTTGGGTATATCTCACTTTGACAAAAATATTTTTGTTACATTGAAGAAAAAGGCAAAGAAAAAAATGTGAGTTGCTTCTCGAGTTGCATGAAGTAACCTCTCAGAGTTTAGTGTTATGTATCTCTAATCAAAGGAAATTAAATTAATAAGTATTTAAATACTTATGAATAAAGCACTGTGCTTGTCAATTTTCACTCTTATATATAATATATCATATGGGATCTCTTTAGAAAAGCTAGAAATACAATTACAAAACACTAAAACACTCCATAGAAAAACAAAGAAGGAAAATTAATTGACGAGATATCTATGGTTCACAGTTGGGTTGCACTAATGTAACAAAAATGAAAGCATAAATTTACAGACTTATTAATCAAATCATCAAGGAAGTATTTATATTGCTATTATAAATTTTAAAAATACTACTTGGTATTTAATATTAAATTTATTTGGAGGAACAAAGGGTTAGAATCTCACAGGATGTAATGGGAATAAAAATAATAATGAAATAGAAATAACACTTCCAGACCTCAAATTATTTTTATAAGAAAAGACTGACATTATTTGGTATTGATTAAAAAATACAAAAGTAGATCAGTGGGACAGGTTAGGTAAAGAAGAATCAGAAACAATAAATCAAACTAAAAACCCTCCATGTTCTATAAGACCAAGGAAATAAATTACTTAGATAAATTCCCTTTTTTACAAGAACTTCAGGGAAAAAGAAAAAAAAAGTTTGGCAAAAATTAGGTATAGTCCAACATTTTTCACCATATCTCATATCAAGCTGAAAATGAAAATGTGGCTTGAATATTTAAATTACATTATAAAAAAGAAACAAATCAGGTACTTTCCAAAGCTATGACTGGTGAAAAATTCTTGACCAGGCAAGAGACAGAGGTGATCAAAAAATTTTAAATAGATAATTTTTATTATATGAAATTGGAACACTTTTGCATTAAAATCATTGCAGATAAGATAGGAAAGTATTGACTGGTAGGAAAAAAATCTTTCCATCAAATATCTCTGATAAGTGTCAAATATCTAAGATACAGAAGAAGTTAATGTAGATATATAAGACCAATAACCATTCCCTAATAGGTAAGTGGTCAACAACATGACCAAATGATTCTCAAAATTCTCAAAAGAATTGCAAACTCTTGACAAACATATGAAAGTTGCTCTAAGTTGTAACAGCAAGAGACCTAGCATACCCAGGATGGCCTGCTAGCACAGGTTCTTTGATCTGTTTTTCTAGGAAAGACTACTCAAAAAAGGGTTTAACAATCCTACTTTTAATTATGTTCACTAGCTCAGGGGAAAGGTCAGCACCCTGAACTTGGAGAAAATACAAACAGAGAAATCAGCACAAAGACCAACAGACTGGGCTCCTACTGTCTGAGTAAAGCAATATTGCTATACATTTTACATACATCACTGGATTGAAGGAGCACAGACAACATCTGGTAGTCAGGGGACGGGGCTCTGAACATAAGGCTACTCAGAGTCTCTGCCAGGAAATCAAATGGTCCTTCTCATAAGCCAACCCTCAAAGCAAAACACCAACCTCCCAGAATACATAACAAAGACTTGGCCCCTGATTGGCTCAGAGCTGAGGAGTCTGAGAATCCTTGTGCCCCAGCACTTTTAAAAACTCCCTGTAACCCACAGCCCAATTAGCTCTGGGTCAGGGCTCTATGTGCCTCTTAAGGGACAGGGAAGATCTTATTATCCCATTAACATTACATAAGTCACCAAAAACAAGACAAAAGCAAATTTCAAAAAATTTCTGGTGTTTTGTCTTATGTTGAGAAAATTGACAAAGGCACCAAAAGATAGAAAAAGTGCATGTAAAATAGATTGTGGGGAAAGAAGCATTTTAATACATTGTTGGTAGAGTTGTGAATCTATCCAACCATTAAGTAAAACAATTTCAAATTATGCTAAAAAGTGATTAAAATGTCCAGTTTTTAGACTCAAAGGAAACCAGAAGGCAGACATGAGAAGGAAGAATATTCTAATCATGAAGGACAGAGAAAATTCCTAGAGCCAAGAGAAGGAGTGTTTTGTTTGTGGAATAGTCAGATCAGTGTCGCTGTTAGGAAACTTCTCAAGAAGGTAAAAGACTAAAAGGTCCAATTTACACCAAAATATTTAATCAGTCAAAACATTAAGCATTTATTAAGCTCCTACTTTGTATTTTTGTGTTGTGTTGGAGGTACAAAAAAAGGGCAAAGATGGTTCCTGCCTTTATGGTACTCACAATCTAGTGGGATTACATACAAATGTGTACAAATAAATTTACACACACACACATATGTGTATATATAATGATCAATAGGAAATAATTAACAGAGGGGATTAGAATTAAGAGGGGTTAAGGAAGGTTTACTATAGAAGGTCAGATTTTAGTTGGGACTTGAAGCCAGAAGCAGAGATCAAAAGGGAGAGCATTCCAGGAATGAGGGAGGGTCAGAAAAAAATGCCTGGAGCCAAGAGGTAAAGTGCTTTGTTTGTGGAACAGCCAAAAGACCAGTGTCTCTGGATTGAAACGTGTCTGGCAGGGAGTAAAGTGTGAGAAGACTGGAAAGGTAGGAGCAGTTAGATTATGAAGGGCTTTGAATACCAAACGGGATTTTTGTATTTGATTCTGAAGGTGATAGGGAGATATGGGAGTTTATTGAGTAGGTGGCGTGGTGGAGTGGTAATTTGGTTGGACCTTTTTATGGTAACAAAGAACTGGAATCAAAATAGATGCCCTTGAATTTGAGAATGGCTAAATGAATTGTGGAATATGAATATAATAAAATATAATGTGCCATAAGAAACAATTTGAAGAATTCTGAGAAGTACATGGAAAGTTTACATGAAATGGATAAAGAGCGGAGCAAGCAGGACAAAGAAAATAATATATACACAATGTCTATGAAAAAGTAAACAAAAACAACATAAACACAAATCCTGAATAAATATAATGATCCAGCTTGATCATGGAGAAGAGTTGAAAAATGAATCTCTCCATTCTTTGCAGAGCTTTGAGCATGCAGAGACTATGGGTTTGAGATATTACATGTACTATCAGACACAGATGACATGTTTCTTGTTCTTTTCTCTTTCTTTTTATCCTTTATAACAAGAGTTGACTCACTGGGCAGAGGATAGGGTAAGATATATGCACATAAATGTGTGTGTATACATATATATATATATTGAATATAAATAAAGGTGGTACAAAAACAAAATATATTAGTGAAATTTAAAAAATTAAATATGAAAGGAAGTTGTATTTAACAGTCTCTTCCAGCAGACTTTTTAGAAGTAATAATTTTCCTTGACTTTTTGGAAAATGTTATTTATAAGGTATTCATTAATGTCCTATCTGAGTGCCTTACTGTAATATGAAGGTAATCTTGTGTTCTTAAAGGCTGTTATAGCCCTGGAGCATAAGCCCTCGTGTGTTTACTAAGTTAGGATGGCTTTGATTACAATCCTTTTGGAGTTGAGATCCCTTAGAACAAGCTCACCTATGTATTCATTATCATAGAGTTGGCTTCTGGAAAATTTTTGAATAATAATTGCAAGCATTTTCATAGTTTAGAATGCCCTTGACATGTCATTCAACTTTTACTATAACCCTGAGAGGTAGCTGATTTTATTATCCCCATTTCATAGATTTGGAAGCTAAGGCTTAGAAAGGTTAAGTGACTTGACGTACAAGGTCAAACAGTTAATAAGTGGCTGAGGCAGAATTTGAATTCAGCTCTTCATGGCTCAAAGTCCTACACTCTAGCTACTACTATATCACCTCCTTCCTTAACCATAGCCATTCATAAAGACAATCTAGTAAAGAATGAAAAAAAAGCTGAGACCTGCTTTTCTAGGGAATGTTGAACACTGATAGAATCATGGATTTTTTTTTTGAAGTATGAGTACATGTACTTGCATATCAAAACACATTCAAGGCCACATGAATATCAGATTTTCCACAGGGTTATTAAAAATTAGTATGTGCTTATTGTCATGGCCACACAGACCCAAATCAAATACATGAAAAAACTTATCTGGGATAGACCTTTACCACAAAACCAGAAACCAGGCAACAGTCACCAAAAGTTTCCTTAAGCTTTGTCCCTTTTAATTTTTGTTTGTTTGTTTGTTTTTGGATGGGAGAAGGCAGGGCAATTGGGGTTAAGTGACTTGCCTAAGGTCACACAGTTAGCAAGTGTGTCAAGTGTCTGAAGCCGTATTTGAACTCAGGTCCTCCTGACTCCAGGACTGGTGCTGCATCCATTGAGCCACCTAGCTGCCCCCTGTCCCTTTTATTTTTTGTAAACTAATTTCCACTCCTGAGCTGCTCAGGAATCTGGGTTAGCTAAAGTTTTGGGTAGGTTGTTTTTTTTTTTTTGACTGGCATCTGAAAGGAAATGAATCATAAGGTGTTCCTGTTCCTTTCATATAAAATTTCAGATTTTGCTCAAAATTGCTTCAAAATGGAAATCTGAGTGGGACAAATTTGCATGGTCTTGGTTAAGAGATGCCAGTGTGGAATTCTCCTATGCATGCCATACAAATCCTATTCATCTAGTTACTTCTGTGACAGATGGCAGGATGATCTTAAAAAAATCTTCACGAAAGTAGAAAGGAGGATGGAACGACCAAGAATTCTGGCATTTCCTAGGATCAGAATTGGGATTTTATCCCATAGCACTGACAGTATAATGCCACCCAGATGTAAAGCAGTCACAGTTCAGCACATGAACTGTGAAAGATTTACTGAAGTTTTACTTACTATATTCACAAGCATGTTACTTTTTGGTGTTCTTTTGTGACCAAGAGCAGTTAGCAACAGTTTTACAGGAAGATTATTATAGGATCTCTGAGTGTGGGCTTTCTGAAAACACTCTCCAGCTGTGCATATGTGTGTGTGTGTGTGTGTGTGTGTGTGTGTGTGTGTGTGTGTTCCATACCACTTGCCTTTGGATTATTCATTTGTTCCACCTTTTATAATTGGGTGCTCTGCTCATGTACTGACACATTTAGTTACTTTGCCTTTACAATCTCAATGGTCTCCTGTAATTGCAAATTTATAGATGTTTTAGTACAAGGATAGGTCCAAAGATAAGATTTCAAATTACTGCTTGGCAACAGAGTGTTTCACAATACTGCTTCACTCTCTGTGAGTTTATTTACCAGAAAAGGATTTATTTAAATATTAGTGACATTTTTTTTGTTGTAAGAAACACAAACTAGAAACAAAGGTTTCCCTTCATTGAGGAATGGCTGAATAAATTATAGCACATAAATATTATGGAATATGATCATATTGTAAGAAATGACCACAAATTTAGAAAATTCAGAGAAATGTGATGAAATATTTATGAACTGATGTTATGAAAGAGGCAAAACAAGGAGAAAATGTGCAGAGTGACTGTAATATATTAAAAAATCAGAAAAAGGACCAAACTTTGAGCAATAGTAATGGGGTAGCTAGGTGGTGCAGTGGATAAAGTGCAGGGTTTTTGAGAAGACTCATCTTCCTTAGTTCAATTCCAGCCTCAAACACTTTCTAGCTGTGTGACTGGGCAAGTCACTTTACACCATTTGCCTTAGTTCCTCATCTGTAAAATGAGAAGAAAATGGCTAACCATTCCATTATCTCTGCCAAGAAAACCCCAAATGGGGGTCATGAAGAGTAGATCTGACTGAAAAACAAGTGAACTAAAGTCTGGTCTTGGTCCCAGAAAACATATGATGAGTGTTAACTTTCCTTCTTCTTAGAATGATGGGAGATTGTATGTGGATAACATCACATGCCCTGTTAGAAGTTTGGTATTGCTTCATGTTTTGTTGCTGTTAGGAGGATGGACTTAATGGCCACTGGTTTGTATTTAGACATTTCTGTGATGTAAAAACAAAAGACATTAATAAAATTAAAACAGCAATGATTTGCTTTCTGTTATATTTTGTACCCTTTTGAAAACAAGCACAAAAACACTTCATATAAATAAAGGGAGACAAATAACTATAGAAATAGTTATTTAAGTCTGGGCTATGTTCATGTAGTAAAAATTCTGACACTGCTGAAATTAATTTATAGACAATGCAATATATCTCAAACTACCAAGGGGTTGTTTTATAGAAAAAGAAAAATAATTTTAAAGTTCATTTGGAGAAAAAAAAGGCTAATGCAGAAATAGATCATGACTTTGATGAAGCATGTCCACCATCTTATGGAAGGGAGGAGATATGATAAAGCAGAAGTAACAATGACTCTGGAGTCAGAGTAATTGAGTTCAAATCTCACTACTGATATTTACTACCTTTTTGACCTTGGGCTCTTCATTTAACTTTGGTGGTGGTGGTGGGGCTCGTTTTCCTCATCTGTAAAATGCGATTGGACTGGCTAGACTTTATATGTCATAGATCTAGAACTGGAAGGGGTCTGTCTAGTTTAGCAGCATCACATGCCTTGGTTGCACACTGCATATCCAACAACACCATTTAAAATATTATGTTAACAGAGTACTATTAACTACAAATAACTCCTCATCCATCCCAGGAGGGAGCTCAGCCAGATCACTAACCTGATAAGATCAGGTCTGCTGGTCACAAAGTGAACTGAAGGTTGGTTGTTATTTGGCAGATTTGAGCTCTGTATTCAGTCTCTGTGGAGGATTCTGATCACAGAACCTAATTGTTAGACCGTGGACACATCTCTCATAGCAATTGTCTGTGTCCCTGTCCATCGTAACAAGTGTTGCTGTGATTTTTAGGTTCGTTATTTTTGAAGTGATACCATAGTTGCCGTGTGTTCTACCTTTCCAGTCTTAACCTCTGCTTCCCTCCATGCACTCTATAATCTGCTGACATTGGCTTCAGTGTTGTTCCGTGAACAAGACACTCCATCTCTCAATTCTGGGTTTTTTCATTGATTGTTATTCCCCATGCCTAGAATTACTCCCTTCTCACTTCTTTCTCCTGGTTTCTCTGGCTTCTTTCAAGTTTTAGCTAAAATTCCTACCTTTGTTAAGAAGTCTTTTCTCACCTTAATTCCTTCCCTTTGAGATTGCTTCCAAGTTATTATATATGTATATGTGTATGTGTGTGTGTGTTTGTATGTATATATCTTGTTCAGTTGTATCTGACTCTTCATGACTCCATTTTGGCTTTTCTTAGCAAAGATACTAGAATGGTTTGCCATTTTCTTCTCTGGCTCCTTTTTTATTTTTTAATTTTTTTTTTCTTTTTGAAGGGCAATTGGGGTTAAGTGACTTACCCAAAGTCACACGACTAGTAAGTGTGTCAAGTGTCTGAGGCTGGATTTGAACTCAGGTCCTCCCGACTCCAGGGCCAGTGCTCTAGTCACTGCACCACCTAGCCACCCCTCTGGCTCCTTTTACAGGTGAGGAAACTGAGGCAAAAAGAGTTGAATGACTTTCCCAGGGTCACACAGCTAGTAAGTGTCTGAGGCTGGATTTGAACCCAAGTCTTCCTGACTGTATCCACTGCACCACCTATCTGCCCTACAAATCTTGTTACTATGTAGGTATTTTCAAGTTGTTTCCCTCTTGAGACTGTGAGCTCTTTTAGGGCAGGAATGTTAACTATTGGAACTATCATATCACTTTAAAAACAATGAAGATCACTTTTCTAGTTTGGCGCAGGGCCTGACACATAGTAAAGGTTTAACAAATGCTTATTGACTTCAATTATCCTAGGTTTCATTCCGAGCACAAAGTCTTGGGACTTTGAAGTGCCAAATGGGAGTGACCATTCACAGCATTCACATGATACAGGGACGTAAAGCTTCATCAAGAGAAGAATAACCTGGGGGCAGCTAGGTAGGTGGTGCAGTGGAGTCAGGAGGACCTGAGTTCAAATCTGGCCTCAGATACTTAACAACAAAAAAAACTAGCCATGTGACCTTGGACAAGTCATTTAACCCCTACTGACCTCCAAAAAGGAAAAAAACAGAATTTAGTTTTGGGGGCAGCTAGGTGACACAGTAAATAGAGCACTGGCCCTGGAGTCAGGAGGACCTTAGTTCAAATCCAGCCTCAGACACTTCACATACTTACTAGCTGTGTGACCTTGGACAAATCACTTTACCCCAGTTGCCCTTCAAAAAGAAAAAAAAGGACAAGACTACCCTCTCTGCTTTTCTTTCCACTCCTCTACTCTTTACATATACATACTTCTTTTTTCTCCATTCAAATTTATCTTTGGAAAAAAACAAAACCCTCTTCAACTGCCCACTTTAGCGTTTAACACTGTTCATCTCAATATTCTATTTTTATTACCTAACCTAAATTTCTCATACTCCAACTTGGTAAGTATAACAATGGTAAATTAACTTACCATTATTTAGTTCTTACCAGAGACTTAAAAAAACAGCAAACAAACAAACCCAAACCAATGTTCATTAGCTTCAAAAAAATTTTTTTTGGAGATGGGAAAGCAGGCCAATTGGGGTTAAGTGACTTGCCCACAATCACACAACTTCTAAGTGTTAAGTGTCTGAGGCTAGATTTGAATTCAGGTCCTCCTGACTCCAGGGCTGGTGTTTTATTCCCTGCACCACCAAGCTGCCTGTTCATTAGCTTTTGTATAAGAAATTGCCTGTACCCATAGAATATTGTTGAGGAGGAATAAATGGTCATATCAATGATAAAGTTTATTAGACCGATGGTTTAGTGTGTGTAGACTAAACAGTTTTTTGAATGACTGAAATGTCCACCTTTAGTGGAGTTGTTTTATGTCTAGACATAGGCCAGATTTAGAGTTAGAAGTGACCTTACAGATAATCTAATCCAATCTCTTCATTTTACAAATAAGTAAACCATAGCCCACAGAAGTGAAATGATTTGTCTAAGGTCACACAAGTAGTAAGAAGCACACCTGGGACTTGAACCCAGGTCTCAGCTCCAAATCCAAAACTCATAAGAAAGATGTCTAACACTGTCTTATCATGGCACTGGGATTCTCCAAGGTTATTTATATGCCCCAGAATATAACCTCCAGCAGCCCTTTCATGACCAGATATCCAAGAAGCTCCATAATTTAAAGATATTAATTTCAAATGCTAATGGATTTATTTATTTATTTTGCCAGATCAACTCAAGGAAAATCACTAAGGTGGGAGGAGGGGAGGTAAGTAGCAGTAAGAAGAGGAGACATCTGTGCTGATGGAAGGAGCTCCTGCAGTGATATACCTACCATATGGCTTTTAAAGATAAATGTTCACGTTTTCTCACTTTATAAACAACAGTTAAAAATCGGTACCAACATATAATTTTCATTCCGTTGCTTTATTTCAAGCTGTAAGAGAACCTAAACACCTAAGTTTAAAAACTTCCAACTCTAAATCTGTAATCTTTTTCCTTAGTGAAGGAGTGGCGACTTTATGGAAATAAAAGTTCTAGATAAAAGACCACACACAAAGGAAGCAGAAAAGGCCTTGGGGCTGAAAAGGAAGATGTTTGCCTCCAGGGCATGATGGAAAATCCAGAGGAATACAGTCAGGTGGAAACTGAAAGAGATGTTTGGTCAGGGGGCCCTCCTCTAGCAGAGGTTCTGGGAAGAGCCCTTCACACTGCCCTCCAATCAGGGAGGAGCCCCAGGGGCAGGGGGTCTCATGAAGTAGGAGCTACAGGACTGAAGTGATTTTCTAAGATGAAGAGGTTCCTTCCTGCAACAGAATAGAAGTCCAGAAGAGTACAACCAAGTAGGAAATGAAGAGGAGAAAAAAAACGTTATGTTTATATGCCAGTTTATGATTTATAGATTATTTTCACATATATCATTATTTGATCTCACAAAACTCTGTGAGATTTATAGCTGCTGTTATTATAAATTATTTATGATTATTATAATATTTGTTTATATATATATAAACTACGGTTTTCTCCTAGTTTAATTTAATTTTTTGACTAGGTAAAAGAGAGCATTTTTCGCTTCATTTTTACCTAGCCTTAATCACTGAATGGGCATTGCCTCAGACAGACTGAGACCTGGGAAAGACCTTAGTTCAAAAAGGCCAAGGCCTCCCGCATACAGGGACATCTCCAATCCTTTTGATCTATATCTTGCTACTGGACACAGATGACTCTGGAGGCGAAAGTGAGGCTGGTGACTTTGCACAGCCCTGCCTCACTTAAATCCAATTCACTTGCATGTCATGACATCTCCCTGATGTCATGTTCCTCTTCAAGAATGAAAGATAAAAACAACAACAATAGACATTGCCCAAGTGACCCCTCTCAGCTGTCTCCTTCCCAGTGTGCGCCAATGGATCTGTTATCTCATCAACTTGGACATTTTCTCCAGCAATGTTAATTATAGTCCATCAATGCCTTCCTATGCCATGCTAATTTTATTCATACCCTTTCTCTCATAAGTTCACTCTAAGTGGTTAGTGATGGGCTGGACCCTCTTTTGTGGCTATCTCCTGACCCACGGGACATTTCTGTTGTCGACATGTTATCCCTAACTCTCTCTACATGACCAGACCATTTTATTTTCTGATATATATATATATAATATATTATATATTATTACACATAATATATAATATATATGTAAATAATTTTCTAATATATACATATATACACATAGATATATATTTCCTTGATGATATACTTTATTCAAATGTTGCAATGTGTTCATGCCCACCATGAGTCTATTGTTCTCTGAATGATAACTCATTCTAAATTCTTCAGATTCTCTAATGTTTCATGATTATGATTCATGGCTTGACTATACCACATTTTTTAGTGAAAACAAACAAGTATAGACAAACATTTTCCTTGAGAATAAGCCCTATCTCTTTTATCTCTTTCATGTATCTCTAGTCCATAATAGACTACAGGTAGGAGTGAGTCTTGTCATTTACAAATCGATTTATGAAAGTGATTTCCTCATGTATTCATGGTCTCCTGGTGATTAAGGCAAAGAAGAATTTAATACAATCTTCAGAGGGGAAAAATTCCTCTTTTCCCTGTTCAGGCACAATGGATAATTTGGATGCTTTTTGGGTTTTGCTACTCTATAAGAATAAACAACCTAGAGTAAGAGAGGGTTGTTATTCTAGCACTTAGCAACCTTGGTAGTTGGGTAAACAACCTTAGTAACTGAAAAGTGTTGGTTATTTTGAAATGTATTTCAATTTTTATTGATAACTTTAGTTCTTATACCACCTTCATTTCCAAATATATCTCTTTTGACTCCTGTTTCCAGAGAACAATCCCCTGTAAAAAAGAATTTTTTTAAAAGAAAGAAGGAAAAGAAAAAAAAATCAGTTTAGCAAAAATCAATCAGTACCTCAACTACTCTAATAGTATATGCAACATTCCTTACCCATACTCTTCTACATTTACAATGGAGGGAGAGAGTTGCATTTTCTTTGCCTTTTCTAGGGCCAAGTGTGGTTATTGGAATTACATAGCACTTAGCTTTGTTTGTTGTTGTCTCCATTTTGCTGTTGTAGTCCTTTCATATATTGTTTTCCTGTTCTGCTCACTTCACTTTGCTTCTATTCATATATCTTCTAACACTTCTCTGAGTTCTTTAAAAACACTTTTTATGATATATTAATATTCCATTATGTTATCATAATCTATTCTTACAATATGGGGGTATTGACTTTATTTCCATGTTATTACTATAATAGTTGCTTTTTAAAACACACATACACACATATCACTTTCATGTTTTAAAGGTACTTTATGTTCATTTTAAAATTTCATTCTTATACTTACCTAATTGTGAGGATGAATGGATGAATTATCCCAGGTATTATTCTACCCTCAAATGAGGAAACAGTCTCAGAGAGGTCACGACTTGATAAACATTTTTGTTGTTTATTGTTGAATTGTTTCATTCTTCATGACCCCATTTTGTTTTGTTTTGTTTTGTTTTGTTTTACCAAAGGCACTGAAGTGGTTTGCCATTTCCTTCTCCGGTTCATTTTACAGATGAGGAAACTGGGGCAAATGGGGCTAAGTGACTTGCCCAGGGTCACATAACTAGTAAGTGTTTGAGGTTGAAACATCAAAACAGAAGATTAAAAGAGATGTGAAAATCTGCTGTGATTACTACATGGAGTCCTGGTTCTTAGATCCTTCAAATAACCAACAGCTTAAATATTTATCCGTTTGTATCTATCATCTTGTTAAATGTCATAGAGATTTGATCCCAGGCAAATGAGTCTTCTTGGTTCCAAGCCCAGTAGATTATCCACTGTACCACCTAGCTGCCTGCACTTAATACATTGACTAGCTGCCCAGGTCCATATAACAACTAAGTGTCAGAGGCAGGATTTGAATTCAGATTTCCCTCAACTTCAACTGCAGAGCTCTTTCTCCAACCTCACATATAACTGAGCACAGGCATTGCCTGTTCTTACACCAAATACAGGAAAACTGAGTTCATTCCAGATATCTCCAGTTTGTAATGCCAGCATAAAGATTTATTTGGAGAATATCACGTGCTTATTCACCTGGTACTCTCATTCCCTCTCACCTTTCCCACCGAGGCAAACAAATAAACACTTGAGAAGTGATGGATTTGACTCTTCATGCCCAATGTGTTTTTTGTTTATAGCCAACATACTCAATAGGATCACAGTTCATGTTATGAGATGTGACAGTTGTGTTATAAGGTAAAATAATTTTTTACTTGTTCTACACATACAGTTACTAGATTCAGACAGGTAGGACAGACAAATCCCAAATAAGTGATAAACAGTTAAGAATCAGAAATCATTTAATAGGTATTGATGCAGTTATCATTTGGGAATCTAAAAGATCTCTTAGGAATGGAGGACATTATTTTTAATTGAATAAAACAATGTGAAAATGAGGAAGGGTATCTAATTTAGGCTATATTTACTTCAAAGTGATCTTTAAAAAAAAATTCTATCCTTCTAGGGACACAATCAACTCTTCCACAGGATTCCAAGTAACCTCCAGATCTAATCTATCCAACATAAAAAGTAGCCGGCTCTGGATAGACATGAATGGTAGGTGATTGAAAAATCCGACTGTCTCTGCCTCTGTCTCTTTCTGGTAATCATTTAAATCTTTCTTTCAAAGACCTACTTGTGGGACAAGATAGCAAAGCTATTGAAAACCCAGTGAAAGGAAAATATTTCCCTTTGGATATGGAAGAGACAATGTATCAGAACAGAAGATTAAAAGAGTTGTGAAAATCTGCTGTGATTACTACATGGAATCCTGGTTCTTAGAGCCAGCCTTCAAATGACTGACAGCTTAAATATTTATCCATTTGTGTCTATCATCTTGTTAAATGTTGTAGAGTAAGAAATAGAACTGACTCATTTACACTTTTATATGCATAAAAGAGAAAGTTTAATAATGCATTTAGACTAACTAAATGAAAATAATACCCTTAAAGTATCTTAGGAATTGAGAGATTTATTTACTGTTAAATAATTTAATACCAAAAAGGGGAAGCTCAGTTCAAATAGAGCTCTTTTTTAACCTTAATTAATTTATTTTTGGTTATGCCAGATGACTGAATTTCTTTTTTTAGATCTTTTAAAAATGAATAAATTATTTGTTTTTAGTTTTCAACATTCATTTCCATAAGTTTTAAATTTTCTCCCCATCCCTCCAACCTCTCCCCAAGATAGCTTGCAATATGATATGGGTTCTACACATACATTCCTATTAAACACTTTTTATATTAGCCATGTTACATAGAAGAATTATAATGAATGAGAAAAACCATGAGAAAGAAAAAAAACTCAAAATAAAACAAAACAAAAAAGAAAATAATCTGCTTTGTTCTGCATTCTGACTCGATAGTTCTTTCTCTTGCATTGCTGAGAAGAGCTAAGTCTATCAAAATCAGTCCTTGCACACTGTGGTTGTTACTGTGTATAAAATT
>CM053593.1:277232128-277280021 GCA_028646575.1 Pseudocheirus occidentalis
ATAGACTTTCCATGTTTCTCTGTGTTTATCATACACATCATTTTTTTTGCCTTTTTTTTGGAAGGGGCAATTGGGGTTAAGTGACTTGTCCAAGGTCACACAGCCAGTAAGTGTTAAGTTTCTGAGGCTGGATTTGAACTCAGGTCCTCCTGACTCCAGGGCCAGTGCTCTCTTCATTGTGCCACCTAGCCACCCCTACACACATCATTTCTTATAGGACAGTAATATTCCATTATATTCATGTGCCACAATTTATTTAACCATCCCCAAATGATGGACATTTACTTTGTTTTCAATTCTTAGCTACCACAAAAAGTCCTCCTATAAATATTTTGGTGTATGTGGAGATTTTATTCTTATTGATAGCTTCTTTTTGATGCATGGGCATAAGTCCAACAATGAAATCTCTAGTTCGAAGGAGATTGCTTTCCAAAATGATTGGATCATTTTACAACTCCAGCAACAGTGTATTAGTGTTCCTTTCATTCCACAATCCCTCCAGGATTGAGTATTGACATTTTTTGGTCATTCTTCCAATTTGCAGGTTATGAGGTGAAAACTCAGGGTTATTTTTATTTGTATTTCTCTTTATTATTATGATTTAGAGTATCCCTTCATGTGATTGTGAATAATTTGTAATTCTTCTTTTAAAAACTCTTTGTTCATTTTCTTTGATCATTTCTCTATTGGGGCATAACTATTAGTTGTGTATGAGTGTCTGTTTGCGTGTGCACATGCAAATAAATAAATGAATATACACATATGTCAAGTCAAGTATGAGCAGTTTTCCAGAGGACTGCTGCTGTGAATAACTCTAAGGTTCTGATCATATAGTATAGTGAACTCTCTATTTATTCAGCAGTAAACTAAAGCAAAACATTCACAGAAACCAAAGTATAGCATTCACAATGATATCACATAACAATTTATCACTAATGTGGCCACATAGTTTTAAACAAAATATATCATTTAGTAAGTCCTTAACCCAATCACCCTTAAGGAGCAATCCTCCTTAAGTGACACAAAGTACAAAGGTCTAATTTTTCCCATCCCTAGATTACATTGTCTTAATCTCTCAGTCAAAAAGTCTCCTTTCTTCTTGATTGGAGATTAGTTCCCAATCATCCTTAATCAATTATTCTTAAGGGGTGCAAGATACAGAGTACAAAATTCTCCTGCCCCTAGCTCACAGTAAATCATGATCTTGTCAGTCAGCACTAAGTACCCAAGGAGAAGTCTTTTCATCGTGGCTCAAGGCTGGCTCCTAAATTCCACAGTTCTTCTTCCATGGGTCCAGCTCCCTGGATTCACAGGCAGGTAGCTTTCAGCTCCTCCTTGTCCATCTCCTCATCCAGCTCCTCATCTAGTTCCCATTCCATGTTGAAGTTCACAGTGTCCAGTCTACCTCAAGTCTTTTGCTATTCCTATTTCTGGGAAGATAAAGCTTAACAGAGCCAAAACAACATTCATACTCATTGCTAGCATCATCATCAATTCACTATATGCCTGTGAAGTCAACACAAACCCATAAACAAGGTCTGAGAACTCAATACAAACCCATAAACAAGGTCTGAGAACTCAACACAAATCATCAGTATAGTCTCAGGACCTCTGAAACCCTCCTCCAGTACTTCTATAAACAGACAATAAGAAAATCCTCTTTCAGGGCTTCCAGTAAAGTCCCAGGGCTTCTGCACAAAGCATCACAAACTCAACAGAACAGACAAACAGAATGCCTGGCCTCCACAACCATTCCCCTTCTTAGTTCTGCTCTGTCCCAGCTGTGTTCCTCCTTATATGGTGGTTCTCCTTCCTGTTCTGCCCTTTCCTGTTGCATCAGCAAATTCCTTCCACCTTTAAATTATAAGGGACTCAAACAAGGTGCTAAATACTTAAGTAACTGAAACAAGGCACTAAGTACTTCTTTGCTTGCCATTACAACATACATACACACATATATATTCTTTGATTTATCTTGGATACCAAACTCTTTTCAGAGAAATTTAATACAAAGTTTCTATTTATTTATTTTTACCATTTGACTACTTCCCTTCTTATTCCAGGTACATTAACTTTGTGCTTATCTCTAACTCTTAAAATCTCTAACTTTTTTCAATACTCAGCTCAAGTGCTACTTCCTACATGGTTCTTTTCTAACTTATGAGTTTTTTCATAGTAAATACAAGGTAATGTCTCCAAAGTTATTTTGTATTCAGCATGTAAATATTTTCCCCTGAAGGAAGATACTGTTTAATTTTTGCCTTTGGATTTCCTATGTCTGGAACTTGGTAGACATACTAGTTGCTTTAGAAATATTTTTGATTGATTGATTTGGAGTAGTATGAAATTTGGATAATTTAGGCTCTCATCTCTACTCTGAGGCTTTAATTCATCTGGATTGGCAATTTACATCACCCGTTAATTGCATATATCTAATATGTCTCAGATCCTTGAATGGAGATGGATAGTGGAACTTCTAGGATCTGAGACATATTCGATATTTCTTTTAAACAATTGATCTAGCCAGTTTGTGATTTGTTAGCAACTAAGTGGTCAATTACAGAAGAAATGAATGGGTTATATAGAACTATCATTTATTTATGACCAATCAGAATGATTAGTCTGATTGTCCTTATGACAGCCAGAATATTTAGATAGACATTCTGTTGCTCTTATTTCAATCATAAAATAATCATGAAAACTAACACTAATTGATTTACATATGTTATCTCATTCATTCCTCTCAATAACTCTTTGAGGTAGCTGCTATTATTATCAATTTACAGAATCAGAAACTGAAGCTGTGAGAGGTCAAATGACTTGCCATAGGGCACACAAGAAATATTTGCAGTCTAGTCTGTTGTTGTCAGTCAGAACTTACTATGTATCTGACCACTATTTAGAAAATATGTCAGATTTTCAGATTTATGTACTGTTAAATGTATCATTATTGATATATTGTGGAAAACATTGCATTTGCTCTCTAAAAATTGGAATTCAAGTCAGTCATCTTTTGTTTAGCATGTGTGAGACTTTGGACAAGTTGTTTCAACACTGAACCTGTTTCTTCATCTATAAAATGAGTGGATTGGACTAGTTCACCTTTGGAGTCCTTTCTAGCTCTGTTATGTAGGATCCTATCATCCTCTGAACTTAACTTTTCCTCACCTATACAACTGGGGGTGAGGATCCTTTCAAATCTAAATTCACAATGTTTATAGCAGTCTACAGTCATACTTTGCAACCTTTTGTCTGTTCTCTTTTGCCCTGTCCTCATCTCCACTCCTGTTTTCCCACAAATATTAGGGCATCTGAGAGAGAAGGAGAAATTCAAATGACTAGTTTTTAGATCTCAGAATTTTAAATAGTTTCTTTAAAAAAAGCCAGACACATTTTCCTTCACCTCTTTGGGTCTCTCTGTTGTTTATTTCCCAGAATCCCCATTTCTTTCCAGGATGTAGGGGAAATTTATATGAAATGTCAACTCTATTTTCTTTATGTTCTCTTCTATTAACTTTGTAAATAATATTTTAATGATGTGTGGCTGTAGCATTTGATTTGAACTTTATGGGGTTCAAGGTTTATTTTTTGTTTACTTATCAGTAAAAATAAATAAATCTGGGGAGCTATAAAGGATTAGAGAAATTTCTTTTCATTACCCTCTGAAGAGTGAAGAGTGAAGGAAAAAAATAGAAAAGGTGGAGGGAGGAGTATGTTTCTATTCAACAGTTACTAAATCTAGGTTACTAGTTAGTAGGTACTACATTTCTCAGTCTTATTACCATGGCTAGCAAAAATTGTCATCATTAATTGACTAGAGCTCGTAAGAAACTACACAGAGAGAATTAAGCTGTTTTCTTGTGAGTATGATGTAAGAAAGAGAGATAAGGTTACCTGTTTCTTCTTTATCTTTTGGGGGTAAGGATATTTAGAAAGATAGCAAATCATTAGCAAGTTAATTCTTCAGTAAACAGTAACAGAGTAATCACAGAGGAGAATGGGACTAACAGATGTACACTAATTTTGGCACAAAAACAAATCTCAGAATCACAGAATTTGAGAGCTGGAAGGCACCTTCATGGCTTGGTGAAGGAGTCCCCATTAGAACACAGCTAATAAGTGATATTCCAGTCTTTGCTTGAAGATTTCTTCAGGGGTGGGGGACTACGACCTCTTAAGGCAGCATCCTCTACTTTTAGACAGCTCTACTATTAAGTTTTTCTTGACAGAAAGCCTAAATTGATCTCTTTGCAAATTCCACTCATTGATTAAATTTCTGCCCTCTGGAGCCAAATAGAACAAGTCATCTTAGTGCCCATCAAGTACTTGAACACACTCATCGTGGCCTACCCATCTTCTCAAGGCATAGTTCATTCAACCAATACTCATATCATCAACTTAAGGCCCTTCATGATCTTGGTGATTTTCTTTTGAATTCTCCTTAGTTTATCAATGTTCATCCCGTACCATAGTATTATTAATTTTTTTTTTGAGGCAATGGAGATAAAGTGACTTGCCCAGGGCCACACAATTCATAAGGGCATGAAGCTGGATTTGAACTCAGATCCTCCTGACTCCAGGGATAGTACTCTATCCATTGTGCAACCTAGCTGATCCATACCATGATATTTAGGACTGTATATAAGACAGAAGATGAAGTTAAAGAGCCCAGAGCACAGTGGTATTATCACAACATCTGTTATATACAGTTGATCACCTGAAGTAGGAGAAGGCAAGAATGGGATAAAATTAATAGCTAACTTTTTTCTAGTACTTTAGGGTTTGCTTTGTATACTTTACCTGTATTATCCTATTTGATCCTTCCAACAATGTGAGGTAGGTGCTATTTGTATCCCCATTTTATAGATGAGGAAACCGAAGCTGAGAAGAGTTTAGTGAATTGCCCAAGGTCACATAGGTAATGTCTGAGGAAGGATTTGAAGAGGTCGTCTTGATTCTGGTGCCAACATTTTATTCATCTCACCACCCAACCAACTTGTTTTCAAAGAGGACCAATGACATTATGACGTGATGGGTAATGTCTTTATTTGCATGTGAAATGGATTTAAGTGAAGCAGAGTTGTACAAAGTCATTAGCCTCGTTCTTTTTCCTAGTCATTGAAGCCTAACGGCAGGACAAAAGTCATGATGACTGGTGATGGCTCAGGGAGCAGTGGGTGACCTTGGCATCTCCAATGTCTGACCAAACTCTAAGTGTTCCACAGTGTATACTTCGGCCACCTTCATGGATGTTGAAACAAATTGTTCTCATCTCCTCATTTTCTGGGGGAAGTCTTCATGTGCTTGGGATAGACATTCCCCTAACTCACTGATGAGTTACTCTCAACCTGGTTTAGCCTGTTTGCCTAGATAACTTTTACTGGAGTGTGGCCACTGTGTATGCTACAGCTTCTTGGAGCCACAGATGAGAGCTGGGTGAGGGGTGGACACCAAAGGTGGATAAGCAGCCCTGAAAAGGACTCAGAAAGCCCTCACACCCAAGGTTCTAGTTCTCCATGAGCTCCTCATACACCCTCAACTGCTTTAATAGATAGACAAAAATAGATGAACAAAACATTTATTAAGATCTCAGTATATGCCATGCATTGTGGTAAATGCCTGGAATGTATATATAAACAAAAAGATAGTTCCTGCCCTCAGGGAGTTTATATCTCATAAGGGAAGACCACACATAAAAAAGAATTGCAAAAAACTGAAAATGATGGGGGGGGCAAAGTGGAGAAGTGGGAAAAGTTAGGACTGAAACTAATTGGAGACAGAACAAGACTGGCTCAGGTACTTCTTCTAATGGAAGTTAGTGGCACTCACTAATCAAGAAGTGGTACAGAAATCTCATCTAGGATGAGAATGCTATGAGAATAGACCTAGAAAAGTCCGGAGAGTCTCGAGGAGAGCCAAAAGAGGTGCAAGAATGAATTAATCAGAGCTCTGCTCAGTTGTTAATCACTCATGCCTGACTGTCTGTGATCCCATTTGGCTTTTTCTTGGTGAAGATACTGGAGTCATTTGCCATTACCTTCTCCAGCTCATTTTACAGATGAGGAAACTGAGGCAAACAGGGTTAAGTGACTTGTCTATGATCACACAGTTAGTAAATGTCTGAGGCTGAGTTTGAACTCACGTCCTCCTGATTCTAGTAGGTACTCTAAAGTCTCTGGAAAATCCTCTAAAAGTCATTTTAGTCTTCCTTCTCCCTCCATCCCTAGAGAAAAACAAATGAAAATAAAACATTGTTTAACAAAAAGCCATAAAGAATACCAGGTAAGACATTGAATGCAGAGTCAAAGGTGAACAAAGAATCCCTGTAGATGGCAAAGTCCATCAGATTCTCCTATTTGTAGATTATATTGCACTGGTTGCATCACACTGCAGCTTTTTAAAATGAGATCCATAATCATGCCAAAAATTACATTACTCTTATAATGCATTTAATTAACTGATGATTGCTATCTTCAATAGGATATTCAATATCTTCAATATTAGTACTTATAAATAGTGCTTACTAAAGCCAGCAAAGTGATAATAATGTTTGATTTGCTCTTCCCCCCCCCTTCCCAAAGTTGGATTTAAAAAACATCCTTATGGTGTACAGAAGTTCCCTTCCAGCTCAGGGAACATTTATTGAGCACCTATACATGCAGGGCAGAAGGCATCAACAAAAGAAACAATTTTGTTCAGAAGTGAAAAGAATGCCTATAAACTCAGGAACTAACACAGTGACCTTTGACAGACCAACTGGATGATGAATATGAGATCATAATGACACATGAATGATTCACAGTGTCTCCCACCTGAT
The DNA here is from genome assembly GCA_028646575.1 of Pseudocheirus occidentalis. Lineage (NCBI taxonomy): Eukaryota > Metazoa > Chordata > Mammalia > Diprotodontia > Pseudocheiridae > Pseudocheirus > Pseudocheirus occidentalis. Next base: position 277,238,946 of record CM053593.1, read on the forward strand.
GTATGTAATTATTCACTACATATTTTAACATCTAGTTCCCACAAAAAAGCCCAAGTCTTGAAGAACAGATGTTTTATAATCCTAAGAAGGCCTGATAGTTTCCTAAAGTACTCCAATTTCAGCAGATGGCTGTGTTCAAGTGGTTACTGCTATCCTGAAGAGTACTTAGAAGAATGTGTCACAGACTTTGCACCTTTTATTTATGGAAAGAAATGTCATTGAAATAGTTGAATTTTGCAACTCATCCCACAACACATTGTGCTGATTGCTAAAACAAAATGAAAACAAGACAAAACAAAGAGGAAGAAGGAATAGACAAAGCATTAATCATTTTCAGTTAGTCCTTGCTTTGTGGCAGGCACTGGGCTAAGCTGGATGTTCAGAGAAAGGCAAAACAAACCAACCAACCCCAGTTCCTTCCTTCAAGGAATTCACATTCTAATGGTGGAAGCAACATGTAAATAAGTAGGTACATATCAGGTACAACTATATCCCAATTAGTGTGGATAACAAATCCCTTGAACTGGTCATATTATTTGAATTCACACTGCATGTTTCCTCTGGGAACCAATCACAATATTTTATGTAATTATAACTTCAAATAGTGTAAATTTGAATGCACGTGACCACTTTATAGTATTTATTCACACTAATCAAGACCTACTTGTGTATACAGAGTAGATGGGAAGTAAGCTCCAAGGGGAAGGCTTTAGCACCTGGGGGATTTAGGTGAAGTGGGAAAGACGGATGGCTGAAGGAGGAATTTGAGTATTTAAGGAATCCTGGAGTTTTCAGTTGTCTACCCAGGTCTATGATAATTTGAGTAAAAATAAAAAGAATTACTTCTGAAGGAGAGTGTTGGGGAGGCAGATAGTAGGGAGCAAGAAGTATTCCATCTCCTCCTCCAGGACCAGGTGTGTGTGTGTGTGTGTGTGTGTGTGTGTGTGTGTGTGTGTGTGCATGTGTGTGTGCACACGTGTGCAGTGTGAATGAAGGTATATTCAGTGCTGGAGAAGATAGTGGCTGGAGTCTAGGTGACCTTGCCTACAGTATCAGTCTGTGGGGAACCAGGTCTCAGTGAGAGCAAATACAATTCCCTTTTCTTGCAGACAGTGCCTGACCATAGCAAACTCTTAATAAATGATTATTGACACTACTTAGAGACAAGGAAATTGAGGTTCAAGGAAGTGAAGCAACTTGTCAAGGTCATGAACCATCCAACACTTTTTCATATTTTTGTCATTTAGTTGTTTTTCAGTTGGGTCTGACTCTTCATGACCCCATTTGAGGTTTTCTTGGCAAAGATACTGGAGTGGTTTACTATTTCCTTCTCCAGGTCATTTTACAGATGAAGAAACTGAGGCAAACAGGGTTAAGTGACTTGCTGAGGGTCACATAGGTAGTGTGTGAGGCCAGATTTGAATTCATGAAAGTGACTCTTCCTGAATCCAGGAACAACACTCTCTCCATGCACCACCCTTTCATATTTGCATGTACTCTAATGAAGCAAATGAAAGAAAGAAAAAAACCAAACAAACCCTGAAAGAAATCAGGTTACAATTTTGTAGTAACCTACTTTAAATTACCATGGAAGTAGAAATAAGCAAAGTGTATTGTTTTACAGCACATGCAATAGTTTTTTTTTTTCTAAGCTCTCTAAACTAAACTTGAAATACAACCCAGGAGGCATTGCTACATTATTGACTTTGAACTGATGACTTATTGGTCCTAGCTCACTGCTGAATTAGAAGGAGAAAGAGACATTCTAAAAGAATTTCAAAAAAAAGACAATGCCAAACTGAGTATGGAAACATTCTTTGCTTTTAAAAATGAATTTTAGTTTCAAAGTTGAAATATATACCGAATCAAAAATAATGAGACTTTTGGACAGGCTTTCCAGGAAGCATCCCTTGTATGCTAGCATGTGTATTCTCAACCAAACTGCATTGTATTGTATGCTGGGCCCAATGCTATGTGCTACTGAGAGAAAAATGAGATATCCATTGCCTTCAAGGAACTTAAGGGAGACAGCATATCTATAACTAAATGTGTACAGAAAATATACAAAATAAACAACAAAGTACTTTAATTTGCAAGCTGCTTCAAAATAGGCTAATGTTTTTCCATCTTAAAAAAAGAAAAACCTTATTTGATCCTCAAATTTCCTTCAGTTATCATTCTGGATTTCTTCTTCCTTTCAAAGTCTAACTTCTAGAAAAAAGTTCTCTATATTTGTTAGTCTTGACTCCCTCATCCCATACTAATTTCTCCTGGTGACAATTTCTATCTTCTGTGCAAAGTAGAAGGTAAGGTCTTTTGCTGAGAGGGAAAGGTTGAGGTTTATAGGGGTTAGAAGTCCTTACAATGTTACTTATTTTTGAGCACAGATTTAGTGTTCATTCTTCTGGTCAGAATAGAATTGGTCTTCCTAATAGACCACACAAGTCAGGAAAATTTTTATTCAACACTACCATCTACTGGTGACTCAGTATGATTAATATGAAGATACTGAAGGAAGCCACAGTTCTTAGTTTGCAAGATGCTTTTATGATATCATGAAATGGTGAAATGGTTGGGTTGATTCAGCTTCTGAAATAGCACTATTTCCAGCAGATCAGTGAATCAAAAATCAACCAAATGATAATGTCTGAAACATGCGGCATTATTTGAGATCATCATAAACTCAGATCAGATTACCACAATAGACTTTTAATTGTTCTCTTTGCTTCATGAACTACTACTAATTTTATTTCCCCAAAACATTGATTCTTATCACATTAATTTCTGCTTACTGTTGTTCAGTTGTGTCCAACTCTCCATTTGGGGTTTTCTTTGGAAAGATATTGATGTGGTTTACCTTTTCCTTCTGCAGCTCATATCACAGATGAAGAAACTGAGGCAAACAGAGTTAAATGACTTGCCCAGGGTCACAAGCTACTTAATAAATGGTTGGGACCAGATTTGAACTCAGGTGTTTCTGATTGCAGGGTTGGCATTCTATGCACTGCACTATCTAGCTGACCTTCTGCTTCGAAACCTATACTTGCCCCCATCTTCCCCATGTGATCAAATTGAGACTACTTGTATTGGTATCCAAGGCCCCTTATTAACTACTATTACTCTTCTACTTTGCTCTGTCTAGTCAGTCAATTGGTCATTTAGTCATGAACATTCATGAAGCACTTGGTATGTGCCAGGCACTAGGTCCTTGGGATACAAAGAAAGGCAAAAAGATAGTCCCTGCCTTTAAGAAGCTTGTATTTGAATGGGAGAAATAACTTGCAAAAAATTGTACACGTAGTGTAAATGAAAGATGTCCTCAGAGGGAAGATGCCAATGGGCTTGCACTATTCTAGAAGCAGGTGTCATGGTATGGGGGGAACAGTACTGGATTTGAAGTGAGATCTGGGTTCAAATCTCGACTATCATTTACTTTGTGGCCTTGAAGAAACCATTTACTTTCTTTGAGACCAATTTCCTCACTTGACAAATAAGGATGCCTCAGGGTTGAATTAAGAATCCAATGAATTACTCATTGAATTTGGCTCAAGGAGGGAATAACACACATGCTCAGTTGGGTATCTTACCCTACCAGAAAGGAGGGGGAAGGTAATAAGAGGGGGGATGATAGAAGGGAGGGCAGATTGGGGGAGAGGGTAGGTAGAAGTAAACACTTTTGAAAAGGGACAGGGTCAAAGTAGAAAATAGAATAAGTTGGGAGCAGGATAGGATGGAGGGAAGTACGGTTAGTCTCTCACAATATATCTACTATGGAAATGTTTTGCATAACTACATACGTACAACCTATATTGAATTGCTTATCTTCCCAGTGAAGGTGGGTGAGGAGGGGAGAAGAGAAAGAATCTGGAAATCAAAGTTTTAAAAACAAATGTTAAACAAGAATTTTTTTTTTTACATGCAACTGGGAAATAAGATATACAGGCACTGGGGTATAAACATCCATCTTGCCCTACTAGAAAGTTAGAGGAGGTATGGGGGAGGATATAAGAGAGCAGATTGGGAGAAGAGGTATTTAGTAGGCTTGCTATCTTGGGGTGGTGGGGTAGGGGAAAAATGGGGAGAAAATTTGCAACTCAAAATCTTTTTTTCATCAAGAATAGTTTTTTAATTTAATCTTTAATTTTTAATTTTTTGCTTTTTGGAGGGCAATTGGGGTTAAGTGACTTGCCCAAAGTCACATGGCTAGTAAGTGTCAAGTGTCTGAGGTCGAATTTGAGCTCAGGTCCTCATGACTTGAGGGCTGGTGCTCTACTCACTGTGCCACCTAGCCACCCTAGAATAGTTTTATTTAAGAATTGGAAAGAATAATCAATATCTGTGAAAGAAAAGTAATTTAGAATATTTAAATAAACATTTTCTTCATGTAAAAAGAAGAGTAGAATAATTACTCCATAAATTGAATACATCCTAGGTCTGGGCCAGGCTTCCAAGAGTCAGGCACATAGGACTTCTCCAGGTAGATAGTGATAAAAATAGATGTACTTAGCCCATCCCAAATGATCAAACCTTTGTAGGAGCTGGGAAGAAGTAGAACAACAACACAGCTTCCCCCTACAGGAGAAACACCAAGATTTTTAGAACATCCCCAATTTAGTACAAAAGCCACATAGAATAGGAGCTCAGCAACTACCCCAGGCCAAGGAGGGACAGTGGTTTACTGGACTCATTATTGGGAGGTGATTGCCTATGGTGAGTTAGGGCTAAGGTTTCACTGAGCCTTAAACAAAGATATTTGTATTAATAACCTATAGGTTTGGTAATATATTTCTATATATACTTTCCTCCCCTCATTCATAAATCTAGGAAGAATATTATGTAAATGGAAGAATATTATATAAAAGACAGGACTAATAAAATTGACTACCTCTTAGGCATCAGCAGCAATTTGTACTAAGGAACAGTCAGGTCCACATCAATATTTACTGACCTTATAAAAATAGATTTGGCTCCTAGTACTACTCATTCCCTGTAAACTCAACCCAACCTGATGCACTGAGGAGTCTTGTGAGTGGATGCCAGGCTGACTGAAGAATCGCTGAAGACTGAAGAATCACGTGTGTGTGTGTGTGTATGTGTGTGTGTGTATTTGTATCCATTTAAAAACTCTGAAATAGAAAAAAGCATCTCCTGCCACTTCATTATTTAGAAGGAATTAGTGATGACAACCTTAAAGTGAATGCCAGAGAAGCAGTGAACTTATCCATCTAATTTTCTGTACTGTACACAGTGTAACTCAAAATCTTGTGGAAATAAATTTGAAAACTAAAAATAAAAAAAAATCCAAGGAGTTAATGTATATAATACATTTTGGGAACCTGAAAGCTCTTTTTATAAAATTAATTTTTTCCCCTATTTGTAAGAGATAGCATGGTATAGGGGAAATTAATGCTGCCTTTAGAGGTGGGATGACCTAGGTTTAGATCTTACCCCCGGCACTGACTAGCTTTGTGACCATGGACAAATCTCTTGACCTCTCTGACCTTTAGTGCCTTTCTAAGATGCATCTTCTAAATTGTAGAGTTTTTATATAGTAGAAGGGGTCCCTGTACTTATAAAAAACACATTTTGGAGACTTTTTTTTGTTATTTGAACTCCTTTCTACCTTGTGATAAAGTCGATAGAATGCTAGACCCAGAACCAGAAAGATGTGTTCAAATCCTGTCTCAGACAATTGCTATCTGTGTGACCCTAGAAAAGTCACTTAATCTCTTAGTGCCCCAGTTTCCTCATCAGTAAAAACAAGAAGTTTGTATTTGATGACCTCTAAAATACCTGCTTGCTCTATATCTACCAACTCATGGAGTTTCAGTATGTTTGATCTCTTACTGTTCTCCATACACTCCATGCTCATTCTCACAAAATCTATGGGAATGAGTGTGGAAGGTATATGGAAAACAGTGAGTTTTTTCTTAGGCTGTCATCTTCATATATCTTTACCTAGAATATGCACTGACTGCTATTCCTTTCTGCTAATCTGAATTCTATTTTGTTCCAGGCTTGGATTAGATCACACTTTTTCCATAAATTCTTTTCATGACTAAGAGCATCCATAATGACCTGTCTTCTTTCTGAAGCATAGAGCAAAGATGTCAAACTACTAGTTACAACATTTTTCAATGTGGCTGAACCATATTGAAATATAATTGGAAATATTTAATGAAATAAAAATCCAATAGAACATGGTGTGAATATGTAGTGTTCTAAGGCGGGGATCCTTATGTATCATTTAATGTTGAACTCTTTTTGAGTTTGACACGATTGGTACAGAGCACTTACTGAAGTCAATTCTATAGGAGCCAGCTCTGGCACACACACACACACATACACACAAAGACACACATACATATATAGCCTCATGCTGTTCTCCGGGTGTTCCATATATATAAAATTTACCTCTCCAATAGGATTAAAATCTCCTCAAGATCAGGGATTTGTCTTCCTTTGATGCTCTCTTTCTCTTCATTCCCTTGATCTCTCTCTGCTTAGTACTTAATATTTAAGATCACTTCAAACACTGACAGTTTCTGTTGTTGGTCAAAAGAGAGCCAGACTCAAAACCAAGACTTCAGGCTAACTCTAGCTTCTGAAATACAAGTGACTTTGAATCTCTTGGTGCTCTAGGTGCTCTAAGACTGTAAATTGAAAAGAAGAGGCATATTCTTATCTTTATATGATACTGAGAAAATAGTAGGTGTTTAATAAATTAGAAGATATAGGTTGTTTGGTTTCATGGAAAGAATTCTGGACTTAGACTTATAATTGAGTTTGAGTCTCAGTTCAGTTATTTACTAGCACTTATAACAAGTCCTTTTAACTCTCTCAGCTGTTTTCACACACATAAATTGTGGACAATACTTACATAATGCAATACACATTTGTTGCAAGTAAAGCTCTTACTTTAAATTATAGATGGTTACAGGAATATAAGAAGCAGTAGCAGTAGCATTTTGGGCCTAAAATAAAATAATCAAGATTTTCATTATCATTGGTTAACAGCATAGTAAATAGCTCTCCAGGGGATATTTGTTCATCTGCTTGGATGTTTTTATATTAATAGTAAAAGGATCTAGAGTAGACTCTGGGATGTTATCAGGAGAGAGAAGATAACTGATTTTTCAGGTTTAAATTGATTTTAAAAAAGCTAAACCATTGTTTCTCTAAAGCTATTGATAGAAATGCTTGCTTTGTTAGATGCTTTCACCCTTCTAAAAGAAACAAAGGAAAAAAACTAGAGTAGGAGTCAGTTCCGTCGGTCCATTGTCCTACTAAGGACAAATGAGAGTCAGGAATTAATGAATACAAGTGCTCTACTTGATTGAATGATGGGCAATGTTCTTTTCATACCAGTGATGATTTAACATGTAGGCAGAGTAGGCATTTACATATATGGTGGAATTAGCAGTAGATGGGACATGGGACTTGGAGTCAGGACAACTGACTTTTCCATGTATTAGCTATGTGACTTTGGGCCAATTACAAAACCTCTCTGAGCTTCAGTTTCCTCTTCTGTTCAATCTGGATGATAATACACATTCCCTCTACCTCACAGACTTACTATAAGACTAAAATCAGATAGTGTTTGTAAAAATACTTGGTAAACTGGAAAGTTTATGTATATGTGTGTAGACATATGTGTGTATGTATACATACATATATACACACATAGAGACAAAGAGAGAAGGGAGAGGGAAAGAGTGAAGAAGAAAGAGTGGAGAGGTAGAGGGGGAAGGAAGAGGAGACGGAAAGGGATAGGGAGAGAGGGAGAGAGTGTGCCATTATCACTCTTGTCTTATTCTTCTTTTGATGAAATACAAACGATCTAGGGATGCCTTTCCACTCAATCTTATATAGTTAATGTTTTGAGGACATTTGCACAGGTGGTTAAATTTGAGTGCTTCTTGTGCCTGAATAAGACTACTGGTATATAAGTTCATCTTTTTTTTAGACTCATTGAAGGCATCATTGGTACATGAGATATCATACATTTCATCTTTTCCCCAAATTGTTTTAATTTTTCTGCTGGTATTTATATTAAAAAACTTTTCATTCAATGTAGTTTGGAAATAATGAATATTCAGTATGGATGCATTTACAAAAAATGTTCTTAAAATTCTGTGGATCAATATTATGTCTCAATGGTGGTAGGCAGTAACTCTGTTTTTAATTGTTTTATTTTTTTCTTTTTGCTTTTTGGAAGGCAGTTGGGGTTAAGTGACTTGCCCAAGGTCACATGGCTAGTTTTTGTGTTAAGTGTCTGAGGTCAGATTTGAACTCAGGTCCTTCTGACTCCAGGGCCAGTGCTCTATTCACTGCGCCACCTAGCCGCCCCAGTAACTCTGTTTTTAATGATGTTCTGGTTCAGTTTATTTGCTGAAATGTCAAGGATATTTTGTGGTTTGCATATTTTTACCACAGTTATTTATCATCTGTTAGTTCATAAAACATAGTGAGCTTCTAGTGTGTAATTCTAGTCATGGGGTGGGTATGTCTTTCTCTCTGCTATTGGATAGATTTTTTCATTGTATAATTTTCACCACATTTCTGCATAATCTATGTTGATCAATAAATCCAGATTTCTTGAGGATAACTCTTCTGTATTTTATGGTGGTATTGGCCTGATCCTGAATCCCTATCATATGCTCCTCAGTTTCAAAAAACACTACATAATTCTGCCATTTGCTTAATCACTGTTGCTGTATTATTGATAAAGTTCACGTGGATACAATCCATAAAGCACTATTTGATTCCAATTTTGGATCTTAAGTATTTTGTGTGTATGTCTATAAGTAAATCATTCAAAAGTACATTTTGAGAAACTCAGTGGCATATATACATTGTTATCTTTTACTGTTTCTTTGTGAAATTCCATTTGTTTATTCCAAATATATTTCTATAATTTTTAAATCTGTATATCACATGCTCTGAGAATATCCATCACTATTATTCCTCCTTTTGGGGAAGGACATGTTAACTTTTCTAAAACTGCCTTGGGATGATGAGCCCTGTAACTTTATATGGGTGTTTGTGTGGATGCCCAGATCCATTGGCATCCATTTCATCAAGGCCAAAAGATATTTTGAAATTGGTATTGCAAGCCTTTCTCCTTGATAATGGTATGCTTGATGTGTCTTGCCTGGAAAAGAGCAAGGAATTTTAAAGTATCACCTTCATCCATTCATTTGACATCCATATATAAAATCAAACCCTCCAATCTCTGTTCTTCTTTGGCACATGTTAAGAGTTTTACACTCATCAAATGATATTTTGCTGTTATTGAAGAAAGTTTTGACAAAATGGAGTAGCTGTTTAATGTGCTTTCTAGTAAAATCATACAATGCCATTGATGTCATCCATGTAGCTGAAGTAATAAGCTTTGTTTCATGTTTTAAATATGTGAAATTGTGTATGTTATTACTATATTTATGATTTTTCTTAGATTGTGATATGTGGAAAACCATCATATCAGAAATCCTCTTAGATAACTTCTTTTTAAAAAAATATCTGGATGCTGTTAATCTACCACAAGGCTCTACGATGATGGCTACTCTATTAATTATTACTACTAGACTGTACTATTCCCTATTTCAATTCTTTGGTCTTACTATAACAGGAAGGCAAAACTGTTTAATTGTAAACAGCTTGGTCCTTTCCCTTCCTGTAGTGCTGATTCAGCTCTGGTCTCCCACTGTCTCACTGACCATGGTGCTGATATACTAAAGAGGTTTCTAAACAGATCATGTAATGATGGAAACGTTTTATTTTTTTCTTTTCAAAAACTTTGTTAAACTCTGTTCTAAAAAGTTTTCTTTTAGCAAATTTAGGCAATTTAAAGAAAACGGTTTTATATTTAATTGATAGACAAATCAATCAATATTTATTAAGTTCCTATTATGTGCCAGGCACGATAGAAAAAAAAAGCAAAAGACAAGTCTTTGCTCTCAAGGAGCTCATAATCTGTGTAATTAATCTTTGACTGTTGATAAAGGAATCCTTATATAGACATAGCAATATTGTCAGGGAATTATTAGGCATGAAATCTCAAAAATAAAAATAATAGATGAAGAGAAATTTTCTTTTGCTCAGATAGAAGAGGTAGAAGATGCTGACCTTGCTGCTGTTCCTGAGGCTAGATGTTCATCTTCTGCAGGATATTCCAAATACCTATTGTTTTCAGAAGTTAACCTTTCTCTAGGAGCCCATTGCACTAACTTAGACAAATTAAATAAACTAATATTTTAGAAAAGAGCCAGCTAATTGTAATTCTAAAGTATGTTCATTGTTGGCATTGTGAAATGACTTTATCTGCACACAGACCTGAAGCTATCAAGACCACCGGAAGAAGGTCAGGATTCATTTCATTCTTATCATGATCCTATATCTCCTAAAAATCCCTATTTTTAATCTAATCACTTCCTGTCTTCACTATTACCATTTCCATTTTTAATGGTCTTCTTAATTCCTTCTATTTCTAAATTTAAGTGAATACTGAAGACCAATAGTCAATCCAGGGAGTATTTAATGGAATCTTGATAGAGGAGATTTTCCATTAGATTAGTTTCCTTATATGTCCAACTGGCAAGATATGGTGACCTTGATGATTTTGTAATGTCGTCAAACCTTGCACTTTTCATTTTATGTCTCCATTGTGTCCCTTCAAAATTAACTCATAGTTAGAAAGTTCATCAGCTGCCTTTTTAATGTAATTCAACAGATATATTACTGGCTATGATGGCGTAGCTGGTAACAATGAAATGGGTGAATTATTCACTTCATAAAATTGAAGCTTTCCTTATTTTGTGTTGCTACCACAAATGAGTATGAATTTCATGTTGATTTTTATATTTAGATAAATTGTCTAATTTGTAAAGCAGTTCAGTTATCTGAAAATGTGCATCGGTAGACTTTAAAAGTTCATGAAAATTATATAAACATAGATAATCTTTCAATCTCTGTGTCAATCTAAATGTTACCAGTACCTATTCTTGAGCATTAATTTGGTGTGACATAGTTCTAAAAGTTAATACCTAGTGTCTAGCTCATTGGCTTGCATAGAGTTATTATTGCTCAATCATTGCATTATTGCTCAATAAATATATGTTGAGTTGCCATTAAAATTAATATTGTCTCAAAGTTCCTTATTATTTATTAAAGCACACAACTCACAATGAAATCTCATCAAATTGACAGATTTTTTTTTGCTTTTTTTGGGGGGGGGGAAAGGCAGGGCAGTTGGGGTTAAGTGACTTGCCCAAGGTCACAAAACTATAAGTGTCCGAGACAGGTTTGAACTCAGGTTCTCCTGACTCTAGGGCCGGTGCTCTGTTCATTGTGCCATCTAGTTGTCCCCAAATCGACAGGTTTAAAAAAAACACGGTTTGACTGCTGAGCACATGAAAATAAACCAAATTCCTAATACTGTCATAATTTAAGAAAAATCCTCAATAAGGTAACTAGGTGGAATGGATAGAGTAGTAGGTCTGTAGTCAGAAAGACCTGAGTTCAAATTCAGTCTCAGGAAGTTACTAGCTGTGTGACTCTGGGCAAGCCACTTAACTACTACCTGCCTCAGTTTCCTCAGTGGTAAAATAAGAGCAATAAAAACACCTATATCCCAGGGATTGTTGTGAGGATTAAATGAAATAATAATTGTAAATTGCTTAGCACAGTGCCTGATAGTAGTAGGTTTTAAACAAATGCTCATTTCCTTCCTATAAGCTGCCTTTATTCTCAGTATTTACAAATGAATAATTTATTATTGATATATTTTTCACCGATGTTTTAATTTTGTAGAAAGTAATAGCAGTCATCCCCTGACTTTTCTTCTTCTGTTTTCTTCCTTCATTAGGCCTGTATAGTTTTCTATAAAATATTTCAATGTTGTATCATCTTTCTGGGTATTCAAAGCCTCTCCATGATTTAGTAGATAGACTTCAAGAGTTGTGGCTAAAAATTTCCTCACTTTGGAGCCAACCTGGTAACAATACTTTCTTGGCTAAGTAAGACATAAGTTGTTGTTCAGCCATTTCAATTGTGTCTGACTCTTTGTGACCATGTATTGGGACCTTCTTGTTAAAATTTTATACCAGAGTGGTTTGCCATTTCTTTCTGCCACTCATTTCACAGATGAGGAATCTAAGGTAAATAGAGTTAAGTGACTTGTCTGGGGTCACACAGCTACTAAATGGAGTTAAGTGACTTGTCTGGGGTCACACAGCTGCTAAATGGAGTTAAGTGACTTGTCTGGGGTCACACAGCTACTAAATGTTTGAGGCAGGATTTGAACTTGTGAAGATGAATCCTCCTTATTCCAAGCCTAGTGTTCTATTCACTGCACCACCTAGTCCTCAAGATAATATGGACTGTCTCTGACACTGTACTTGAAGTCTTTCCAGCTTGGTAATAATAATAACTTGGATTTGCATAGCATTTTTAAGGCAAGCATTTTTAAGGCAATATCTATATTTTATAGACTGTCCCTGACACTGTACTTGAAGTCTTTCTAACTTGGTAATAATAATAACTTGGATTTGTATAGCATTTTTAAGGCAAATTTATAGCATTTCACATGTTATCTTATATGATCCTCACAACGTCCCTGTAGAAGAGGTACTACTATTATCCCCAACTTACAAATGAGAAAACTGATGCAAAGAGATGGTAAGTGACTTGTCCAGGGATGTGCATTCACTTAGTCACTAAGGCAGAGTTTAGATTCAGATCTTCTGACTCTAAGTTTAGCAGTATTAAATGACCAGGCTGCCTTTAGTTTCTGACCAGGGCTTGTACTTTAATTGCTATGACCTTGCAGAATCCAGGGTCATTTTTACAACACAATAATGCCCAATGGTAGAACTTTGGTCAAAGTTTCTGTTTCACAGAAACTTAATTTGATGATTCCATTTCTGGCCACCACTCTAATGTATGTAAACTTTAAGAAATCATTGTTACTTGGTTTCATGAAATGCTAATACATAGTAATTTTCGACTCACTTTAAGCTGACTACGTATTTTGATACTGCATCTGCTCATTTTTAAGCTAAGCTGGCTTGAGCACTTGACTCCATGAAATGGATACTGAATACATGGAGACTGACCAACTGTGGGGGTAAAAAGTATAGGGAGAATGAAAACCTATTTCATTTGTTTTCTGTATCATCTTATACATTTATGATTCTGCTTTAACAGAGCTAGGAGACCACTTAGTAACTACTTGAAGTCATGCTTCATGTTGTACAACCAATTAGCAGTAACTGTGATCTCATCACTCCATTTAGTAATCTTGTGTAGTCAAGGGTGTCACCCAGAGAAAAGCAAGGGAGCATACTTATTGACCTTTACTTGTATCTGACTGCTCCCAGCATCAAACGGTAAAGTGTGTTCTATTCTATAGTATAGAGGCAAGCTATATTATGGCTCTCTTGATGACCTGGTCCCTTTCTACCTTTCCATTCTTTCTTCATTTTACTCCTCTTGCCATCTTCTATGATCCAGCAACATTGGCTACCTTGTAGTTGCTCAAATAGGATACACTATCTTCTGTCTATGTACTGTTTCCCATGCCTAGAATGCTCTATCTTTTCACATTAAAAATTTTTTATTTTATTTTTAATTTTTGGAATAAAATAAGCAATTCCATAACATAGTATAATAAAAAGATGATTGCACATAAAATGGCAAATCTATTGTATATAATTTGTCATTCCTTTTGATTACATAATAAAATTATCATGTAAATTTCTTTTTTCCTTCCCTCCTTACCCCAACCACCATCCTAGAGATGGCTCCATTAGACACAAATAGGTACATAAATATATATATATATACATATATATATATATATACACATATGTATGTAAAATTATTCTATGCATGTTCTTATTTATCAGTTCTTTCTCTGGCTGCAGGTAGTGTTGTTCTTCATATGCTCTTTATAGTTAATTTGGATATTTATAATAGTCAAAATGACATTTGTTCAAAGTTGTTTTTAAGAACAATATTGCTTGTTACTGTATACAGTGTTCTCTTTGGCTCTGTTCATTTTGCTGTTCATTATTTTGTTCAAATCTCTTCACATTTTTCTAAAATCATTGAGCTCATCATTTCTTATAGCACAGTAATTTTCTAACACAATCATTTACCACAATTTGTTCAGCCATTCCGCAACTGATGGATATCCCTGCAATTTCTACTTCCTTGCCACTACAAAGAGAGGTGCTATAAACATTTGAGAAGATATAGGTCCTTTTCCTTTTTCCCTAATCATCTTTGGAAATAGATCTAGTAATGGTATTGCTGGGTCAAAGGGTATAGACAGTTTAATAATTCTTTGGACATAATTCCAGCTTGCTCTCCAAAATTTTTGGATCAGTCCACAATTCTACCAACAATAAATTAGTGTCTCAATTTTTCTATATCCCCTTCAACATTTGTCACTTTTCCCTTCAGTCATTTTAGTAAATGTGATAAGTGTAAAATGCCTTAAGGTTGTTTTAATTTACATTTCTCTAAACAATAATGATTTAGAGCATTTCTTATGCCTTCTCACTTTTACTTTTACCTGGTTTCTTCAAGGTTTGGCTCAAATACTGCCTTCTTCAAGAGACCTTTCTTCACCCCTCCCCCCTCCCCCCCATTGCTGCTAATACTTTCCTGTTTCAGATCACCTTCCTTTTACTATAGCTTGTATGCACCTAGTTATTTCTATACTCTCTCTCTCTGCACCTCCTGCCACCTTATAATGTACCACTTTTTGAAGGGTGGAACTATATTTTGGACATTATTTTATTCCCAGTACTTAGCATAGTGTCCAGCCTATAGTAAGTGCTTAGAAATACTTGTTTAACTCTGGTTTGCTTGATATTCTCAAGGAATAGGATCACACATACTTGAATCTAATAATTGAAAGGGAACAAGGAGGCCATCTAGTGCTGCTTTCAACTTTCCTGATGAACTGTTCTCCAGACTTCTTTGAAGATAGCCAATAGTACAGAATTTCTCTTTCCTCCTGAGGAATCTCCTTTCAACTAATTCTAAGCTAGTATTTTCTAATAAAGTGAAAATAAATTATTTGAGGATAGAAACTTTTGTTTTTGTATTTTTGTCCTCAACACTTAATCCAGTGTGTGCTATAATAAGTGTTTGTTTGATTTTTCAATAAGATCTTGGATTTAAAGGGGTCAGAGAGTCTAACTCCCTTATTTTAGAGAGGTGAAGTGACTTGTCTAAGATCATGGGTAGGAAATGGTAGCCCAAAGATTTGAATCCAAATCCTCTAACTTTTTCCCCCAGTGGACTTCATCTTCATATCTTAATGCATTGTGATACTATTAGACAGATCTCGGAGTCATTTTCTTTTGATCCAATCAGAAAGCATATTTTTCCTATCCCTGCTATAGGGGAAATTGTCATTGGCAATCCTTTATTTATAAATGAATGAAAAAGGATTTATTAAATACTTATTGCCAAACGTTGTGCTAAGGGCTTGGGATATAAACACAAAAGTTATAAGGTCTCTGTCTTCTAGAAGTTATCAGCAGTTTTATCCTAATGAGAAAGGAATACACACACACACACACACACACACACACACACGAATATATGGCATTAGTGACCAAGGAGGGGTGTTTTGACTTGGAAAGTCACAGGAATGAATAGTCATAGGGGAATTGATAGACACCTGCTTTGTAGGAGCAAAGACACTTATTTATTTATTTTATTTTAATTCAAGAGCTGGAAGGATGGGGGTGAGGGGAACATGACAACATTAGGCAAGAAGGATATAAAATGAAACATACTGGCACTAGTTAGTTACAGCATGCTATGGAAGACACTTACTAGTGAGGGTAACATAGGTAATAAGGGTAAGGTGTTCTAGAATTAAAAGGATTAAATCCCTCAGGAATACTCTCTGGAATAGATGATTCAGTTGCAGTGTGGCAAGTAAGAATTAATATGTCTTAATTCTGGGACATGGACACACACACAGGTTTACTAAAACAATCTACCATAATTTCCTATGGCAACATTTTTAGTTTATGATTTATTATATATTACATTACTGTTGTTATTTAATTTTTTGCAGGGAATATGGACCAATCACTTTAACTGCATAAGGAACCCTCTTCCCCAGTGCAGGTTAGCAACTCTTCTATAACTTAGAGACTTGGCAAGTTTTCTGAGACTGAGACAAAAATGACTTGCTCATGGTTTCAGTTAGTATGTGTCAGAGAGAGCACTTCAGCCTAGGTAGGTCTTCCTGATTCCAAGGTCAGGCCTCTGTCCACCACTCCAGACTTCCTCTCTGTTTAACATTTATGATTGTCTGGTTCATAAAGACAGAGAACCATTGAATGATCTCTTTGTGATAAATTGCTTAGTAAAGATGAGTGATTGGATTTAGGAACCTTTGAGCAGAGAAGGAAAGATGGCAAATAAATATATTGCATACATACTTAGTCATGGAACCACAATCTGGAAATAGATCTGAATATTGACCCATCCTATGTAGTCACACTTTACAAAAAGAGTACGATTTAAACAAAACTAATGATCTTCTAAGTAGAGAAAAATAATTCTAGCTTTGTTAAAAAAAGTGAATATTTGCATACGGTATTACAAAAATATAGGCCATGTCAAAAACAGCCACTGTGATTTTTCAAACATGGAATCTATACACAGCATTGTGATTTCTTTTTAAAATTTTTTATTTTTATTTTTTATAAGTTTTCAACATTTACTTTTAAAAGATTTTTGAGTTCTAAATTTTCTCCCCCTCCTTCTGCTCCCCTCTTCAGCATTGGTGATTTCTGAAGATAGAACACACCCCTCACTTCTTGCAGAGAGGCAATGAACTTACAATGCAGGGAGACACATACACTTTCAGAAATGTCAAACGGGAGAATTTGTTTAATTGGACCAGGCATAAGGATTTTCTTTTTTTTCCCTTCCCCTTCCTCATTTTTTTTTTGTTCAATGCAGGAGAGGAGAAAAATTGTATGGACAGATTTACATAAATTTTAAAAGTCTAAATACGCCTCTTTGTAATTAATCCTACTATTGCTCCTTGTTCTAGACTCCGATTTTTAAAAAAGTCTATTTTCTATTCTATATGATAACCTTTCAAAAACTTGAAGATGCTGAGGCACATTTATTAATATGTAATAGGTATTAAAATAATGCAACATTTGATTATCTGTGATATAATGTCTTATTATATAATGTCTTATTTTATATGAGTTTTAAAGTTTAAAGTTTTAAAACAAGAGAGTTGTGACTATAATATGAATTATTACTGCATACAACAATATTACACCAAATTCAGGAAGCTGTTTAGAGACCAATTGTAGTTATTAAAAAAATATATTTTGCTTTGTTACTTCAATCATACATACACCTTAGTGATGATCTTCTTTCCTTAGAAGTAGAGGATATGGACTGTTAGGACAGCAAACTCAAGCCTTCAGACCCATGTCTATTTCAGAAGAAAACCATAAAGGATAACAAAGATTCAATTCATTTAGCAGTGCTAAGATCACATCCCATATAGTAAGCTCATACGTGTAAACCCTCACCTGCTTCAAAAATCCACTTCTTTTCTTTTTATCTTTTTTTCTCCTCCAAATGTTTTGGGAATGGCAATTAAAATAGAATAATCAGAAAGCTATATAAAAATCTTCACTCATTTGTTTTAAAATATGCAACTCATTTTTGTCTAGTTAATTGCAGCATCCCGTTATCACAGAACATGTCCTTTGAACTGCTAGCAGAGAGATTCATGTTGAGATACATCCATGTTCTTGCTTGTACCCTAAAGTAAGCAAATAGAGTAATTGATCACAAGATACTGACTTAGAGCAAAGGGGACAGTCAATGACCATTAAATGGAAAACTATTTAACTCATGCAGGCATCAAACCCAAGCCAGTGGCCTTTTTGGCACCACATTCTAGGCAAATGAATATATTATTGGTGCTCATAGCAACATCTTTCAGGTCTTCTGAAATATTGCCCTGATAGATATTTGGGTGATATTGTGGGTTAGTGGTAAGTTCATTGAACTTACAGTCAGTAGAGAAATGGTTTCAAATCCTGCCTCTCAGATCAACTATATGACCACATGAATCATTTCATCTCTCTGAATCTCTCTTCTAGTATAAAAAAAAATTAAATAACAGTCATGAGATTCAAATGAGATAATGTATACAAATCACTTCAAACATCTTAAACTGTGATATAAAGGTAAACTATTGTTATTGTTCTAAAAGTATACACCAGTCTAACCACCAGCTTTTCATCTGGCAAACATGATCTGTCCAAGTGAAGGGAGAATTTTTTATTTTTTCAAATCTAGTATGTGATTTCATCAGTGTAGGGAACTTCAAAGTGAGGACTTACCTATGCAACTCAACACTTGCTTTGCAACATATAGCATTAAAGAGTTGCCAGAAGCATTAAGAAATTAAATGACTTGCCCAGGGTTTCATAGGTATTATGTATCAGAGATGGGACTTGAACCCTAGCTCTAGAAACCAGCTTTCTAGCTACTGTATCATATGGCCTTTAGGGAACTGTATTGGTGAGTACAGAACAAAGGAGATAAATGAAAATAACCATTAGTTATTAAAATAAATTACATACAATTTAGTAATTCTTTGTTAATTGATTTTCAAAACCCCTCACTATTAATTAAAAATATCTCTCTATAGATATATAAACATATTTAAATAATTTGATTCTAAGTTCCAAATTAAAATTTCTCTGCCAAATTAAATTTAACTTGTCTCAGAATTAAGTAGTTCCTTTAACACTTTGACAACACACACACACACACAAACAAAGACAGAACCTATGTATATATAGAATATGATATTTTCAGGGAGAAAATGGTATTTTCTGATTGGATTTACACAAGACAACTGCATCGAATCAATAATATGTTTTAATTCAACCAGACAAGCCAGATTTTTCTGTTCTGGGCTGTTTTGGCTTATAATAGATATCTCCCCCTCTTTCTCCTTCTCCCGACCCCAGCTAATTCTCAAACAGCACAACACAACACTTCTTGTTTAATTGAAAATTTTTGTTTGTTTATACCATTAAAATGTAAATAAGGTTCAGACTGAAAGAGCTGCAAGAGCTTAGGAAAGGCAGGGAAGATTGATCTAATGAGTCAGAATTTGGGCTTCCATTGACTCTGGGTACCATATGGAGACAGTATGTTTCTCCTTGCTCACCACCCTCCTTCATCTCACATAGGTTCTGAGTTTACTGACACGTGGTCTGCTCACACAAAGATCCTATCTATATATGGAAAATCACCTAGTACCTACAGGTCACCTCTGATTTCAATTGTTGACAGAAACGAAATTAATTTCAAACTTAATTTGACGAAAAATTTCATATTCTTAACGAACATATAATAACCCATATTTAGGTAATATAATTCATCCCTTTAATATAGCAGAAATGGGGGAGGCTAGGTGGTGCAGTGAATAGAACACTGGCGCTGGAGTCAGGAGAACCCGAGTTCAGATCTGGACTCAGATACTTAACACTTACTAGCCATGTGACTTTGGGCAAGTCACTTAACCCCAATTGCCCAGCCTTCCCTCCTCCAAAAAACAAAACGAATATAGTTGAAATGATTTTCATATATGACTTATATGTTTATTATACACAGACAAATTCATTCAGATCATTATGGCTATGAAAGGGTAGTTCTCATGTACTCATAAGATTGCATATTATTTACTTTCATGTGCTGCATAAGTCTGACCATTTTTCTTTCTTTTTAATTACAAATAGATCTAATTTTATATTAAATAAGAGGTACCAATAGACTGTCTTTTACTGGACTTGAATGGGAAAAGTAGGTGGTCATTTACATGTGAAGGAAAAACATTACTTTAACAATCATATGTTGTTTAACAAATTCAATACATTAAAGAAAAGAACAATGTTATATTAAGTTAAAGGGGAAATTATAAATTCACTCTTCATCACCCCCTTTTTACATTGATAATAGTATAATAAGAGCAATATTATTTTTCCCCAAAGTCTTTTAATGTACTATATTTGTGCATATATTCACATATCCAATTGGGCAATTTTCTGCCTTTTAAAACAACATAGCAACTTTTCTTCATTTCATACAGCTGGGTCACAATCTTCACCACTTAAGGGAATACAAAGATCAATGAAATCACCTGTCTATGAAAGTATTTAAAAAAAAGGGAAAAAATTGCACTTTGATTATTGTAAATGTTTTTCTAATTAAAAGAGCAGACCACTTCAGAGTTTAAAGGATCCTTGGATATCCACTCTCCAGCCCATTCATTTTACAGATAAGGAAATTACAGTGAAGAGAGTCACTTTACAAATCTAGTCTTCTGATTTCAATTCCATTCCTCTATCTACTAAGTAATATTCTCACAAAGGAAGTCCCAGAAGTAAAGAAATTAGATTAATCCATTCAACAGTAGTTGCACTAGTTGGTGGAATAAGCTACAAAGGAGACCATTCACTGTAGGGCAGGAGTTTACAAGCTAGTTAAGAGCCTTGAATCCTGAACTACATCTCAATAGAACATGTTTCTTATATAGATACTTGAAGGTTGTTATTCTCTGTAGCCTAGTACTGAGAAGATACTTGCTTCGTTGCTGAGGGTTAAGTTCTAAGAACTCTGTGCTTGGTAATAAATGCTTATTGACTGACTCTTTCTCTCTTTCCACTATAACCTTTCTTCCCACAAAAGTGATTTAAAGTTCTGTTTTTTAAAAAAAATATTAAGGTTGTCCTCCTAGATCAAATCTAAATCATCTAATCATCTTCTCTCTTTCTCTCTCTCTCTCTCTCTCTCTCTCTGTCTCTCCCTCACACACACACACACACACACACACACACACACATACACACACACACTTTTAAATCTGAAAGGGAACTTAGAGATCATCTGATCTAGCTTTCTTCTTTTATAGATGTCTATGGTCACATGGGTGCCAAAAGGCAAAGCTGGTAATGTGACCTAAGTTCTCTGATTCCAAGTCCAGAAGTGTTTCCATTGCCCATTTCCTTTATCCTAAAATATGCTAGAATATACTTTCATTAAATGGTACATTCAATGAGGGTCTCTTAGGCTGGATATTTTTGTGTGTGGGAAAAAAGTCAAATTTGTTACTTGGAATTTTCAATAGAAAAAAATCTAGTTGATTGCATTGTATAAAATTCCCAATGACATTGTTGTTTTATTTTTGTTTTTTGGCATCTTGTAAACAAACTTAGTCAATTCTAATATACACACTCTTCAAAACAAGTCTGAAGAAAGTCATATGGGAAATGGAACAAATATCAATATTGACTCTGTAATACTGAACTTAACTTTTCTTTTCATGACCTCATAGTTGACTTCTAAAATATCATCCCTTGATTTGACATCATGTAAGCAAAACTTGACTTACGTACATTATTTATACAGAGAATCGACTTCTCAGAGACACCTGATTCATTAATTAATTTTTAAAATTCATTAGTGATGCTCAGAGAATAGAATCACACCTTTTATCTCTTTAGATTTCTACCTGAAGTACCTAGAATTTCAAATATGATCTCATCGAATAACTCAACTCATAGTTTAAGGCAAAACAATTTTAAAGATGGGAATGATCTTACTGTTTTCATTCGAAATCAGTTGGATAATTTCACATACCTACTTCAGATTATAAGACACCATAAGACATCTGAAGAACCTCCAATTACTTCAAAAAGAAAAAAAATTCTAATTAACCTGAATATTTGACTCTAGGGAGACAAAGAAAACAAAAAGAAACAAACCCTTCTAACTTGCCTCAAATTTTCACTTTTCATCGATGTTCATATAATAGACATAGTCCACATGTTGTATAGATCCAGTAATAAAAGGGAATCCCTTATTGTGCCTAACATGTTTTAGTCAAAGAGCAGTTGGGTCAAGAATCAGGAGAATATATTCATCTAAATCTTATGTGACTTGGGAAAATAATAATACCAATATTTATACAGGATCTACTATGTTCCAGGCACTCTTCAAGGTGCTCTCCAAATATCTCATTTGGTCCTCGCAACAATCCTGAGAAGCAGATGCTATTGTCAGCCCCATTTTACAGTAGGGGATACTGAGTCAAACAGAGGTTGTGACACACCCAGTGACACACATCCAAGGCAGACTTTGAACTTGGATTTTCCTGACTCCAGGCCCAGAGCTCTATCCACTGAATGACCTAGTTAGCTCTAAAAATTGTCATTTGTACAAAAGAAATCACTTTTTGCAGGTTTTGTTTTCCTGTAATGGGAGGATGTGTTGGAATAGATCATCTTCATGATTTCTTCTACCTTTAAAGTTCTATTTCCTGGGATGTAAGGAATACATATTAATATACATCAGTGCTAAGATTTACTCAGTACAAAAACTTTGAGACCCTTACGTGAATTTGTAGGAAACACACAAAGTTGCTAAAGTAATCAGGGGATGGTTTTGGGAGATACCAATTGCTAGTCAAAGATTGAGAGAGGCATCTTGAAGGGGAAAAGTGGTAGCTTTGACCAGAGTCATGTCTGGGAATTCTTTCACTTATGGGGTGTACAAGGTACACTTGGGGGCGGTGTACAAGGTAGATTGCAAGGCAGTTCAGCTGTAGGTGCAGTCCTGAAGAGATACCCTGTCTCCTGGAGTTCCTGTTTTTTTTCTTTTTTTGATCACTTTCAGGGTGGGAAGGTGGTCCCTAGGAGAGGAGTGTCATGGCCACAAGAGGGAGGTGTGTGCATAGGGGCAGTTGTACTATGTGAGTCAGCTAGCAAAAGCTAAATGAAGTAAAAGGATGGCAGTTATTGGAGGAAGTGCCCCTTTGCATGTTTGATCCAGTGTTCTAAGCTAGTGATGGCTTTGGTTCTGCCAGCAGCTGGTAACAAAGTGTGGGGCATCTATGAGCATAGTCAGGCAAATAACTCTTTAATCAAATAGATTGGACTAAGCCTCCATGTATATATGTATCATATGCATGCATGCATGTGTGTATATGTATATATGTATATGTATGTGTATACACACATGCATACTCAGCCATAAGAGCACACACAAGGACACCATCACTCATACACCTTTCAGATTTTGGTATAACTTCTTTTCTCTTCCAAGGTGGACCTTGATGTTCATTCTTCATCGGATATCACTCAGAAGTTTTTGGAGGAATATTGTTTATGATCCCAATCTCACTTCTGTAATAGTTTCCCATTCTTTGTCCCCATCCCTACACACACTCTCCTCCTGTCCTCATCCTTACACACACTTTGGTCAGGTAGAGTAGATTCTCCTCTTTCTAAGAGAAAAATTAGACAAAGTGTCACTCAGGACACCTAGCTTGTTGAATCAAATTGAGTTGAATTAAACCTAATCGAATTAAAGGGAGAAGACATCTAGTCCCTTAAATGATTCCTTACCTCATTACAAGAAGCAGAAAATCGTAGAAAAATAGAAAAGGACGTTGATATCATATACTTACAGGAAATTAGATCGGGAAAAGACTTTACAGATCATCTAGTCTCCCTCCCTACCCCGTTCCTCCGTGGACCTCTCCCATCCCCCATTAAGCCGAAGATTAGACAATGATCGCCCCAAGGCAGAATTAGGTAGGGAACTCCGAGACCAAAGACACCCACCCCAGCAACCCACACAATCAAAAATAATTGTCTTTCCAAGTTAATCATTAATGTCTCCTGGGGCAGGAGCAGGGTGGATCCCTGGGATGTAAGACTTCACTCAGGGTTTCCCCTGCTAGGTCTGGCTGGCCCCAGCGTGATTAACTCGTGTGTGTGTGTGTGTGTGTGTGTGTGTGTGTGTGTGTGTGTGTGTGTGTGTGTGTGTTTTGGGGGGAGACTAAAAGGAGGAGGAGGAGTAAAGAAAGGAAGGAAAGGCAGAGGAGAGAAGAAGAGGGAAAGAAGAATAAAGAGGAGCACGGAGAAACAGAGGGGAGGAAGAGGGTTGGACCAGATAGTCTCTAAGGTTCCTTCCAGCTCAAAAATTCTGTCATCTGAGGAAAAGGAAGAGAATAAAGAAGAGAAAAAAGGGCATTAGGGGATGTGAATGAATTGTGCCAGCCTCGATTGGGACTTCTGCACCAACAAACCGTGTGTACGTGTCAGGTTAGGCATCCTTCCCCAGTCAGATAAAAGACTCCTGAAAGGATGTTTAGGTGTTGCTATCTCTTTCCAGTCCCTAGTCCCTTCCTGGTTGCCGGGAGCAGACCTCCAAAGTAGTAGCAGAACTAATTTCTAAGTAGCCAGCCTGCACCCCTTTCATCTCTCTAGATTTCTACCTGAAGTACCTAGAATTTCAAATACGATCTCATTGAATAACTGAACTCATAGTTTAAGGCAAAATAACCTTCAAGATTCAGTCCTGAAGGACTGAACTTCATTCATTTGGGTGATCCCCAAGGCATCTGCCTCCCGTTTAGACAAGCTTCTTTTTCCAGTTTTCCCGGCTGACTACTTAAAGCCAGGTCACCAGTCTCGTACTCCTAAGCCTCACCACCCGACCCGGCACCCTATTCCTTCTCCCACCCCAATCCCCGCCCCCTTCCCTGCCTCCGCCCACGGACCCATCTCGTGGGGTCGCAGCGCTGAGGTTGTCTGCATGGGCTCGCGTTGTGCCTCTGGGGAGGAAGAACTATGCCCATGAAGAGGACCGCCAAGGTTCCGGAGCGGGAGGGCGCCTTCCTGCAGGGGCAGCCTTCCCCAAAAGTTTCTCCTGGTCTCCAAGAGGAGGGATGCTACGTAGAGCTGCTGGCCAAGGGCTTGCTCGCCTATACCGAGGAAGGGCAACCTGTAAACTCTAGGGGCATCGGAGAGGAAGTAGAGGAGCCGGGGCTGTCGGTGGGAATCAAAGCAGGTGAGCTCCCTCAGACTTTCAGGGGATGTTACTGGGGCCTCGGTAGTAGACTGGTTCTGACCGTGCAGAGGAACCTGGAATTATTTCAGCACGAACACGGGACCTATTTGTATAATGTTGCACATGGAGGATCAAATGCATTTAGCATCTGTTTCTTGGTATCTCTGCACGCATGCATCTATATACTGCAGATGGATGCTTTTAAACTAGAGACATGTGCAACTATAGTTAGTGAGGTATCATCGTCTGTAATTACTAGTCACGCCATTTGAAGAAACAAGCCAGTCATAAGTCAAATAACTGATGTCATGAAATACTAGTCTTGATTGTTCAAAATGTATTTTTCCTTGCAATCAGAAATGCATCTCAGCAATGATCACCTTTCTTCCTCATCCGAAGAGGATGTGGATATTCAAGACAATAAAGTGAAAGCACCTGAGACACATCTGTCCCAGAAGAAAACCATCACCCAGATCATGAAAGATAAAAAGAAACAGACTCAGCTCACTCTGCAGTGGTAAGGAGATTGTAGAGTACAGGTATACCTTCATGCATCTGTACTACTCAAAAGTCTAATATCTTCCTTTCCTTTCTTTCACCTTTTCTCCTCAAGAACATTTTGAGAGCACAATTTAAACAGGTTAACTTTAGTTATCTTTAAAAAATCATCGCCCGGGTCTTTTTATACAGAGTAGAAATAGGCAATAGTGCAAAAGTGATTTGCAATATAAACATAAGAAAATTCACTTTTTCAGTTTTGAATGCAAGCAAGAAATTTAAGCATATTGTAAAACTTCAAGTGATATATATTTTAGGTATTATTATCATTAAAAACTGATATTTCTTTTGCTTTTATTTTGTTTAATCCTGCAACATTTGTTTTACATATAATATGACCAGAATATGCAGTCTGCATTTATTTTAAGAGTATGGGTTAATGCTTTGTTTATAAAGCATTTAGGGAGCAGTTTTATTATATCCTATATATTATAGGATATATGTTACATGTCCTATTGAATATTAATTGCGTCCCTAGCATGAAAAATTATTGATGGTGTATGGGATAGAAAGTGAAAGTATTCAAGATTTAAAAGGGTGGGGGGAGATATTCATTGAGACTCATTTTAATGTGGTGCAGATTTGGAGTCAAAGATCTGGGTTAAAATCCAAGCTCGACCATTTACTGTCTGTGTAACATTGAAGAAACCAGGCAGGTCCTCTGAAACTTAAGTTCCTCATCTTTAAAAATTGGGAGGCTGAACTAAATTATTCCTGAGGTTCTTTCTACCTTTAAATCTAGGATCCTGTTTTGAAGTTCTTCCTTTTGATTAGGTGATGAAATGTATTTAGATTATCTGAGGCAACTGCAAAACAGAAATTCACTTGGCTGCAATAATCATACACTAAAAAAAGAACAAGTGGCAACTTTAAAAACTGATCAATATCATGTGTTAGAGGAACACAGAAGTTCATGAAAGTAAGAGGAAAATAATTTTAAAAGATCACAGTATAAAATACTTATATTCTTCTTTGACATTAATTAGAACTTCCTGAGCAAGCTTTTTTTTTACTTTCCAGTGTCATCAAGAATCCATATTTCAAGCATATGCTCAATGAACTTTTACAGTAAATGGTGTATTTAAAAGGTGAAAAAAAACTATTACTTGAAGAAAATAGTATTATGAAGACAAAACATTTTCAATAAGTTGTAATTTAATCTATCTTCACTTTTTATATGAAAAATCCAAACTGTAGTTTAAAAAAAACCCTACATTTTACCTACACTGAAATTTTCTTATTCTAAGACTCACATGTTTGACTTTATCAAATAGAAATACTAACTAGAATACTAACCAAACATACTATCTTGAGTTATACTATCTATCTATCTATCTATCTATCTATCTATCTATCTATCTATCTATCTATCTGTGTATATATATATATATATATATACTATCTTGAGCTAGATGGAAGAAACATATGCTACATACATCTATCTTGATGTATCCTAAGGTTTCAATTATTAACATATGAATTGATCAGGTCTATATTAGCAAGTTGAAGTAGATATTTGAGCTAACCATCTGGAAAATTAAGGCCAAAGTTATTTTCCTTTGGGATATTAAGCTAATATAGATGGGAAAAAGTATATGAATTCTTTACTTCATATAGAGTTAAGAGATATAACTTTAATTATTTTATAACTATCTGTGCCTGTATTAAAGAGGAAATGCCATACCAAAGAATTTAAAAAAACCTTGCTATCCACACATTTAAATTGTGATGAATACAGAAATTATGCTTATAGAACAACAAAATAAACAAATGACCAGAGAAAAATTCAGTCAATGAGCTAGATGTTCTGCTTTTGCAGTGCCAGGTTATTTTAAAGGTATATCTGCTCATATAATGATCATTTTTAGAAAGGCAAAGGGTTCCTGTAGTTTAATAGCCCCACCCTTCTCATGATTTATCACCTGATAAAAGACTTTTTTCCATCAAAAAGAATTAAATTTACTTTTATTTTTGAGAATTTTTCATAACTTGAAATAAATCATTAATTAATTATACTTTGAATTATAACAAAACTAGAAGCATTTGTCTGTCATCTTGGCAAAAGAAATCTGGTTGATTTACTGCCTTCATCACTTTCATCCAACTATTTTGCTTTCGTGCAGAAAAGTAAACATTATTTTATTCTTTAACACAGTTCCAAATGTTTTTTTTTAAAAGAAGAAAGGGTGTTGAATATCATAACTGACTTCTCATCCAAGCTAATAAAAAATTTAGATCTGAATTCTTAGGAGATCAGACTCTATTACAGGTTGAATAATTACATTGCATAATAATCCTACTTTTATAATAACATAGATATTATTAACCTATTAGCTTAGGGAGGCAGCATAGTATTTGGGAAAGAGCATTGGTTTTGGAGTGGAGTACTTGGGTTCAAATACTTGCTCAGCCATATGCAATCTTTGCCAGTTTAGGCAAGTCTCTTGCTATCTTCTGTCCTGTAGTGATCAGAATAAGTCATCTCCAAGGTCCCCTCCAGTTCTAAAACCATGATCTTATTATGGCCACCCTAATTTACTGCTTTAAGTGATTTTTCCCCATGTCCCCTATATTGAGTTTTTAGCATAACTGGAAATAGAATCCTAGAGTTTTCTCTGAAGTTTTGTAATTTACATTTAAAATATTTTTTTCCTCCAGAGGCAATCTAATCCAGTTCCCTCATTTTTGTTGTTGTTTTAGCCACGTCAGTCATGTCACTCATGTCTGACTCTTCATAGCTCCATTTTTTTTTTGCAAAGATACTGGAGTGGTTTGCCATTTCCTTCTCTAGCTCCTTCTCTAACTGAGGCAAAAAGGGTTAAGTGACTTTTCCAGAGTCAAACACGTAGTAAGTATCTGAGGCCAGATTTGAACTCAGGAAGGCGTCTTCCAGATTCCAACTTCACTGCTCTATTACTGTGTCATCCCTCGTTTTCAGATGAGGAAACCAAGACACAGGGAGGTTAAGTCATGCATCAAGTAAATAAGAGAGGTGAGATTTAAATTTGTCTCCTAAACTTGGAACCAGTGCATCACCCACTCTGCTGCCCCTTGAATCTGTATGTTCTTCAAGTACCCGCTAATGTTCAAATATAGCTTTATCTTCAGTTATCAAAATGCTCTTTATAGTCATTACTACATAGGACTAAAGTTAAATTATTTTTAAATTTGGAGTCTTCTATATGGCATTTTATTGACCTAGAACACAAGCTATTTTAGAACAGAAATGTATAACACTGCTTCTAAGGAAACATGAGAACTCATCAATATCCTTTCAGAGTAGAAAGTCATGAGTTTATTTTGATTAAATTTGTAAATTAATTCATCATTTTCAGTTCTATTATCTTTAATATGTGAAATAACCTCTTCAATGACTTGCAAATAAAAGCAAGAGATATAAGTATTGGCCATCCTTAGGTCTAGAAAATCTTTAGAGTTGTTGGATTATAGACTCATATAGGTAGAACTGAAAAGGGACCTTGGAGGTCATCTAGTCCAATGCTGTCATTTTACAGATGAGGAAATGGAGGTTCCCAAAGGTGACCTGCCCAAGGTCACACAGCTAGTAAGTGGCAGAGCCAGGATTTGATCCCTGGTGACTATGATTCTGGAAAATGCCTCCCCTCTAAAATAGTTATCACATTCTTCAACTTTGGTCAGGGATATAGATAATGTTATGATCTAAATGTAATGATAATTTTACTTCCTTGGGAGATTTAAATCAAGATGCTTGCTGCTTTTGTGGCATTTTTTATGGCACAATGGATAGAGTGCTGGACCCGCAGTCAGAAAGATCTGAGTTCAAATTCTACAGCAAGTCACTTACCTTCTTTCTGCTTCAGTTTCCTCATCTAGGGAATAAAAGTAGCATCTACTTCACAGAACTGTCCTGAGGATCCAATGAGATAATATATATGTAAAGTGCATTATAACCTTAGAATAAATGCATAAATGCTATTACTGTTGCTATTATTATTATGTTGTGGCATATAAAACCTAAAATGAAAGCAATTCTTTTAAAAGTTTATTATTTTTATTTTTCTAGTCTGTACCTCTTACTCCTCTCCTGAATTGAACAAATTAAAAAAAAACCAACCAAACTAAATTCATTAATATGTAGTTACATAATCTAACAAAACAAGTCCCACATTAACTATGTCGGCAAATCTTTTTCTGCATTTCTAAGTCCATCCCCTCTCTTTCAGGAGGACAGAAGCATATTTAATCTTCAGTCTTTGGAGCCCTGATTTATCATTGTGCTAATCAGTGTTCTAAACTCTTTTGAAGTTGTTTTTCTTGATTAGGTTATCATTATATACATTCTTCTAGTTCTGCTCCCTTCCCTCAGCATCAGTTCATAAAGACTTCCAAGCTTCCTCAGAAATTATTCATTTCATCCTTCTTATATTGCAATAACATTTCGTTACAATCATATACCACAATTTTTTTTGGCTTTTTTTTGGAGGGCAATTGGGCTTAAGTGACTTGTGAAAGGTCACACAGCTGGATTTGTGTGTGTGTGTGTGTGTGTGTGTGTGTGTGTGTGTGTTGTGTCTGAGGCCGGATTTGAACTCAGATCCTCCTGACTCCAGGGCCAGTGCTCTATTCACTGTACCACCTAGTGACCCCAAAGAAGAACACAATTTGTTAAACCATTCCCTAACAGGAAGATATATCTTCAGTTTCCATTTATACATACATACACACACACATATATGTATACACACACACACACATATATATGAGCTTTTCTACTTAAAAAAATTTCTTTGGAGGTATAGACCTAGTAGAGGTATATCTGAGTCAAAGGGTGTGCATAGCTTGGTAACTTTCTGGGTATAGTTCCAATTTGCTTTCCAGAATGTTAGTCTAATTCATAGCTCCACTACAAGAGAAATACTGTGCCTGTCTTCCTGCAAGACTTTCAACATTTGTCACTTTCATCTTTTGTCATTTTTGCCAATATAATAGATCTGGATCAGGAGTTCAAAATTTTTCTAATATGAAATTATAGTTCTCTGATCATTGGTGTTTTTAAAACTTTTTTCCCATACAATTGTTGGTAGCTTGGATTTCTTTCCCTGAAAACTTCCAATTCATATCCTTTGACCATATCTCTAGATAAGAAAACTGAAGCAGAAAGAAGGTAGTGACTTGCAGCAGAATTTGAACTCAGATCTTTTTGACTGCAGGTCCAATACTCTGGGTTATCTAGAAGCCATAAAAACAAATGAATCCATAGTGAGCACCCTAGTTTATATCTCTCAAGGAAGTAAAAGTATCATAATTTTTAGACCATAATATCATCTATATTTCTGATCAGGGTTGAAGGTTGTGCTATGAACTTGAAGAAAACTATTTTGAAATTAGGCTTCCTCCATAGCCATAGGTACTAATGTTCAAATCCTGCCTCTGCCACTTACTAGCTGTATGGTCTTGGGCAGGTCACCTTTAGGGTGACTCATTATTGTTGAAAATGGAATCTTTCTAAGAGTATCTCTGAATAGTAGTTCTCTTCTAAGCAAAATTGGAAGTAGACCATAGCCACATGATCCTATGTATAAGAAAAAAAGGAGAAATAGGAAAAAATGGTTAAAAGTCATAAATGTTTTTCAATATTGCTATTCTTCACAGGCTTGAAGAAAATTACATTGTATGTGAAGGTGTGTGCTTACCACGCTGCATCCTTTATGCACATTATTTGGATTTCTGCAGGAAAGAGAAATTGGAGCCTGCCTGTGCAGCCACTTTTGGAAAGGTAAGATAAACATTTTGTTCACATTTCTGTATATCCAATGCCATATCATTTAATGAATTTAATAGCATTCTACCTACGAAAATTTTTAAAAGCATAGATGAGGTCTTTCGAGTAGATTCTCTGGAATAGTTATGCACTGATACTTCCCTTTTGGAGATTGCTTAACTGAGTTGAGGTAGTATTGGGTAACAGAAGAAACTGAGGCTATAGGGTCAAAAGATTTGGTTACAAACGTCACCTCTGATGGCTATAACTGGTGTAATTTTCAGGAAGTCACTTCAAGTAAGTTTCAGTTTCCTCATCTATAACATGAGAAAGTTTGACTAAGATAGAATCTGAGGTTCCTTCCATTATTAAACTGATGACATACTGAAATGTTGGTCAACCATTTAAGGCTGTTAAAGAAGTCAATATGGACATTCCCAAGTCCTTTCCCTTATCTTATAGGTAAGTTTCTTTAAGTACGATATATTGTTTTAAAGAGAGATTTGTTAAAATTCTCTTTGTGATTATTATGTCTGCATATGTCTACAACTACAAATCAAAGTAGAGACTGGAGATAAATGCCTAAATTACTCAAACATGAAATAGTAACAACCCTATTGTTGTTCATTCATTTTAATTGTGTCCATCTCTTTGTGACCCCATTTGGCATTTTCTTGGCAAAGATACTGGTGTGGTTTGCCATTTCCTTTTCCAGCTCATTTTATAGAGGAAGAAACTGAGACAAAAAGGGTTAAGTGACTTGCTCAGGGTCACATAGCTAGCTAGTTACTGAGTCTGGATTTGAACTAAGTTTTTACTGACTCCAGGCCCTACACTCTGTTCACAGCACCACTTAGCTGTCCAGCGTTTGTTGCAATTATCTAGAGATTTCAAATAATTTTAAATATTGTATTATCTGGATGGTCCCCCTCACATTTCCATTTTTTCATATATATGTATATACACACACGCTTACTGTAATCACTCCTAAACTTTTATAAGTTTTTTTTATGGGATTCTGCATGATGTTCCTCACTTTTAAAAATAAGATGCTCTCTACCACATTTAAAAATTTGTTTACAGTGAGAGGTAGAAATACTGAAATAGTAGAACTCTGCTATTTCATTACTATTTCTAGAATCAGAAAACAATGTAAACTTCCTGGGAAAATGAATTTTCATTAGGTTTCCAACAATATTTTGTAGACTTGAAAAATCTGACATCCTGAAGAAGCTTTTGAAAATGTGGATCTCAAATTGTACATCCCATATAATTTGAAATCCAAAATCAAATAAGTTAGAGGGCATGATTGTTCACAATATGTAAACTTCAGATCTCAGGTTTATTTAAAAAAACAACAAAGAGCAAAATTATGTACCTGTTTGGGTTGGTGCATCTGCAAAAAGCATGTGGTATATATTCTGATTATATCTAAAAGATATAGTTTTAACGTATTAGAAAGAGCATTGAACTGTGAATTGGAAATCCTGGAATTTAGTCCTGGCATCAATAACTAGCTGTATGATTTTTGGCAAATTGCCTAACTTCTATGGAGTTTAGTTTCCTTATCTGTGAAATGACTGGACTGAACTACATGATTTCTCAGCTTGTAGATTGCTTGTAGATAGAGGATTTTCTCTTCTGGGGAAGATAGTTCTCTACTTTAGCAGCAATGGAAAAAAAAAGTACTAAAAAAACCAAAGATTTCTGTCTGAAAATAAGATTTTTCATTGAAACGAACTTTTGTAGTCCAACCCTCTCATTTTACAGATGGGAAAAGAGTCCAAAGAAGTTATGACTTGTCCAAAGTAATACAAGTAGACAACAGAAGTAATTCAAACACAGATTATTGGGATCCAAATGCAATGTCTGTTCTAATATCTTTACAAGAAGCACTTATGGGAAACCATGAAGGGACCAACAAACCTGGAAGCAGCAATAGTTCATTGAGGTCTGGGGTTTGGGAAGAATCCATTCCAGCTGTACACGACTTCATACACACAATGATGCTAAATAAAACAGAAGTCTTCTTGCCAGGAGCATAAACAAAGTAAGGATTGTTTCTTTGGCATGAGAACCTAAACGATTTATTCTCTCTTTTAAATATTTACTCAGTGTCTCCAACATTTCTTTTGTTGAGGTAAATGCTACAGAGTAGCCACCAAAGAAACCACATTCTCTCTCAAAATAGACAGTTAGGTAGTATAGTAGAAAAATGTTAGAATTAGAGTTAAAAAGATTTGAATTCAAATCCTACCTCAGATACTTATGTGACCGTTGGCTTCTCAGCTTTAGCTTTCTCACCTTTAAAATGGAAATGGCAATAATAATAGAAAAATATGAACCAAAGCTATAAAACACTTGCCTCACAAATAAGGTCAGATCTAAACAATTGGAAAAATATTCATTGCTCATGGGTAGGCTGAGCTAATATAATAAAATGACAATTCTACCTAAATGAATCTACTTATTCAGTGCCATACCAATCAAACTACCAAAAAATATTGTATAGAGCTCGAAGAAATAATAACAAAATTCACCTGGAAGAACAAAAACTCTAGGATATCAAGGGAATGAGTAAAAAAGAAATGCAAAGGAAGGTGGTCTAGCTATATCAGATCTCAAACTGTATTATCAAGAAGTAATTATTAAAACACTCTGGTACTGGCTAATAAATAGAGTAGTGTATCAGTGGAATAGATTAGGTACAAATTACATTATAGTAATTACAGTATACTAAATGACCAGAGTAATCTAGTATATGATAAAAATCCAAGTTTTTGAAACAAAAGCTCATTATTTGACAAAAACTGCTGGGGAAACTAGAAAACAATATGGCAGAAATGAGGTATAGGCCAACATCTCACACTGTATACCAAGATAAGGTCAAAATGGATAAATAATTTACACATAAAGGATAATAACATAAACAAATTAAGGGATAAGGGAAGGATTAAGGACAAGGGAAGAATTTGTGACCAAAGAAAATATAGAGTGAATTGCAAACTGTAAAATAGATAATTTTGATTATATAAAATTAATTTAAATAAATAAAATTAAAAATAAAAACCAATGCGACCAAAATTATAAGGAAAGCAGAAAACTGGGGGAAAATTTTGCAATAAGTATCTCTGATAAAGGTTTCATTTCTCAAATATATAGAGAACTGAGTCAAATTATAAAAATACAAGTCATTCCCCAGTTGACAAATGGTCAAAGGATATGAACAGACAGTTATCAGACAAAGAAATGAAAGT
This sequence comes from Pseudocheirus occidentalis, assembly GCA_028646575.1. NCBI lineage: Eukaryota > Metazoa > Chordata > Mammalia > Diprotodontia > Pseudocheiridae > Pseudocheirus > Pseudocheirus occidentalis. The sequence continues at coordinate 277,273,443 of CM053593.1, forward strand.
TATCTATAGTCATATGAAAAATATTCTGAATTACTATTGTTCAGAGAAATGCAAATTAAAAAAACTTTGAGGTACCACTTCACACCTATCAGAGTGGCTAATATGACAAAAAAGGAAAATGTTGGATGTTAGAGGGGATGTGGGAAAACTGAGACACTAATGCACTCTTGGTGGAATTGTGAACAAATCAAACCATTCTGGAGAACATATAGGAATTATGCCCAAAGGACAATCAAATTGTGCGTACCTTTTGACTCAGCAAAAAAGGAAAAAGGACCTATTTTTACAAAAAATATTTGTAACAGTTCTTTTTGTGGTGTCTAAGAACTGGAAATCAAAGAGATGCCCATCAATTGAGGAATGACTAAACAAGCTGTGGTATATAATTGCAATGGAATATTATTGTGCTATAAGAAATGACAAGCAAGATGATTTCAGAAAAGCCTAGAAAGACTTACATGAACTGATGCATAGTGAAGTGAACAGAACCAGGAGAATGTTGAACACAGTAACAGCAATATTTTTTAATGAAGTACTGTGAATGATTTAGCTATTCTCAGCAATACAATGATAATTCCAAAGGCCTAATAATGAAGCATACTATCTGCCTCCAGAGAAAGAACTGATATTGATTGAATAGAGACTGAAGCATGCTATTTTCACTTTCTTTCATTTTTAAATTTGTCTTCTTGTACAAAATGATAAACATGGAAATGTTTTTACGTAATTGCACACGAATAACCCATATCTGATTGTTTACTTTTTCAGGGAGGGGAGAGAGGAGGGAGGCATAAAATTTGGAACTTAAAACTAAATAAAAATGTTTAAAAATTGGAATAATAATATTTATGTTATGGTGTTGTAAGGATCAGTTGAAATAATCTCCCTCTTCTTTCTCTCCTCTCTCCTCTCCTCTCCTCTCCTCTCCTCTCCTCTCCTCTCCTCTCCTCTCCTCTCCTCTCCTCTCCTCTCCTCTCCTTTCCTCTTCTCCCCTCCCCTTCCCTCTCCTCCTCTGTCTCTTTTCCCCCCTTCTTTGTCTCTGTCTCTTTTTTCATCTATCCTCCCTCAATCTATAGCTTGTAAACTTTAGTCCTATGTAAAAACTAGCTATTATTATTTTTACAATGAAAACAATCTACTTTCTTTTTAGACTATTCGTCAGAAATTTCCTCTCCTTACCACACGGCGACTTGGGACCCGAGGCCATTCAAAGTAAGCCAGACTGATATATAAATTTTACATGCATCCCTGTATGTGGAAAAAAATACTAAATAAATTTTTGTTTTTGTAAGGGGCAAATCAGCTAGGTAGAACTCTGTGGTTTTAGCTAGCTTTATAATTGTAGAAGGGCAAAAATGGATTTTGAAGAAATATTTCATTAAAATAAAAATAATAATTCAAATTAATTTGTCCTTTAAATTTCACCCATTTAAAAAATTCTTTAAATATTTCTGTAGAATGTAAGGTTTTTAAAGATAGGAACTATTTTTCATTTTTGTTTTCGCATCCTTTCCAGAACCTAACACAGTGCTTTGCTTCTGGTAGATGATTAAAAAATGATGGTTCAATTGAAACATTGTTGGTATATCAACATCTCATGAAATTTCCATTGGAAAAAACTAGAGTTGTGTTGAGTTTACCTTTTAAATAGTACAGAAGGATTATTTGACATTTTGGAAAATCTTAAAGCACACACTGAAACTATTTGGTGACAGCTTTCGCTGGATGAGACTACATTTGTCTTTTAAAGGATAGGGTCTTGGTCATGGAATAAAGACCTCAAAGAAGTGTTACAAAGACTTGCAGAACTGTCCAAGATGGGGATAGGCTTACGAAAAGTGCTCATTCTGTTCTCCACTTCAGGATTCCATCTCTTTGATTTCTTTTCTGGGCTTGGAGTTTTCTTTTTCACAGAATAAACTCCTACATGTCCCCTCTTTTCTCCTTAGGGGGGGAAAAGTCTTCTGCTTCCTCCTGGTCTCTGAAAATGGTAATAGAATTTTCTTGGCTGTGTGATTTGGGTGAGAGGAAGAAAACTCCCAGACAGGAAGAAAAACTGAAACTTTCTTTTAACTACTTGAGTATGATTGCAAATTTACTCCTGCATGACTGACTGCTACTGGATTATGTTGGGATTAAAAAGAGAAGGTCTGGAATTGATAAGGCTTTGGAAAGAAAGACAAACTCAGAGAGATATTGTTCCCTGACTTTCACTATGGACAAGAGGACTGTGATCTGGGAGATTCATAGTTTCATTGAGCTCTCATGGGTAGGCGCACATGCAAGTCAATTAGTCCTCAGTGGAGCATTTAGGATTAAAGACAAATCATTAACTTCGCCCATTGTGGCACAGCGAACAATTCACTGTTTAGATTGAAGTAGGCAACGTGTCTTGATTTCAGGGAACCTGGCTGTCTAAGTACTATAGCTTTGTCTAAGAATAAAGCATCCTTGATAACCTGGATTCTTTCTGCCTTGATAGTAAACTAAATTTGGTATTCACTGGGATTATGTGAATCAGATAAATTTGACATTTTGATCATGTAAGGAAAAATAAATTTGCAGGATATGAATGACTTTGATACATAAATTAAAGTTTTTTTTTTAAACAGTGGTACCAGGAACTTGGTTATAATTTTGCTAAAAACATGCACACACACATTCTGGTAATGTAGTGTGGAGGAAAGAGCTCTGGAATCAGAAGACATTGATTTAAATCCCAGATCTGCTGTTTATAGACTGGGTGACATCAGGCAACTTGTTTCACTCTATGGCTCTCGGTTACTTACTATTTTTTTTTTTGGTCGAGGAGTTAAGTGACTTGCCCAGGGACACACAGCTAGTAGATATGAGACTGTATTTGAACTCTGGTCCTCCTGACTCCAGGGCTAGTGGTCTAGCCACTGAACCACCTAGCTGTCCCCAGTTACTTCTTTTTTTTTTTTTTTGCTTTTTGTAGGGCAGTTGGGGTTAAGTGACTTGCCCAAGGTCACACGGCTAGTTTTTTTGTGTGTGTTAAGTGTCTGAGGCTGGATTTGAACTCAGGTACTCCTGACTCCAGGGCCAGTGCTCTATTCACTGTGTCACCTACCCGTGCCTCCCAGTTACTTCTTAAAAAGGAGAGGCTGAACTAGATCAAGGAAGGGGAATATGTGGCCTTCTAAGTCCTGGGGTATGGCCTTTGGACTGAATCCAAGTTGTATAGCATAAATAGTTTTTTTTTTTAAGGGGATTTGTTTTGTGAAGTTTGTATTCAGTCAAAGGGCTACACTTGAGGACCCACATGTGGCCTAGAGGCCACAGGTTCCCCACCCCTTCACAAGATAATCTCTATGGTCCGTTTTGCCTTGAAATTGTATGATTTTATGTTTTTCAGCTTTTAGGTTAAGACAAAAGGAGACCAGGTACAAGAAAATTGATAGAGAAGGGAAAGGGGAATAGAATGGACTAAGCATTTATACAGCGCCTACTCCATGCCAAGTTCTTTATGAATAATATCTCATTTAGTTCCCTCAACAATCCTGGAAGGTAGGCAGGTTTATTTTCCCATTTTATAGTTGAGGAAACAGAGGAAAACAGAGATTAGGTGATCTGTGTGGGGTCATACAGCTAGTAAGTAACAGGTCAGATTTAAACTCAGGTTTTCTAGACTCTAGCTAGACCAAGTGTTCTATCTACCGTGTCATATAGAAAAATTAGTGATGTAAAATACAAAAGAGACAAGCAAAGGTTTCAGGTGTCAGGAGCTGAGTTGGAAGCAACAGGTGAAATAATGCTAAGGAAGAAAATTGATTTTGTCACAGGCGTCTCCATTATTTTTTTGAATGGCAACACATATGAGTTCAGGATGCATATAGTCATTCCATGAACATTTTGCCAATTCACAAAACCAAAGTAGATTATTTTCCATTTCTGAGGGCTGAAGCAAGCAGCCCTGGCAGCAATCATTAAGAAAATGGAAAGTAGAGACAAGTGGAAGGAAGGAAATCTTGTAAGTCATGTTTTCTTGTGATGAGACCAGTAAGAAAAGACAAAATCCCGAGAGCTAACGGATCCCCTGTGCTTCTTTTCTCCTTAGTCATTTAGATCAAACAAAAGGGTAAAGTACTTTCAGTTTAAGCTAATGGCATATCAAGATCAAGTTGCTGTGACATCTGAACAATCAAGTGAAAGGGGAAAAATTCAACGAAAGTATTTAATTGGCGTGACTTATTAAAAAGGAGAGATAAACAAATGGACGCTTTGTTATTTTTATTAAATCCATTGAAGGTTTTGGGTTTAGTTGTTTCATTTAATTCAGGAAAGACAGTTTGTGTGTAGACACAGCCTAACTCAACAAGTGGTATTACATTTAATACTTTATTGACATAATTTGTAAAGACTGTTGCTGTAGCCTGAGAGAGAAAATTCATTCAGGGTGTAGCTTAACCACTTTGCACTCATATATTTGCACTCTTATATATGCACTAAAATGATAGTTGCAATTAGTAAGATGAGAAATATCTAAAAATTAAGTTAATATATTGTAAATTAAAAGGCTAAAAAATTATTTTAAAAACATTTGGGGAATTCATCTGTATAATCTGTCAGAAGATACAAAAGAATATTTTCTTTAAAGGAGATAATAGTAAGCAAGAAAGACACCGGCTTAAATTGGATCCAAATAAATAAGAACATATTAGCATGCAAACTGAATTCACTATTGTAGACATTGCAAAGTCATTTATAGCCTTTGTCCTTGATTGTATGATAGCTGTGTCTGTGCCATGTTCTCTGCTCCCCCCCATCTGTGCATTTTGTTGTTCTTTAGTCACTTTTCTGTTGTGTTTGGCTCTTTGTGACCCCTTTTGGGAGGGGTCGGTTCTTGGCAGTGATATTGGAATGGTTTGCCATTTCCTTCTTCATATTATTTTACAGATCAGGAACTGAAGCAACCAGAGTTACATGACTTGCACAGGGTCACACAACTAGCTAGTAAGTGTCTGAGGCCAAATTTAAACTCAGGTAGAAGAGTCTTCCTGACACTAGCACTCTATTCCCCATGCCACCTAGCTGCCCTCTATAGCCATGCCCTAGCTGTGCATTTAGTGAAAAATAACTCAAAAAGATAATCAGAAAAATTCATCAACAGCCATGTGGAGACAACATAACAAATCACATTTATGTACTACCGTAAGGTTTATAATTAATTAACAAGGATTTATTATTTACTCTTAGTCAGACATTGTACTTTCTGATATATAAATGCAAAGATCAATTCAATTCATCAAACCTTTATTTCCTGATTCCTATATGCAAGGCAATGTACTAGGTTGTAGGGATACAAAGGTAAATTAGAAACAATCTTTGCCCTCAGGGAGTTTACATTCTAATCAGGAGGCATATTACTTAATATTAGGTCATTTGAAAAATAGAAAGAACAAGAGCAGCAGGCATGAAATGGATCAGGAAAGATATTATGGACATGGTGACCACCATATTGTGGACATGGTGGAGTCTTTAGAAAGAGGTAAAAATTTTGAGAACAGTTGAAAAGGGAATGCATTCCAGGTACAGAGGACAGCGTATGCACAGAAGTGGAAAATAGGATATTGAGTTTGTCTGAAATGTAGCATGGGAAAGGAAAAAATATGAAATAAGACTGGAAATGTATTTAGTAACTATACTGTACAGGGCTAGGAAATTTATGTTTTGTCTTTTAGTTTGACACAAAAGTTCACTTCTACCTTGCTTAAAACCTAATAGATAATCTAATGAAAACAACACGATTAAAGTGATAAATATTATAGAAACACTGCCTTCTATGCAACAAAAGATATGGTTAACTAATGAATACAAAGAATTTGAAAATTTTGATCTTGATTGTTTTTCAGTTGTTTCAGTCATGTCTGAATCTTTGTGACCCCATTTGGGGTTTTCTTGGCAAAGCTACTGGAGTTGTTTGCCATTTCCTTCTCCAGCTCATTTGACAGATGAGGAATTGAAGCAGAGTTAAGTGACTTGTACAGTGTCACTCTGCTAGGAAGTGTCTGAGGACAGATTTGAACTCAGGAAGATGAGATTTAATTCTAGGTCTGTTACTCTACTACACCCCCTAGCTACTCAATATATTTTATAGCACAATATAAATATCAGATAATAAATAATAAATAACTTTAATTTTAAAATTAAATAATAAATAAAATATTTATTTTATTTATATAATATAATTACTACAATAATAATATTAATATTATTAATATTAAATTATACTAATAATAATAACTCAATGTTATTGAGTTATTATAATAATAATAATAAAATAACTCAATGATCCACTTTTGAACTTTTCAATTCAATTCAAAACTCTTTATTGAGTACTAACTATGCGCAAAGTACTTCAATTCAAAATGTTTATTAAGTATCTACTGTGTACAAAGTACTACGCTAGGGATAGAAAGCCATTAAAAAAAGACACTATGCCTTGCCCTGAAGTAATTTACAGTTTAGTGGATATGGGATGTATATCATTCTAACTGGTTGAGGTGCTGTTTCCAGCTTGGTCTCTCCATGCCACAGTGAGGCATCAGAGGAAAAAAA
>CM053593.1:277280521-277298603 GCA_028646575.1 Pseudocheirus occidentalis
CCCCTACCCCATTACATTGTAAGCTCCTTTTGGGCAGGAAATATCTTTTGCCTCTTTTTGTGTCCCCAATGTTTGGCATAGTGCTTAGCACATAGTAGGTGCTTAATAAATGTTTATTGGTTGGTTGAATGATTATATATGAAATTAACTTAGTAACTAATATAAATGGATTTATTTTGATGTTCCCTTTTTGCTCTTATATTACCTTCCATGGAAAAGTCACATATTTATTTTCTTCTGTATAGCATTTTGTAATGATTATCATTGTGAAATTATTAATGGAAACCAATCAAAACCAGTCACATATTTTTTGAGCCACCTAATATGTGCTAGTCTGGAGATGAGGATGTAAAGAATTGTAAAATGCATTCTGTGACACAAAGGGGCTTGCAATCCTACCATTTTTTAAATGTCTGGATTTTTTCAATTCAAATAGCATGGTAAAAATCCAGTTAAGTTAGTGGAATATAGTACATAGCATGGCAGGAGATTACTTTTGATTTGTTGATGATAATTTTGTCTTGGTTGACCTCAGAACAGGAGTACCTGGGTTTTAGTTCCACTTTTAACACATATTGATTGTGTGACCATGGCCAAATGATATCCTCTCAATGCTTTAAGCAACCGTCTAAGGCTATAAGATGGAAAGAATGTGCTAATCTGAATCAGTAGAGAAAATTTTCTCTTTTCAGTTTCCTAAGCTAATGAAATTACAGTTCCAAGGCCTATCTCTGGTACATTTACCACTGGGCATGTAGTCAACTTCTCCCCTCTGAGAGAATCTTCATAACATCTGACATATATGTATATTGTAGATGCTGTGACCATAAGTCAACTCTTAAGGTCTTTGCCATTTATTACATCCAGGCTATGTTTAGGGATCGTGTACAAATAGTAACTCATATATAGTAAAGGGGAATATAGAAATATAACTAACTTGAGGTGGAGTACTGGTCTCCCAGCTGTGGCTAGATACCTCCAAATGCTTTCAATTCCCCAGGGTGGTTATGGCTCTGCTTTTTGGCATTTGTGAATCACAAATTATTTGGGGGAAGAAAGTTTATGTCTTATGTGATCTACACATAGTTAAAGCTGCATGACTTTGAACTTATACACTCTAACACAGCAGAAACCAGGCCTATGAACGTTAGTTGTTTTATTTTTTTTAGTAAGTTACCAAGCATGCATAATTTAATTATTTATAAATGCTTTTAAAAATTATGTTTATGATCAATAATTCCCTGTCCTCCAGAATCAAATACAAAATCCTCTTTTTGGTATTCAAAACTCTTTATAACCTAGTCCCTTCCAACTTTTCCAGTCTTCTTACACCTCACTCCCCACCACGTACTCTTCAATACTGGGACAATGGACTTCTGGCTATTGCACAAACAAGGCCCTCCATCTCTTAGCTCTGGGCGTTTTCTCTGGTTGTCCCCCGTTGCTGGACCGCCTTTCCTCCTCAGCTCTACCTACTGACGTCCCTGACTGCCTTTAAGCCCCAACTAAAATCTTATCCTATACAGGAAGCCTTTCTAGCCCTCGCTTAATTCTGGCACCTTCCCTCTGTTAATTGTTTCCTATTTATCCTGAATATAGCTTGTTTGTATATATGTGTTTGTTTTCTCCCCCAGTAGATTGTGAGCTCCTTGAGGACAGGGACTGTCTTTTGCTTCTTTTTGTAACCTCACTGCAAATACCTAACAAAAATGTAGGTATAGCTCTATTCTTTGGTTCTTGCCTTGAAAATACTCTAGTCGACAAATCTTGAACCCATTCTATAGATTACAGACAGACAATAGAGTAATTGATAGTTACATTTTAATTTCTTTTGACCTTGATCAAGCAAAGCCTGGCTTTCTGACATGATGGATAAATGCTGTTATCTTATTTATTAGCAGTGATTTAGTGGGTTAATAAAACTGATATGGCAGCTGGCCTTATCATAACAAGTTATTGCAAGTCGCTCGAACAGCTTAATCCCATCATTTCCTTATCAGTTATCATTTGTATAATGTAAACAAAAATCAGGGCCACTAACTCTTTGTGAACATATGTTACAGGAAACCTATGTAATGATTAGAAAGAAAAAGAAGAAATATTGTGAAACTTCCAAATTCATGAGAAAATTAAAAAAAGTTATCAGACACTTAAACATTTTCTTAGTAAACAAGAGCAAAATTTAGATTCAATAATTTGATTTATCTTTCTAAAAAAAATCCTTGTGTTTTAAAGCTTTAAAAGAGTCCAGCCATTCACAATGTCTCATTGTTAGTTTTTCTTACCTAAAGTACCTGTATAAAATAGCTTGTCTTCACTGTGAGGAAGTATGGAACTTCTTTGTTTTAGGAGATATTAGGGGGTGGGGGCAAAAGCACTGGACTGAAGCCTATTCCTTGCTTTAGTTCAAACCCTGGATGAGTCCTTTACCTCTTTGGATCTTAGTTCCCTGTCTCTGAAAAATGAAGGGGTTAAACGAGCTGTTTTGTGTCCCTTCCTGCTTTAATGTTGCAAATATATGACCAATGATTTCAACATTCTAAATTGATTGTTCTCATTAATTGTGTCTCAGGCAGACAATCTGTGCAGAATCCAGCTGCCTCTGATTTAATTCCAGGACTTTAGAGGCATTTAGTATCTCTCTTCTTAAAAAAATAAAAGCTGGTAGCAGAATGGAAGCATTCTCAGACATAGGAATCTTTACTTGGAAGAGTTGTATTTTTAATTGTACATGCAGGGTCTAACATGGGTCTAGAACAGCGGTTCTCAACCTGTGGGTTATGTTCAATTTGTAACAAAATACATCCGGCATGTCAGATATTTGCATTATGATTCCTAACAGTAGCAAAATTACAGTTATGAAGTAACAATGAAAATAATTTTATGGTTGGGGGGGTCACCACAACATGAGGAACTGTATTAAAGAGTCGCTGCATTAGGAAAGGTTGAGAACCACTGGTCTAGAGTAATGAGTTAGACAGGAAATTTATTGGTTTTCCAGTAGGGAGGCAAGTCCTACTTCCGGTTTTGATAAGCACCAACTCATTGCCTGAAAATCAATTTGGCACCTTTATTAGCATGCAATAAATAATAATTACTATGGAATAATCTTTACACATTACGTGTGGCCCTCGTAAGAAGAGGATATTTTCTCTAGACTACTCCAATGCTTCAAAGACTGATATCTCATTGACATAGACTCCCTCCAATGGTGCAGATCTCTTGTCTTCTCCTCATTGGCAATTCTGGTCCATATTATTCTACAGATCTTCCATAGAAGATCAACACAACATCTTGGAGGCCAATTTACATTTTTAACTATTTCCTAAAAAGAATCTATATGGAATAATCTAAGTTTATGTATGGATGTATGTAAAAACTTGTATTTCTATTAATGGTCTCTATCTCTAAATGCTCATGTGTCAGTTATACATTATTTTAGCTACCTGATTGTGGGTTGTGGATTGCAAAAGTACAAAATTAAAATTCAATCAACACAGATCAATTTTTAGGTTTTAGTGACTGATAAATACAGTTGATGTGATCCATACTCTGTTTGAATAATATCACACTTGAGAACTGACAATTTTATTTTCAACTAAGGCCTGAGATAATTGGAGAGTCCTTTTTTTATAAGTGACCTTGATTTTTTTTTTAAGGAAAAGAATCAGGTGTGTTTTATTCAGATGATGAAGATGTAGCTGTGAAAGTCTTTAAGACTATCTTTCGTCGGACTCAATCACACCAGGTCAATTCAATTAAATTCAACAAAAATATTTTAAGCTCCTGGTTTTAAATATGGGGCTAGACTTCAAGATAGATAGTTACGGTGATAACTAGGATACAGTCCTTTCTTACTATATTTAGTTGCACTGACAAGATGAGAGTCAACTGTATTTTAGTGGACTGAAAAGCATCTTTTGAACCAGTAAGATCTATGGGCAAGCCATGTCTCTGACACGTACTAGCTGTATGGCGCTGAGCACAGTACCTAACCTCCCTATGTCCTAGTCAATATTCTGATATGATGCTACAGACAAGTTGCCAATCAACATGAGGGGAAGAAACTTCCCACGCCAATGGAATCATAGGCTCAGATCAAGACAAAAAGAAAGATGTCTTCTACCTGGAAGGTGCCAGTAGCCTTCTTCAGGGTCTCATGAAACTTCTGGATTAAGAATAATTTTTTTTTAACCTTTAAATGTACCTAACAAAATTAATAAAAAGTTAGCAATTTGAAAAATGTGCTTTAATACCCTATTTTCTCAGCAATAAAGCCATACTTGTGCTTATTTGAATTGACTTTGAGAAGCATTGAAAATGTTTACTTTCAATAAAATTCTCCGGCTGTCTTCTGTGGTAGAATGGAATAGAAAAGTAGACTAAAACAAAGATAAAATTCAGAAAAGTAGTGTGTTCTATATATAGTTTGTGTAGTCAGGGGTAGGGAACCTGTAGCCTGGAGGCCACATATGACCTTCTAGGTCCTTGGATGTGGTCTTTGAGTCCAAGTTTAACAGAACAAATCCTTTTATTGAGGGAATTTGTTCTGTGAAATTTGTATTCAGTCAAAGGGCTGCACTTGAGGACCTAGAGGGTAACATGTGGCCTTGAGACCGCAGGTTCCTCACCCCTAGGGAGATTCTCAAGGTGTTTTATTGACCATGTTACCTTGATAATTAAAATTAAACTTGATTTTATAACTAAAACTAAGAATTACATTGAGGACTCTCTTTATTCGTTATTATTGTGAACAATTTATATAATATTGGGATTAGTTGTTTTTCAAATGTTTGTTAGAATTGACTTGTATATCCATCTGGTTCTGGAGTTCTTTTTATTTGGAAGTTCACTTATGACTTGTTCAGTTTATTCCTCCAATATTAGATTGTTTCAATTCTTCCTTTTCTATTTTGTTAACCTGGGTATTTTATATTTTTATGAACAAACGTTTCATTTACATTTTCAGTTTTTTCTTTAAAAAATTATTTACTATTAGTTTACAACATTCAGTTCCATAAAGTTTTGAGTTCCAAATTTTCTCCTCCCCCAACCCCCGCCCCACCCATGGTGTTATGCAGTCCAATACAGGTTCTACATATACCTTCACATTAAACATTAGTCAGGTTTTAAAGAAGAATTATAACCAATGGAATGAATAATGGGGAAGAAGAAACAAAACAAAAAAGAGAGAGCAAGTAGTTTACTTTAATCTGCATTCAGACTGTAATTTTTTTCTCTGGATGTGGATAGCCTTTTCCACCATGAGTCCTTTGGAGTTGCCTTATAACCTTTGCAGTGCTGAGAAGAGCCCAGTCTATCAAAGTCAGTCATCACAGATACAATGTGTCTGTAATTATGTACAATGTTATGGTTCTGCTCCCCTCACTCGGCATAAGTTTATATGTTTCTCCAGGTTATTATGAAGTCTGTCTGCTCCTCATTTCTTTATAGCACAGTAATATTCCATTACATTCATATACCACAACTTGTTTAGCCATTCCCCAATTGATGGGCATCCCCTTGATTTCCAGTTCTTTGCCATCACAAAAAGAACTTCGATAAATATTTTTGTACACACAGGTTCTTTTCTCACTTATATGATCTTTCTGGGATATATAGCCCTAGAAGTGGTATTGCTGGGTCAAGGGGTATGCACATTTTTATAGCCCTCTGGGAACAGTTCCAAATTGCTCTCCAGAAGGTTTGGATCCGTTTACAACTCCACTGACAATACATTCATGTTCCAGTTTTCCCACATCTTCTCCAGTATTGATCATTTTCCTGTTTTATCATGTTAGCCAATCTGACAGGTAAGAAGTGGTGCCTAAGAGTTGTTTTAATTTGCATTTCTCTGATCAATAATGATTTAGAGCATTTTTTCATATGCTGATAGATATCTTTAATTTCTTCCTCTGAAAACTGCCTGTTCATATCCTTTGATCATTTAACAATTGAGGAATGACTTGTTTTCTCATGAATTTGATTCAGTTCTCTGTATGTTTTAAAAATGAGACTTTTATTAGTATGTTATCAGTTTTATTGGCATATAGTTAGGCAAAAAACAGTTTCCAATTATATTTTCTGTTTTTTCTTTATTTGTTGTGAATTCACTATTTTATTTTTGATCCTGGTATTTTGAATTTTCTCTTTGAACTTTTTAATCAAGTTAATCATTTATTTTATTTTTTTGAAAAAATTCTAGTTTCAATTAAAGAATAAAGCCAAAAATTAGGGATAAGGGGTGAAAACCCCTCAAAAAAGTACAAAACGATCATGAACAAAGGAGAATATTTATGTTCTGGGTACAACCTAAAATTCATTTTCCTCAGGAAACAGCTGTTATATATCTATAAATGTTTCGTGTATACATATGCCAATATAACACACTGAGGAATCTGAAAAGAACTTGAAGTTAGAATATACATTCTATATTTATTTGCCATTAATCTATTTCCCCCCCCCACTCAGATATAGCATTTTCCTGAATTAGTTTTTCTGATAGCAATGACTGTTCAATAGTTTGGAATTTTCATGAGCTTGCTATCTCTCCCATTTCTCAATCTTCCTTCTGTATATCCTTGCAGTTTTAAAACAAATCATTTTTAAAAATAAAAGTCTTTTCTTTCTATAAACATGGAATAAGTCTGAGCCTCTCCTCTTTTTCAATTTGTAGAAGTCATCTTTTCCAGAGAAATTGAGGCTGTTTATATCAAAGTCAAGATAATGGAGGCAAAAATACTTTGGCCTTCTCTCAAATTTCACAATGTTTATTCTCAAAATTTAGTCATTTGTTGTATTTATACTGTTTCTCCATTCCCCCCAGTTTTTTCAAAATTTTCTCTTAAAATCACTTTTTTCTTTCAGGCAACAAGTCTCATACTCATGGGGGCTCTGAAACCATTTTTTATTAGAATGAATTTGAGTAGAAATTAAGTAAATTTAGGAAGGAAGTATGGCATAGTGAGAAAGGCATTAGATTTGAGATTTAGATGACCTGGACTGAAGTCATAACTTTGTCACCTAATAGTTTGTGTGAGACCTTGATCAAGTCATTTGATTCTTATAGACTTCAGTTTCCTTACTCTTAGATGAGCATAGAGTAGCTGAATTATAAGATGTCCCTCAGATCTAAAATTTTATATTCAAAATAACTCCTGATGATTAATACATTGTTTATATTTTATTCTGATGTTTGAACACACTCTTCCTTTATGTATATGAATAAGTGATCTAAGAATCCTTTTTGCCAGGTTAGATATAAATTGTTCTTTGCAAAAAACTTTAAGAGAATATAGATAAAGGGATTCCATATAGGAGATCATCTGGTATCTCATGAACTTTAGACTCAGCATTTTCATAACTTCTTGGTTTAAGGACATGCTTATCTGTACTTTTGTCTCTTAGGGAAAGTTTCCTAAATTTGTGATTTGTAATGAATTAATTCATGATTTTATTGGTCCACAGTTGATCATCATCCTGATTTACCTTTTATATTCTTAAGTCCTAATTTTTTGTTTTGAATTGAATCAAATCTATTCTTCCTTGATGAGCATTGAGTATGGACATAAATATTACCATTGTCTATTATGATGTGATCATCTTTATTAAAACTGTAAACAAAATCCATACTAGCTTTTTGGTGGAGGCAATGATTGCTGTGATTTTAATCCATTTATTCAACTTGTAAAGGGCTTTTGGAAGTTGCATAATTAAACATACTGTGCAAATGCAAGTCATTATGGTTATCTTTTCTGGAGAAGAAAATGATATTGATGATGCTAAAAGGCAATGGCTAAACAGATTGCTGCTTTTATTGCTCATGTCCGAAATTTACATTAGGAATGGAAGAATTCATTTTTATAACTCAAGAGTGATATTGAAGCCAAGAATTTAAGCTTGGAAAAAAAGTCACAAAATCTGAGATTGTGGACACCTATAATTTGGGATCTCAAGCCAATTGGTTCTAGGTTTCATGCTTACTTGTACTTGTACCATGTCAATAGGTGTGGCCAGAGGTGGGAAGAGATTAATGAGGACATGGATATGATGATTCACATATCCCATAGCTCATTATCTCTGGGACCTTTGTTCCAAAAGCATCAAACCTTTTCTGATGACCACTTCTCTAATTGTCTGTTGTTGATTCTCAACAGTTTATAGCACAGAAATATGTCTCTTCCACTCTGTTGTTCAGCTTGTTCTAATTTCTTCATTTAAAGACAAGAACTTTTACTGCCCAACCCATTTTGACCTCTGCCCTCCTGAAATGTCAATATTTCCCTGTTCATGTCATGATGTTTTCTTTCTTCCCATAAAACCATTTTTTGTTTAATTTCACATATTCTTGAATGAAGCAATTTTCAATTAGCTACGTTGTACACACTTATAATAAGTGTTTATATTCTAAAACTTTTCAGTCAGGAGCCTGAGACTTCTCATTCTCTTCCTCCCTCCCTCCCTTCCTTCCTTCCTTCCTTCCTTCCTTCCTTCCTTCCTTCCTTCCTTCCTTCCTTCCTTCCTTCCTTTCTTCCTTCCTTCCCTCTACTGTCAAATGTGTATCAGAAGTATGCACAAAAGTAGAATAAGTGTTCCTCTGCCATCTTGGGAAAACTCCAACCTCCATAGACCTCAGTTCCCTCATCTGTAAAATGAGTGACTTGCCCTCCAATGTCTCGTCCAGCTCTAGATCTCTCATCCCATAATCCTTTAAGGAAGGAATTTAGCACATTGAGATACTGATTAGTGAAATGATGACAGAAAAACTTGGAAATATGGTTACCATTTACTATATTGAGTTCCTTGTGTTGGTCTTTTGCCAAGCTGTTGCTGAACTCACTGTTGCTTCTTTCCTCTTCCACCCCAGGTATCACTATTATGGGATTGGCATCAAAGAGAGCAGTGCATATTATCACTCTGTCTACTCTGGGAAGGGTCTGACAAGGTATTTATGGCTCAGTGACTCTTCTGGCTTGGTTTCATCTTTCTCCAAATTAGCAATGATGACTGCTGAATATGCTTCTTTACATGTCTACACTTACTGCATTTGTTTTCTTGTAAAACTCAGGAGAGATTTCCAACTTTGTATAGACCTTTGTGCTTATCAAGTTCCCACCCACTGGCACTTAAAAAGATGAACTGCCACGGCAGCTAGGTGTCACAGTGAATAGAGCACCCGCCCTGGAGTCAGGAGGATCTGAGTTTAAATCCGGCCTCAGATACTTAACACAAAACTGGCCTTGTGACCTTGGGCAAGTCACTTAATCCCAATTGCTCTACCTCCCCCCCTCCAAAAAGCAGAAAAAAAAAAGAAAAGATGAATTGCTGAGAAAGTATTTAGAAATGAATTGGTTCTTAGGAAGATTTTTAAAAAGGAGGAGGGGGTAGAAGAATTTAATTTAAATCAATGTTTGCTGGCTAATCTGGGTCCTTTTATTTGGAAGATATCAGTGATAAATAAGAGGAGAAATTATATTTGCCTAAGGGGTAGCTAAAGCTCTCTAAAAGCTGGCTACAACTTCTCTTTCCCTTCATTGGCCATTATTCTCCCGCCTGTGCTCTATGATTCAGCTAGATCCACAGAGAGTAAAGATCATTTTATTCTTCATCTTTGTACCCTAGCAACTAGTACAGTACCTGGAACATAACAAATAGTAATAATTTATAAAATTCTTTTTTATGTTGTTGTTTGAGAGAGGGATTTAGACTTGTGATCTTATTAGTGTGTAGAACTCCCTTTGATCCATGTAGATCAGCAGCAATTTCCCAACTTTGATTCTTAGAGAAATTCTTGAGTTACTGAGAGGTAAATTGACTTGTGAGTGGTCACACAGACAGTATGTATATAAACAAAGTAAGACTTAAACAGATGAATTCTTAATTCCAAGACCTCTCAGCCTGCTATGTTATGTTACCTGTCATCACCATATATACATATATACACACATATGTATACACACATGCATGTATGTGTAGATATGTATATGTATATAAGTGTGTGTTATATGTTGGACATCTAGCCAGCAGAATGCTGTGTTAGCTTATCACAGTTCTAGGGTTAAATAAATGTGTTTAGAGACTTCTAAGGAACATGAATAATTACATAGACATGGCAGCTAGTGGTACCAATTAATACACCCAGCTTTTGAATGAGTAAACTTGAATTTTATATAGCTCCTTAAGGTTTTCAAAGCACTTACCTCATAACAGTAGGAGGTAAAAGGCAGTGTGTCATAGTGGACAGAGAGCCATTTTCAGAGGACCTTGGTTTAAATTCTACCTAGGATAGCTGTGTGACCCTAGACATTAACCTCTCAGTAACCTCTCAGAATTGTCTATCTATGCAATTCTATGAAATTATACATTTCAGAAATTGGTACTACCTGGAACTGGTAAAAAAGACTTTCCACATTAGTAGTTCCATTGATATAGCTCCTTATATTAATGATATCTTAGGTCCAGTCTGTACCCCTATTTTATAACAACCCTATGAGAAAAATAGACATTTTCATTTTGTCAGTGAAGAAACCAAAACTCTGAGAAGTGACTGATTTTGTCCAGGGTATATGTAGTTCATGAATGTCTAAGATGGGATCTTCATCTGAGATTGTATTATGCCAAAGCTTCCAAGGAGTGACCATGCTTCTCCTCAGAAGAAAAGCCTTAAAAAATCTTTTGTACAATTTTTTTAAAAGCTAACTAATTGACTCATATTAATAGGAACAAGACCTTATATTAGAAGTGTTTAAGTGGAAGCATATAATTTGTTTCCCAGGAGATGCTTAAAAGTGCATGGTTTCATAGTATTTCCCTGCCACAGAGACAGGGTGGATGCAATGGGAGCAGCACAGTCTTCTGGAAAGAGTCTTAGACTAGAAATTATGAGAATTGGGCTTTTTCAAAGTCTGCTAGTGACTATGGTTGGTTATCACTCTCTGTGCCATGTTTGTGTCCATTTTAAAAAACATACATACTTCTCAGGGACATTGTGAGGATCACTGAAAGCTCCTGGAGAGTAGAGATTGTTTCATTCTTTGTCTTCGTGTTTCCAGCACCTAGAACATTGCTTGACATATAGGAAGTGCTTAATAAATAATTAATTGAGCAATAAAAACACCTGTAATACACATGTGAAGGCTCTTTGAGCTTTGCAAAGAGAAGGTGCAACTGAAATTCAATGTATTACTATTATCGTTACTAACAAAGTTCTAATTTTAAAAAATGGTGAAAACGAAGGTTAAAAAGGTTAGATTATGAAAATGCACTTCTGATTTTGTTATTGCTTCAAGTGCCCATTATTTCATTTTAAATATTTTCATGTAAATTGTTAAGCATTTATTGAGTATTTAGTATGTGTTAGACCCAGTACAAATGCAATGAGTAAAACATTTCCCTGCCATCTGGGAGGTTCCATTCTATCAACAGAGAGTACACGTACACATAAAAGTATATACTAAATATATACTAAACAAATACAAAGTAATTCAAGAGAGTGGATATAGTGTTAGACCTGGAAGCTGGGAAGATTTGACTTCAAATATGATACGATTAATTGACTGAGAGTCAATGAATAGCTATGTGATCCTGGGCTAGTATTTTGCCAATGTGATACCCACAGCGGTTGCTGTGAATATGCAGACACATTACCAGGTCTGAATTGCAAGATATAACAGACTCTTTTCCTTGAAGACAAAACCAAGACATTTATTCAAACACCAGTATGTCAAATCCATCATAGTAACAAAGACATAGTAGCACATTGCCAGTGCAGGGAGCATCAACACCCTAAGCCTTCCCTCCATTAGCCCTCCCCACAAAACAAGTTCCCTTAGGCAAAATCATTGCATCTCTCACTCATGCTAGCTGCTCTGCCTGCTCCCTCTCCTTCTCCTTCTGTGTCACTCCCATACACTTCTTGCTTCACCCCTTCCTGCTCCACCCATTCAGCAAGCTTCTCCCATCAGAGGATCGTGTGACTCAGGCTTCCATATGACTCAGGTCACAGAGGCCTATTAATGGGCAAGAAAGATCTTCCCATTCCATTAATAATACAGTAAGTCATTTAATCTCTGCCTCAGTTTCCTCAAGTGTAAATTAAGGATGCATAATAGAACCTGCCTTTTAGGATTGTTGTGAGGATCAAGTGAGATAATAATATTTGTAAAATACTTAGGACACCGTCAGGCACGGAGTAGACGCTTATTAAATGCTTGTTCCTACCCTTCATTCTAATTTTTGTGGGAAGCATTAGCAGATGGGGGAGGGAGTCAGAAAAGGAGTCAGGTAAGAGGTAGAGCTTGAGCTGAACATCAATATGTAATATGTTAATATTTATGTATTACTATTTGATATAGCGGTTGTTTTTTGTTACTGTTTCCAGAAACTACTTAGGTCCGTGTAAAAAGTTTCAGATGATATTCCTATACTTGAATCCTTATACAACTTTTATTAATTTCATCTCATTATACGTTTCCCCAAGCACCTCCTTGAGTTCCAAGTAAATTAAGGAAAGTGTTTTGTTCCTTTTGGGAAAACATTTAAAGAACTACTTTTGCATGAGCATGTAACATTTTTCCAGGTGTGATATGAAGTCACTCTTTTAAGAGACCCCATAATAGACTCGCCCCTTTCCCCCTAATGTTAGAACTGTAATGTTCATTTGGAGCTAATGGAAAATGTATTAATTTTTCAAGGTTTTCCGGAAGCAAGCTGAAAAATGAGGTAAGCATCATTTCTTTTCAAAGTATTTCACACTTTTACTACAAAATTTAGTTGTTGAACAACATATACTAGAATAATTTAAAACTTCAAAACTCCATACTTTGGACAAGAGAATACCTTTATTTCTACTATGTGGGCAAATTTTGTTTTGTGAAATAGCTCAATTATACAACTTCTTGCAGAAATAATCTTCTAATTATCTGTACCTTAGATCAGGGCTTCTTAACTTGGGATACACTGAAGAATTTGTGGATAGATTTTCAGGAATCCATGGACTTGAATGGGAAAAATAATTAAATATCTTTTTTTCATAACTTCAGAATGAAATTTGGCATTTCTATCAATTATTTTAAAGAAATGATTCTTTTAAGGGGGCAGGGTTCATAGATCTCACCAGTCTGCCAAAGAGGTCAATGGCATACAAAAGGTTAAGAGCCCTGCCTTAGATCAAATCCTTCAAGATTTTTAAACAAAGTCCCTAAGTACTCCCACTAAAATAAAGTAAAAGAAAAAGGCTTAACACAACAGGGTTGAATTATAAATTGTGCCCGTAATATGTCAATTTAAATAAAACCTGAAATCTGGAAGAGCAATTACTGAAAACCACCAATGCTGCTTATCTCTGGTATGTTATACCACTTTTCTTTGGTTAGTATTTTTCCTGTGGAACAACATATCAGCAAACTATCTTTATCTAAACCAGTTAATCTGCCATTAGAGACTGCATGGCTAATTAGGCAGATAATAATGCTCTCATTATCCTGAGGTTAAAGAGCCATTAGAAACAGGTGCTGTAGAACTAAGAGTGGGTGGCAGTGTGGTACATGAGCCAATCTAGAACTGAGAATCATGAAACCCCATTAGGATAGTGAAATGATGCAAGTCTGTTATCTTGAAAAATAAAATCAAATGAAATGAACCCCCAGCCCTCTGAAAAGAACCAATTTCTTTTCATTGAAGCTTTTAAAAAATACATTTAATGGGTAATTACATAATAAAACTCCCTAGATTGCCCCCTTTTAATCAATGAAATAAACTCTCTGTGTGTTGATAAACAATTGTTAAAGTGGAAAAAAATTGCTCAGTATGGTGATTCAGCAACAAGATGTTTGCGTCAATTCAGATTTTTAAATTTAAATAATTTTTCTTTATCTACATTTAGTGAGAGTGATAAGAATACTAGAGGACAATTTGATATTATCCGTTTGTTAGCCCTTTCTTGTGTGTCTAATGAAAAATAAAATTGTTCATTAATACTACCTTGACCCTCTATATGTGGCAGCACATCATAGTGAATGGGATGGATAACTTAGAAGTCAGGAAGTCCTGGATTCAAGTTCTGACTCTGACATAGTAACTGTGACTATTGGCAAGTCATTTAATTTCTTAATGCCCCAGGCAACTCTCTAAAATAATGAGTAGAAAAGAGGAAAGAAATGAGCATTTATATGACACCTACTATGTGCTGGGCACTTTTATACAAATATTGTCTCATTTGAACTCATAACTCTTCAAACCACGTACTATCATTTTACACTTGAGGATACTGAGGCAAATTGAAGTTAAATGATGTTCCTAGGGTCACAAAGCTAGTAAGTGTCAGAGGTCAGATTTACCTTAGATTTTCCTGACTCCTGGTCCAGTACTCTATTCACTGTGCCCCAGATGCTATAGCTGATTATTGGGGTGTGTCTGTGGAAAAATTTTCCCCTGGGGAAGCTTCCTACACTAATGAAATCACAGTTTTGGACTCCCCAAATACTGTTTTCACTTCTATGAGTCAAGAGACTTTGTCTTCTTTAATTTTCCTATCTCTTTCCTATGCCAAGTCCAGTGTTCTACACATACTAGATAATATAAATTTGTTATATAGAAATAGAATTTAAGATCAGATTTGGTTTTCAAAGGGGAATGTGATGGAAGAAATAGGTATGCCAAATATTTATGCTACACAGTACACAATGTGTGTGGGGGGGTGAGAGGAAGGGATTAACAAATTAGGTTTGTGTAGATTTTGATTTACAGAATCTTCCACATGCAGTGTCTCCTTTGAATTAAAATTTATCATATGATTTTTCCACTGGAGACTGCTCATCTTTTTATGTTCCTCTCTTGAACAGTGAGAGGTCCCCTACCAGCCTGAGTTCATGGCATATTTGGGGAATTTTTAAGACTAGGGACTTTGCTTTAAAATGAATAAACAAAGGAATTCCCCAATTGGTCTCTTTTTTTATGTATTTTTTTTTTCCTTTGGAACTTAACAGTCCTAGGATCAGTAAGGCCAGTTTGAAAGGAGCTCGTGGTGTTATCAAGTTCAACATTCCTGGAATTCATGCTGAAGTTAGTCCTGGATGTCAGCAAACTTCCTTAACCCTTTTATGTACTTTGGAAAAGCAAGGACTGAAATGTTGGTTTTGTTTCTTCCGTTAAGCACTAGGAGAGAAGTATTGCCTGCAAAGTATGCATTTAATGGTTAGGTAGATTCTTTTTCTCCCCATTCTCTTGATTTTGGGAAAAATTAGCAAATTTTTATTAATGGCTTTTGCTCCAGGATATGGGATACAGTGTTATGGCTAGAAACAGATAAATTATGCACAGTCAAACCATACCAAAAGGTCTTTTTAAAGGTGATCAGTTTTGTTAGCAATATAATGATTGTGAATCAAAATCTATCATTTTTATTAGTGGAGAGATGCTAAGCTAAGCTTTCATTTTTAAGATTTTAGTCCTTTGAATTTTGGTCAAGACAAATTTCATACATAACTAGATCTAGATCTGCAAAAATGTCTTAAAATAAAACTCTCATGAAGGCCTTTTTTTTTCTCCTGGAACTGAGATTTTATTAATTTAGGGAATTCTTGGTGAGGAAACTCCCTCTGCTATTGTTCTACAACTTTGTGGTGTTAGAGAACAGCTGGGGGATGCTGAGAAGTTATGGGACTTGCCTATAATTCCATAGCCAGTATGTGTCACAAGCCAGCCTTAAACCCACATCTCTCTGACTCCTTGGTTTGACTGTCTATCCATTGCTCAAGGTTGATTTTTGTGAAGGATTCTATGGATGAAACAATAAAAGCTGCTGCTGCTGCTGCTACTACTACTGCTACTGTTTCTACTAATGATAAATGAAGTAATATATCATTTTTACACAATACTTCTATGTGGAGGGAGAATTTCATCACTTTGTAAGTGAGAGTTACCACGATAATCAAAACTTTCCAAAGAGGCTATCCACAAAGTACAGAGTAAAAGTGTTTCCTTATTTCTTAGAAATTTAGAAGCTAGTAGGGAAAAAAAGTATAGTAATTCACTTTGAAGAGTCTTAACTGTTATAAGATATTTGAAACCTTGCAAAACATTGGTCAAACCAAAAAAATTCAAGTTCATTGAAACTAGGCCATCAGAAAATAAATGCCTCCCCATAATGTTGTCTCTTCATAAAAATACAAGAATAAAAAAGCTAATCAAAATTCCAAGTATGCAAAATATAGTTGAGGTCAACATAATGTAGTGAATAAAAAAGGAATTGTCAGCAAAAATTCTCTAGGATCAATGCAGAAACTGAAGCTAAAAAAAGATAGACTTCTCTAGAGCAAGACTGGCCATAAACAGTGCATTTTCTAGTTCTTGGCTCAGATTTATTTTAAATATTCCAAATAATGCAGCTGTCACTTTACTGTGGCAAAATCCCATGATTTCATCCTTTTCAGAGTCATATTTTCTGTCTGAATTTCCCTCTTTTTCACTTCATCCTTTCATCACAAGCTTAACCACTCTACATCAAGCCAAATAGTGCATCCCCCCTTCTCAGTGTGCTTGTCAAATATTTGTAGACTGTTATCACATTCTCCCTTAGTCATCACTTAGTTGAGCTATATAGATTTAACTCCTTTAATCTTCCCTCATAAATCAACCCCTCCCTCCCTCTAATCATATTTGTTTCTCTTCTCTAGGCTCATTCTGTTTTTCTTTCCTTACAACTTTTGGTAATGAGATGCTTAAGGCTCAACACAACAGTCCAAATGTCACTTCACTAGGTAAGCAAGGAGGCACCTCTCTAATCTATGACTTGGTACCTCCTTATACAGAAAACAAAAGAACAACAGCCTTCTTCTGGTCCTTTTAGAAACCCACATTTCTTGCTTCTCAGCTCTGATTTTTCTTTTAGCACTGCACATTCTAGGTTTTCTTATTATTGCATTAGTAAAACTTTTTCTTCCTTCTTACCCAATTGCAGGAATGTTCCCAAGTGACCTCTCCCATTTGCTTTCCCTACCCTCACTCATGCTATATTTTTTTTAGGGTTCTTTCCATTGATTTCCATCTCTACCAATTTTTGAATAAATATATACCACTTCTGAACAAAGTTATAATTTACTCACATGAGTATTTAAAATTATAGAACCATCTATTTGCTAAAATGAGACATATCACTTCTTAGAAATAATTCACTCAGTCCTATTTTGCTTAATGTTGCTATTAGAAAAAGGATTATTAAGAAAGAAAGATAGTTTTCTAAAAATTTAATTTGGCCATGGAGAATCAGTATGGTACAGTAGAAAGAGCATTAGATGTGGAGTGAGAAAGGCTTTAAATCTTAGGTCTACCCTCTATTTGTATGGCCTTGAGAATGTCACTGGAAGGACTTCTCTTAGCTGAAGTTTTCTCTTCCGTAAAGAAAGAAAATATTGAACTAGATGACATCTAAAGTCCTTTGCAGGTCTAAATTCTATGAATTCGGTGAATAGTAAAATTTCATATTTTACTCCACTTTTTCCTATTCCATGGCACAGTGGATGAAAAGTCAGTCTTGAAGCTATGAAGATAGTTCAAAATGGTTAGATGGCTCAGAGCCTGCTTCTGACACATACTGGGCAAGTTAATTCATCTCTCAGTGCCCTAGGCAACTATCCAAAACTGTATATGGCAAAGAAGGAACCCTAACTGCATTGGTGAAAGGAATTTCTTCCACCACGAGTTCCTTACTATTAACTGGCATTTCCATTCATTCTCTGTGCATTGATAATTGATGACCACACTGTTGATGATAGATTGTTGCAAGTTCTAAAAGTGCCTTCTGCATCAGAAAAAAAGAATTTAATTGCATTAATAGTTGTCTTTGTATTAAGTGCATTTTATTGCATTCTAATCCTTTCCAAGTTTACTATTCATTACGGTAATGACAATTCAATAACGAGAATACTAATCAACCAGAATATCCCATTCTTCTTGACTATTCCAGATAACAGAATGTGTAAGATAGTTTAAAAAAGTGTTTTTTCTCTTTTGGCCCCCTCATTTTGTACATGAGAAAACTGAAAAAAACCATATATATATATATATATATATATATATATATATA
>CM053593.1:277299103-277345973 GCA_028646575.1 Pseudocheirus occidentalis
ACTATTCATTACGGTAATGACAATTCAATAACGAGAATACTAATCAACCAGAATATCCCATTCTTCTTGACTATTCCAGATAACAGAATGTGTAAGATAGTTTAAAAAAGTGTTTTTTCTCTTTTGGCCCCCTCATTTTGTACATGAGAAAACTGAAAAAAACCATATATATATATATATATATATATATATATATATACATACACACACACACGTCTATTTTGTTTAAATGTAACGTTTGAATCAATTACTTGATAACTGATATTCTTTTCTGATTTAATTCACTCAATGGACATTTATTGAGCATTTACTTTCTCTGAGGATGTAAAGACATGCTAACAATATATTTATTTTTTCTGAATTAATTGAATTAATTTCATTTTTTATGAAAAATTTTAAATGATTGGACATCAACACAGTCAAAAACACATAAAATATTGTCTTGGCCTTTATGAGGTATTTTCAAGCTATTAGACCCCCAATTTTCCCTACTTGGTCTTCAGGCTTCACCTTATCTGTCTTCAGAGAGCAGAGGGTATTGATAAGGCAAGGTAGACTGTCACCTATTGAATAATAAATCTTTTTTTCTGGGGCAGGAAAGGTCATAAATATGGCACAAAAAATCTTGAAACAAATATTCAAAAACAGGGTGAAAGAATGAATGAGATTGATTTCTCAGGAAGCTACTAATACTTCTAGACTGCGTAGTACAGTGTAAAAGAGAGCTGGGTTTAGCTAAAGTCAGAGGACTTGGGTTTTAGTTCTCATTCTGCCCTCCATCACCTGAATGATGCTGAACAAGCCTTTTACTGTCTTTGAACCCCAGTTTCTTAATCTGTGAGATGAGAGAGGTTGGACTACCTGACTTCTGAGGCCTCTCATCTTAAAATCTTCACTCCTATGACTGTTCTTGCCGAAAATAATTTCTTGATGAAATAATTATGGCCAGGACAGTGACCGATGTAACATGGTATGCCTGGAGACTTCATTTTGATGGGGTTGTTTTCTTGATCAAACATAAATGCAGTGCAGACAGGTGATCTACAGGTTTTGTACTTTGTGTGAATCTAGGTGCATATACTTTGGATTCATATGATTTTCCATTATTAATGAATCTGGTGTCACTTCCACTTGGAGCTCATAATAGCTTGGTCCCCTCATTTTGTACATGAGAAAACTGAGACCAAGAGAAATAAAGTAAATTGCCAAAGGTCACATTGATAGTGACGCTGGAACAGTCTGTGTTTTCCTGAATGTGATTTCCTTATGATTCAATGTGTATATATACTTTGCACTCCCATATAATTTTTCACGAGTTATGAACCAGATGTCAGTTTCACTGATTATACCCAAAATAATGTGGTATGTGTATAATTAGATATCTATGTGTATAGCTAAATCTCTCTGCATTGCTCTCTCTGTCTCTGTCTCTCCAAATTGGAAGGAAATTATATTAAGGAAATAAAAACCAAAAAGTTCTTTAGGACATTAGACTAAGAACAAGGAAATTGGAGTCCATTGCTGTCACTAACTATAACCATGTAATCTTGGCCAAGGCTCTTAACATCTCTGGGCTGCATGGGAGATCGGAATGGGAAGAGATGATGTCCAAAGTCCTTTCTACATGCAATATTGTTTTTTTGTGTGTATGCTTTTTATTTTGGAAGGGCAGTTAGGGTTAAGTGATTTGCTCAAGGCCCCATGGCTAGTTTTTGTGTTAAGTGTCAGAGGCTGGATTTAAACTCAGGTCCTCTTGACTCCAGGGCTGGTGCTTTGTTCACTGCACCACCTAGCCACCCCTAGATGCAATATTCTTTAGAGGGGGGTAGTGTGGTGTAGTGGATAGAGACCCAGGCTTGAAACCAGAAAGACCTGGTTTCAGGTCTTACATCAGACACATGTTAGTTGTGAGAATCTGGATTTAACTGCTTGGCACTCTAGATAATTCTCTAAGATGAAAGTTGAAGAGAAGTCAGCAACTTGCATTAATAGAAGGATTTTTCTCACTCAGGATTTCCTTATACCAGTAAAATAATAATTTCAACCCCTTTCCCTCCTGTAAATGAAATCATGGTGAAGCTTCTATAGTTTTAAGATTAAATTAACTGTGAAAACCAATAAAAATAACCTAAAGCCAGGTGAAAAATAAAACAGCTTCAGATTTATTTGTTTTTATTTTCTTTTTATATTTTCATTACATTTTATTTTGTTTTTGTTTTTGCTTTTTGTAGGGCAATTGGGGTTAAGTGACTTGCCCAAGGTCACATGGCTAGTAAGTGTGTCAAGTGTCTGAAGCCGGATTTGAACTCAGGTCCTCCTAACTCCAGGGCCGGTGCTCTATTCACTCCACCACCTAGCCGCCCCTATTTTTATTTTGTTTTTGTTTTTTACATTTTATTTTGAATGTATATAGCTATATTTATAAAGAGAAACAACAGGTTTATTGGCATATACATTTGATGCCCTGTACAAAATGTAGGTCCAGTCTTCTTTCTTAACAATGTTTGGAGACAAAGAACAACACATACACGTGTATATACACACACACACACACACACACAAACACACATGTCTGTTTTGTTTAAATGTAATGTTTGAATCAATTACTTGATAACTGATATTCTTTTCTGATTTAATTCACTCAATGGACATTTATTGAGCATTTACTTTCTCTGAGGATGTAAAGACATGCTAACAATATATTTATTTCTTCTAAATTATAGGGTGGCTTCACTCGAAAATATTCACTCAGCTCAAAAACTGGGACACTTCTTCCAGAGTTCCCTAGTGCACAACACCTTGTATACCAAGGATGCATTTCTAAGGACAAGGTATTGATCTGAAATACTTCTTTATCTTTTGACCACTGCCTCCCCAAATCCACTCTTCCTTCTATCAGCCCCTCCCATTCTCTTATCCCCTGCACCACCTACTTCCCTGTAGAGTAAGACAGATTTCTGCACCCAACTGAGTGTGCATGTCATTCACTCTTTGTGCCTATTCTGATGAGAGTAAGGTTCAAGCATTGTCCGCCACTCTCCCCACTTTCCATCTTCCCCTCCAGAAACACTTCTTTATCAAGTCACTGATATACATGTTCCCTGGTTCAGTCCTAAGAGTATATCATAGCACTTGCTGAAAGCTGTCAAAAATGTGCATACTCAAACATAATTGACATATTTATGGAAGGAATTAGCTATTACTAATGTTGATTAACATCTTTTAGTTTCATTATTTACTTTCTCAGTCATATTACCTAACAAGGGGGTAGAAAAACAGATATTAAATGTTTAAAAATGAATGTCTATTTAGATCAACTTGTCAAGGTTAAAGAACTTTGAAGTGTGGGGGATAGATTTGATGTTTTCAATAGCAATTTCTACTTTTAAAATTCCTTAATAGTCTCATAATTGCTATTTACATATATGTGTATATATGTATGTATTCACATGCACTATATACATACACATTTTAATGAAGAGACCCACATGTAGTAGGCACTAATAGGTTATTTCCCTCTACTTATATGGTGAGCTCTCCAGTCAACTTCTCATTCTGTGGCCACTGACATCATTTGCCTAACCAGGCTTTTTATTTGGCTAGTAGCCAGAAAGGTCCCCATTGATTGTTAAATCTATAAAATCCCTGCAATGTGTCATTGGACTACCTCTTTGGCTGTATTTTTTTTTCCATTTTTCTCTTCAACTAAAAGTGAATGATCAGGATAGTAATAGCCACTATCATCAGATTTGTTGTGAGAATTGGTGAGATAATATTTGCAAGGCACTTTGCAAACCTTATAGTGCATATAAAGGTTCATTATTATTATTCATTAGCATTTGAGAAAATACCTAAATAGCTATTGTTGAATTATATGAAACCAATTTAGATGATTTGGTTGTGGGATTATGCTTAGGTGAATGTACTTAACATAATTTCAGATAACTTTAGGAAGTATTGCAGACCACAGAGCAAAGGTTCTCAACCTGTGGGTCATGACCCCTTTGAGGGTCAAATGACCCTTTCACAGGGGTCACAGGGGTTGCCTAAGACCATTGGAAAACACATATTTCTGATGGTCTTAGGAACCGAGACACCACTCCTCTATCCATCTCCAGGCAGATCTGCCCACATGCAGATATGCCCACATATGAGTGTTAAGGGTCATGGCATTAGGAAGGTTGAGAACCACTGCCATAGTGAGTTATGTTGAGATAAGCAGGGTTGAAAGATAGGCACCAGAAACATAAAGAAAAATATCAGACAGTTGATGTTCTCAAGGACCTGGCGTTTCATTAGAAGAGACATATGCATATGTTCATATAAAATATGGGATAAGTATCAGACCTGTGATTTCATTTATATAGGGGACTCCTTGATGAAGACTTTTTTTTTTATCAATGAAGGTCACACTTTTTTGGTAACTTACAGTGTTAGAGTCATCTAAAACTATGAGAGGTTAAGTGATTTACTCAGGGTCACACAGTCAGGATATGTCAAAGGTAAGACTTGACCTCAGGTTTTTCTGGTTTTGAGGCTAGCACCTTATACACCATGCCATGAGTATTTACAGAAAAAAAGGTACAAATAGATAAGTACAAGTTAGTTGAGAGGGTGGGTACTAGCAGTTGAGGGCATCAGGAAAATATTCAGAAGATGGTTTTTGAATGATTCTTGAAGGAACTGAAGGATTCTCTGACATAGAATTGAGAAAGGAGGGGAATTCTAGGCATGGGGTATTGCTCCTGGAAAGGAACAGAGACAGAAAGTGGTGTTAAATATATGAAGAAAAGAGGGAAGGTCAGTTTGATTGGGCTGTAGGGCAGCCAGGTGGTACAGTGGGTAGAGTACCAGATCTGAAGTCAGAAAGACTTTTCTTCCTGAGTTCAAATCTGACCTCAAACACTTACTAGTTGTGTGACTCTGGGCAAGTGACTTGCCCCTGTTTGCCTTGGTTCCTCATCTATAAAATGAGCTGGAGAAGAAATGGCAAACCATTCCAGTGTCTTTGCCAAGAAAACCCCAAATGGGGTCATGAAGAGTTGGACACAACAAAACAACACAAATTAGAAAGTAATATATACCAAAACTGGAGAGAGAGAGAGGTTAGATCTAGATTGTCAAGGACTTTAAAAGTCAAGTAGAGGAATTTATATTTTATCCTAGAAACAATAGAGAGCCACTGGAGTTTATTGAGCAGGGAAGTGATGCAGAATTATACTTAAGGAAAATCAGTTTGGAGCCATGGACTGGATTGGATTGGAGTGGGGAGAGAATTGAGGCAGGGACACCAATTAAGAAGGAATTGCAGTAATCCAGGTGATGAATGATGAGGGCTTGAACTAAGGGGTGGCTATTTGCATAGGGAAAAGACAGATGGGAGAGATATCATAGAGGCAGAAATGGAATGAAAGATGAATAGGTAGATGGATACCCATTGTAAAAATCATTGTTAATTTCAGTTGAACATGTACTCTATACTTTGAAATTTATTAAGAATTGAAAATAATTTTCACAAAATCAAATAATCTCAGAGTTAGATATATAACCTCAGAGATTATCTTGAAGGAAATTAAATTCATAAACCTTTAGTTTTCCGATTCCATTATCTTCTCTTTTTTTGTAAATAGGGATAATATTTGCCCTTCTCCAGTGCTGTAGTAACTCCTCCAGTCTCCATAGTCTTTCAAAGATTGCTGGAAGGGTCTTAGTAGTTCATTCAGGCTTAGTGAAAAATTCATCAAGGACCAAGGGATCATAAATTTAGAATTGGAACGTACCTTAGAGATTATCTAGTGTAATCCCTTCATTTTATGGGTAAGGTGACCGAGGCCAAAAGAGATGAAATGACTTGTCTAAGGTAATAGAGTTGGGATTTGTACTGTATTCTCAGTCTCCATCTAGTGTCCTTTCTATGCTGCTTCTCCTAGTATTTCACTCCTATGTTGAGTATTAACTTTCTATTAGTTATTTTTTCTTATGACCTTTCTAGTTCAAAGGTTATTCTTCATAGCAAATAGAAGCAAAATGAGATTTGAGTAATTCTTCCTTCTCTTTACACTATCATTTTTTCCCCATCTATCCCATGTAGTTTATCCTATGCCTTCTTCAATCCTCCTTTGCCCCTTCTATTTAGATTGAAAAAAACTTTCAGACTGATTTCCACTCACTCATTGCTAGAATTTTTTTTACATTTAGATCATCTCATAAATTGTTACCTTCCTATGATTTCATTCTCTTACTGCTGTTCTCCTTCATATCTCTTTTTCTAAATTAATTTTTATGTTTATTTTTAGTTTATGACATTCATTTCCACAATATTTTGAGTTATAAATTTTCTCCCCATCTTTCCCCTACCCACCACCCCAAAACAGTGGTCCTACTGAATACCTCCTCCCCCAATCTACTGTCTCCTATATTTCTCCCATCTCCCCTCTGACTTCCTGGTAGGGCAAGATAGACCTCCATATCCCAGTGTCTGTATATCTTATTTCCCAGCTGCATATAAAATAATAATAATAATAATAATTTTAAAAAACATTTGATTTAAAAACTTTGAATTCCAGATTCTTTCCCTTCCCCTGGTCACACACCCTTACTGGGAATATAAGCAATTCAACATAGGTTATACATGTGTAGTTATGCAAAATATTTCCATACTGGATATATTGTGAAAGACTGACTGTATTTTCCTCCATTCTATCCCACCTCCCACTTGTTCTATTTTCTACTTTGACTCTGTCCCTTTTCAAAAGTGTGTACTTCTAACTACCCTCCCCCCCAAATCTGTCCTCCCTTCTGTGATCCCCCTCTTATCCCCTTCCCCCCTACTTTCCTGTAAGTTACTCAATTTAGTGTGTATGTTATTCTCTCCCTAAGCCAAATTCAATGAGAGTAAGGTTGACCCATTCTCTTTTGCCTTCCTGTTATTCCCCATCCACTGTAACAGTTTTCCCTTGCCTCTTTTATATGAGATAATTTACCCTATTTTGTCTCTCCCTAGCTCCTCTCATTATATGACTCTCTTACCTCTTAATTTTATTTTTTAAATACCATCCCTTCCTATTCAATTGATCTTGTGCCCTCGTCTATGTATACCTGTATACATCTATACATGCACTCACATATGTATTCATGTGCACATATACCTGCCTATATATACATATATATGTATGCATACATATATATATATATATATATATACATTTATATTCCCTTCAACTATCCTCATACTGAGAAAAGTTTCATAAGTTACAATTATCATTTTTCCATGTAGGCGTGGAAATAGTTCAACTTTGATACGTTCCTTATGATTTCTTTTCCCTGTTTTCTTTCTCATGATTCTCTTGCTTTTTGTATTTGAATGTCAAATTTTCTATTCAACTCTGTTTTTTCATCAAGAATGCTTGAAAGTGCTCTATTTCATTGAATGACCATATTTCCCCCTGAAACATTATGCTCAGTTTTGCTAGGTAGGTGATTTTTGGTTTTAATCCTAGCTCCTTTGACTTCCAGACTATCGCCTTCCAAGCCCTTCCTACATCCTTTATGTAGAAGCTACTAGATCCTGTGTTATCCTGATTGCGTTTCCACAATATTTGAATTGTTTCTTCTTGGTTGCTTGTAAATATTTTCTCCTTGATCTGGGAACTCTGGAACCTAGCTATAATATTTCTAGGAGTTTTCTTTTTGGGATCTTTTTCAAGAGGTGATCAATGAATTCTTTCAACATCTACTTTGCCCTCCGGTTCTAAAATATGAAGGCAA
The DNA here is from genome assembly GCA_028646575.1 of Pseudocheirus occidentalis. NCBI lineage: Eukaryota > Metazoa > Chordata > Mammalia > Diprotodontia > Pseudocheiridae > Pseudocheirus > Pseudocheirus occidentalis. The sequence continues at coordinate 277,306,871 of CM053593.1, forward strand.
TTTTCCTAGAAGGATGATTTCTAGGTTGTTTTTTTTGACCATAGCTTTCAGGTAGGCCAATAATTTTAAAATTATCTCTCCTGGATGTATTTTCCAGGTCAGTGGTTTTTGCAGTGAGATATTTCATATTGCCTTCTATTTTTTTCATTGTTTGGATCTGGTTAATAGTATCTTGATTTCTCATAAAGTCATTAGCTTCCATTTACTCCAATCTAATTCTGGAGGAATTATTCTCTTCAGTGAGTTTTTAAAATTATGTTTCATCTGGCAAATTTGTCTTTTTCAGGTATTCTTCTCCTCATTGGCTTTTTGGGCCTCTTCTGCCATTTGAGTTCATATATATATATATTTAAGGTGTTATTTTCTTCAGTCAGGTTGTTGACTCTCTTTTCATGATTTTCTTGCATCATTCCCTTTGTCTTCCCAATTTTTCCTCCGCTTCTTTTATGTGATTTTCAAAATCCTTCTTGAGCTCCTTTGTGGCTTGTAACTAGTTCATATTTTTCTTGAAATCTTTTGGTGCAGAAATTCTGATTGTGTTGTCTTCCTCCCATTCCATCCCTTGATCCTTTTTGTCCCTAAAAAAGGAATCTAAAGTTGGATTACTGTGCTTGCTTTGCTTCCTTTACTTGCTCTTGTTGCCACTCAATTACTTGACTTTTGAGCTCTTTGACACAGTAGAAATCTGTTTCCAGAGAGGAGAGCTTTGTCCCAAATTGCTGGACTTTTCGCAGCTGCCAGAGCTATTAGTTGGGTGCCCTCTCTGCTGCCATTTCAAGCTCCGGCTCACTAGTCACATACCTTAGGACCACCACCCAAGACCACAATCCAGATCCAGGCAGCTTAATGTAGGAGTGATTACCCTCTGAATAGTCATTTGGTCCCCCTATGATCTGCAGGCCAGGAGTCCTGAAGCAGCTACATGGAGGTGGCTGCATGGCCACCATGCCTCTGCTACTTCTTGCTCTGGGGGCAGAGGCCAAACCGTGCTACCTCCATCCCGCCCTCCCCCCCAGTTCCAACAGAGTTCCACATTGACCTTTTACTTTGTCTTTAACATTAATGGGTTGATATTTCTGGAAACCACCACATCTGCTGGTGATCCACTCTCCTGAAGTCTGCTCTAGCTGAAGCTGGTTGGGGCTACCCTGAGGCTAAAACTGCAAGCTCATGCAGGGCTGGCCTCTGCTCCTAGTGCACTGTGATGGAACCTTCCTGTAGGCCTGCTGGCCTGCATTCAGTGGGAGATTTGTTTCTCTCTGTCACTTTGTGGGGTCTGTAGCTCTAAAATTTGTTTAGAGTCATGTTTCATAGGTATCTGAGGTGGTTATGGGAGGAGCTCATGGAGTTTTCCTGCTTCTACTCTGCCATCTTGGCTCTTCCCCCATATCTTTTAATTTGTTCACGTAATGGATCTTTCATAATTCTGCAAGCTGTTGGAGAGTAATTTTGTTACCTAAAAGTTGCATTATTACTGGTGTGAAAGTGACATTACAACTTTGGATTTTGTGAGATATTAATAAAATAAAGAATATGACAATCCAGTCTGCAGCAAAAATAGCTAGAAAACTGATGGGGAAAATACTCTGTTCTTTGAGATTAGCATCTTGGATAAATAGATTTATTTGCCATATTGGGATTTCCTTTTTAGCTGGCTTTCCTCCATGTATAGAAGTGGTGGGAAGTCACATATACATATACATATACACATGCACATACACATACACGTGTATGTGTATGTGTATATATGGAAATATGCATTATGCAACCATATTCATATATATACACATATACACATATATGCATATACATACACACATATCTATATCTATCTATCTATCTATCTATCTATCTATCTATCTATCTATCTATCTATTTATTTTTTTTTGATGTCAGAGTCTGGTAATGTAGTAGATAGAGTAATGACCTTAGAGTCAGGAAGAGTAGGGTTGCCTCTGCTAGATACAAACTGTGGGCAAGTTACCTAAAATTCCACTGTCCCAGGCTATAAACTTTCTCAAGGTTGTATTATGGGATGAATTCCTAACCTACATAGTGGGGGAATTTTCACACCAGAAATGGATTAAATCACAGATTCAGGCCATATACATACATATAGGTATACAGGGATAGAAGGAAGGTAAGAAACATGCATGCATTTTATTTGGTCTTTATAGCAATTCAGTGAGGCAAGTATTATTGAAAAGAGACATCATACATTAACAATATATTTTCACACCTTCATGTCATCTCTCCATTTTCTACGAGTTCCTTCATTTGTGAACTAAAAAACACATTGGGAGAATCTGCTGCTAGTATAAATTCATATAAACACTGAAACCTCCATTTGTAAGTGGACAGAAGGGCAAGCATTATCACAAACAACCTTCTGCTTCTATCTAGTAGGCAACTGGGGACCTTGACTCTTATTCACACTCCCTCCGCTCCCCTATTCCCAGCCGTCTGCTTTTTTTATGAGAATGGGATTAGGTGAGACTGAATTGGAGGATTTCAGCATTCCCACTTTCCCCACCCCATAACTTTTTGAGAGTCAGGGCTAGGATGTCTTTTGTTAGAAGATGGCTCCAGTGAAAGGGATTGAGCAGAGAATCTCTTGACTACTTTTTACCTCTAAAATAACTTAGCCCAAAGCAGCTACCTCTCCTAATCTGATCCATTTACATCTTGTTCTCACTAACTTTAATTTGAAAAAATGTTTTGCCCGAGCTCATGTCTAATGGTTTGAAAATGATACTGCCTATTCTCAGTCATATTAAGCAAAATTAAACTTGTGAAATTGCAGTCATTGTCCAAGATCTTTATAAAATTTGAAAATGAATAAATGAGTTATGGATATTGAAACCTTGGCAAAAAAAGAACAGTTCTGATCATTTGAATGTGAAGGAATTAAAACTGAATGCTGGATTTGCAGCCAACTTGTCACCAAATCCTAACCATACCATTCATTACCTGTGTATGTTTGACCAAGTCACTTTAATTTTCCTGACCCTGTTTCCTCATCTGTAAAATGAAGAGGAGAGACTAGATCATTTCTAAGATCCTTTACAATTACATAACTTTTAGAAAATTTTAAGTAGCATTCTATACCCTAAAACTTTTTTGAGAAAGCCATCACCAGATATTAATTCACAGCTGGTGAAGTTTATTAACTCTTTTATAGATGAGAAAACTGATGCTCTCAGGGGTTAAGAATAGGTTCAACATTTCATATTTGCAACCAGCCTCACTCAATTTGGAGACCTTTATTTTAAGGTTGACTACAAGGTAATGAATGTTTTAGCCACAATAAACCTTGAAGACCATCTACTAATGATAGAGAGATGGTGAACTATGTCAGTGGAAGGAATATGCATATCAATGACATCAGATGGTTTAAATAAGAAGCTAACATTTATTGGATCAAACTGCTAGATTACTGATTTAGAAGTGGAGAGGGAGGCTTTCACGTGTGTATGCTTGGAACTTTCCAGTTTTGCCTTGGGTAAAAAAAGCATTGCAGAAGTTTTACAACACCTTAATGCTATTTCTTCCCCCTCTCCCCACCGTCCCTTTTGATAAGACAGAATTATTTGATTTTCTTTGTGATTAAAAAGGAGTAGAAAATATTCTTTGTTTAAGCTTTCACTTCTTTGAATAGGTAGACACTCTCATTATGATGTATAAAACTCACTGCCAGTGTGTTCTGGATAATGCAATTAATGGAAACTTTGAAGAGGTAAGGGTGATCACAAACATTTTCTGGATTATATTATATGTGTGTTCATGTAGAGTGAAGATGTTAATTATGTGTACCCCTTCCCCCACAAACAGATACAACATTTCTTATTACATTTTTGGCAAGGAATGCCTGATCATCTTCTCCCACTGCTTGAAAACCCAGTTATCATTGACATTTTCTGTGTTTGCGACTCAATTCTTTATAAGGTGAGCCTCATTACATGTTGATGCTTTCTACATGCAATGTGCACTTAAAAAAACAACAGCCATGTCTCCCTATTGGGCTATCTTATGGAAAAATATTTTCAATAAATTTTACATTTGAGCATAAAAATAACAATAAAAATCAGGTTGAAGACATTTCAGAAAATTGTTTTTTAATTGCTTTGCAAAAAAGGGTTTATTTCCATCTTTTAAGAACTACTGTCTAAGCCATCACTTAGCATTAAGTGATGTAAATTCTATTTTTATCATTATTATTAACATAATAGTTTGAAGAAAACCATTTAGATATTTCACTGGATCACTTTATGATATTAGCAAAAAAGGAATTAGGGCTATTATTGAAATTCTTTTGAGCATCTTATTTTCTATTGGCTCCAACTATACCCCTCAAAACAAGAAAAAGATTAAGTAGAATAGACAAGGCCCCTGATTTTTAATGAAATAGCTCTTAATGTATTGTCCCAACTGAAATCAAAGACCTGGGCATCTACAAAAGATTCATTCATCATGGATTCTTGTGGAAAGACAAAAGCCTCAGTCTTCCAGACAAACACTGAGTGAGGTAGCATCTATAAAGGTTTTTCTGGTGGAGAGGAGATGGTCAAGATGAGAGGCTGGGTCCATGACTGACTCCATTCTCTGCCATAGTTAATGGACATAAAAGTGTGGGAATAACCACCCCACTGTATAAATATTATCATTAGATTTTGCTTAGGTTTAAGACTTACACTGTGAAAAAGAAAAGTTCATCTCTTTAAAAAATGGATTGTCATCAGGAGAATTTCAAGCTACTACTTTTACAGTGACTTAGCTGCAGATGTAGGAAGGAGAGAGATTTAGGAGCAGAACCATTTACATTATTCTATCTTGTATCTAGTCCTCCTGTCCGCCCTCCCCCAATGAGGGAATGGAATAGTCATCATTTAAGAGGTTTGGGCAGCTGCAGTGTTCTTCCTGCCCTGAGTTCAAGTTGTAGCTGAACAGGAATAAATAATAATCTGGTACCATCATCTCTAATGCAGAGGATAAGCCATTAATTGAAGAGCTAAGGTTTGGGTACCATCAGGAGAGGAAGGAAGGACTATAGTGCCTGAGTCTCAGGCTCACAATTAAATGTTTGTTTCTTGGGGCTGTCTGCAAATTCAAGTCACAGCATGGGACCAGCTGGGCTATGAACTTCAGAGTGACTGCTGAGAGATCTGTAAGTTTGGCCTGAGAGCAGACCAATAGGCCAGTGGATCTGCATCTCTTTTCTCTGGCACCTTAGTGCCCAAATTAGGAATTTGGGAGTTGAGTAACAGTTCAAGGAAGCAACCAATTGGGGAGAAGGAGGCAGTTCCAGCATCTGGTGCTAAAACATGACCTGAGCCTTAGAGAACTGGTTCATTCATAACATTATATTTATATTTGGCTTTAAGTTTTACTAAATGCTTTCTTCACCAGGGCTGGGTTTTAAACTCTAGTCTTAATGCTCTTTCCACTGTGGCATACACCTTGTGATTAACAGTAGCTAATAAGAAAGCATGCACTTGTGGAATAAATCATTTGACTTGAAATTAGAAGACATGAAATTAAATGAAAGCTTAGAGGAGAGGCAGAAGGAAGAAGAGGAGGAGGAAGAAAAGGAGGACTACGAAGATGGGGTGATGATGATGATTGTGATTATAAAAATAGGAAAGGGCCAGGTTGTGAAGAGTTAAATATCAAAAACATGAACTTTATATTCGATTTGGAGTTGAGTAGGAAAGTTACATTGTCAGACTGATACTTTACAAGTGTGGGTAACCTGTGACCTCGAGGCCACATGTGGCCGTTTGACTGAATTCAAACTTCACAAAACAAATCCCCTTAATGAAAGGATTTGTTCTGTAAAACTTGGACTCAGTCAAAAGGCTGAGATGAAGACCTAGAAGCCTTGCGGCAGCACATTCCCCACCCCTGCTTTAGGAAAATCACTTTGACAACTCAGTAGAATAGAATGGGGAAGGACATGATGCCGAGAGACCAGTTAGACTTATTCTAATGACCCAGGTGAGGATACCAAGGGCCTTACTAGAGTGGTGGCTGTGTGAGAGGAGAGAAGGGTATGTATACAAGAGGTATTATGGATGTTGAAGTGATAAGATTTAGCAATTGACTAGATATTAAAAGAAAATGAAGAGTCAAAGAGAAGATCCAAGTTAGGAACCTGAGTGAATAGGACAATAGTATCCTTGACAATATTAGGGAAGCTCAGAATGGAGGAGGATTTTTTGGGGAAAGATAGCAAATCCTGTTTTGGACATGTTGAATTTGAGATGTCTAGTAGACATGTCCACTATACAAAATGTTCATAGGCAGTTGATATTTTAGAACTGTAGTACTGGAAATTTATTCAGATCAGTTGTGGTGCATCAACATAACTAGAGAAGATGGCACATCATTAATGAAGAAGTGATGAAAAAGTTGAAAAGGTGAAATTATGATCTTGCAGATTCTCCTGCCTTATGTCCCCTCCCCATAGAGTTTGATTACTTCTTTTAAACCCATAAGTCAGTCTTACATGAAAATTAGGTCAAAACATTTTAATGTACAGTGCATTTTAAATGATTGTGAATTTTCTAAACCCTAAATGTGGGCATATATACACAGAAAGACAGCTGTGTAGATAGGCTCTATAGCCATGTTACTGGTCCATTCCTTTTTTATTTTTTATTGTTTTTCTTTTTAAATATAAACTTTCTTCTGTATTATAACATCAACAGACATGAACGTTTCAGGATAAAAAGAATAAAAACTATATTGTATGTGAAATTGTGAACAATTATCTGTTTTTTAAAGTGTATATCAGAGTGGACATAGTCATAATGCAATCTGTATTCCCTTTTGATTTCATTTTTGCTTTCATCAGTATATTTTAAAATGCTTTATTGATTCTATTTTTATGCTTTTTGTTGTGTTTGTAACACTATCCACCAACTCTCCCCACCAATAAAAGTCCTTTCTTGTAACAAGAAAGATAGTAAAAAAACACAAATCAAGGCATTGGCCATTTTTCTCTACTCTTATTTTGAAATTGCATTCCTTTCAGATTTTTCCATGCTTCTCTCAAATATGTTTCCACTAACCAGCAGAATATCTTTATACATATCTTTGAAGCCTATTTTTCCTCCAGACTCTTTTTACTTGTTCCAACCCAGTTAACTGAGAACTCTCAACCTCAGTTGTCTCAAGAAGGCTGTTAAATATTGTCCTTCATTGTTGCTAAATGTACCCTTAGTCTACCCAGTTTCTTCAGTGCTGCCATTACTTCAGGACTTTTGGCTTTTACCCAATATTTCTGGCCATCTTTTTCTCCATCCTTCTTCTCTCTGCCTTCCAAGACCACCAACCTCATATATATGGGATTTTCCCTCCTCTTTCGTCTACTCTGCCTTCAGTCTTATATAATATACCTCATATGCCCTCCTACCCTAGATTCCCATATAGGCACATATTTTAGAGATTACAAAAACATAAATACATGAAAATAATATGGAAATGACTAATTATTAAGTGATTTTATCTGATATATTGGCACTAAAGATTTAAACAGACTATTTTCCCCTATGCCTAAGGTCCTGACAGATGTCCTTATTCCTGCAACAATGCAAGAAATGCCTGAAAGGTAGGTAAGTCGGGTTAAACATGTTAAATCTGTCAGTACAGAGTTTCATTCTACATATTACATTAAAGGAGAGGTGCTATGTATAGTGAAGAGTGAGCTGGTCTTATGTTAGGAAGACCTTATGCTGCCTTTAACACATACTGGCTCTGTGACCCTGGGCATGGTCATGGTGCACCCAAGTAATTCTCTAACACTGGAAGTTGCAGAGAAGTTGCCAATCTACATTGGTTGAGGAAGTTTTCTACTGGTGGATCCCTATACCAATAAATTACATATTCAGATCTCCTTTTCTACTTTTTCCACCAATTAATCACATTTTTAAAGAATCACACCAGAAAAAAATATCTGTTCACTAAAAAAAGTATTAAATGCATAGGTGATATTAAAAGGTTAAATAATAATAAATGATGACCTCTGCCTTAACAAATTTATAGCCTAGAAAAGCATATAAAATGTGTTCACGTTAGTATAATTCAGATTAAATGGGTTAGGTATATATAAGTACCATGAGACTGAATAAGACAGAAATAATTTCCAGTTTAGAGAATCATGGAAAACTTCAATGTATTTGAACTGGGCCTTGAAGGGTGGATAGAATTTCAGTAACCAAAGATTGGTCTGAGATGGAGTAGAGAAGAAGGAATTACAGGTATGACCCAAGGTAGGGATGGAAAGAGGTAAAATAGAAGAGGAAATCTTTGGGTTATGGCAAGTTTGGATGGAGAATGACATAATAAGTGGCAATTTAGTTGCCATGCATTTTGTTTCCTTTCTCCATTTTATTAGTTATTGGTATATTGTCTGTCAAAAGTCTTTATATTTGAGTACCATAGAAAGAGAGGTAAGGGAGCATTATGTCTTTGAAACCTGGGTGGTAGCTTTAGGCAAAATCAAAACTACTTAGTTTTCAAGACCTGGGGAAATATTCTTAAATAGAAGCTGGTTTGTTAAACATAAAGGTGATATCCCTCCGAGATAAGAATCCTAAGGAAAGACAAGTCCATTGAGAAGTACAGCACCATGTATTTGTTTGGAAACAATGACCCTAGACTCAACAGCAATTTGTATAGGTAAGGAAGTAATATTACAGTAATGTAGTCTTTTAAGAATATAGGATTCTGATGATTTGATGTCAGCCATTTGTTGGAGCCCTCTATAAAACTTTTTTCTCCAAAGGGAAAAAAAAATTTTCAAAACCCCCCAACAAAACCCTTTCCTTTTAAATAATAACTAGCTTTAAACTTGCTTTAGTATATTTAGGACCAAATGCACACAGTGCTAAGCATGTAGAAAGTGTACAATCAGTATGTAATAGAGTTAATTGAGAGGCAGCCTGGTGTCCTGAAAAAAAAGTTATTAGATTAGGAGTCACAGGTCCTGAGTTCAAATCCTAACTACTTTCTGTAGTGTACAGAGTATATGAGTTCTCTGGGTCACAGGTTCCTCCTCTGTGAAGAGAGGGGATTGAAGTCGTCTCTAAGGATTTTTATAGCTTCAAATCTATGATACTATGAAATACACTTAATTGAATTACATTTTTCTCGGAGTCTTTTCTTTTACCAAATATTCCTTTGATATCATTATTGCTTCTGTGTAGTGAAACCGACATTGAGTTAGATAAGTATGAATACATTAAATATAGTTTCTGGGTATTGCAGTAGACTACAATATAGTGGCTATGATTATGTGTGGTCAATCATGCAGTCAAATGAATGTTTAGAAATATAGGAATTTATTGCTCCTATAGTAGTAATATAGGAATTATATTATAGGAATATATTTACATTATTATATAGGAATATAATTATATTATATATAGGAATTATATTACTCCTATAGTAGTAATAATGTAGTAATGTAACTACTCCTATAGTAGAAATGTAGGAAATATAGATTTCAAATACTGAGGTATTTGGTAGATTATGGGTAAGACACAGATTGCTGTTTACTTTTTCTTTTTTTGATTTTTGGTGGGGGAAAGGTAGGGCAATTGTGGTTAAGTGACTTGCCAAAGGTCACACAGCTAGTTTTGTGTTAAGTGTCTGAGGCTAGATTTGAACTCAGGTCCTCCTGATTCCAGGGCCAGTGCTCTATTCACTGTGCCACCTAGCTGCCCCAACTATTTACTTTTTCACCTACCTCTCAGGGGGGTTGTGAGGATAAAAATGATATAATATTTGTAAAGCACTTTCCAAAGTGCTCTTTATCTCTGTCTCTGTCTCTGTATGTGTGTGTTATTGTTTAGCACCCAAGGATTTACAAAATACTTTCATTGGGGGGAACTCATCAACTTCAATTGGTTTAATTATCTTTCTCTCTCTATCCATTTTATGGTCCTAATCAATAGCTTTAATCTTTCTCTTGACTTCAAGTGTGATACCATTTGCTACCTGGTGAACACCTTCATCTAGATATTCCATTTGAACTTCACATTCATTGATTAAAACAGAATTCATTATCTTCCCTCCCTTGCCAAACTGTCTCTCTTTGAAACAACTCTTTTCCCATGGAGAGTGCCACCATCAACATCCTTCTATTCATACTGAATTATAACCTCAGTTACCCTTAAAGTATCTCGTATTCCTCTTCTCCTCCCAAAGTAGAATATGAGGTCGTGGAGGGCAGAAATTGTTTGGTTTTTTCCCTTTATATCCCCAGTACCTAGCAAAATGACTTGCGTATAGTAGACAAAGTGATGAGTTGAATGATCTCATTTGATTTTCACAACCATCTTGGGAGATAATGCATGGTGAAGGTACAATTTTTCCTGTTTTGCACATGAGAAAACTAAAGTCCACAGGTGAAGTTTCCAAGTTTATAACTCGTGAAAAATGAGCCATTCAGCACATATCTTCTGACTCCAAGTTGGTTTTTCCGTCATGTTAAACTGCCTGTGATTAACAATAACACTAATTATGATAATACTGCTTAGTCAGTTTTATTTCTTTTGAAGAATGTAATGAAAAGTCCACATGTCTATTGTCAGAAAGTTACCATTCAGAACTTATTAGCTTTTAAGGCATATTCCTCATTTTATGGAGTTAGAAATTTAGATGTGAGAAACGAGACTTCAAAACAGCCAAGTCTAAGCCCATCAAATTTCTTTAACTTCTAAGTTTTTAATTACCTCTTCCTCCCCTCAGAAGTCCTGGCATTTAACATATGGATTTCTTTGTAGTTTATTAGCAGACATAAGAAATTTTGCTAAAAATTGGGAACAGTGGGTTGTTTCATCCTTGGAAAACCTGCCAGAAGCCCTAACTGATAAGAAACTACCCATCGTACGGAGATTTGTATCTTCCCTAAAACGACAAACATCCTTCTTACATCTTGCTCAGGTAAGTCTGGGGGTTACTAGACAAATTTCTTTGCTTACTGCTGCATTCAAAAGAAAAAAAACTATTAGTTATGGTAATCAAGGGATGAAATCCTTTTTTTTTTGGTACACATCAGTTTATATGGCCAAAGTGATGTTGGTGTGGTGTTGATGGTGAGATTTGTTGTTGCAAAAGCCACATAACGACTGCTTATCAAGTTGCCAACTGTAAAAATCTTCCAATTCTCTTTTAAATGTGTCACTCTCCATTGGGGAGGAAAGAAACCAGTAGTTTCATCTAAATAAGAAAACTGCCACATGTACATCTCTTAAAAGTATATTTTTTTCACATAATTATCCTCTTCTGAGAACTGCTCAGTGTTTTAATCTCTGGATAAACCATTTTTTTGATGGTTTATCATAGAAGAGAGGTGAGATTTCTAGTCCTTCTTTTGATCTGGTAAATGAGAGATGTCGTTTTCTAAGGCTAGAAGCTCTTGAAATCTTTCCCAGGACCAGGCAGCTGGGTGGGGAAGGGGATATGACTCTGGGCTTGGAATCAGGAAGAACGGAGACTAGCTGTGTAAGCCTTGCTCCCCCCTCTTCCTCCAATCACTTAACCTCTTTGTCTCAGTCTCCTCCTCTGAAAAATGGGATAATAACAGCATTTATCTCCACTGGTTGTTGTGAGGATGAAATGAGAGAACATGGCTAAAATGCTCAGCAGAGTGCCTGGTACACAGAAGGAACTTAGTAACATTTTTTTCCTCCCTTCCTAATCCATCTGAATCAGCAAAAACACAAAGAGTAGAGGTAGGAATAGCTAATATCTGTGGGACCCCCCCCCCACAACAACCCATCATTCATTTGCCTTATAGGATTGCTCATCTGATTTTAGATATAAGACTGGAAGGAAACTCAAAGGCCGTCTAAGGGGTTTGTGGGCAGACTTTAGGGGGTCTCTGAAGTTGGAAGGGAAAAAAATAACTTATCCAACAAACTCCCTATCAACTTCAGGATCAGGATCAAATATAAAATCCTCCAGCTCCAAAAAGGTATCCTTTTACCTTTCTGGTTTTCTCATAGTCCATCCCTTTTCTCTCATGTATTCTGCAGTCCAGCGGCACTGGCCTCTTTGCTGCCCTTCACACAACACACTCCATCGCTCCGCTTCATGGGTTTCACTAACACCGCCCCCCCCCCCCCTCCCCAGACCTGGAGTTCTTTTTCTCATGTCCACCTCCTGCTTTCTCTGGTTTCTTTTAAGTCGCAGCTGAATTCCCGCCTATGAGAAGCCTTTCCTCACCTCTTTTAATGTCACTCTTTTCCCTCTGCTGTACCTTCTATGTACCAGGCACTCTGCTGAGCATTTTACCCATCCATTTTGCAGAGGAGGAGACTGAGGCAAGGAAGTTAATTGACTGGAGGGGGAGGGTGAGCAAGGCTCTGTTCTTCCTGATTCCAAGCCCAGGATCGAATCCACTTCCCCACCCAGCTGCCTGGTTCTGGGAAAGATTTCATGAGCTTCTAGCTTCAGAAAACACCACCAGATTGATCATTTACCAGATCAAAAGAAGGACTAGAAATCTCATCTCTCTTCTATGATACCCCCCCCCCCCAAATGGTTCTTCCAGAGATTAAAACACTGAGCTTTTCTCAGAAGAGATAATTGTGTGGAAAATGTACTTTTAAGAGAGGTGTGTGCGGCAGTTTTCTTCTGCCATGCCCGTCTTCTTGTAGTTAGTTGTTTCATGTCACCTCCCACACTGTGCTCTTAGTTCCTCAAGAGGGAGGATTTTGCTGTTCTTTGTATCCCTAGTTATTATCCCAATGCCTTACACACTCGTAAATTAATAGATGTTTACTGACTGATTGACTAACCTTTTATTTCCTTTGTAAGCCTATATATTGTATTTTAGATATTTAAAGCATTATTATGAAAAGGGATACACACACACACACACACACACACATAGCTTTTCCTATACCATATAAAGGATCTATGACACACCAAAATGGTACAGATGAAGAAACTGAGACCAACAGAGATTTAAGTGCTTAAAGATCATTCAGGTAATAAGTATCAGATGTAGGATTTGAAACTAGGCTCTCTGCTATAGAATCAGTGCCATTTCCACTGGCTCTGAAGTCATAGGATCTGAGTTCAAATTCAATCATTGATACTTGTGTGACTTTGGAAAAGTAACAACCTATAGGGGCCTCATTAACTAGGGGACAGAGTAGATAGCATTAAACTTGGTGGCATAGTAGAGTTCTGGGCTTGGAGTCAAAAGGCTTGAGTTCAAATACTGCCTTAGGTATTTACTAGATGGTTTTGTGACCCTGAGCAAGTCATTTAACTTTTCTCACCCCCCCTCCCAGTTTATTCAGCTGGAAAATGGGGACTCATAGGGTTGTTTTCAAGATCAAATGAGATAATATTTAAAGTGCTCTGCAGTCCTTAAAGTCTTATATAGGATTTCTCAAAAGTACACTTTTGAATACCCAGTATAAATGCCTCATGATCATTAATAATTAATTCTTATAGTCAATTATTAGTATTATCATGAAATTATTAAAACATATGATTGATTATTATTAATAATAATCTGTAAAATGAAGGAGTGGTCTTGATCTGGAGTTCTTACCCGTTTTTGTGTGTGTGTCCTGGATTTCTGTCAGTCTGTTGAAGCCTATGGACTCCTCAGAATAATCTTTAAAAATATCTAAAATGCATACAACAAAATACCTACGCTTGCAAAAGAAACCAAAGATTAGTCAATCATTCAGTCGATTAGTATTTATGAAGCACCTCTAAACTCCTTTCTAGCTTTAATTCTATAAGCTTTTTATTTTAGTCTTAAAATTAGGGGAAGAATCTCTCTCTCTCTCTTTCTTTCTCTCTTTCTCTCTCTCTCCCCCTCTCTCTATCCATCCATCCATCCATCCATCCATCCATCCATCCATCCATCTATGCATCTATCTATCCATCCATCTATCTATCTATCTATCTATCTATCTATCTATCTATCTATCTATCTATCTATCTATCTATCTATCTATCAATCTATCATCTGTCTATCATCTGTCTATGTATCCATATGTCTATCTATCATCTATCTATCTATCCATCTCCATCTCCATCTCCATCTCCATCTCCATCTCCATCTCCATCTCTATATATCTGGGATTTTTTCTCCTCTAGTAGTCATAAAGGTTTTCTTTTGGGGAGAACTGAAATGATGTACCTCTTATATCTCATCTTCTAACGAATGCAGATTGCCAGACCAGCCCTTTTCGACCAGCATGTTGTGAACTCTATGGTGTCTGACATTGAAAAAGTTGATTTGAATAGCATTGGCTCTCAGGCATTTCTCACTGTTTCTGGAAGTACCGATCCTGAATCTGAAGTCTACACTGAATGTAAGTCTACTTCTTTTTCCCTAAGTTATTTAAGTTAAAACGAACTAACAAACTTTTGACCAATTTTGGCCTGTTTACAAATCATGAACTGGGTAAATTCTACATGATGAAGTGACCAGGCATTTTCAAATTATTGCTGTTATCTTCTTCTATCTTTAAAAGTACTAAAAGTTCACATTCTTTTGTAGACTATTAGAGAGATAGCAGGTTGAAGTCTGAGGGTAACCCAAACTTGAGCAAAGTCTGATGATAGCCCACCCCAGAGTGAGTTTTGAAAATAGCCTAGCCCCAATTAGATTCTGTTTCATATTACAAAGTTACATTAAAATGATAAAATTTAGAAAGCCAAATTCTAGTTCCAATTATTCTATGAATTTGAGGAGATTAATGGAAGTATATGTGTGTGTGTTTGCATATGAAATGTGTATTTCTATGTATATATAATACACACACATATATATTTGAATGTATGAATATATGAAACTGTTTTGAGATCTTCCCCACACTCCATAGTACTGAATTTGAACCTTTACTAAATATGAAGGAGTTGGTATTTAAGGAAGGAAAAAACTAAGCAACTTCATTTTTTAGCTTAGAATGAGCAAATTATTGAGGTTACATTGAATTCATTAGGTCTTAGTAATAATTCTCTTCAATTTGATGAAGTTACTTTAGGATTTAAAATGCCTATTGAATTATTAATTTGTGGGGGTTAATCTGCTATCATAAGTGAGGCTTTTTTCTATGCTTGTAAACCCCAGGCACTTGAATTCTAACTTCAAGTATTCAGAACACATAGATTAAAAGAAGTTTCTGCTATAATGACAATTTGAAAAAAGAGTGGATATTCCTTATTCCTGCAGCAATTTCTGAGGTTTTCTCTTTTTCCGTATTTAGTTATCTTTCTATTTCACAATGTTCTAAATAATAGAGTTCTAATACTTAAGGGCAATTTAGCTCAACTGATCACTGCTAATTATTGTGAATATTTCAATATTTTAGCAAAATCATCTGAAGTCTATATTTTAGGTTCTAAGCTTAGAATACATGTTATGATGTGAGAACCTATTTTCTGAATCTGCCTTATTTGTACAATATGGCAGAATTCAGAGGAGATAATTTATTTATGCCTCTTGAACTTTAATGAAATACAGACTTTTCCAGGTAGTCATATTTAACATTGATTTGAGTCATCTGCCTCCTCAATGTTACAATCTTATATTCTGAATTCAAAAGTTATTGTACTATGTTTTGTGTATTAGCTGGATGTGTGACTAGATGGTGGGAATAATTTTGTAAGCAAGAAATGCTTTTAGGAGAAGATTATCCTATCAGAAATTAGCTAGATGCAGTTTACACTTGCTGACTCAGATCCCAATTAAAACTTTAATTTAGCAAAATAAAGCACTTAAGAAATTATCAGATTTAAGGAGAGGAAAAGAGTTGGGATTGTTTTCCTCATCAATAATGTATTATGAGAATCTACACAGAGTATATAAAATCACAGTGTGGATATTGAACTTCAGAGAATAATAAGGAAATTTACTAAGTGTAGAAGTGTATTGATTAAATCAATTAATTAACAGTAATTTCTTAAAGAATTGTCTACAAACGAGGATGCTGCCACTCCTATATCCCTATCACTTAAAGTGGAATATATGTTGTGCTTGGTAATAACCATTAGAGCAAACAAAACGCTTAGCCACATATGGTTTCCCAGGGCCTCTATAACCATAGCCATTTGTCACTATCAGAAACTAATAGCTTCAATGAACAATAAAGCAGGTAACTTATTGCAATAGATTTTCTATCAAGTCATCTAACTTTTCAAGGCACTCTGGACACGTTTGTGAGCTTATGACACAAAGCATAAATAAAGACTCTTTACTTTTCATTAGGTTATAATTTGGACCTCTGCTGTGTTTTATAGTAATTTAATTCACATTTACATAGCACTTTAATATATACAAAGTAGTCTTCCCACTACAATCCTATGAGGTAAGTCTTGTATGTGTTATTATCCCCATTTTATGGATAAGAAAACTGAGGACCAGAAGGATGAGATGCCAAGTCTAATTCTTTTCCACTCAAGGTTTAGTTCACTTTCCCCTACACTATTCTAGTTTAATCATAACACAGTAGCTAAAACATGCCAACTTGTGAACTCTAATTTTTTTCATCTCAGAATTATATTATCCTGATAGTTAATTCTCCACATACACTAAATGCTCAGTTGGGGGATTAACTCTAAATATATATTTTGACCAAAACCTCAATAAATCTGAAAAATAAAATAACACTACTAGCACTCTTTTAAACTTAGAAATGAACATAGGCAAAGAAATGTCTTTCAACCCTAAAAATTTAAGTTCATGAACATAATTGTAATTTGCTTTTACATAATCTTAGAAAAAACTTCGTAGTGAAGTGGAAAGAGTTCTGACTTTTCAATCAAGAGATACGGGCTTAAGACCAGTCCAGTATCTCTGTGACCTTGACCTAAACCTCAATTTCTTCATCTGTAAAATGAAGATAAGAACATTGGCATTTCCTAATTCATGGGTTGTTGGGAGGAATGTTCATTGTCAATCACGAAAGACTATTTCATTATTAGTTGTTTAAAGCTTTTAGACCTCTGCAATGACATAGGAATCCAGTTTAAAGAATAAGGAAATTTAAAGACATAAGAAACAAGTAAGTTCTTCAAAAGATACTTTTAGAAACATTTACAATAATAGCTAAAATTCTGATATCATTTTAGGGTTTACTTTACCAATATTATCTCATTTTATCCCACTGCTCTGGAAAGTAGGTACTATTTTTTTTTATAGATGAGGAGACTGAGGCAGGAAGACTTGATAAAAAAGAAATCTAGGAAAGTTATTCAAGATTTAAGGAATTATAGAGATCTCGGGTGGAGTGAGAACACAGAAAGTGAAAATGACCACATTAGCATGTAGGGAACAGGGAGATGGGGGCAAAGATGAGAGCTCTGGGATAGCTCTGAACTCAGGATGCATTGTTTTTTCTGTTTTAATGTTATCTTTCTTTTATATGCTACAAAATTGTCAGTGGTTCTTGGTGAGTGGACCTGAGTTCTGAGTAGAGTGCAACCTTTTGTTTTCCTTTTTACATGGTAGATGACTCTATTACAGTGTTCCAAGAACTGAAGGATTTGCTAAAGAAGAATGCCACCGTGGAATCATTTATTGAGTGGCTGGATACTGTGGTAGAGCAAAGGGTTATTAAGGTACCGTTCTATGATTTTGTCAGATTCATGATAATAAAGACTTTGTTTTAATAGTTGGTTGAAGTTTCACTGGAAGGATGATTTGGGGGTGGGCAGGGAAAAGCATATGATAGTTAAAAGTATTTTAGAAAACTTCAACATACTCTATCAAACCAAAGTGGAACTGTGTATGTAGCTATAAAAATCAAGGGTTTTAAGCTGTTAATAATAATAATAATTTATAAAATTGTTATAAATTATATATTTATATTATTTAATATGTTTTAGATTTATACATACATATTTATTTATATATTTATATATAAAGCATATATTATGAAAATAATAAAGATTAAAAAATTAATAAAGAAGAAAATAATAATAATAATAATCACATGAAATTTTACTTCAAATTACTATCAAAAAGAGAAAAGCAGATCAAAATGACCTTGAGATTTTTTTTCTCATCCAACAAACTGGCGAAGATGACAATTAATGTAAACGGTCAATGTTGGACAGGCTGTGGAAAGATAGTCACTTTAGTATACTCTTGGTAGATCTATAAGTTGGTCCAATCATTGGAAAGCAGTTTGGAATTAAGCTTAAGAAGCAAAAAAGTAAGTAAAACGCTCATATCTTTTTACTAGAAATACTGTCGCTAGACATATACTCCAAGAAAATAAATGAGAATTACAGGGAAGAATAAAAACCTTATTCTTTGATTTGTCAAGTGCTGGAGCAAACTGTGTCCTTCCTATAGTAATCATTGGTGCTGTGGCCGGGTAACATGCTTAGGAAAGGATGGATCACAGAATATAGGTATGAAATGTAGAAACTTGAATGCAGCTCGGATAAAAAAAAAGAAATAAGAAGGAACGATTGCACCAAAAAGCATCATTTTAAGCATTTGGAGTTCTCGATTCTAAGAACATTCAATATTTTGCAATGATTTGTGGTTTCTTTGGTTCTTTCAGTTAACCTTCAAGTCATTCATCAATGAAACTAGACAATCAGAGTGTAGAAATCGCTTACTAGTCCGAGTTATGGTGTGGGGACTTGCTGGTATCATTCAGGATCAGATGAGTGCGAGTTAATCATTCATGGGACATGTAACCCTTCCCCTGCACTTTGCCGTCTGTTCACTTTTAAAGTGCTGTCACAGGAAAACTCAGAGATAACATAATTTTGTAGACTGTTTCAATTGAGCAAGTGACAACTTCTAATTTTATTATATAATGCAACCATAGGATAAAAAGCCTGTTACCCTCAAATTGTAACAAAGGCTAAATAAATGAAGGCTAAAGCCTAATATAAAAAAATATCCTTTAATTTGATGCAGCAATTAGTATGTCAAGAACCAGGGTGGCATAGTAAATAGGCTTGGAGTTAAGAAGACCAGAAGTCAACTTCTACCTTTGAATAATAATTAATAATAATAATAATGATAATAGTTAACATTTACAAGCACTTATTATGTGCCAGGCACTACGCTAAGTAAGCACTTTCTGATTGTTATCTCCTTTAATCCCTACAACTACCCTGGGAGGAAGGTGCTCCCATTTTACAGATATGGAAACTGAGGCAAACAGGTTAAATGACTTGCCTAGGGTCACAGAACTAGCAAGCGTTTGAGGCTGGATTTAAACTGAGGTCCTTCTGACTCCAAGCTTTGTGCTCTACTCACTGTTTCACCTAGCTGTCCCATGTACTCTCTGAACACATTTCTGACTATTTCACCCTAATCAGATCACCGAACCTCTCAGTTCCCCAGATAATACTCTAAGACTCTTAAATGTTGGAGCAGGTGCTGCTCTGCATTAGTAAAGGGAGTTTCCTTGCCTACACCAATTAAATCACAGATCCAGTCTAAACTCATATGTCAGCGTCTTTTTCTTGTGTCTATCTAGGCATAAAAATGAGAAAGGAGCAGGACTAAAAGTTTTGGGTTGTTCCTTTAATTTTAGACCAGCAAGCAAAATGGCAGATCCTTAAAGAAGAGGGCTCAAGATTTCCTATTGAAATGGAGCTTCTTTGGTGCTCGAGTCATGCATAACCTGACCTTGAACAACGCCTCCAGCTTTGGTATCCTCTCTGCTTTGGGAAACTCATTTGAAATGTATTGTCAATTTAGTCCAGCAGCAGCAATAAAAATCTGATCCTTAAATCCCCCCCCCCATCTTTTTTTTGTGCATCTGTGCTGTATGGAAATGTAATGTTGCATCCATTCAGGGTCTGATTTTTTTTTTTGTCTGAAAGAAAAAGGAAGAGAGACTATAGATTTTCCATGTCATTGTGTCATTATGATTTGTAGTGTGTGGGAGCCACCTGCTTTTGATTGCATATCCAAAATGCTGCTCTGCAGGAATCAGAGAGTCCTAGAATGTCAGAGATGGTGGGGACATCAGTAGCCTTCTAATCCAACCCATGTGGGAAAAGAATGACCTTTATGATATGTGGGACAAGACTTGAAGACTCAGCCTTTGGAGAGCTCCTGGGGAAGGAGTCAGAGAGAGGAGGCAGACAGACACATTTCCAGATGTTTCTGATTAGATATTAAAATATCTTTTGATACCTACATTACTTGGGTGTACAAGGATACCTGAAAACTATGTCTTGAGTTATATCTTTCCAGAATCAAGTGCTTCTGTTTATTTTTCTTGATATAATTTCAGTGAAATGAAGACCAGCCTACAACGTGTAGGGTTAGAGAGCTATATAGGGCACTGAGAGGTCATGGCTTGCTTACCAACACATAGATGGTATATGGCAGGGGTGGGCCTTGAACCTACATCTCCCTGACTCTTAGACTGCTTCTCTAGCCAGAAACATTTAACTTCTCTGCCCTTAATATCATTCATAAGATTTTTTATTCGTTTTTGAAATCTTTATAAGCTCCTCACAGACACATATTACTTGAGGTTTTTCTTTCTTTTATCTCTAATACCTCGAATATTTCCTGTTACATAGGAGGCATGTAATATATACTTATGAATATAATTGAATTGAAACACAACATCTAAAATCATTTAAGAAAATATTTCAAAACTTTGTAATGGTTCATTGTGGGTAAAGGCCAGCTTCATCTCCATTAAATTTCTAAAAAGACTAGAGAGCTTACATATGCAGAGATTAGATATATAGCATTTATTGTTTAGAATATCATGTTCCTATTTCATTTTTAATGATTTTTTAAATCCATTGCACTGATGCTCAGCATTCTTTAATATGGAAAATGCTCCCCCACCCCCTTTTTTGTTATGCAATTGATATGTAATTTAAAGATGAGTCAAAGATTTTCCAATATATTTTTTTTCCTATGGGATATATCCATATTTTTTGAAAAAACAAAAGCTATAGTTTTAAACTGGAAAGCAATCTTTTCTTGATATTTTTCTTTGCAATTTTATTGACAACTGTCTAATTATTTGGCATAAAGTAAACAGGAATGGCACAGAACTGGCCCCATTCTCCCGCCATTAAAGCTTATCTACCTCTAGTGTGTACCTCTTCAAGTATAAAGCATGTCTCACTTTCATCGGTATTTCACTTTGATGTAATTAGGGCCCAAAGAGCTTGAGGGACAGCAAACACACTGAACTAGGTGGGCCAGGACAAAGAAAGATTAGAGTTTCAGGTTAGGCATGTTGGTCTTGGCAGGTCATTTAAAGTCCAACGATTATTTGTTTATTTCACTTGCTCCTTTTAAAGTGTTGAAAGATGGTCATGGAGATAACTTTGCTACTCTCATTTCTCCCTTTCTCACTTCATTTTATTCTTCCTTCCTCCTTCCATTTTTGCCCTTTTCTTCACACAAGGTTCTTTCCATTTGATCCGAATGCTTTTGGATGAATATATTCTACTAGCTATGGAGACCCAATTTAACAATGACAAAGAACAAGAGCTGCAGAATTTATTGGAAAAGTATATGAAGAATTCAGGTACATTTTGGCTTTATGTAATCCTACATTTCATATTTTTAGAGTGAATAAACTAAGTGGGCTCGAGGAGCAGAATCTTCAAAGTACCTCAAAATGCTTCTTTGCTGCTGTATAAAATTGTTTGCATTCAGGCAAACATTGTGGTATGGGGCAGGGGTGAGGGGATGTGGATTTTTATAGATAAAGGATCTGTGTTCAAATTCTGGATTCTATTACTAATTACTTAAATGACCTAACCTCTCCTGCATCTATTTGTTTCCTGATCTGCAAAAACTGAGTGTTTAGACTAGATGACATCTATAGTTTCTTCCAACTCAAAATCTATGATTCTTTGACCAAATATTGGTTGATTGATTCATTCATTCAAGAAATACTTGTGCGCCTATGTGCTAGGCACTGTGTTTAGAGATGGGTGATTGGAGCAGGAATGGCAAGAGGAGGGAACAAAGCAATATAAGGCATAGTTTGATCCCCCTGAGGCAGGTAGGTAGTATAGCAGATAGAGTACTGGGCTTGGAATCAGGCAGACTCTTGTTCATGAGTTCAAATCCAGGATCAGACACTTAACTGTGTGACCCTGGGCAAGTCATTTAATCCTGTTTGCCTTATTTCCTCATCTGTAAAATGAGCTGGAGAAAGAAATGGTAAATCACTCCAATATCTTTGCCAAGAAAACCCCAAAATGGTGTCATAAAGAGTCAGATATGATTGAAATGACTGAATGACAAATTGAACCCTCAGTTTTCTTGTACTCTCGAAGGGAAGATAAGGTGTGCATTAACCATCATTTGAGTACTACATATCACATGTAGAGCTGCAAAGGTTTATATTTTATATTTCAGTAATAAATACTACATGGATGGGAATGGAACATTGTGGAGGCTTTATCAATATTTGTTGACCTGAGTTAAATCAATACTTAGAGGAGTGAGAGATCACTTCCCTTCAGAGTGATATCTGTTTTATGATACCTGTAGCTCCAGAATCAGTGACTTGTGAAGGAAGAAATACAGAATGCTGTAGCTGAGAGCTAGCCTTGAAATCAGTAAGAGTTGGGTTCAAGGCATGCCTCTGACAATTACTTAGGTGTGTGACCGTCAACAAATAGCTTAACTGTTTAGTGTCCCTAAGCAATTGTTGCTAATCTTCATTGTTGTGGGGAGTCTTTACACTGGAACTTCCCTACAATGATGAATTCATAAGTCTGGAACTCCTACTCCTTCCCCCCAAAAAGAAGAAGGAAGGACCAATTAACCCTGATTTTTAATGGGACGTTTCTTCAAAATCTTGAACTAAATGAATTAACTTTCAGGTACTTTCCTACTCTTTGGCCTGACATCATATGCTGTCTAAGTAAGTGAATGGGACTTTCTTGTCTTAATCTTTCCAGATGCAAGCAAAGCTGCCTTCACTGCATCACCAAGCTCTTGCTTTCTGGCTAACCGGAATAAAGGGGGCACTGTTCCTAGTGATGCTTCAGTCAAGAATGAATGTGTTGCTGAGGGAAATTACATTTCTCTGCCCTCCAACCAGCCCAGTATCTTGCCTTCTGCTTTACATTCTTTTACTCCTGGGGATACGGAGAATATGCAACTTACAGGTACAGTTTAAAATGACCAAGAGCAGTACCTCACTTTACTTCAACAAGTGATTTTATCTTCCTTCCCATTGTCTTTCCTAAAACTGTTGTACTCCAATGATTCCAAGCAGAGAAAAGATGTAGCCTAATCCATTTGGAACCCAATAAACCTTTCTATTGAATGATAACAGTTGCCCTTAATGCTCATTATAATGACTATCATGTATTAATAACTTACATAATTATCTCATACTACAAGTAGGTTTTTAACCTTTATTGTATGGATGAAGAGACCAAGCTTTCATCTATATAACTCAAACATAGTTCAGAGGTGGGGGTGGAGGGAGGCAGACTCAATGATTTAGTTGTTATTACAATGCCTATAAATATTAAATTTCTGCCTTAACTGACTCTAGCAACACTATACTACTCTTCTCAATAAAATTATTTCTCCAGACTAGTGTTTTGTTTGTGTTTGTGCTGGTCTAGGCTCCCTTGCTAGCTACAATGGTTAGTGGCTAGAGAAGATTAACAGATAATAACAATAATAATGGTGTCTTACATTGATTAACTCTTTTTTAGAGAGGGAAGTCAAGTTAATTGGGGTTAAGTGACTTGCCCAAGGTCACATAGCTAGTTAAATATCTGAGGTCTTATTTGAACTCAGGTCTTCCTGACTTCAGGGCTGGTGCTCTATTCACTGCACCACCAGGCTGTCCCAATATATTTTTTTAAAGTATTTTTCTTTGACATACTTTCACATATATCATCTCCTTTCATTACTATAATCCCCTTGAGGAAGAAAAGGATTGTTTATATTTCCCATTTTTTAGAAGAAGAAACTGAGTCAGAAAGCTCAATGACTTGCTCAAGGTAATAAACTAGTTAGTACTGCCTTTATTGCAAATGCTAGGCAAACATTATTCTTCTATGACTCTTTTTAAGTAACAGCCTTATTGATATCATTGATGCTAAGTAGTACTAGTAGTAGAATCATGGAAATCTAAGTATTCTCATTCTGAATGACTTTTTGCCAAACTTCAGTGGCATTTATATGATATTAAATCAAAGAATAGGAAAGTTACCTGAAAGCTAGATGATTCAATTCAAGATTTTGAAGAAATATTACATTTAAAATCAGGGTTAATTGGTCCTTCTTTCCTCTCATTTTTTTGAGGGATTAGAGATTTCATATTTATGAATCCAATATTGTAAAGAGTTTCCCACAAAGTCTATATTCCACAGTTACATTGCTGTGGACAATTGAAGGGGCAGGACCATTAGCCTGCTTAGTAATCAGTATCATACAATCACAGAATTGGATGCACCTCAAAGGCTATCTAACCCCTCTCCAAAATACAATATACCCAAGAAATGGTTATCCAATCTGTGTTTGAAGAACTTCATCAAGGAGAAATTCATTACTTCCAAAGGCAACCCATTTCACCTTTGGACATCTTCACTTACTAGAAAGTACAATATTATGCTCAAATAATATTTTTTATGTCCTCCTAGGGCCATTAAGAAAAAGTCCAATCCCTCTTCATCATGGCCACCTCTCAAGTAACTAAAGATAGCTATAATATCCCCACCCTGAAGTTTTCTCACTAGACCAAACATTCTTAGGTCCTTCAGCTGATCTTTATATGACATGATATTGAAGACCTTCACTATCTTGTGTGCCTTTCTCTGGACTGTCTTTGGTTTATCAATCTGAAAATACAGTCCTCAGAACTGAATGCATTATTTGAGATGATGCCTGACCAGTGCAAAACATTGTAGGATTATCACCGTTCTAGTCCTATACTCTGCCTTTCAATGCAGCCTTTGATGTTATGAGCTTTCATGGTTACTATAGAATGAGTTGGAAGAGAAAGCTTCATGGTGGAAGTGAAACAGAGAGAGGAAAGAAAGGGAGGGCACACAGAGAGTTGGAGATGAGAAAGAATTGCCTGGAAGGCAGCCCATATGAAGGCATGGAATCAAGAGATACAAGTATAACTTTTTTGGAAAAGGTAACAGTCCAATTTGGCTGGAATATATAATACATAAAGTCATGTAGAGCTTCCTTTCTAGTTAAGCTGTATAAAACCATCCTATACAATTATATCATCAGGGGCAGCTAGGTGGCACAATGAATAGAACACCAGCCCTGGAGTCAGGAGGACCTGAATTTAAATTCTGCCTCAGACACTTGAACTTAACTAGCTATGTGACCTTGGACAAGTCACTTAACCCCAATGCCTTGCCTTTTCTCCTTCAAAAAATCATATCACATTCTCAAGCCATTTCAATTATACTCAATATATACTATATATTAATTTCAAATATGAACAGAGCTTATGAAATAATGTTACTTTTTATATAAAGTTTTAGCCACAATATTTAAGTCAGTGTAACTAGAGGTGCAGATAAAAGATTGAAAGAAATTATTCTGCTTCTCTCACTTGGTTAACAATGTACCCTTCAAACTCCACTTCTTCTTTTTTTTTTGGAGGAGGAGGGAAGGCAAGGCAATTGGGGCTAAGTGACTTGCCCAAAGTCATACAGCTAGTTAAGTGTCAAGTGTCTGATGCCAGATTTGAACTCAGGTCCTCCTGACTTCAGGGCTGGTGCTCTATTCACTGTGCCACGTTGCTGCCCCAGACTTCTAGTTTTTCTTAAAGCAAAACTTCTTTGTCATTCTTCATTCTTGTGCATGCAAATTGCCTTGATAAATGTAGGATTTATGAAACATTACTGTTGGCTATTCATTTCTTAACTTTGATGCATTGAATTTCCCCAGTTCTAAGGACATAGACCTATCTACTTCAGTAATTCCTCCACATAGAGCCTCATTCTAATGTTCCTATAATTTTGACTTCTTCCAGGTCCAGTAGAGCTGTCTCAGAGTACTGGTCATCTGGTGACACCACCCATTTCTCCAGCAATGGTCAGCAGAGGAAGTGTCATCAACCAGGGGCCAATGGCTGGGAGACCTCCTAGTGTTGGTCAGGTGTTATCTGCTCAGTCCCACTGCTCATCATACTCAGAGCCCCTGTACCAGACTCTCTCACAAACAAACCAGAACTATTATGGCACCAGCCCCAGCTACCAAACTATGTTTCGAACCCAGACCCACCCACCTGCAGGAATCTACCACCACAGGGCTGAACACAGTCGGTTTATGGCCTTGAGTGAACAACAGCTTTCTCGAGACTACTTCGGTAACAGCTGTGCTGTGTCTCCATACAATGACAGATCACCTTCAAACTATGGACCATCCTCAACTATGCAGGATGCACACAGTATGCAGTTTCTAAATAATGGAAGTTTCAATTTCCTGAGTAATACAGGGGCTAATGGCTGCCAAGGATCATCATATCCTCCTAATGCACCTAACGGTATTGGGGAATTTTAAAGAACCTTCCTTTATTTTCTTATGCGGGTTTCATGCTCTGAGTAAGGTGAAGTACACACTTGTGTTTGTGTAACCAGAATGATTGAGTATAGCTCTACCTTTGCTGAGCCATGCAAATTTCTGGTGGCAGTTAATTTAGTTTGTCTCTTTCTTTGTCACCCATAAAGATCCATTCTAAGTGCTTTGGTTGGTTGACCTTGTTAGCTTTATAAGTATCACTTATCTAATCAAAGAAAAAAATGTTAAAACCCTGAGCAGGGGACCAAACCAGAAGTAGGAACCAAGAAGCAGCTTATCCACTGCTATTCACTGAAAAATGTTATGTCACTTAAAGTAATTCCTTAATGTTTAATAGTTGTAATGATTTTTTTTGGAAATAGTTGAGGATAGATATTATTCCCTAATTTTTCTCTTAGAAAATTATTACAATCAAATGGTTTGCTTAGGGATATGAAATAAGCCATTGAAGAGTTCCCTAATTTTCAGTGTGGTGTCCCATCCATAAACCATCTCATCTCCCAAGCTTATGCTATCCTTCCCTATTCTTCCCCTTAATACCTAACTTATGATAAATAATATGGAACCTCTGAAAAGCCAATGATATTTTTTTGTGGTAATATTTATTGCTATTTCTTGGAATGGTTCTAACCCACCCTCCCGTGACATTGACTTTGTAACATCTTGTGTCACTTGTTTCTGTTTCTGGCACATAATAAAATCTTTCATCTACTCATTCAACAAACACTGAACACCTATTATGTACAATCATTAGGTTAGATGTTTCAGGGCATTTGTAGATAATTGAGAGAGGATGTTAGCTCTTATGGGGCTTGTAATCTAGTGAACTTCATTTTGAGATTGCTTTATGAAATTCTTAATTTCTTAATACGTAAATGTTGCTCCTGTTAATGTTATCCAAGGGCACATCTGTGTATTAAGTAGGTACTCTCTCTAGGAACTACAGTAATGAGCCTGAGCCTTCTTTCTTCATACACCCAAGAATCCTCTTAATTTTAATGGGTGCTAGGAGGAATATCAGAGGCCAATTAAGTGTCTCCACTCTCCTTTTACCATTGAAGACATAGAAGCACAGTAAGGCTATGATTTGGCCAAGGAGTACAGGAAGTTTAAATGGTGTGGCCAAGGTCATAGAAATAAGTATCAGAGGCAGGATTTGAACATAGGCTCTCTTGCCTTGAGCCAGCACTACTTCTGTTTGCACATTACCACTGCTCCTGAGAATGCAGAGACCAAAGACTAAACCTATAGTGAAGCTAAATAGTAATAGCAATGTTGAAAAAAATTAGGGATCTTTATTTGTATGATGAATGAGTTTTCTACAATATTTGACAATTCCCCATCCACTCCATCTTCAAACAGGACTAAATGAACTTTGGAGCAAATTAATCTGTTGTCAAACTGTCACCCTTTTCTGTTAATAGGATATTACGGAAGCAATATAAACTACACAGAGTCTCATAGGCTTGGATCAATGGTAGATCAGCATGTGTCTGTTATCAGCAGCGTAAGCAGCATTCGCTCATTGCCCCCTTACAATGACATCCATGATCCCCTGAACATCTTAGATGATAGTAGTCAGAAACAAGCAAGCTCCTATTACACAGACACATCCTCTTCGGTCAGCTGTCGGACTCCAACAATAGGTAAGTATTTGAGCAGATTTTACACATACACACATTTATGTATTTTTTATTGGTGTTTATATTATATGTATGTATATGTGGGTGCATGTATTTGTTGTTGTTCAGTCATTTTCAGTCTTGTAGGACTTTTTGTGACCTCATTTGGAGTTTTCTTGGCAAAGCTCCTAGAGTGGTTTGCCATTTCCTTTTGTAGCTCATTTTATAGCTGAGGAAACTGAGTTAAATGGGGTTAAGAGACTTGCTTGTGGTCGCACATTTACTAAGTGTTCAAAGCCAGATTTAAACTCAGGTCTTCCTGATTCCAGACCTGGTGCTCTATCCACTGTGCCACAGCCTTTAATTTAAAATTGATAGATTGATGTCATAAATATGCTGGGGCATTTGGAGGAACCCCTCATTAGACAACATGTAGGCACTTCCCTGGAAGTCTACCTTTTCCCCTCAATTACCAAGGAAGACATTGGGTAAAAGACTAAATACTAGCAACGTTCATTATTGCTCTAGCATTTCCAGAGAAATAGTGCACCTGCCATCCTTAGAATACTGTCTGGGATCATCTTGTGCTTGGAAGTGGGAAGGAGGGGAGCTTGTGGAGTGGTCCCCTTTGTGCCTATGTCCCCTGTCATTGTCTGGTGAAGCTGTCAGTTTGCTCAGCAGGACAGCCAGAGCTGATATAATGACCAATTAAAACTGTCACTGACTGGTCTGATGCACATTAAGAGCTCAGCTAGCCAGTGAAAGAGGAAGAGGGACTAATCTCCTCCCATCAGCTCTACATTTTTACTTGTCCCATCACTATTTCTGGAGCCCATTAGCACAAAATTCCTACATTTGGCCCTTCTTCAGACCATCACAGGGGAAAAGGATGTTGACTCACAATCACTGAAAAAGAGAAAATCAGTAGTTATCCCACCTATTCAATCATTCAACAGTTTAACAGGAAGCACTTTTTGCTTTCCTGTGGCTGGCACAGATGAGCTCTGAGCAGTGTCTAGCAACTCATCTCCTGCTCTCTGCAAATGGTCATTGCTTCTAGATTACTTTAATGAAGCAGAAAATATCACTCTAGGAAGTTTCCTCATCAAGAGAGATGAAAATGTACAGTGTTGCCATTGTAACTGTTTGTTCTTTTGACATGTAGAGATAGTGGTATCTTTGATGGAATGTAAGTTGGGGGACATGCATCTGTATGCATTTGTAATGCAGGACCAGCCTGCAGGCAAAAAGGGTTTCATCAAGATGAGGAGAAACCAAGGAGGAGGCTAAGTAGTATAAAATAAAACAGGAATTCTTTTAACTTCTGTCCTCAATGCTTGCAGTTAATAGCCCAGCCATGGGAAATGCTAGGCAGGAAGCTGGAACTTGAAGGTTCCTTAGAGACCATCCAGTCTAGTCCCCTCTATTTCTCAGAGAAGTGAACTGAGCTGCCCAAGATAATAAGTAGCACAGCTGAAATTTCAATTCAAGTTTTCTGACTATAAATCTTACACTTATCACTATTCCAGAAATGTAATGAAAAAATTTGGTTAACGAGACAGCTGGTGTCACAGTGTATAGAGTATTGTACCTGGAGTCAGGAAGAGTTTAGATATGACCTTAGACACTTATTAGCTGTGTGTCTTTGGGCAAGACACTTAAACTCTGTTTACCTCAGTTTTCTCAAATGTAAAATGGGGATAATAATAGCATTTATTTCTCAGGATTATTATGAGGATCAGATGAAGTAATATCTGTGAAAGTATTTAGCCCTGTGCCTGGTACATTGTAGGTGCTGTATGTACATATATACATATACTTTAACATACACACACACACACACACACACACACATATATATATATACATACACACATATGCTTCTTCCCTTCCTCCAACTCAGCAGACACTTTTAAAATGCCTACTACGTGTAAAGCAATATATTAGATAATGGAAGGATAGGAGAAACAACTTGGGTATTTGGAGATTATAAAAAATGGTTCAAGGAAGACTATGTGGCTCAGTGAATAGAGCACTGGCCCTGGAGTGAGGAGGACCTGAGTTCAAATCCAGCCTCAGACACTTAACACTTACTAGTCACATGACCTTGGACAAGTCACTTAATTCCAATTGCCCTGCCTTCCCCCCTCCAAAAAGCAACAATAAAAAAAAAACGGTTCAAGAAGGAAACACTGAATTTTCTGTGGGAATTGGAGAAGAAATTAAATGAAGAAAACTAATATTAAATATTATGCTGTGATTTTAAACATAGATACCCATGCATTAGGAGACCTGTGTTTGAACCACTGACTCCAATGTTACTAGCTATATGACTGTGGGACAGTCACCCCACCTCTCTGTGCCTCAGTTTTACCATCTATAAAATGGGAATAGTAATACTTTTACTACATACTTCATAGGGTTATTGAGTTGAGTTATGTAAAATTTTAAATTTAATTTAGAAATATGAGTCATTACTGCAGAGCATGGCAGTTAAAGATGAAAAGAAAATGTGAGCAGCACCCACAGGTGGTGATTACTTTTTTTCCCCTCTTGCAGCCTCCAATATGTCAACAGCAATTCCTGCATCCTCGTCTCAGTGTATGTTTGGGACTTCTAGTCCATATCCAGCTCAGGAATCTCTGGACTCCCATGGAACAAATAGTAGAGAAATAGTGTCATCTTTGCCACCAATCAACACTGTCTTCATGGGAACGGCAGCTGGGGGGACCTAAGCCAGAGAATGTGGTCGGGTCCATTTGGAAACATTCCCAACACAACTGGTCCAAAGACCTTTATTCCCTCAGCTTTCTAAGAGAGGAGAGAAAATAGACTCTGCCGTAATTGAACTCTACTCTTGAAGTCACTTCATTGAGAAAGAATAAGAAAAAAAGAGATTGAATGATCTACCTACTCATCAGAAAACAGACAACTGCAAAGAGTACATTGCACATGAATCATTTGATATGAGTTCTTATTAATAGTTGTAGCTTCAAGCATCAGCAAACTAATAGAATTAGTAGGGATTTGGAAAAGCAAATATTTCCATTATGAAGAATTAACATTTCCCTTTCTAATTTATTGAAAATATATATGCTGCCACTGTTTTGTCTTTTCTTTCACTTCCTCCTCTTCTTTCTCCTTTATTTTTTTTAAGAGGAAAAGTTTATTTAAAGCCTATACACTGTCCTTTATTTATTAGGATCACAGAATCACTGTTTACGATCCCTTATTTGACAAATAGTCAAATGTATGTGTTCTACCTCCTATGGAAATGTTTACAGCATCGTTTTGATTCAATTCAGCCTTTGCCAAAGTTGCTTGACTTTCAAATCTCTTGTGCTTTTAGTAGGTTGGTTTCTGTTACATAAGGTTGACATTATCTATGTAACTGAATAGAGACCAATGCTTTCTATGTGTTTATAAGAAATGAAAAAGACAAGGAGCAATAAAAGAAGGAATGTAAGAAAGTATCTCAAAAGTTAAAATGTTTTGACATACTCTTTCTGTTTTCTGTCACGGATGGTACCATTTTTAGATGATGTAGCTTTGGGCTATTTTAGCAAATAGACATGTTTGAGGGCTAGGACCCATTCTGCAGTATATAAAGTAGAAGATGAGAGGAATCTGCAAAGTTCTATAAAAAATGTAAAGAGAGAAAAATAAAGCAAACCAAGCCTTTTTGGCTTGTTATCACCAGTAAACTAGAATCAACATATATGAAGTAGATGTTATAGAAACTCACGAAATTAGCTAAGATTTGAAAGTAATTTCTAATGGAAAGAGGTGTGGGAGTATATGGGCAATTCAAAGTTTTTAAAAAATAATTTTATTTATCTCATTATTTATACATTTTAAACACCTTGACTCATAATTTACATAATTTCATTTATTTTCCCTTTCCATATATCCTGGCAGAAAAGACAGCTGAGTAATCAGCAGAATCTGTTGGGAAATTCCCATTAACCTTCTGGTCTTCTGCTCTATTCTGCCCAATCTTTTTATAGAGCAATGAACCATGCCTTGTATTTACTATATAAAGGATGCGCACAAAACATAAGTTCCTGGCACAAATTATAAACACATTTGGTTACCCAAATTGCTAATTTCAAATTAATCTTTAATTTGTGTCAAGCCAGAGTTGTGCCCATTTTGAGGGGGGGTATTTCAAACTTGAAATTTCAGCAGTGTGAGGGATTTCTGGTGTGGAAAACACATCCATTGTTGCAGGTCAGTCTGTAACTAGTCTAAGAAAGTTGCCTGAAACATGGAGAGGTTAAATAACACTGTTACTTAAATGATTGTGTACATAGTGTCACAACTTGAACCCAGATCTTCATGTCTTCAAGACCAGACCTTTATCCACTGAACAACCCTGCCTGAAATTCTATATTCTAGTTACAGATTTGTATTAATCAGCAAACATTTATTGTGAGTCTACTGTATGCTTGGCATTGTGTTATAGAAAATACAGAAGTATGGGGTATGGCCCTTCTCTCCTCCTTTTCTGTCCCCCAAGGAATTCACAATCTAGATGAAGAGACAAGATAAGAAAGCAGTTTAATAGTGGAAAAGACCCTAGATTAGGAGTCCCTCATTCCAAGTCTATAGTTTGACCCTTAGCTGTATGACCTTGATCACTTAAGCTTCCTGGCTCTCAGTCGTATTTATAAAATAAATCTCCAAAATTCTATGAGTCTATGAGACTGATATGGGTGAAACTATGACAATGATCAAATTAGATGTCTAAATCCTACAATATGGTATCTTAAGTGTTGCTGTTGTCCTTCATTCTCAAAGAGGACCAATGACATCAGGAAGGTGATGTTTTGACTTGCAAGTAAATTGTATTTAAGTGAGGAAAAGCTGTGCAAAGTCATCTCCTCCAGACTCATCAAAGTCCAGTGCAAGACATAGGTCAGGACAACTGGCGATGGCTCTGGAGGCAGTGGGAGCCCTTGACCTTTTTAAGCTAAGATCTTTCCCAGGTCTCAGTTTGTCTGATGCAGTACCATTAGGTGCTATAGGAATTCAGAGCAGGAGATCAGTGAAGGTAGAAGTAGTTAGGAAAAGCTTTCTAGAATACATGACCCTTGAATTGGGTTGAAAGTCAGCCATTCAACACATTAAATGCTTATGTTTTATTGACCATCTTCTGTGGTAGTTATCATGAGAGATACATAGATGGATAAGACATGATACCTACCCTCAAGGAGTTTATAATCGAACAAATTTAGGAGAGTATAGAATTTACATGTTGGGAAACAGGCAATTGAAAGTTTGTTTGTTTTTAGAATACAAGGGTCATTAGGTAAATAATATTGAAGAAATATTAATATGGTGATGTCATTCAAGGTTTATTAGATATGCAGAGATTGAAATGAGGGAGACAAGCCAGGTTACTGGTATAGTAACTGAAGCACTTCCTGATTTCTTACACCAGCCCTAATCAGTTATTAGCACTTTCTCCCTCTTGGAAATACTTTGTAATTGAAGATGTACATGTTGTTTCATCCAAGTAGAATGTAATCTCCTTGAAGGCAGAGTATGTTTCATTTTTTTGTCTTTATAGGCCCGGTACCCAGGACAGTGCCTTGTGCAGAGTAAGACTTAATAAATATCTGTTGAATTGAATGAGGTTCTGTACTATGATGGAGACAG
This sequence comes from Pseudocheirus occidentalis, assembly GCA_028646575.1. Classification (NCBI taxonomy): domain Eukaryota; kingdom Metazoa; phylum Chordata; class Mammalia; order Diprotodontia; family Pseudocheiridae; genus Pseudocheirus; species Pseudocheirus occidentalis. The sequence goes on from CM053593.1 coordinate 277,340,666, forward strand.
GAGGAAGTAGAAAAGACAGATGTGAGACATTTCAAAGGAAAAATGGATTCAATTTGAAGGCTAATGAAAAAGGGTTAGTTAAATATGACAGTTCAATTGAACAAATATTTATTACACACCAGCTAGTTTCTATGTGCTGGAGATTAAAATAAAGATAAATATGACAATCTCTCCCTTGACGGAGTGAGCATGTAAGAAGAGGTAGCCCACTATACATATACAGCAACAAAGTGGAACACAGGGAAGAGGTGGGGGATGGAGGGAATCAAGCATTTATTGTCAGGCACTGTGCCAATATAAATATTATAATATTCCAAATATTATATTATTGGATTCTCATGACAACATGGGGAGGTAGGTGCTAGTATTATTCCCTTTTTACGGTTGAGGAAACTGAGACAAGCAGAGGTTAAGTCCAGGTCGCAAATGTCTGAAGTCAAACTTAAATTCAGGTCTTCCAGACTCTAGATCCTGTTCTCTGTCCATTGCATCCCTTAGCTTCTAAAAGAAGTACAAGGTGCTTTGGGAGATCCAATACCATTTGTGACTGGGGGGTGGGGAAGACAGAGGGAGATGGTAGCATCTGAGCTGGACCTTGAACAATGAATGGATTTCAGAAAGTACAAATGGGTGGTGGAACATTGTAGGCACAGGCATTGAGGCAGGATAGCACTGAACCTATATGAGGGACAGCAAACAATAGATGCTTAACGAATATTTGTTTGATGAATAGGAGTTAGAGAAATGAGGGGTGGAAGCTGGTTTGGGGATATTGGTGAAGGCAAGGAGAATGATAATGAATTCTATTTGAGACAGGATGAGTTAGAAGTGATGTTGGCACATCCAAGGAACTGGATTTCTTTTTTTGCTTTTTGGAGGGGGAAGGCAGGGCAATTGGGATTAAGTGACTGGCCCAAGGTCACACAACTAGTGTTAAGTGTCTGAGGCTGAATTTGAACTCAGGTCCTCCTGATTCCAGGGCTGGTGCTCTATTCACTATGCCATCTAGCCGCTCAAAGACACTGTATTTTGGGCAGATAGTAGTATAAACTGTCTAAAGCTGGGGAGAGAGTTTGGGACTGAAGATTTAGTTTGGGGAGTCAGCAGTATAGTCTACATAAGATGAGATTGTGGGAGTGGATGAAATCAATCTAGAGAGAGAAGCTAAGAATGAAGGATATAGTTTCAAAGCAGAGTGGGAAGAAGATCTAGTGATGAAATCAAATATATAATAATTATTCAACTATCTAAGCTGATCCAACATTTCAATAAGCATTCAATTTTTAAAACATTTCCTAAGCACCTACTAAGCATTTCCTAGGACACTAATGTGTGCTAGGTGCTGTATATACAAAACCAAAAATAAAATAATTCCTGTCTTCTAGGGGCTTATGTTCTACTGAGGGGAAATAACATGTAAGTAAAAAGATACAAGGTAATTGCATGCTAAAGTACGAATAACTAGAGAAATGACAGGAGAGGATGGGGACTTGGAAAGATCTTTTGTAGGAGGGAACAGTTGAACTGAGCTTTCATTTGAACTAGGAGTTCCAAAAGATGTGAGTAGAATTATAGACCTGGAGGGCAGCCTGTCCATAAGTCACAGAAGTGAGAGATGGAATATTAGGAATGTAAAGTACATGGGGAGGCAATATTAAACAAGTCTATCAAAATAGATTGGAACTAGCCTACAATGGGTTTTCAACGGTAAATAGAGAAATATAAGCTTTGTCCTAAGGACAATAGAGAGCCACCAAGCTTTTTGATTATGGGAATGAAATGGTCAAACCTATGTGGTAGGAATATCAATTTGGTAACTTGATTTAAGAGGGTAGAGAGTGGAGACAGGGAGAACAATCAGGAGGTTATCAGAGTTGTACAGTTGAAAGATCATTAGGGTCTGAATTAGGGAGGAGGCTGTGTTAGTGAACAGAAGATGATAAATGGGAGATATATGGAAATAGAATCAATAAGACTTGGATACTGATTGGTTATAGGGAGCGAGACAAGGGAAGAACTGAGTAGAACTCTGGGCTTTTGAATCTAGGTAACTGCAAAGATGGTGGTATCTTTCATAGGAATTGGGAAATTAGAAAGATGTATGAGTTTAGGATAAAAGGTAATGAATTCTTTTTTTCTCCTTGGTATATTGAGTTTAAGATGCCTAGAACACCAGATGGAGATGCTTGACTGAATTTAAAGAGAAAGACAAGTGCTGGATATGTAGATAAAAGAATAATCTTCATTGAGATGATAATTGAAACCACGGGAGTTGGTACAATGAGAGAGAAAGAGAGAGAGAAAGAGAGAGGGAGAGAGAGAGAGAGAGAGAGAGAGAGAGAGAGAGAGAGAGAGAGAGAGAGAGGAAGGGAAGGAGGGAGAAAGGGAGAAAGAGAAATTGAGATTGAGAGAAAAGAGTCCAGAATAATTTAGGGATACACCTTGACTCAGACTCAGATGATGATCTAATAAAAGAAACTGAGAAAAAATGGTTAGACAGGAAGGAAGACAACCAGAAAGGAGCACTGTTATAAAAATCTGAAAGGAGAAGGTATCTGTTAGGGGAATGGGGAGATGGGGTAGAAAGTGATCAACAGTGTCAAATGCTGCAAAGTCAAGAAGAATGAATAAAGTAAAGCACTGTGCCAGGCCCTGGAGATATAGAGACAAAATAATGAATTCCTACCCTCAAGGAGCTGTCATTCTACTGGAGTTTACATTCAGCCATGATAGGTAATATCATGATAGATAACAGATTCATTGGTGCAGTCATACATAACCCTTTATATAGGTAGCATATTTTGTGTGTAGAGGCAGTTGCAGAGGCAGACACATATAGAAAACTTGGGTTCACTGCCTCTGACACATATTTTATCAGTAGGGGTTGCTGTTGCTGAATCATTTTCAGTCATGTCCAACTATTTGAGGTCATATTTGGGGTTTTGTTGGCAAAGATACTGGAGTGTTTTGCCATTTTCTTCTCCAGCTCATTTTACAGATGAGGAAACTGAGGTAAAGTTAAGTGACTTATCCAAGGCCTTACAGCTAGTAAGTGTCTAAGGCCAGATTTGAACTCAAGAAGATGAGTCTTCCTTGCTCTAGACCAGTGGTTCTCAACCTGTGGGTTGTGACCCCTCTGGGGTTTGAATGACGCATTCACAGGGATCACCTAAGACCATCGGAAAACACATATTTTTGATGGTCTTAGAAACCAAGACACTGATTCTCTATTCGTCTGCATATGGGTGGGTCCGCCCACATGCAGATATGCCCACATATGAGTATTAAAGGGTTGCAGTATTAGGAAGGTTGAGAACCCTGCTCTAGACCCTATACTTTATTTACTGTACCACCTAGCTGCCTTGACTAGTAAGTGACAAGTCATTTGACTTCTAAGTGCCCCAGGCAATACTCTAGAACTATAAATTGCAAAGTAGTTGCCAATCTCTAACAGTAGAAACAAGTCTGCTTTGGTAGAAGAAGTTTCTATCATGGAGAATTCTTTATGTCAATTAAATCATAAATTCAATTCCCTCCCCCTAAGCCCCCCAAAAAACCCAACCCAAACAACATTATGCCCAGTTTTTAAATGAAGAAAACAGGCACAAAAGAGTTAAATAACCTTTCTAATGCCAAGTCAAATTCACATTCAATGTTAGAAATTAACATAGCTAGATTCTTATCTTATCAATAAATCCCTAGAATACACCATTTTCTGAATCACCATTTTGGCAGTTAGCTCAATAAAAATAAATGAACAGATAGTGTATCAAATTAGGTGTATCCTTCCTAAAGTTAAGAGACTATGAGACTAAAATTGGAAGGAGAAAGCCAGCAGAATCAATATGAGAGAACCGTAAGAAAGGATGAATCATACGCTTATCTTGTTCATCTCTCTGGCTCCAGAAATTGCTGCATTTATGTCATCAGAGACTGGGAGGTAGGAAAAAGAGAAGAATAGGGAGAAGTATTCTTAATATCATGTTGCAATGTGATTCACAGTCCTTAAAATGAAAAACGTTTTCTCAGACATTTCACTCCAAGTATCTACCTGAGTGCCTGTTATGTTATAAAAGGGACTCCTTCTTTGTCTTCACTTTATATGGACATAACAGTAGTAGCTTACTTACATCTTTTCCAGACCCCTAATCCATCCACCCTCCAACAAAAAGCCTTTCATATAAACTATACAGCTCATCAAAGCTTTAAAATGCGCTAACATTTTTGGGATATGCTGTATAAAGTTATTTATTATTACCCCTACAACGATTCCTAGAATTCTAGAATCCAAATATTTTAAAATTATTTTGATTTACCACCTCAATTTTGAAACATCCTCTACCTTTACATGTCACTTCAGTTATGGTGATTCAAGCTGGAAGAAGCCACCTAGTAACAGCCTGACCAAAGCTCAGAGAGAAAATCTCCTACTTCCCTATTGCCATTTCAAAGCAAACACTTGAATTTATAACTACACTCCTGGGGTTTTTCTGCCACCCTGGTACAAATGCAGTCATTCCTGATGCAGTTTATACTTGTGACATTTATTTTATCTTCCATTCTTTTTCTGGATCTTTACAATAACCCTGTGAGGCAGATATGGCCTTCATTTTCTTCATTTTCCTATGAGAAAATTGAGGCTTTAAAGCTGAAGTGAGTTACCAGTGATCCTATAGCTTATAAAGTGGTGGAACCGAACAAAAACCCTAGCTCTCTCTGACTTTATTCTTGTCCTATTAGCACTATGCCAATGAACTCCTTCAGGGAAATTCTGAATTTTAGTTGAATTTAGCAATGTACCAGTCATCTCATCTGATTCGCTCTTACTAGCAAATTTACTGAGAATATTTCCTATTCTTTTCACCAAATCATTAATAAAATTCTCAAGTTATCCCAGGTCAAAGAAATATCCCTCTAAAATGTCATTTTTCTGATCTCACATGACCTTTGGCCTAGTTCAGGCCCTTTTTGACTCTCACCCAGATTATAGTAATAGGTCCCTAATAGGTCTCCCTGCATCTAATTTCTCCCCTCTATGTTCCACCCTCCCCAGACCTCCAAAACAATTTCCTTGTAGCCTAGGGATAAAGTGCAAATTCTTACACTTAATACCTAAAACTTTCTGCAGTCTGGCCCCAACCCGTCTCTTTAAAGATTTCCTATGAATTTTCCATTCCAGTCATCATGGTTTATTTGCTATTTCCAGAATCTGCCCCCATGTCTTTACACCATCTCTTACACAAACCTACAATGAAACCCCTTGTTTCTTCTACCTCTTAGAATCACTCCTTCCTTCCTTCCTTCCTTC
>CM053593.1:277346473-277398576 GCA_028646575.1 Pseudocheirus occidentalis
GTTAAGTGACTTGTCCAAGGCCACACAGCTGGTAAGTCTGAGGTCGCATTTGAATTCAGATCCTCCTGACTCCAGGACCAGTGCTCTAGTCACTGTGCCACCTAGCAGCCCCAATGATGCCTCTTCTTATTAAGTGGGAGGACAGCAATGGGAGGCATAAAGGAGAAACTGGTGGTCTGAGGATTTACAGACTGATGAATAAAAGTAGATAACTTTGATAAAATACCCGAATGTTTTAAAATTCGATGAGTACACAGCTATTAAGTATCACAGGCATGATTTGACCTGTGTCTTTTTTTTTTTTTCCTAGTTTTGGACTATTTCTGCTATACAACACTGTCTCTTGATAGATCTTGGATTCCCATTGATTTTATTTGAGCCTTCTTATTTGTAGTTACACAGAAGGAACAAGCACCTCCATATTTTGTAGATGTAGGCCATATAGAAAAGAAGAAACAGCAACAACCCACAGTTTTCCTTAAAGTTAGTTCAAAGTGGTTGGTAATTTGCTCCCGGAGAATGTCTGTGAAAAGACTTTGGAATAAGTGAGTTCTAGAGCCAGAAGCGTCCATTCTGTCAAGAAGCAGATAGCCAATAGCAGTTGTTGGTTCTGTTTTCTTAGTTACAAGTTACATAAGCCCCTCAACTCTAGGATTGATAATTTATTATTTTTGTAGTGCAGTGAGAAGCAACGATTTTCATATAAATGTCACCAGAGAAGCCACGAACATCTACAAGGATCTGGATTCAAGAACTCTTTGGGGTTTTGAGGGAAAGGGTTAATACGTCTATTCAGGTGTGAGAATAAAGAGCAGAAAGAAAAGCAAACAACATTTATAGTCATCATGATTGACATCGGGCAGATTTTGTTCCTATGGGGAAGATAAAAGACAATGCATTTATACACACTGTTTCTATCCTATCTTATTCAATTATTGAATTCTAAATGAAACTCTCTAGTTTGTAAATGGCAGGGGACACCACCATAGTGCTCCATAAAATGTACCACGCAAGTAAAAATAGAATCCCTTTCAAAAGCCATATTTACTCCTTGATTACAAGAATATGCAATTGCCTAGAAGGATTGAGACTTAACACTCGAATAATTAGAATCTGAATTTGCTTTAAATCTGGCGACTCATCTTGATATTGATTTCTGTATAAAATGATGGCTTACTTTTCTCTTGTTTATATAAAAGTTTTTCTTTGCTTGTCAACAACATCCCTGACAGAAAATATCTCCTAGTGTTTATTGATAGAGTCTTTTTTAATTCTCTAAGTATAAAAATTGAGTTCTCTTTATTAGTCAAATTGACTTGCTCTACATAGAATATGATTCTGATTGGACAAGTCTTTCATATGTTATCGAAATTTCTGTTCCACAAATTCTGCTTTTTCTGAAATGTGAATGACAGCACTGAGCTCTAAGAGGTCAGTAGCCTTCAGTTTTTTTTTTTGGAGGGCAGTTGGGGTTAAGTGACTTGCTCAAGGTCACACGGCTAGTTTTTATGTGCGTGTTAAGTTTTTATGTGTGTGTTAAGCGTCTGAGGCCGGATTTGAACTCAGGTACTCCTGACTCTAGGGCCGGTGCTCTATTCACTGCGCCACCTAGCCTCCCCAGCCTTCAGTTTTGAAACCATGAAACTAGGAGTAAAAAAAAAAAGAACACATACCCCTAATGTGTGCATATTTATGTATTTGTAAGTAACATGCATATATTATTGTGTTAATAATCATGTTTATAAAGCATACAAAGCAGACATTTTAGAAAAGATGCAGTAAAGATGACATGATATTTGGTATTAGAGGAGCAACATGATTTATCTGTTTTATTAATTCAAAAAACAGCTCATAGTTTTATTAATTGAATCCACTTTTTTACTTTTGTTTTTACTTTTGTTAATTTTATCTTTGATTTTCAAAATTTCTATTTTGATAGTTGATTTTTTTTGATGTATTGCTTTTCTAGGCATTTTAAAAATGTGCATGCCTAATTCATTAATCTATTTTTTCTTTCCTTTGTTAATAAACATGTTTAGAGATTTTTTAAAAAATCCTTTAAAAACTACTTTGGGGGTGACTAGGTGGTGGTACAGTGAATAGAGCACTGGCCCTGGAGTCAAGAGGACCTGAGCTCAAATCCAGCCTGAGGCACTTAATGCTTACTGTGTGACCTTGGGCAAGTCATTTAACCCCAATTGCCCTGCTTTCCCCCCTCCAAAAAACCCCCAAAACCCTACTTTGGCTAAATCCCAAAAGTTTTGGTATATCATCTCATTGTCATTATATAAATTATGAAATTCTCTATTGTTTCTACCAGTTGTTCTTTGAATCATCATTATTTTGCAATTACATTTAGTCTCTAAATTTGAATTTTTTCTCCAAGAATGCTTTATTAATTAAAAATTTAATAGTGTAGTGATTAGAAGCTGTGTTTAGTAGTTCTGCTTTTCTGCATGTTTATGAAATTATTTTACTCTATCATATAGTCAATTTTTGTAAAGGTGCCTTACATAACTGAAACAGATCCGGACTTCAGAAAAATCACTTTGGCAATTATGTGAAGGACAGATCCTATAAAAGGGTGAAATCTAAGGCACAGAGACCGATTAGGAGATTGTAGCCCAGGACACAATGGAAAAAGTTCTGGACTTACGTGGTGACTATATGAGTAGGAAAGAATGGACTAATGTGAAAAGTATGGTTAAGGCTGAAATGATAAAACTTGGGAACTAATTGAAAATGTTGGAGGAGGGAAAATAGGCAAGGTCATGTCTAGGTTGCACACCTAGATGACTAGAAAGATAGTGGTGCCCTCACTAGAAATAGTAAACAAGAAAATAAATAAAATAATTAATTAAAAAAACAAAGAAACAGAGATGTTCAAAAGAGGGGTGGGTTTGGGAGGAAAGGTAATTAATTCTGTTTTAGATGCGTTACGTTGGAAACGTCTACAGCAGTGGTTCTCAACCTTCCTAATGCAGCCACCCTTTAATACTTGTATGTGGGCCTATCTGCATGTGGGTGGACCAGTCTGGAGATGGATAGAGGAGTGGTGTCTTGGTTCCTAAGATCATTGGAAATATGTATTTTCCGATGGTCTTAGGCGACCCCTGTGACCCCTGTGAAAGGGTCATTTGAACCCCAAAGGGGTCACAACCCACAGGTTGAGAACCACTGGTTTACAAGCTCTCAAGTTTGAAATGCACAACAGGCAGCTGGTGATTCAGAACTGATGTTCAGGAGAGAGACTAGCTGGATATATAGATCTAAGAGGAGGGAACCTGAGATGGAATGTAATCTTTTATCTTCTGACTGATTAATTAGACATCCCTCTGGAGTCAGTATATGTCCCCTTGGGGGCCATTTTACATCTCCTTACTTAGGGGAGCACTGCTCTAGGCAATTTCTTTCCATTGTGGTACAAGAGTGGTAGTGACAGGTAACCAGGGCCTCTAAAATATTACTGAAGGACTCTCTATTTATATCCTGGGACCTGGTTTCTAGAAGCTCTGGGACATTCACTGTTCACCCAAACCCCATAAAATGCACTTGCATCACTGCTGAAAAAGATGTTACTACTCTATCCATTTGCTTAGTATTTATTGTCTGTATATTCATAAATGATTATTTTGTTGTTAATCTTGGACTTCATATTATCACTCTTGGACTTCAGGTCCTAGAGATCAGCTACTGGGTCTCTACTGTACCTTATTGCAAACACATATCTGTATATATCTACATCTATATATTATATATGTTATATATTTATGTAAAAATATATAACATATATATATACACAGATATAGTCATATATATATATATATATATATATTCTACAGAGGAGAAGGCTGGACTTGCAATCAGGAAGATTAGAGTTGGGATTCTGCCTTCAAAACTTAAGTGACCCTCCCTGGACAAGTCATTTTATCTCTATCTGCCTTAGTTTCCTTATCCTGAGTACTTATCTCACAGGACTGTGGTAAGTAAAATATTTTCCAAGCCTTAAATTCCTATATAATGGGCAGCTATACACATATAATATGAATGAGATATGGTGATAATTTAATACATTATCAATATGTAGGAGTAGGAAGGACTGGAGAAAGTTGTTAAAAACAAGCAAAATATCTTTTGGAGGTAGATTTTTGGTAACACGGAAAGACTGGATCATTTCCCTGATGTTATAGTTAAAACATCTGGAATCTGCTCTTTCTGTGACATATCACAGAAATTAAAAGAATTCATTTCATATATTTTTCTTTTAATGCTGCACAGAAAAGTGCCTGAAAGATCTGGGATTTCATCAGCCTCCTCCACGTGATCCAAACTTGCTACCATCAGTCATAGTAGATAAGTGTTAGGGGGCTGCCTGAGTCACAGAGAAGTGACTTGTCTATACTCCTGTCCCTAGTAAGTGTCAAAGGCAGGATTTCAACCTGTTTCCTGATCCCAACCCCCAAATTTGATCTGCTGTACTATACTACCTTTTAACTAGTATCATACACCAGACTGAACTTATTCATTAATGAGTTTTATACACACACACACACACACACACACACACACATATATATATATATATATATATTTTGGAGAACAATTGGGGTTAAGTGACTTACCCAAAGTCATGAAGCTAGTAAATGTGTCAAGTGTCTGAGGTCAGATTTGAACTCAGGTCCTCCTGACTCCAGGGCCGGTGCTCTATTCACTGTGCCACCTAGCTGCCCCTTATTTATACATTTTTAAAAGATTTGTTAAGCAAAATTATTCTCCGTAGTTCACAAAACTCTGAAAATCTAATTCCCTGCTTCCTCTAATGGGTAAAAATACTGCAAATCCTTTATTACTTCACACACTTAGTCATATATAGACTTTGCCTATATATCTATATTTGTATGTCTGTGTAAATGAATTTTTCACCTTTTTGAAGGAAGCATATATGTATATGTGTGTGTATATATGCACATCCATCTATCTAGATCTATCATTTATCTATCTTTTTAAGCTGAAAGCATTGAGATAGTGTGTGAAATACTTTAAATAAAATTTCTTATATGTTGACTTGATTGATTTATCCCTGAAGCTGAAGACAGCTGAAGGTGAAGAAAAGGTCAGTCTAGGTTTTTTCAGTGTAATGAGAAGACCTGCCTTAAAAAAAGATATTTTAGTGACTCCCAAAAAGACTTGGGTATAGAGAACATTTTAAAAAGTGAAAAATTAACTACTCAAAATGATATCTGTTCTTAAGTAAAGAGAAACCATTGTTTTGATTAGCTGAAAACAAGGGTGGTGTTCTCACCAATCAATAGTTAGAATAAGGGTCAGAGATTTATAGCCTTCAAGCATCTTTAAACACACAGAGGCAAATACAAGTTTCGTGATAGATTTGTTAATCAGGATTTGTCATTTGGTACTGTGTACTCTAGCTTATTAATGCCTTAGGTATATGAGTTCTAAGGGGAAAACCTAACCATATTTCTATATTTAATGTTCAAAGTAACACATATTGTTGATTCTGAATTTTAAATGTATTAAAAGTCAAATCTCAATTTTCTTGTTCTGTGCACTTATCCTTCATGGTATGGACACATGCCCACCTGGAACACTCATAAGGAAACTTCACCTAAGAACCAGGCTTAAGGGTGGTCTCCTGATGCACCCATTGACAGTAATCTGAATTTTGTGTTGCTTAGGGGATTCTTTTCATTTTATTTATCATTTCTATAGGTTTTTTTTCAGTTTCCAATTTGTTTCTCCTCTAGTTTTTAATATCCCCTACCTTGTGCTTATTTTGTATTTATTTACTAGGTTTCTATTTTTAAAAAAATGTGTATGCAATTCATTAAACTTTTCTTTTTCTATTTTCTTTATTTCTATATTTGTAAGGATATGATTTCCCCCTTGAGATCTCCTTTAACTGCAACCCAGAAATTTGCTGTATTTTTACTTCTTTATAATTTTCTTTAACATGATTTTTATTTGTTTCTATAATTTGTTCTTTGGCCCACTCATTATTTAGTATTTTACTATTGTTTCCACTTGGATCTGTGTCTTCTCTTTGTGCTCCTGAAACTGATTACTATTTTTGTTGCATTATAATCTGTAAAAGATATGTTTATATTTCTGCCTTTTAATATTTCTTTGCAATATCTCTGTGCTAATACATGGTCAATTTTTTAAAAGCTCATCTAGTGCCAAGAAAACCACTAAATTAATCTCTTCAGTTATTTTTGCTTAATCTATATATATATATTTGCTTTTTGGAGGGCAGTTGGGGCTAAGTGACTTGCCCAAAGTCACATGGCTAGTTTTTGTGTTAAGTGTCTGAGGCCGGATTTGAACTCAGGTCCTCCTGACTCCAGGGCCAGTGCTCTATTCACCGCACCACCTAGCCACCCCTGCTTAATCTATTTTTAAAGCAATCCTATTCTTACCAGCTCTCTTCATCTCATCCTTAGTTTACCTCTCATTTGTAACCTCTTTCCCTGGTTTTAGAGTTTTACTTAGTTTATTAGTTCCATTCTATTTCTTCCTTTTATCTGCTTACTTAATTCCTCTCCAGTTTTATCTTTCTTAGTAAAAGAGTCAAGTAAAACCTCTCCACTTCTGCTTCATTTTGTTTTATTAGCTTTAGAAAACTTCATTTTTGTATACTTTTTTCCTAGAAGGCTTTCTTTCCTTGACTTTCTTCGTTATTGCTCTTTTCTATCCATTCTAGACTTTTGTTCTTTGATTCATTACTATTATACTTATTTAGACCTCCTTTAGTCTCTGTTCTGTTTAAAAAAAATTTCTGTGTTATATCTTGTAGATTTTTCCTTCCCTCCCCCTATTTCTGTTGTGCCTTACTCTCAAAAATATCAATTACTGTAGACTATAGAGAAGATATTTTCCTCTAATAGGAATTTTCCTACATCCTGGATTAGGCAGTTCATTATCACTGCTGCGTTCCTCATGGCCATTTCTCCCCCATTTGCCATGGAATCTCCACCACTGATTCATGCCCTCCCACTCCCATATGAGTTAGTTGCTCCCAGGGGCTCTGATTCTCCTTCTGAGGCACGATGTGGGTTCTCTCTAAGCATCAAATCTTTGCAGATTATACCCACTGTGAAGTATCCATCTCTTTTTGTAGAATCTCTCCCACTGGAGTGACTGGTAGTCTCTCATCATTGAAACAAGTTTTCTCCCTTTCTTTGCAGCCTCAATCCCTTCCTATGCCTCCCCACCCATTCTCCTGTAGGTTCTCTTCTAGAGAAAATACAGGTGTTATTTTACCTTAATGGTTAGCCTTTTACTGGATAACTGTACATCACATATTCCCCCTATCTTCTTCTTTCCTTCTCCCTTTTATGTACCTTCTTATTCTTAGTATAGGCCCACAAAAATATTGATTCACCGATAGGCCAGGCGTTATAAGGTTTGGTCCATGATATTTCAGGCCCATTTTTCAACTACCATTTATATTTGACTTTTTTTTTTCCAACTCTGTGTCCTTTTATTTTCAGGATAGGTCAATTTGGGCTGCATTTTGAGCACCTATAATCTTTAGAAGATGTTATTCCATTTCCTTACGCAATTTTCTGATGGGTACCTAATAGTCTTGAGTTAATCAAATCTCCTTTCCTTTATATTTAAAGATCTTTTTCCTGGTCACTTGCAGAATGTGTTGTTGTCATTGGAGGTATTTAATTTTACCACTGTGTGTCTTGGAGTTTGTAGTGTAAGGAGTTTTCCCCCATCGCTTATCTCTTTTTATTAGCTCTTTGTTTTCTGTGCCCAGAAGTTCTGAGTATTGTCTTGTATTATTTCTAACATTATGGTCTTTACATTTTTTGACTTCTTGTGTTCTTCTGGGAGACCTTTAATCTCAAGTTGTCTCTGTGCATCCTACTTTTGAGACCCATATGTTTGACTTGTATGGTGATCATGTTTTCTTTAAATGTTTTTGCCTTTTTTTCTCTTTTCCAGATTGTCCTTCACTTTCCATGAATTTGCATTCCCAGTTATCCTCTCTTTTGTTTCTATGGTTGAGAGTTGCCACATGAATTCAAGTTTTTCTACTCAACAGATTATTTCTGCTGTGCAAACTATAAGTCCTACTTTCATAATTTTCATTTTTCTTTTAAACTATTCAGGAATGTCCTGCTGTGGTCTTATGATCTTTTAGGAACCTTCTGGGTCCTGTGCCTCATCAGACATTGATCCACTTTCCTTTGTCTTACAATATTTATTCATAGATATCCAGACTCTCTTAGCGGATCTCTTCTGTTATTAATATCTTCCTTGTTAGTTTATCTGCTTATGCTCAGGATCTTTAACTGAAGTTCTTTCCTCCTGAGATCTTCGATATTTTAAGGTTTTTTCCCCTTATAATCTTCTATCGATCATTTTCTGATTTCTTCACTTTTGATACCTGTTTTACTGGGGTTACTGTTTTTTTTCTGTTGTTAGCTCACTGAATTTTCACTTTGTTTGGGTTCTGGTGTCCTAGATCATAGAGACACCTGAACTTACATTTTCTCTAGCCTATATTTTCTATTTTGGAGAAGTTTGAGAGGTATTGATGATCAGAGAAAAATCTTTATTTCTCTATGCAATTGGCCCCATGATCCAGGAGTTTAATATGGAATTAAAATAATTACATCTAGAAAACCAAATCCTGTCTCTATTTTCCAATAGATGGCAGTGACAAGAGAAAGTGAGATGTGTAGGTTGATGGTCTATGACATCACAGACCTGTGAAAGGAGATGGTAAAATGAAACCTCTTTGCTCCTGGAAAATATGTGATAAAAATGAATGTTATTCAGTTTCCCTTCCTTTTTTTTTTTTTTTTTGCTTTTTGGAGGGCAATTGGGGTTAAGTGACTTGCCCAAAGTCACATAGCTAGTAAGTGTTAAGTGTCTGAGGATGGATTTGAACTCAGGTCCTCCTGACTCCAGGGCCAGTACTCTATTCACTGTGCCACCCAGTTGCCCCCAAACTCTTGCATTAGATGATCTTTTTTTTTTCCTTTTTGGAGGGGGGAAGGCAGGGCAATTGGAGTTAAATGACTTGCTTAACTCACAAGTAACTCACATGGCTAGTGAGTATTAAGTGTCTGAGGCCAGATTTGAACTCAAGTCAGGGCCAGTGCTCTATTTACTGTGCCACCTGTCTGCCCCCTTTCCTTTCTTCTTTTCACTGAATCAAACTAGTTTGTTGTTTTTCCCATTAAAAAAATCCATTTTATGAAACACAGTTTGTTTACTTTAATGATGATTTATCATTAGAAACATGTAACTGAAAAGCATTTCAATCTTTCATAATTGCATAAAAGGCAGCATGTTTTCCTTTGGTCCTCACCTCATTTCATGTATATTTAATGTTATATATATATATATCATAATTATATATAATTATATATATATTTATATTATTATATAATATATATATATTATATATATCATAATGCTATCATCATAGTATCAGAGACGAAAAGATGGAAGGGAACTCAGAGGTACACTAATTCAAATCCTAAAATTTTACAGATGAGTAAATGCGCCTCAGAACTGAGAGTAACTTGTCTGTGGTTACACAAGTATTCAATGTCAGGGCTAGAACTTGAAGTCAGTTCCTTTGGCCCCCAATCTTTTTTGTTTTTAGAAACAAATTTAGTACCACAATTTAAAATCTCTTTCAAATCTAGTTACATGTAAAGAAGCTACCAAACCCAGTTACAAGAAGTTTTTAAAAGCCCCAAGACACTAGTGTCAGATAATCTCAAGATGCTTATTTAGGGTGTAAACAATGATACTTTGGGGGTGGAGAACAGGAGGTATTGGGACAAAATCAAGAGGAATACCCCTTCTATGTCTCAAAAACATGGAATAGTCCAAAGAGTGCTGGAATTAGAAGAAAGAGAGCTGAGTTTAAACTCTGCCTTAACCACTTGGTAGCTGTATGACCATGAACTTCACTTTTCCTATCTGAGCTCCAGTTTCTTCTCCTTTAAACACTGACTCAACCTGATATATTTCTCAGGATTGTTGAGACAAAAATGCTTTGAAAACCTTCAAGTGCTATGGAAATGTGAGTTATTATTATACATGGTAACAAGAGTAGCTCTTGGGAGCAGAGGGAGGAAGCTGGTCCTCATACTTTTTTTTTTTTTGGAAATCTGCCTCATTTCAAGGTGGTGGGAGAAAAACCTCACCCTCAGATAAGCAGGACATAAAGAACATGGAAAGAGAACACAGCTACAGAAACATGAAGACACATGCACATACACAAACCTATGAGCCCCAAATTAGTGTCAGTTAGTAACTTTGGGAACTTTTCCCACTTCTTTATTTGATATTTGTATTTTTTAAATATTTAAAAATTAGAAAGGATTTTTTTTAGGGCTAGGGTGTATGTGTATCTATTTGGTAGAAATGAACATCCAGTAAGAAAAAAAAAGATAGTTTAATAAATATTTTTCTGAGTATATAAAAATAGAAAACTATACAGTGTGTATTATATAAACATACATGTACATACACACATTCATATGTAATCATCACTTCAGTATTTTTCCCCTGGGATTTTCTTGCTGATGCTATCAATACAAAATAGAATCAATTCTTTCCATGTCATATGAGACAACAGTCACCAAGGAAGATTTACAGGATGTTGAAAAGGAAACAAATCATTTCACAGAGACTGTAACTTCCTTTGTATTTTTGGTCAAGGTAGGAGTACTAGGGACATGTTTGATAAATGAGCAAGATTAATGAAAATGTTTATAGAAAAATCATTAGTTTTAATGGCACTGAAATCACTCAGAGCATTAGCTTTCTACACAGAGGAGGGGTCCTGTTGGAAGAGTGCTGAATCAGTGGAAATTCTTGGCCTGTCTCCACATTTGCTTTTGTTCCAATGTGATATTGCAAGGGGAAGCAAGTAGGTCTTTATGACTGCTGGCCATCAAACTTATGAGACAGATATAAAAAGTACCACATAGTGTGAAACATAGGCCAATGTAGACCAGGATTAGACTAAGGTCTAGAAAGTACACCTGTTTAATAATATTGGAGCTCAATGAATGTTAATGTAACAGGGCATTCCTGGGCTAGGACATGTTAAAGTGTGAACTATGTTGTTCTTGGGGAGACTAGGGATCATAGATTCAGTGCTGTAATTGACCTAAGATACAATTATGTCCAATCTCCCTTTTAACAGACGAAGAAATTCAACCCAATAAAGATTAAATATCTTCCCCAAGAACATACAGTTCACTAAGTGGCAGAATGGTGATCTCGGCCTGGAGTCAGGAAGACTCATCTTTCTGAATTCAAATCTGGCCTCAGATACTGACTAGCTGTGTGACCCTGGGCAACACACTTAAACCTGTTTGCCTCAGTTTCCTCATCTATAAAATGAACTGGAGAAGGAAATGGCAAGCCACTCCAGTATCTTTGCCAAGAAAACTCCAAACAGAGCCTCAGAGAGTCAGATACAGCTGAAATATGACTGAACAAACAACTGGAGATTCCAAACCAGGTCCTCTGCCCTTATTCCAGCACTTAGTCCACAGTACCACGTTGCTTATTGTTCTGGACTGATAACGAAGTTTATATGCTTGAGCTGGCCATTGAACTTGCATTTTAAAATATAGAAGCATTTTTTTTTATTCTGGAAGAGTTAGTCATACTGAAGATGTGTCTTTCCATTTGGGAAATGATGAGTTAAATGATCAGCGCTAGAAAGAACAACTATGTCTAATAGCCATGTCTTTAACACATTGAGGCCTCTTTTAAAACATTAAACATAACTAACATAATGGTAGTACTCTACATACAATAGCATCAAAGGATCACGGCCTGAGAATGTTTTATATACTTATTATATAGTTACCATATTATATTATTTATATATACTATGGTTTTATGTTACATAATAATATATTGAGTACCAAATAATTAAATATAAATATATATAATATATACAAAATACCATTTTATATACTTATTTTTTAAGGTTAACACATATTTAGACAGCTTAAATATAGTTCCAATAGAAATACTCTGCGAAAAGCAGCAATGGTCATATAATGTGTTCTCTCATCCAAACACTCACTGGGATATTTCAAATCCTTTCATTTTATAAAAATTTTATTGGTATACATATTTCTTATCTACCTTTTGATCTATGATCTCAAGTAGACACACTAAAACTTTTTTCCTCCGATGGCAGGAATTTCAAACCCCACTTTATCTGTCATTGCTATTATAAATCTCTGGTTGGTCTAAAATATTTAAGCCTAGGTATTTATTGAAGTAGGAAGATACTGAAAACTTTTCTGGGTCAATCTTATTACATAGTTTCAAGCGAAGAAGACCTGGTCCTGAATGATTTTCATCGTCAGAGAAGGAAAGTCACTATAATGGTAGTCCAATGATAGCAATAAGATTGCTAGGTCATATGGTAGACAGAGTACCAAGCCTCAGGTTAGAAAGACTCATCTTCATGAGTTCAAATCTGGCCTCAGACACTTAGTAGCTAAACTAGCAAACCACTCTGGTATCCTTGCCAAGAAAACCTCAAATGGGCTCATAAGGAGTCAGACAAGGCAGAAAATTCCCTGGCCATTTTTGCATGATCTATGGATAAACATTTCAGCAGGAATTAGTTATTATTCAGTTGTTTTTTCAGTCACCTCATTCTTTGTGACCCCATTTGGGATTTTCTTGGCAAAGATACTGGAGTGGTTTGCTATTTCCTTCTCCAGCTCATTTTACAGGTGAGGAGACTGAGACAAACTGGGTTAAGCAACTTGCCAAGAGTCACATAGCTCATTTTACAGATGCTGAAATTGACACAGTTAAACGACTTCCCCAGGGTCACACATCTAGTAAATGTTTAAAGTCAGATTTAAACTCACAAAGATGAGTCTTCCTGACTCCAAGAACCGAGGCAAACATGGTTAAGTGACTTGCTAAGGGTCACACAGCTAGTAAGTATCTGAGGGTGAATTTGAACTCAGGTCATCCTAACTACAAGACCAGAACTCTATCCACTACAGCACCTAGCCACAGCATTTTCAGTCTCAAGACCACGTGTAAACCAATTTGGCATAACTTCAGGGGGGCATCTGAAGGATGGGTCCTCTAATCAGTAAGGAGGTTTGATATCATGATATCCTGCGTCTATTCCTTCCGACCCCTGTCTCTTGCTGCAATGTTCCGTTTTTCAAACCCACACCCTTCAACAGGAGCTGCCACAGGACCTCCCTGTGTAGCTTCCCATTTCGATTCTTCCACCCTTCATGCCTAATAAAGAACAGGGGACTAGATGACAGAGAATAAGCACAAGAAGGCTAAAGGAAACACTCATAAGTAATAGTTTATAATAATAAGCTACTTAGAGGGGTTAAAAGATTCTTAAATTTTGTTTTCTTTCAACAGAATAACCAAAAATAAAGGAAGAAGACAGGGAAGGAAGGTAGGGAGGGAAGGAGGGAGTGAGGGAAGGAAGGATTAAAGAGAAGAGAGGGAGAGGAAAGCCCATAATCATCACGTGATTTTGTTCCCAACTCAAAGGAAGCCTATGTGAAAGCATTCTTGCCCCAAAGAAATGCTTTGGAAATGTTATATTTGGTGGAGATATTCAGTGGTCAGCTCTGCAGTCCATGTTTGTGTAAAGGCAGGTATTAATTAACCAGGAATGTGCCAACTTGTAAGCCTTATAACACAAAGAACACAAAGGTGTACCTTTCTGACCTCTTGGTGCCTCCTTCTATCTGTTTCTGATTCCAGAGTTTATCCTCAATTAAAGATGACCAGCACTTTCTTCCCTTTAACTATCTATTCCTCTTTTCCCATTCCCTCTTTAGGATTGCTTGCCCTTGTGAGATTTACAGCTGGGACCACAATTCTTTCCTTCTAAACAGGTCAAGGATTAGCAGCTGCTCAATTCAAATAGGATATGTAGGAAACCTGTATCCACACAATCAAGTCCCCAACCAATTAGTCAGCCAATAAAATTGAGCAATAACATGGAATAGAAAGAACAATGGATCTTCCGTTAGAGAATCTGGATTCAAATCCTAACTTTTATTTACTAGTTTTCTGACCTTGGAAAAGTCATCCAGTCTTTCTAAATTTCAATCTCCTAATCTATGAAATTATAGCATTAGACTAGAAGATTTCTAAGACCTCTTCTAAGTCTGAATATATAATTTATGCGTCTAGCAACATAGAGGGTGTCTCCAAAATCTTAGTGTAGTTTGTTTCCAAAATCTTAGTGTAGTTTTAAAACTTAGTAGCTTAGTAGCTTTAAAACTGCACTAAGACTTTTGGAACATCATGTATAAGGTGCTAGAGGGGAGGGACAGAAGCGCGAGTTCTGTCCTCAGAGTTCACAATTTACATGAGAAGGGAAAATTAACTCCCACAAAGCAATGAGCGTAACAGACTGCTAGAGAATAAAGCACTGACTAAGTGCAATAGGAATTAAAGGGGAAACTTCCCCCCTCCCATCCATAACAGTCACAGATGGGTTGTGTTAACGTACAGTTCCATGAGACTAGCAGTCATGCAGGTCTGATTTTTCTTGAAATTGACATTACATAAATTATGCATTCACTTTGAAGAAACTAGCTGGCCCCTTTTCTGTCTACCCTACAGTATTATATTTTTATTGGCAGCATATAAAAGTGTAAACAGTGGTTTTACATACTTTACTCTCTTAAGCACTAAGGAGCAGAGTAGCAGGAAAGACAGTGGGCATTTGATAGGTGTCTTCAGGTTTGAAGGGATATCATAAAGTTGAAGGTTCAGACTTGGCCTGTTCATCCTTAGTTGGCAGAAACTAGAATGAGTGGAAATTTTAAAGCAATAAAGCAATTCCCTTTATGTAAGGAATCCGACAATTCGAGCTATTCCAAAGGGAAATTGGCTGCCCAGGAGAATAGTGGGTTTGCCCTCACTAGAGGTCAAGCCAAGGCAATAGAAAACTTTGTCGGGCTGCAGGGGTGAGTTCTGTTCAATGAGAATTTTATTAGCTTTTGTTCTGTCATTTTCCAATCGTACCCAATCATTTTTGACTGTGTTTGGGATTTTCTTGGCAAAGATACTGGAGTGGTTCACCATTTCGTTCTCCAACTCATTTTATAGATGAACGAACTGAAACAAATGGGGTTGTAGTAAGTGTCTGAGGCCAGATTTGAACTCAGAAAGATGAATCTTCCTGACTCCAGGGCCAGCACTCTATTGACCACGCCCCTTTTAATAGCTTCAAATTTATTAAATCTTCTGGGACACCTTAAATAGTTACGACTCAGTAATCTCTGAGATCCCTTCCACTTGTGAGATTTTCTAAAGGAACTCTACTAAGTAGACTACATAGTGATATAATTCCCTGAAGAGAGGTTTCGGCTTGCCTGTGTCCCAAAAGAGGTCCAAAACTCCAAAGGGAGATGTATCCCTGGAGAAGAGTAGAAGTGTTTGAAAAATTGACCTTTACTTAATGGCATTTCCTGAGAAGGGAATTTCTTTTAACTCTAACTATCAGCTCATAGATCTCAATAGTGGGAGGCATGTTCCACCACAGCTCAAATGGACGATATTGAATTGTGAAGCCCTAAGGGACTAGGCACCTGGGCCCATTAGACAGAGGAATCTTCTGATCTAATTCTGGCATTATTATAAGCAAAAAAACTACTTAAGAGTGGCAGTAATAATAGTAATATCTATCATTTGTATAGCACTTCAAGGTTTGCAAAGTGCTTTACAGATATTATCTCATTTGACCCTTGAAATGACCCTGAGAAATAGGTGCTATTATTATTTCTTTTTTGCAGATGAGGAAACTGAGGCACAGAGAAGTGAAGTAAATTGATCAGGGTCACACAGCTAGTAAGTGTCTGAGGTTGTATTTGGTCTTAGGACTTAGGACTTCCTGGTCCCACACTCTATCCACTGTTCCACCTAGCTGACTATTTTTTAAGATGTAAAATTGGAGAGTTTTCACATTATACTTCAGAAGTTCCAGGACTGAAACAACTTTCCTGGTAAATCCATGGGGAATTCAGGATACTATAGCAAATAATGGAACAGAGGAGCTCAAAGAAACAGTTGGTTTCCTCCATGTAACTCAGGAAAGTCATCTTGGCTCTTCCCTGATGTTGGACAGTGTTTTATACTGATTACTGGAAGAATTTTGAGCTATCACTAATGGAGAATATGGATGCTTAGGAAGGAAAGGGATGTGTTGAAAATATATCTGATTGCTCCATTTAGTTAAAGGAATGTTTAACAGATCTAGTTATGAGAGCAAGTGAAGTCGGAAGAGTTGCTAGGCTATTGAGAAGTATGCTTGTATGAAGAAAAAATCCTAAGGCAGGAAGCTCAGTGTTTACATCCTCATAGATATTAACTCCAGTTTAGAGAATGAATTTTGATGAAGCTAGTTGATCAAATTTTGCCCTTAATAATTCATTATCTGTGTTGAGAATTCCTCACAGTGTTATCATTGGATTTTTCTTGTGCACTAATTTTAATTTCTCTTGTATCATAATTATTTGTTTATGACTTTCTCTTCTATTAGATTGTAATCCCTCTGAGGACAGTTTCTAAATCATATGTGTGTGTATTTGTGTGTGTACACACACATATATTTATATTTCTATCACCTAGAATACTGCCTTACAAATAATTACTAAGTGTTTGTGGAATGGATTGAATTGAAGAATAAATAACTATACTAGAGTAGAATTTGCATCTCCATACCAAAGAAACTAAAATCAACTGCAAATTTTATTTCTCCTCATTAAATTTCTTGTGGTTATGGGGGTTAGTGGAAAAGTACTAGACTAGGGGCAGGTAGGTGGCACAATAAATTACAGGTCTGGAGTCAGGAAGATGAGTTCAAATCTAGATTCAGACACTTCTTAATTGGGTCACCCTGGGCAAGTCACATAACCCTGTTTACCTTAGTTTCTTCATCTGTAAAATGAACTGGAAAAAAATGCCAAATTATTCCAGTTTCTTTGTCAAGAAAACACCTAATGGGGTCACAGAGAGTAGGACATGACTGAACAACACCAACAACTGGACTAGGGAGTCAGGAGACCTGTGTTCTAGTCTTGGTTATGACACTCATTAGCTATGTGATCATGCATAATTCATTTGAACCTCTTTGTCAGAGTTTCATCATGTTGAAAATTAGAGTTGGACTTGGTGACCCCTAATAAGAGATCAGCACCAAGATGGTCATCTCCAGTCTATTGTGACTCTACTTCAGACATCATCCCTACTAGAAATTTGTACTCTGTTCCTGACCTCTGATAGGCAAGTCTGTATCTATTCTACTCCAGTGGGAGCCTCTACCTTACTTCCTAGTCATTTCCTAACTTTGCCATAGTGTGTTTCCCCACCTCCCCTCTTTCCAAATCCCCTTTGTGTGTTGTCTTTTACAGAATTCAAGTTCCTTGAAGTCAGGGACTGCCTTGCTTATTGCATTTGTATTCCCAGCATTTAGAATAGGACCTGACACAAAGAAAGTGCTTAATAAGTGCTCTATCTACCTATTTCTCTACCTGCCTGCCTATTTATTTAGTTATAATCTATTTATGAACTCATTTCTTGAATTTATAAATGGAAATCACATTTTTTTTTAAAAACTAATTTTTAGTTTTCAACATTCACTTCCATAAGATTTTGAGTTTAAAATTTTCTCCCCTTCCTTCCCTTCTCCTCTCCCCAAGACAGCATTCAGTCTGATAAGGTTCTACATATATATTCATATTAAATATATTTTCATTTTGTAAAGAAGAATAAGAGCTAATGGGTGGAACCACAAGAAAAAAGAAACACAAAAAGAGAGCAAATAGTATGCTTCAATCTGTATTTAGACTCCAAAGTTCTTTTTCTGGATGTGTATAGCATTTTCTATCACGAGTCTTTTGGAGTTGTCCTAGATCCTTGCATTGCGGAGAACAGCTAAGTCTCTCAAAGTTAGTCATCACACAACGTTGCTGTTACTGAATACAATGTTTTCTTGGTTCTGCTCACTTCACTCAGCATCAGATCATGTAACTCTTCCTAGGTTTTTCTGAAGTTCACTTGCTCATCATTTCTTATGGAACAATAGTATTACATTACATTCATATACCATAGATTGTTCAGCTATTCCACAAATGATGGGCATCCCCTCAATTTCCAATTCTTGGCCACCACAAAAAGAGCTGCTATAAATATTTTTGTTCATGTGGGTCATATGGAAAGAAAGGATTCAATGTCACATCATTTCTCTCACCTCCCCACTTCCTCTCTGCAGCTGCCTTGACTGAGGCATTTAGAGTCTTACACCAGCTCAAAGAGAAGAAACCTTAATGGTTGGGGCTGAGGAGAGCAAAAAAAAATTAGAGCTCAGGGTGCAAGTGACAAACCAAGATTGTTCAAGGGACCTTAGAGCATAGCAGGTAGAAAGTTATAAGGACCCTAAAGTTAGAATTTCTGAACTAGAATAGATCTTAACATACAGACCATAAAGTGTTAATTCTGGAATCATACAGCAGCACTGTAGCTTGTGATTCAGTTATCAATATGAGGGAGGGTACCTCCTGCTTCCTTCCAGGACCCAGATACCTCACTACACATTTTATTGCCTGCTTCCCCCTTTCCCTCTCTTTTCCATAGTCTCATTGTCATCACTTCTCTAGGGAGATTTACCACCAAGGCAAGAAAGACCTTGCTCACCACTACATTAGCCTCCTCCTAGATGAGCCACTTAGCATCAGGAAACCTACCACAAGTGATGTCCAGGGTCATTGGCACAGCATGTAGGGTATCAGTAGTTTACCAAGGTTATAAGCTCTACTATCTCTCCTTTCCTATAATAATCTCAGCACTACTCCTCCCCCAGTCCTCCTCTGCCCTTCTTCTTGTGTTCTCTCTATGTGTGTGCCTGTATAATATACATATGTCCCAAAGGGCTGACTAAATGTGTCCATGATAGCATTGATAGATATCTCTAGAATCTGGTCCATCCTCCTCCAAGGGAGTCTGAGATTTACACCTGAGGAAAGCTGGAAAAGGAAAATGACTTGGTGCTTGCTTGTTCCCTTGCTTCCCTCCAAGGAAAATGTTGCTAGTTAGGGGTTTGAGTCTAGTTCAGAACAAAAGCTATTTCCCTGGTTCCTATTCCTCATTTTTATATCCATATCTTTCCCACCAAATGCTGGTCATATAAAATATCTCAGCTGAAAATGAAGGAGGAAGGAAGAAAGGGAGAAACAGAGAGATACACACAGAGAGACACACAAGAGAGAAACAGAGACAGAGACTCAGAGAGAGCCAGAGCCAGAGAGAGAGAGAGAGAGAGAGAGAGAGAGAGAGAGAGAGAGAGAGAGAGAGAGAGAGAGAGAGAGAGAGAGAGAGAGAGAGAGAGAGAGAGAGAGAGAGAGAGAGAGAGAGATCACATTTTCACTCAAGGGGAAATTCTTTCCTTCTCTCTAGAGTCTTTAGAAAGGCAACCTGAAAATCAGCAACACACTGAAGAACCAGTTTCTCCGACCTCAGATTCCAAAGTCTTTCTCTCCTAAAGAATATCTGGAACTAAGACCCACAAAAACCCTGGCATCAACTCCACCTCTTCTGTAGGTTATTCAAATCACCTTTTAATTCTTCCCACCAATTAACAGTCTTTTCTCATTTCTTGTAGAACAGGATGGCTGCTACCCAATTAGATAACTTATTTTCAAAAATGGTGCTTGCCCCATATTAAAAAAAAAATCACCAAAATGAGTTGAGTCACAAAATAAATCATTTTACCATCAGTCAGTTAGCAAAAGCATTTCTTAAACATTTCAACAGGCCAAAGATGGGAGGATAGGAATACCATGGGGATGATGCTTCTTTGACTGATATCCTCAAATCTGTCCATTAAGTATTGGACTATAAGTTTGCCAGAATGGTCCTGAACTTGACTGATAGGAGAAAGAGAGTTCATTAGAAAGGAACTATAATCACTTTCTTATGGTACAATTGTTTCTAATGTGATTATTATTTTATTAGATTTTTTTTTTTGCCTGCAGGGGAACATGGACCTTGGGCAGTCAGAGTTGATGTCTTGAGCTGCTGGTTATACTTAGAAAGAAAAGGTTAAATGAGCAGAACCAAGAGAACGTTGAATATAGTATATTGTTTTAAGAATAACTTTGAGTGAATAAGTCATTTTGACTCTTATAAATCTCTAAATTAACTATAAAGGACATAGAAGAAAGATGCTATCTGCATCCAAAGAAAACTGATAAATGGAAGTATGAATAGAATAATTTTATATGTATTTACCTATTTGTGTCTAATAGTAGCCATCTTGGGGGGAGGGAAGAAAAAAGAAAGCTGATAACTTTATTATATATTTAAGAGGAATAGCAAGTTGTATGTAATAGATTTTCAGTCTCATGTCCAAACAACTTTTTTATTATATTATGTCGTGGAAATGCTTGCTTTGTTCCATGAATTAAAAATAAAATAAATTTCAAAAAAAAGAAAAAAAAGAAGTGAAATTAGGAACATTTTACACCCATGAATCTTTGAGAGTCTTACAATCTCATTCATTCATTCAACAAAATATTTATAGAGTACCTAATATGTGCTATACATTCCAATAATGAATGAATAATACAAGGTGTCCCAAAAGGTAGGCCATTGAAAACTTTTATGAGTATGTGGCTGTAACCATTATAATCTAACATAAATCAGATCATATATTGACCCAGGAAGGCTAACCCTAAAGTTTTAAAAGTAATTAGATCATGGTGATACATTTATTGTCTACCTGACATCAGGTGTCATGATGACAATGTACATTGCATAGTGAGATGAACATTCACTGGAAATCATAAGGTCTGGATTCAAGTTATGACTTTACCACTTATTAGCAGTATAGTCTTGAGTTGTGGTAACTCAAGTTCTATAGTTTTCATGTTCTGTATTATCTGGATGTATTTGAATATAAAGACAAATGTTATCTAGACCAAACAATGACAGGATTCATTAACTTTTTTTTCAGATTTTTTTTTTTTAGGTAGAGTTTTTTTTTTCTGGATATCAATATGTTCAAAGAGAACAGAGTTGGAGTTGGGGGGAAAATAATCTAGAATTTTAACCATGACCATAAGAAAGTACCTAATATTAGATAATGGGATAGATTTTTGGCCCAAAGTAAAGCACAAGAATCATTCAGTGACTCTATTGTCTTCTTTTAAAAGAAAGCACAAACATCTGGCATAGTATATCCATTATATATAGTTGAGCCTCATGGCTCAACTCTGGAGTCTCCACTAGTCTGGTTTGGGCAAACTGAATGCTGGACTATGCATAGCAGTGGCTCAGAATGAGTTGAGTCACAAAATAAATCATTTTACCATCAGTCAGTTAGCAAGCATTTATTAAACATTTGAACAGGCCAAGGACAGGAGGGTAGGAATACCGTGGAGATGATGCATGTTGATGCATTGAGGTGGTGGCAGTTACTGCTTCTGCTCTAGCACAATCCAGGTTTCAGACAAACTTCAATAGTTTGCCGCTGTTGTTCGGTTATTTCAGTCATGTCTAACTCGTTATGACTCCATTTGGGGGTTTCTTTTTTTTTACTTAATAATATTTTATTTTTTCCCAATTAAATGTAAAAAAAGTTTAATATTAGTGTTTTTAAATTTTGTGTTCCAAATTCTCTCCCTCCCTTTTTCCCTTTTCCCCTCCTTGAGATGGTACATAATTAAAAAAAATGTTTATTTTTAGTTTTCAACATTCATTTGCACAAGATTTTGAATTACAAATTTTTCCCCTTTCCCCTTCCCCCACCCCAAAATAGTGAGCCTACTGAATACCCCTCCCCCACTCTGCTCTCTCTTATATCCTGTCTCATACCCCCCTCTACCTTTCTAGTAGGGCAAGATGGATTTCATTTGGGAGTTTCTTGGTAGAGATACTGAAGTAGTTTTCTATTTCTTTCTCTAGCTCGTTTTACAGATGAGGAACTGAGGCAAACAGAGCCTCCAGGCCAGACATTTTATCCACTGTGCCACTTAGCAGGAATTACATATTTTTTAAAATTATTTTTGCTTGTTTTGTTTTGCAGGGCAATTGGGGTTAAGTGACTTGCCCAAGGTCACATGGCTAGTAAGTGTTAAGTGTCTGAGGCTGGATTTGAATTCAGCTCCTCCTGACTCCAGGACCAGCGCTCTATTCACTGCGCCACCTAACCACCCTGCAGGAATTATATTAATTAATTACTTAGTAACCTAGAATTTAGAAGTTCTAAATGTTTTGATCCAGAGCATCAGGTTTCTACTGAGCCAGTTGTTACTACAAAGGAACCCTGTGTGGAACTTTCTGAGGCAGCTCTGCAGAGTAGTGTATTAATCCCAGTTTTGAACATGTGACCATAGGCATCCCTAAACATAGCCACTGAATCAGGAATGTTGTGCTGGGTATATTTGAATGGTCTTGTAGAGTATTGATTAACAGTTGACTGACTGACAGATTGGATGACCCCTCAAGCCCTTTGTAGGAATAAATCCATGATCCCAAGAGACAGTTCATATACTACACCCAAGAAATTCCATAGAAATCCCGAGGATCATAAGATCATTATTTTAGAACTGGAAGGTACCTTGGATGACATCTCTCCCTATTCTCTCACTTTATAGATAAATACATTATGTTCCAGAGAGGTCAAGGGATTTACCCAAAGTCACAGAGGTAGTAAGTGATAGAGATAGGGTACTGCCCCCATTGACCTCCCTTACTCTTTTGCAATTCTTCCCTACAAAGAAGGGAGAAATTCTATTTTTAATTAACACATATAATGCCCCATGTACATGTATGGGATCAACTCTTCATAATAAAGCATGGGTTATATACTCTTGACCAACAGCAGTTTAAACCTAGAAACATTTTATTGATGACTTTTGGTTTAACAACATGGTCATTTCTGAGTATATTATATTGCATATATATAATATATTATATATAATATATCAGAGATTCTACCATAAAAACAACAAACTCAAACCAACCAGTCAATACATTGACTAAGTCTGACAGAATAAGCAACATTCCACACGGATAGTCTCCCACATGTCCAGTGAAAGGACAGAGGCAGAGTGGTACACTTACTCATCTCTTCTTACCATTACAATTATGTAGCATTTAGCTTTGATTTCTTGTAAATTCTGCTTATCTCATTGTACTTTTCATAAATATTATTGCCTTGGTTCTTCTCATTTCACCCTATATTAGGCCATATAACTTTTCCCATGTTTCTATGAATTTTTCATATCCTTAATTTCTTATGGAGCAACAGTATTCCATAACATTTATGTCCCACTATTTGTTTAGACATTCTCCGATCAATGGCCAAACACACTGTTTCTAACTCTTTGCTACCATAAAAAATACTATTAGGAATATTTTGCTATACATGTGGCTTTTCTTTTTGTCCTTGGGGTATTTTCTAGAAAGCTAAAGGGGAAAAATGGACAGACAGAAAAAGGTGAGATCAGTAGAACTGAGTACTATGCAATAAGCCATCAACCCGGGGCATTAGACATGGACAAGAAACACAATTCCACTTGGCAGTTAGCACTCCTGCATATAAATATAAAGTGGTATTTCCCATTTTAAGCCTCCAGTTTCTCTCCTGTTCATCTCTGTTTCCTTTGAGGTTTTCCTTGTCACAATGGTGGCACAGATGGATAGACAATTGAAAAGCACATAAAAGATTTAACTAAGCAGGTGAAATAGGAAAACCTACTTACCTTCCTCTTGCTTGGTTGATTATTATCCCCTGATCAAATAAAGGGCCACATGTTCATGCTGCCCTTGTGCCCTGGTTACCACTGTTAAAAAAAAACAAAGTAAAAAAGAAAATATATACTCTGAAAATTCTATCTTGAAGGAATATGTTCATGGATAGACAGCTACTCATAGTATATGTGAGCTTTTTGCTTTCATATTCCATGTTTTTAAAGATTATTCTCCTGTAAACAAACCACCAAGAAAGACCAATTCCAAAATGTTGGGGGGTTTTGGTGCCATAATTGAGAAGAAAATCTATTGCAAAGGCTTTAGCATTTCTTTTCACGGGCAATGGGTTATCACTATGGACTGAGTGTGGAAAAATAATCAAAACACTGGAGTGAGGATGGGCAGGCTTAGGAGGATGATGTTGACAGTGGGTTTAGATTATGGAAGACCAGAGGATGATCAGACCATGTGTTAATTAGACCTTCTTGTTAATTACCGTATGATGCATGTGAATTACATCTACATTGGATTGATATTGCTCCCTAGGAAGTCTAGTCCTTTTCATTCATAGTGAGAAAAGTCACACTTTGTCGTATTTCAAAACAGTTTTCTGAGGTCTTTAAGTCTCTGGACATGCCCTCAAGAAAATAGGATGAGGCACTTATTCTAAAATTATGGGTTCTTTCTTTTTATGTTTTTCTGCTATGCCTTGTCTCATTTAAACAAATTAATTCTCACTGCAACATCATGGAAATTCACTGATTTATTTTATTATTTATTCGCTATTCTATAGAATTGGTTTTTAAATACAACATCCCTAATTGTTCAGAATAATTGCACAAATCTGTTTTTAATTACAGTATATTCATGGGCAGACAATCCTAGAGGGAACTGATATTTTGTCCGATGCCCTGGGGGTCACTTGTTTTACATCCTATCCTGATGACTGAATTCTGTCCATTGTGGAGATATCAAAAGAACATTCTGATAAGATTCGTGGACACAATCTGTGTCTAGTACAGAGCTCATTATGTCCAAGGAACATGTTGTCCTGACCAAGACAGACAGAAGACAGATAATCTGAGAACTAATGGCAGAAAGAAAAATTGCAGGTTTCGGAATAATTCTTGCAATTTCCTTGGTTAACAACAAACCTGATTGCCACTAGAACAAAATACAAACTCTTTTGTAGAATATTTGGAACCCTCCACAATATGGCTCCCATCTACTTTTCCAGTCTTATTTCATATTATTCCTTTTCACATATTTCCCATTCTTTGCTTTTCCCATACTTAATACTTCATCTCTCACCTTCAATGCCGTTGCACAAATGTTTCCTCATGTCGAGAATGTGATTCCTCCCCTCGTAGAATCCCTAACCTCCTTCAGTGTACAGCTCAGGTAACATGCCTCTTATATGAGGCCTTTCCTGATCTTCCTACTTTCCCTTTGGGAATCACTTCTCATCATCTTGCATATTCTTTTTACTTGTGGACCTGAGTTATCTTCCTCATCTTACATAAGCTCCTTAAAGACAGGGACTGTTTACTTATTTTATTTTTAATTTATGAAATAAAAGAAGCATTTCCATAACATAGTAGAATAATAAAAAGATGATTACACATGAAACTGCAAATCTATTATGTACAACTTGGGAATCCTTTTAAATATATAATAAATTTATTGCATAAATCTCTTTTTTCTTCTCCCCCACCCCCTACACAGAAAGGGCTACCTAAATGTCTAAAGCAGTACTTCCTGTATGTAATACATATTTAATAAATATTTATTAAATTAAATTGAATAATAATCTTTACTTGTATTTTCCTTATTTGAGCCAATGTTAAGGCAATACTTTTGGGGATGATTTGCTACTTGAGAAAATAAGCTTTTATTAAATGCCTATAAATTGTCAGTCATCATGCAATATGAAAAGCTCTCAGCTATAAGGGGAAGTAATTGAATTGTGGGAGGGATAAAATCATTAGCAATAATATGAAAGTGAAACTAATTTGTAATACTAGATTGCTTTGTTTTAGGGGCAAAAATAATGCCAATATTTCTTAATTTAAAGGGAAATTAAGTTGAAAACATCTTTCTCCCAACACACACATGCATAAATTTTTCCCCATTAAAATCTTAAAATCATAGTTTAAATAACATTATTGATATTGCATGGAAATATAATCTGGTAAATGTTGTTTTCTCAGTTATATTCTTCTGGTCCATGTGTCTTTGCTGGAAGACTGAGACACTTATACAGATGATATAGATTAGTAAATTTCCCAAGTAAATATTTTTACCAATTCAGTCAAACACAAGGACCAAATGATACATTTGTAATAATGTATCTTTATTGTTCCCATTAAAATAAAAATAATAAAAATAAAATAAAAATAAAAACAGAGTGTTGTACAACACTCTACAAATATTATCTCATTTCCTCCTCACAAAAGCCCTGTGAGGTGGGTGCTATTATAATCCCCAGATGAGGAAACAGGCTTGTGATTTGTCCAACTACTCACCCAGCTAATATATGTCTGGGACGCCAAGTCTAATATGACACTTATCTGATGAACACAAAAGAGTGGACTGTGTTCTCACTCTTCCAGTATCATCCTCAGAGTAATTTTCTGTCTCTTAATAGCAGAATCCTAAATTTCAAGCCAAATATAGACTCATTGGCTTTCTGATTCTAAAGTTCATTGATGCTTTCCAATTGAACATAACAACCAAATATGGTTTCAGTATATCAAATAATCCATTGATTTGCTTTAGATAAAATTAGCAAAACGACCATTACGTTTGTAAAATCATTAATCTTAGTGAAACTAGAAATTTCTAACTAATCATCAGGGATGCTAAAAGTTGAACTGGGAGTTCAGCATTTACATCACATCACCAAAATCTGAATTTTAGCCATAAGATTCTGTTATCTGTGCTCATTGTTGAAGGAAGATGAAGTTACAAGGAGTTGCAAGGGGAAGGGGAAAAGGGAAAGAATGAATGGATGTCTGCCAGAATCCTTCAACCATCCCAGGAAATGGACATCATCACTTTTGGGGGGACTGGACCTTCATAAATACATCTCCACATAGCTGCAACAGCTAAGTTTGTGGAGCTATTTTTTGTTTGGTTGGAGACATTTTGATGACTGTGTCCAATTCCCTGAGGAAGATGTGTCCCAACAAATGACCAGATTCTCTTCATTCCATCATCACTCTGTCACTGCCATTCCATGAAACAAGCAAGTCTCACAATAAGGAGCCAACTGGCGGCAGCTTATGAATGGATAGAAGATATACTTTCTTTGAGGTGGTATTATCTGTAATCTGCTGCATCCCACAAGACTGTCCAAGACTAGATTTGTCAAACAGAGTTAGGCTGAGATCAAAGCTGAGGCCTTTGTGTCCTGGGTGACCAGCAAGAGCAGAGTAAGGGACATAAACAATTGGAGAGCTGATGTACAGGTATACCTGCACCTCTCTTCACATCTGATTTCACCCATTTTATCTTTGCTGATAAACCTGAGAAAAGCATCTTAGCTGGATAATACAAAGTGATAACCCACTGTGAATGTACTTGAAATAAGTACATACACCACGAGAGATATCGTGCTTCTAAGTGTATCAATTGAATCATTGATTATAGTGTAAGGTTGGGAAAAGAAATGAATGTTAATTACTGAAAGGGCCTCTCAACAGGCTAGATGCTAGCTCAGGCAAGTACCTTTACCTCACATAAGAAATATTATTTGTAATGAATTATAATTTGGAAATTTGGCTGTTGGAAGGGAAACTTATGGTCATTATCTAATCCCTTCTCCATCCATGTACTCCCTTTTCCAAGTAAGTCTTATTGATGTCTATTATCTTGACATTGTAGTCATTTCTGGTCACCCCCCCCACCCCCACCCTAGCAAGTATTACTTCCTTGTAACAAAGAAAAATACTTGAACAAAGATATCTAATAGAATAATTGTGTCTGACTGTGTATGCAACATAGGGAGGCATTTTTCTTTATTTTTTTTTCTTCCTACTACGATTGATTATTACAGTTACTCAGAGTTTGGCTTCCTTTTATTTGTAAAGCACTTAGCACAGGACTTAGCATATAATAGAAGCTTAATAAATGTTTCCTCCCTCCCTCCCTCCCTCCCTCCCTTCCTTCCTTCCTTCCTTCCTTCCTTCCTTCCTTCCTTCCTTCCTTCCTTCCTTCCTTCCTTCCTTCCTTCCTTCCTTCCTTCCTTCCTTCCTTCCTTCCTTCCTTCCTTCCTTCCTTCCTTCCTTCCTTCCTTCCTTCCTTCCTTCCTTCCTTCCTCCCTTCTACTCTAGCTCCTCTATTGGTTCTACATGCATTCTTTTTTCTTCCATTAGCTTTTTGTAATTTTTTTTAATAAGCAGTGAAGCTTTATCATCATTATAATTTTTTTCAAATACCAAAATTATAGTTATGCTGACCTGGATTTGCATGGTTTGTAATCTTATATTCTAATTCCTAACAAATTATAATAATAAAGAAATGTAAAAATATGATAGTGATTGTGATTATGTCTTAGTAGAAACATTAAGTATTTATTATAATAAACAATATATTTCTTATGAATAATTACTTATAATAATTACATATTGTATATAACAATAATTATATTATATCATAATAAATACCATATAATACTAAATTTAAACATGCAATGACTCTAAGATTTAAATATGTAAAATAGTACTTAGTTTTCACCTGCCAGTTCATTAAATTTCCAATTTTCATATTCTGTAGAAATAATCATTCCTGGTTAATCTGGTTGCAATGTATGTCAGCAAGTCGATTCCATTAAAAAAAGTAGTGAGTAAGCATTTATTTTGCTATTAATGTTACTTTTTCCCCTTCTTCCTCCTACTATTCAGGATAAAACGATCTTGTCATTTTACAGCTCTTTGGTAATCTATATTTTAGCAGTATTGTATTAACATTAAGAATAATAAAATTGCAACAAATGCTATTAATAATTAGTTATGATTCATTCTACCAAAGAGAAAATAAGCCATTTGGTTTTGTAGAGGAAAAAGGACATTAAAGTGAAATCATCTATCTCTGATCCTCTAGGACCACTAGTGAGAATTCTATCCTTAGTTGCACTGTGAAAAACCCTTAACAAATATTAACTCATTTAATCCTCACAATAATCTTATGGTAGGTGCTATTATTATCTGAACTATGTAGATGAGGAAACTGAAGCTAAACAGATGTTAAATGACTTGCCCAGGGTCATACAGCTAGTATCTGAAACCAGATTTTCTGATTCCCTTCATTTTGCTATCCCTTCCAAATTACTTTGTCTTTATTTTGCATATATTTATTATACAAAGTATTATACAATATTTATTTTATAAAGTATGAACCTATTTTGTATATTTCTTATTATGATACATGTCACTCTTCTCCCTCCTGCCCTGCAACTATTAGAATCTAAGTTCCTGAGGGGAGGGTCTGAGTGAATTCTGCCTTTGTATCCACAATACAATGCCATGCACATAGCAGGTATATGATAAATACTTCTTGAATTGAATTGAGTGGTTGGAGTTGTACCTTATCATATATTTGAACATTTCTTCCCCAGAGCAGATGGATGTTTTAACTGCTTTATGCAAGAGTTTCAATGTTCCTATTAGTTAATTAGTTATTTAAATGACCAGTAAGAAAAAGAATATTCCCTTAGGAATCATTCTTTTGATGACTGAATTCCTCCCCCCCCCAATTTTTTTTGGCACTGTTTCGTTGTTGTCTTGATCATAAAATTGTTATCTTAGTCTATGTAGTTTAACCAGAAAAATCTGGAGCTTGGATTTCAACTTTCTAAATCACTCTCTTTATTTTCAAGGGTGTGTCAGCCCTTATCAATTCACCTTAATTAATAACTGGAAGAAAAATCAACCCAAAGGATGATACCATGAAATGAGGTAATTTTTCTGATAAATGATTGTTCTGATAAAGTTTGTTTCCTATGGAATAGCAAATGCTAGTAAATGGATACTGTTCCAGGAGATTCCCATTTTTTTTGGACAAGAGATTAAGGAAAGATGAGAACTCATTCTCTGGATTATACTTCTTTGATGTGTCATACATAGGATGTGGACTTTGGAGGTCATCTAATCCAATATACAAATTAAAGGAGGCTCTATGATCATTTATGTGTCAAGTTGTCCAGGCTCAGCTTCAAGATCTTCAGGGAGGAGGAGCTCCAACCTCTTATGGTAGCCCCTTCCACTGGACAACTCTAATTGTCAGGGAGTATTTCCTAAACTAAAATCATTTCTTTGCATCTTATATCCACTTGTACCTGACTTTGCCCTAGAAGGCCAAATGAACAAATCTAATCCTTGTTCCACAAGACAGCCCTTCAAATACTTGAGGAAGCCAACTATCATGTCTTCCTCTCAAGTTTTGTCTTCTCCAAGCTAAACATAGTCCTTCAACTGATGCTTATATGACATGGACTCAAGGACCTTTACCATTATGGTTACCTTCTTCTGGACACTTTCCAATTTATGAGTGCCCTTCTTAAGCCATGGTGCCCCGAACTGAATACAACACTCCAGGTGAGAGCAGAATGGGCTTACCATCTCCCTATTTATGGAAGCTCTGTCTCCTTCAATCTAGCTCAAAGTCACATTATTTTTTTTTGGCTACCATATCACACTGCTGAGTCATATTGAGCTTGCAGTTCACTTAAAACATTGAGTTTTTTTTCAGAACGATTATCATTAAGACATATCTCTTACCATCTTGTACTTGAAAAAGTATTTTTTTAGTCTAAGACTCTCTTTGTCTCTCTCCTTGTCTCTTTCCCTCCCTCCCTCCCCCCTCTTTCTTTCTCTCTTTCTTCCCCCCACCTCTCTCCATGCACATACACACACATACACACACAAATATTGAGTTTCATCTCACTAGCCCAACCCAATACTCTCACCTGTCAACACTATTTTGGATCCTTACTCAGTCATAAGATGTGGGAGCTTTCCCTCCTACCTTAACATTATTTTTAAATCCCACAAGCATACTAACTATGCCTTTATCCAAACCATTGATTAAACCATTGGCTCTTCTGCCAGAACTACAAAAATATGTTTTTTATTCTCCTTTGTTTGTTTTCTTCATTGTTTTTGTAACCACAGGGAAAGGCACAGGTCCCTGAGATATTCCAGCCTCAGTGTTTGCTATGTTGTCATGAACCACTAACCACTACTTTTCCAGTTCTGTCATCCAATCACTACCAAATTCATCAGAGTTTACTGTAGTCTAATGTGTATCTGTATACCCAGTCTAAAAAATAGTTTTAAATATTTTTATCAAAAGTTTTGTTAAAATTTAGGTAAACTAAATTTGCTGCAGTAGAGAGAGCACTGAACTTGGAATCAGAAAGACATCTTCCTGAGTTCAAATCTGGCCTTAGACACTTATTAGCTGTGTGACCCTTAAGCAAGTCACTTAACACTGCTTGCCTCAGTTCTTCATATATAAAATGAGTTGGAGAAAGAAATGGCAAACCACTCCAGTATCTTTGCTAAGAAAACCTCAAAATGGTGTTACAAAGAGTCAGACATTATTGAAATGACTCAACAACAACTTTATTTACTACTTAAGGAAAACTGTCACTAAAGGAAATGAAGTTAGTCGGATGAAGTCCTGCTGGCTCTTTGTAATCATCACTTCTCTTTCTAGATTTTTGGCCAAACACCTTTTTAAATGCTCTTTTCTAGATTTTCCCCCCAAATTACCCTTTTTTGGATTCTGCATTTGCTTCTTAAATCACCCAGGCTACTACTAACTAAAAAAGGTGTTACATGGGTGAATGGAGCTTGGAGATGATGAAGTTACTGCTGCTTTCTTCCCTTCTTCCCCATTTTGGACTCTGCTCTCTCAATCTCTTGGTTCCTTAAAACACTAATGTAGTTACAGACTAAATTCGGGTTACATCCAGGTTAGAAAGAGAAAGAGGCTAAAGTTTTGAAATTACAGAGTGAATTGTTGGCTCTAAAGTTGGAAGAACTCCTAAAGTTGGAAGGAATACTCCAAGGATGTAGGCCACCCTCAGATAAGGAAGCTGAGGTCGAGAGGAAGGAAGTGAATCCCCCAATGGCAAACAGGTTATGTGAGTAGGAGAACTAAGATGATCATATAGATATCATTTGATTTTAGGGGATTTTTATCTGATCTGACTCCCATCCTAAACTGAACACTAATACATAATACATGCCAACCACGTAATACAATACCATTCCAAAGCTAACTAGCAAAAAACAACAAGCTACAAATCCATGTTTAGTGATAGAAACTGATAGAAAGATTTAATGCATGGATATCTATAATTGGCTTTCATTCTATAAGAAATATGACCTCATGGATTGATATTAGGACAATCCATATGATGAAAAAATATTTCTATGTTAATCACAGTCAGCATGGGCAAAAAGAAATTTTAAAAAATACCCTCTTCTTGAAATTTCTCTTTTTTTACTTTCTAGGGTAGAGAATGATCATGCCTAGATTTTCAGCACCTGTACATAACTATGGGGCCGCTACTTTTGTAGACTATTCCTTTAATATTTTTCCACCTTTGATCCTGCTGATCTTCAATGAACAATTTATTACTGATTGAAATAAACACCACATTAGACATTTTGTAATATATAAAATGTGTCTCCCAATCCTAATCCTAAATGAACTAGTAAGGTGACAAAAATGAACGATTTCCAACATTAAACAAAATTAATATGTCTTTAAGTCTGTCAGATTCTCACTTCAATTGATTAATAAAAACTTTACACAATACCAAGAGAAAATAAACACTTTTTTAAAAAAAGCAAAAGGCAATTCATATTCCTAGTCACTATGGGTTCCCCAACATGCTTCCTTTTCTATATCTCAGAGAGAAAAATCACCACCCTTTCTTCTTCTGACATGTGTGCATGTAAATAGAAGCACTGAAATCTGGGGCTCTGCAATTAAAATCACTGGAGATTTTTTTTCCTGTACCTTGAGGAAAAAATAATTCACTCTTGCACTGTAACAGATGGTTTTAAATGTGATGATTACAAAATTCTGAAGGTAAAATAGTTTAATTACAAAGTCAATACTGCTTCCAAGCCTGGCTGAGTCTTTAGTGTAAAAACAACAGACGGAGCAGGGCAAACGCTAGGCCAATGTTTAACTAGAACTTTGCATTAGCTACTGCTGTACAGCTCTCCATCAGGGCTTCAGTAAACTAATGATCAACTGATTCTTAGCCCTTATTTGCTAACCACCTCTCCTCTAGAATGGGTAGATGGCAGAAAAAGAGTTACATTTAAAAAAACAGGGAGAAGATGGATGACACACAAAGGTAGTGTAAGCTTACTAGAACACCACATTCTGGGGGCAGAGTGCAGTTCAGGTAAAAAGGAAACGTTTCACAGAATCTCTCATTTGCTAGATATCACAGTCTTCTCTATGACAAGTCTTTTTCTCTGGTGAAAGAAGAGTCACCAATTCTATTCTGTTTATGGAAAGCACTACTTCTGAGCAAGATTTGGCTTGTATTAAGTCAGTACTTGATTATCTGAGACTTCTAACCTCTTTTAGCTTGTTTTCAGTCCCTAATCATCTTGGTCATACTCCTCTGAAGTTCTTCAATGTTCCTTCTAACATGTCACACCTATAATTGAGTACAGTGCTACAGGTATGTTCTGACCAGGGCAGAGTTGGCCTGGGTTATTCTTTCCTCCCTCCCTCCCTCGTTCCCTCTGTCCCTCCCTTCATTCCTTCTGTTGTCCCTTCATTTATTCATTCCATCTATCTGTCTCTGTCTCTCAGAAGCCTAAGATCATGTTAATTTTTTGTTGTTTCTGTTCGCCTATGTCACAGTGCTCCCTCATGCTGACTTTTTAGTCTACTCAAACCCTTAGGGTCCAGAAAGGATTTTGTAGCAGAGAGGATGTGAAGTTAATTAATAAGAATGTGACATTCAGAATTTGTGGGAAAATGAAACTGATCCACCTAAAATTAAAACTAGGGTTTCAGCTCAAAACAAAAAAGAAAAAATCCATGGCAGATAATTAATTATGGTGGTAGAGATAAACATAATGTTCACTTTCTGCAAGGCTGTATATATGCACAATCTAGATTACCCATAGGAAAGTGTGATATTGTTTAAAAAAATAATTTCTCAAGAAACAGAAACAGTTGAAAATTATTCATATATTAAAACACTGATCCTAATTCATGCTAATATGTAAGAGAAAGTGTGTCTTAATGTATAGAGTCAGGGAATCCTGGAATCAAGTCTAGCCTCTGACCCATACTGGTAAGTTGCTTAAGCTTATGGTATTCCAGGCAACTACAAGAGTTGCAGATCCTCGTTGGTAAAGGGAGTTTTCTTACTGGGAGGTCCCTACACAAATGAAATTATGTATGAAGCAAATGAGATAATATATGTGAAGAACTTTGTAAACCTTAAGGCACAGCTTTTATTATGAGAGAGAGAGGGGAAGAGAAAGAGAGAGAGAGAGAGACAGAGACAGACAGACAGAGAGACAGAGACAGAGAGAGAGAGACAGAGACAGAGAGAGAGAGAGACAGACAGAGAGGAGACAGAGAGAGACAGAGAGAGAGAGAGCGAGAGAATGAGAGAGAGAGACTCATGTAGAATTGTAGGATAATTTTTAAAAATATCTTTAGGTACACCGACACAACAACTTAATCTTTTTAGGGGAATTATTTCTTATATCAGCCTTTAAAAGAAAAAAAAAAGAATCACACATGCAAATTAAATTGGGAGAACTCAATATACATTTTTCTTCAAATGACCATTTGTTTTTTGTTCCATAACCACTAAATATGTATGGTGATTACAAGAAAGGTAGCATCACTGAGATCAGCAGGTGTGGGAGGGCCCGAATGGTTAAATAGAATAAACATTTCTGACAGGTCTTATCTGTAAACATTATGATCTTAGTCAACGTTACCCAGGATAACCTGAGAGGGCTCTGTAGGGATGCCCTGCATGTTAGAGGTTATGATTTCCATTTTCCCTTTTTTTCACTCGGATAGCAGATGGAAGAAATGACGTTCAACTTTATGAAATATTTCACTGAGGCTTTCTGTTGCTCCTATAGTCAGGACATTATTAAAATAAGGTAGCACTCAAGCTCTGAGAGAGGTCTTCATGAAGCTTTGAAAACGTAATAGAAATTCCAAACTGAAAATACTTTAAGTGGGAATGTCCCTAAATGAGTGATGATTGCCTATCTGCTGTAGTAGTATTAAAGATTAGCTCTTGGTAAATGAGCTCGGGACAAGTTAAGTGTGGCTATGACGTTTCACTCCCCCCCCCCCCCTTGTCCCCTACAAGTAAAAATAACAAGAGTTGGTTGACTGGAGTCCCTTGAAATTAGTGTTACTTAAGTGTATTAACAATACATCTGTAATCTTCATTAAGAATTATATGACTTGAATTACTGAATTAGCTATTAGATTCGAACATTATCACAATTGAGATCACATCTAGAATGGATTCAGAAATACTTAGTTCAATCAGATGTTTAGACTGTGGGGTTTTTTATCCTTAAGGAAAATGATCATCTTTTTTCTTATCAACTGAATTGATGGCAGTATGATACAGAGGAAAGAATACCTGAATTTGAAGTCAGAAGTTCTGGATTCAAATTTTGATGAACCATTTGTCACTTCTTTAGCTTTGAGTAATTCATTCACTTGGTGCACCTGAGTGCTTCATTTAAAAAGAAAAGAGTTTAACTAGATGAGTTCTATACTCCCTTCTAGCTCCAATCTATGCCCTTGTGAGGCAATAGTTGGAGCTATTAGATTGTAAAATCCACGAGGGAGGGGAGTTCAAGGAACACACTGAAGTTAGCTCATACAGGCTCAAGAGAGACAATTGTTCAATTTTCAGTGTGAGCATTTACATTACAAAAACTGGCAGACACTAAATCAAAGCAAAATCTTGGTTTATTGTTTTGCTGATTGTCTAGACTTAAGAAATTGATGGAGGAAATGTTAAAAATTCAGCCTAAACTTTAAAGCCTGTAGTACATACATTTTCCCCTCTGAAGAATTAGTTGTTGACCAGTTCCTAGCACATCCTGATGGAGACTTGTAAACCAAATCTTATCACCACAGTGTCTACTGAATACTCCTGATGTTGCAACCCAAACTCAAGGCTCTAAACGATTACAGAAA
This sequence comes from Pseudocheirus occidentalis, assembly GCA_028646575.1. Taxonomy (NCBI): domain Eukaryota; kingdom Metazoa; phylum Chordata; class Mammalia; order Diprotodontia; family Pseudocheiridae; genus Pseudocheirus; species Pseudocheirus occidentalis. Next base: position 277,382,492 of record CM053593.1, read on the forward strand.
TTCTGCTAGATATTCAAAGTATCAAAGTGTGGATCTTGAAAAGAGAAAGACCACTTCAAGAGAAGACATCATTTAAAATCCATCTGAATGAAGCCTGAGAATTATCATTACAACTCACATCACCTGCCATCATACATTCTTAATTATGGCAGTAAAATCCCATAGTTGGAGCATAGAGAGTCAGTGGTAACATATCTCACAAGAGAGCAGCTATAGAAGTAGTACTGCTATATGGCCATGAAAACGTTATGGAGGTGGAGGCTATTTAGAAACAGAACATGATTAAAAAATATTTATAGACTGGAACTGAATAAAAGGTCATTTTGTTCCATGTTATTCTATTTATTATAAATTTTAAGCTCATTTTGAGAGATTCTGTTCTTTGAACATCGTTCTCATCACAATTTTCTCTATTTAGGCTATTCTAATGGTCTTGGACAACGATCACAAGCATATGAACCAAATCCTGCCCAAAAGGCTTCTTCTCCTTTGACATAATGGGTGAAAGCTTCTCTATGAGGGGTGCAAGCTAAATATTCACAGCACAGCTTCTTTTAAGCATAACTTAAGCAATTTTCCTGACTATCAAAATACCAGTCAAGTAGAATTTATTAAATAACTACTGGATGATGATGATGATGTTGATGATGATGATAAAGAATGCTTGCTTATTCAGTAATTCCGGTGTCTCTGAAAGCATTATAAAAGAAAAAAAGAACTATGTATTCAAATATTTGCATAGATTTTATTTTTAGTTGCAAAATGGGAGGAACAACAGTTCCTAAAAGCCCCAACAATACAAAAATGATTTAAATGTATTAAATTAATATTATGGAAAAGTTTAATAAAATCAAGATGTACAATCATAAGAGCTAGAAAGAAACCCATAAAGATTTTGATGAAACAGTATACATGGAAAAAAAAAACCCAAAGAGAATAGACCACGATATCAGAGGACAAGTGAATGAGAAGTAAAGGACAAGAAATGACTCTGGATGGAGTCTTAGAGGGAATGACAAAAGTTATTATGATATAATAGGCATTGAAATGAACTTGGGGCAGCTAGGTGGCAGAGTGAATAGAGCACTGGCCCTGGAGTCAGGAGGACCTGAGTTCAAATCTGGCCTCAGACACTTAACACTTACTAGCCTTGTGATGTTGGGCAAATAACTTAATCCCAATTGCCCTGCCTTTCCCCTCCAAAAAGCAAAACAGGCAAAAAAAGAAATGAACTTAAATGCAAAAGGTTACTAAGTGGGTATTGATGTTGGATATGGAATGTACAATAAATCATTACATTTTAAAAAATACCATGCCTGCATGGTTACCTCAACAATTTGAGCAACAGGTCTTATGAGAAAATATTATAGAAGGCAATTTTCCTGACTATAAAAACACCAGTCAAGTAGAATTTATTAAATACCTACTATGTTCTAGGTACTGTCCACAGTGCTAGACCACAATAGCCTCCACCTCCTATATATTCATAGCCATGTAGCAGTACTACTTCAAGAGCTGCTCTATTGTGAGACAGGTTGCCATTGACTCTCTGTGCTCTAATGGATTTTACTGCCATAATTAAAAATGTCTGATGGCAGGTGATGTGAGTTGTAATGATAATTCTCAGGCTACATTCAGATGGATTTTGAATGATGTCTTCTCTCAAGATGGTCTTTCTCCTTTCAAGATCCATACTTTGATTCTTTGAATATCTAGAAGAATTGTTATGATCTTTTAGAGCTTTGAGTTTGGGTTGCAACATCAGGAGTAATCAGCAGATACTGTGATAACATGCATTTCTTGTATTCTATCGAGTATATTGAGTAAAAACTCTCTGCCTGATATGAATAGAGTTTGTATTAGAAGTTCTTCCTTTAATTCCTGTGACATTTAATGATACAATCTCTTTGCCTAGGATCTTGCCTTGGGTTATTAGAAATGTCATTTAAATAGATTTAGTTAAAAGGAGGGCTTTACTATATATATGCCCTATAAAAGGGAATCCCCCATGTTGTAAGCGAATTATAGTGTTATAGTAGAGGATAATGTTCTTCTACATAAGCAACAAAGCCCTTATTAGAATTTTAATTCTGTTGATGAAATCTAAATATATGTACATTACCTGATAGTGTTGACATATAGTAGGCACTTAAGTGCTTATTGACTGATGTTATTGAGAAGTTCTCATCAGTCTTTCAACATATTTCTTCAACTTTTGTATCCTATTTATGTTGTTTATTTATTTTGGACTTTAGGTCTTTCTTCTATCCAAATAAATTGTTTTAGTGGCTATATTTCCCCATTTCTCTATTTTATAAATATGAAATTATAGAGAAAGAGAGGAAAAGACAAGATGAGAGATAATAATAATAGCATTTATATAGTGTTTTAAGATTTGCAAAGTACATTATAAATATAACCTCATTTTATACACCCAACCACCTTGGAAGAAAGGTGCTATTATCAGCCTCATTTTACAGATGTGGGAACTGGGGCATGAAGAAGTTAAGCAACTTGCCATAAATGCATGACTAGTGAGTATCTGGGCCTGGATTTGAACTTAGGTCTTTCTGGCACTGTCTCTAATTCTCTATCTACTGTGAGAGAGGAGAAGGGGTACATGTGGTCAGGAAAGCCAGGGTGAAAAGTTTTGTCCCCTTGGCTGGCTAGATGCTTTCTGGTTGCTTGGGGTCCATCTATACTTTAGGCCTGTTTTCTTTGGCCCTACTATTATGAGGCCCAGGACATTCTAAATCAAGTCAACAAGTATCTATTAGGCACCTTTTATATGCCAAGCGCTGTGTTAAATCCTGAGAATATAAAGAAAGGAAAAACCAATCCCTGTCCTCAAGGGACTTATATTCTAATGGGAGAGATAGCATGTAAGCAACTATAGATATTAGGTTGTAGACAGACATAGATTATGGATGTAGATATGGATAGATACATACTATAAATATTTTATCCATATATTTATCCACATATTGATACAGATATGAATAACCATATAAATATCACACAACAGATAAACACATATATACATGTTAGACATAGAGATGGTAATGTAGAGGTAATCTCAGAGGAAAAGCACTAAGATTGTGATTTGGAGGAAGCCAAATGGTAGAGATGATGAGGAAGACGTTTTTAGGCATGGGAGACAGTGAAAAGAAATGGGTTCTGGAGATGGTCATGTTCAAAGAACAACAAAGAGGCTAATGTTGCTGAATCACAGAGCAATAAAAATGTAATAAGACTCGAAACTTAGGAAGGGACCAGATTGTGAACAACTTTGAAAGGAAAACAGGGTTTTACATTTGATCCTAGGGGTAATGTGGAACAACTGGAGTTTATTGAGTAGGGGAATGACATGATAAGACCCATGCTTTTTGAAGGCTCGTTGTGCTTTTGAGAGAAGGATGGACTAGAATGGGAGAGACTTGAAGCAGGAAGAACAACCAGATGGCTACTGCAATTGTCCAAGGGTGAGCCCTTCCATGAAAGCATCTGTGTCAGAGAATGATCATAGGATTTAGAAGAGGAAGAAATCCTGGATATCATCTTGAGTAACCTCTTATTTTTTTTAGGAAATTGGGGTCTGGAAAAGTTAAGTGACTTCTCAGAGGTCCTACTGTTAGTAGGAGTGAATGGATTCATGTCCCAGGTTTCTACTTCTAAATCTAGCATTCTTTACAGTGAATAACTTCAGTAACGAACCCGGATGTATCCTCTATTCTACCTCTGTAGTATTTATTGATTCACAGAATAACAATACTTAGGGTTAGAAGGTGCCTTAGAAATTAGTCCAATCTTCTTATTTTACAGGTAAAGAAACTGTGGAATGGAGAAGTTATTTAATAGTCATGGTAAGATGCTATAGACTTGTAGCAAGGAAGATATTGGAGAAGGAAATAGAAAATGATTCCAATATTTTTGCCAAGAAAAACCCATGGACAGTGTTGGTCTGATATGGTCCACGGGGGTCACAAAGAGTAGGATATGACTGAGCTATTCAATAACACCAAGGAAGGTCTAGGTTCCAACTATCTTTCAGATAATAGCTGTATTACCAGGGCAAATAAATCACTTAACCTCTCTGAGTCTCAATTCTATCACCTGTGCAATGGAGATGGCAATACCCGTAGTACTCACCTAGAGGGTTATTGTGAAGCTCAAATGAGAAAAGGCATAAGGTATCTATGTTGTGCAGTGCATAGAGGGCTGGACTTGTAGTGAGAAAAACCTGAGCTCAAATCCAGCCTTAGATATTCACTGTGTATGAATCTAGGCTAATCGCAGTTTTAGCTTCAGTTTCCTTATCTGTAAAGTGGGGATAACAATAGTATCTACCTTCCAGGGTTGTTGTGAGGATAAAAATGAGATGATATTTGAGTCACTCTTCTAGGTTACATGACAAAGGCAGAGAGTTGTCTACAGACAGCAACTGTTAAACAAACAAACAAACAAACCAATCAGGATGTACTTGTGGACTGGATGTGAATAAAGGGGTTCATTTTGGAGAAGCTGGTTCTTGATATGTTGTCCACTTATTTGGGAGTAGAGAGAGTGTGTGTATCCCTCTTTGGGCCTGAAGGTGAGCTGCATTGGAGGGAAGGTGCCTTGTTATGGTTTACTTCAGCTAACCCAACACAGGCTTCAGTACAACTCAACAGTACCTAAACCTGCTGACCATTGCCCTGCCATGCTCTTTGCATCCTGGCAGGCTCACATTTTCATTTTGGGGAGCTCTTCTCTATCCAAGGGCAAACAGAGGAGGAAGCACATAACTCTGTTCAGCTCCTGCTTTGTTCCAGCCTTTCACTAATGATGGCAACAGAATTATTGGAGCCTGCCGTGGGACATTCATTGGTCCAATAGGTCATCTTATGACCAGTATTAAAATTTAAATCTCCTTTCAAATTAAACACTTTGGGGTTATTAATGTTTCCTTTCCTCTCAAAATTTCTGTGTCGAGAGGAGGTATCAGAGGAAATGTATTAGCAACAGTAGGATGTGAAGAATAACTCTGAGTACATTAAACATATGTTGATGGGGCCATTAGCAGTTTGTAGATACTGCCACCTGTCCCTTATTCCATTTTGCTCATACTTTAGCTCCTGAAAATATACTGTGGCAAAAGTGTTATACTTCTATTAAATCTTTTACCACTACATTAGGTGGAATATAAGAGCAGAATAGTTCTCTCTGATTGAAAAAATGCCTGTTTATGGGAAAAAGCAAATGCCAATAAGATAGTGCCAAGGGTTAACCATCACTTAGCCTCTCAAAGTGGCAATGTTACTGTGTGCTTGAGAGGAAGTCCTTAAAACTATAAATAGAAGTAGTGGCAGCTGAACAGGCTGCTTAATCCTGTTATTCAGGTGAGAGAATTCCAGCTTCTTCCTCTGTTTCTTCCCCGGGTTATTTTCCAATATGAAATCATAGGGTCATATATTTAGAGCTAGAAGGGACCTCAGAGGACCTGGAGTAAAGCCACTTCAAGTGACAGATGAGGGAGCTGAAGTCTGGAGAGGCTGAGACATGCTCAGGGTCACACAGCTAGTGAGTGCCTCAGATGGGATTCAAATTCAGGTTTCTCTGACTTGAAATTCAGAACTCAATTCACTATGCCACAGGACTCTCCTGTAAGTAAAAAACACACACCAAAACCCACAATTAATTAAAGTAGAATCACAAAAAAAATGTATCCACCTATCCTAAATCCTAAGGATAAACTGTTTGTTCTTCCTTGGGAAAGGGCATGAGAACTGGTGGTTGTCTTGAACTTTTATCAGCTTCATTCCATCCAAATAAACACATAAAAATACCCTCTTAAAGGGATGATTAACTTAACAGATAAGTAACCCATCCTCGGGGACCTGTGATGTTGGGCCAAGATCTGCAGGAGTTTTTTGCTCTTGCTATGCTACAAGATCTAGCTTTCCTTCTTTCTGGAATCTGGTCTTTTCTCAGAATTATAGAATTTCGGAGCTGGAAAAGACCCCAGAGGTCATCTAATCCAACTGTTATCTGAAAGGTAATCCTTTATCAACATCCCCGACATACCTGGGCTTGAAGGCACTAGAGATTTGGAGCTCACTTCCACTTGAGGCAATCCCATTCTACTTCTGGGCAATTCCAATTGCTAAGAAGATTTCCCTTGTATCAAGGCATAATCTGCCTTTCTTCTCCTAGCTAACAACTTACATTTAGATAGCACTTTAAGGTTCATAAAGCACTTTTCCCACAACAAACTCATGGAATTGTAATAATAGTTAGCCATGAATAGCTAGCATTTACATAAAGCCAGATGCTTTACAAATACCTCAGTTATCTTCATTATAACCCTGCAAGATAGATTCTATTATTATTTCCATTGCACAGTTAAGGAAACTGAGGCAAACAGGTTTAGTGACTTGTTCAAGGTCACACAGCTTATATGTGTCTGAAGCTATATTTATCGCAGGACTTCCTGACTCCATTGTGCCACCCAACTACTGAATAGGTAGTTCAGGTATAATTACCCCCATTTTCCCGATGAGGAAAAGTAAGTTCAGGCTGATTAAATAACTAGCCTATGATCATATAGCTAATTATCACTAGAAGCCAGCATTCAAACCTTGTCTTTGGATTAAAAATCCAATGTGCCTCTCCAATAGCCTAGTTCTATACTCTGGAGCAAGCAGAGCAAGCCAGTTCCCTTTCCATGGGAAAATTTTAGCATATTTGAAGATATTTATCATTTCCACTTTAAATCTTTTTTCTTTTATTCATTCCTTGATTCAACAAACATTTTAAAAATAATTGATAACAATGTGTGTATATATATATATAAACATACAAACATATTTGCATGCCATATACATGTATATACACACATATCCAAGCATGTATACAGAAACATATGTATATTCATACATACATAAACTCATGCATATACATTTATATAGACACATATGCATATACACATCTATATATGTATTTCCTGATGCTGGGTGACTAGGGAAGGGTACATAGGCCTCTCACCTCCCCCTTCCAGACAGGACACCTAGATAAATGCAGCTTCAGACTGTCTTAGCTTCCTGTTTCGGTTTTTTTTTTCTGTTATAAAAGCCATAGCCTCAACACTGTTGCCCATGTAAGTCCATGTGACTTGATACCTAAAGATGACCAGAAGTCTTTTTATTCTTTATTGCAAAGTACATAAGAATCTGCTAGGTTTTGATTTTACTACTCTCCCTTTTCTACTAGGAGGATTGTACTAGGGTATTTACCTTAAAGAGGGACACCCTGTTTCTGATTGCTGCATGGCTGATTGATCTGTGTCAACTGGTATCCCAGCACTTCATAGTGATATAGCATGCCTGGACCATTGACTTTCACAATCCCCTAATGGAATTTCACCTGTTTGTCTTTTTTTTCCAGTTACACTTCAGATGAATATGCTGTTCATGTTCTGGAATCCCATGATTTTCTGGCCTCTTGTCATGGAACTTCAGTAGACTGAGACTGTTTTCTAGATCATCATTGCTAGTAATTCTGCCTTGCTAATTGAGGTTGTCCAACTTGTGCATAAATTTACATTTTTCTTAACTCTTCAAAAGTTGTGAGAAAACAACTATGTACCATAAGCCAGGTACTATGGCTTCTTCTTACCTTTGCACAGCATCTTGGGGAAGGACTTACAAATGATGGACACCAAGACCCTCAAATCTTACCCCACTACACAAATGGAAATTCATTTCAATTCAATTCAATATCATTAATTTCATTTTAATTCAACTCAATTCCATTCAAATAATTTTATTTCAATCCAACTCTATTCAGTTTATTTCAATTAAATTTGATGTAATTCAACAAGATTTTTCTACGCTCTCTTAACTGTGCATGAGGTACTATGCTTTTTAAAAAAACAACCACCAACAATTGCTGCCCTCAAAGAGCTTATATTCAAATCCATTAGTTAAGTGGGGTCCTGCAGGCTGGTTTTAGAGCTTGAGAAAATACTAGAGCCAAAAATCCATGCTTCATCAGAAACAAAACCCCGTTAAGAACAATGAGTTCAAGGCATAGCTCAATCCCCATTAAACAAAGGCTGGGGAATGAAAAGAGAGACTTGCTACAGAACCTTGGGAAGTAGTAGTAATAGTAATAGTAATAGTAGCAGCAGCAGCAACAGCAGCAGAAGCAATAGTAGTAGTAGTAGTAGTAGTAGTAGTAGTAATAGTAGTAGTAGTAGTAGCAGCAGCAGCAGCAGCAACAGCAGCAGCAACAGCAGCAGTAGTAGTAAATTGGTTGTTCTTTGTTCTTGAAGAGGACCAGAATGACATCACTATACTGAAATCAAGTTATAGTATGTCCCACTATGGCTGATTAGACCAACATGAGCTCAGAATGTTCTACCACAGGTCAGGCACAAATAGTCTGTGTGGACATTTGAGGCAGATTCTCTGAATTTGAGCATCTGGTGTTTCTTTTGCTTTGCTTCAATTCTGCTTTGCTCAGAGAGCACAGTGCCTTCTCTGATGAGGGCACACCATACTGTGTGGTCTTGTGTCGGTGTATCCCATGTCACACAATCAATTTCAAAATAAATACTAACTTTTATATAGCATCTATTATGTGCCAGGTTTCCCTTTGGCCCCAGGTAATTCTCTAAGACTAGAAGTTGCACAATTGCTAATATGTTGATAAAGGGAGTTTCTGCACTAGGATTTCCCTATACCAGTGAAATCACAGATCCAAAAGGAAAAAGAAAAAGTAAGCCATCAAGAGGCCATGTGCCATGGTGATTATAGGGGCTGGTGGAGTTAGCACAATCTGGACTCGTTCAAGTCTTGCCTCTGAGTCGAATTAGCTCTGCTACCACATTTAAATTATCTAACCTCTCAAGACTCCTGAAGTTACAGGTCAGTTGTTGATCGGTACCAGTTCAGGCAATAAAAAACATTTAGACTTAGGTGTATTATCTCTTTTGGGTTAGCAGGCAGCTGTTCAGTTCACTAAAGTACCCATTAAAGCACCCTTAATAGTGTCTGCGAAAGGCCTGGGCAAGGTGAATGGCAAGGGTATAGCCATTTACTCATTTCCTCCCAATTGGTCTAAAAGGGTTAATGCAATTTAGTATGGCACTTGAGATATGGAGGGGTTCTCTCAGGCTACCTTGTCCAATCCTTTTATTTTCTGCATGAGGAAATTAAGGCCCAGAAGGCTGACTAAATTATTTCTCTAGGATCATACAGGTAGCAAGAGTCAGGATTCAAACCCAAGTCTTCTGAAGTCAAATCCAAGACTACCACCATTAGACCAGAGTGTCACTTAAACACAGGAGGCAAAGATGTTTCCTACCCCAGGGGATTGGAAAGACAAAAACCCTAATTATATCTTTATTTCCAGGACTGAGAGTTCCACAACAGTGTTTTTATTTGAACAATGGAATGTTTAGCATACAGAATCATAGAATTTTAAATGAAGAAGGGATTTCAGAAATTATCTAGAATTTCAGGAATTCTTAACCAGGGAATCTGATTTCAAGGGGTCCGTGTCATTGGATGGGAAAAGTTGCATTTTTTTATTGCAATTCAATTGGTTGCTTTTGTAATCTTATGTATTTTATCGTTATGTAGTTAAAAACATTTTTCTTGAAAGGGTCCATAAGCTTCATCAGACACAGCAAGAAACAGGCTAAGAACTCCTGGCCTAGATTATCTCATCTACCTGCCATGTCCCATTTTTTAGATGAGAGAATGGGGACCCAGGGAGGTTATAACAATCACAGTCATTTAGGCTCAGAGCCAAGACTAAAATCTAAGTCTTTTGTTTCAAGCCCCTGACTCCTTTCTGTAGATTCATCTGATTTAGATTTTTCCTATCTTGAAGATTCCATGCTAGAGGTAATAATTGTACTGTCCCATAAAGGTTCATAGGATAATAGATTTAGAGTTGAGAAGACCACAGGCATTTTCTCACCTTATCCACTCATTTTTTGGATGCAGAAATTGAGGACCAGAGGTGAAATGACTTATACAACATCACACAGGGAGTTGGAGAATTCAAACTCAGGTCATCTGACCCCAATCCAAGACTCTTTCAACTTTACTATGTTGCTTCATAAGACGGGAAGGGGGAAGGGAATAAACATTTATTATAACCCTTCTGTATGCCAGACTATGCTAAGCACTTTACAAATATTATTTCATTTGATACTCACAGCTGACCCTGGGATGGAGGTGCTTTTATTATCTTTATTTTACAGTAAGGGAAAATGAGTCAGCTAAGTACCCTGCCGGGGGTCACAAAGATAATGTCTGAAAGTGGATTTGATTGTAGGTTTTCCTGACTTTCAGGCTCAATGCTTTATCTACTGCTCCACTCAGTTATCTCTAAACACTGTAATACACACTCACACATGCGCACGTGCGTGCGAGCACACACACACACACACACACACAAGGTTTCAGCTATAAGTCATACGGGAATGTCCCACGGCTATTAGAGTTTTAGAATCACTTCCATTAATAACACCATATCAGTTTCCAATGCTGAGCCATTTGCCAATGCCAAAGCCTTTGGTGGTAAGGACTTTCACTCTTCAGGCTCCATTAGCTGTGGCTACATCTCCACAAGGTTTCTTCCTGAATAATAACAGTGGGGGCTGTGGTAGAGGCAGAATCTGTGATCTGAAGGCACTGCCATTCTTGGGGCTCTCGGGATTCCATACCCGTCTGTGGCAACTATCAAAAGTTGGTGTTGGTGGTAGCAAGAAAGATCGACCCTTTCTCTACTGTGATTGCCCCTGTCAATGATAATTATAGGTCCTGCACTAGAAGCAGAGACGGGTAGTCTTGGGGGCTCTGCCATTTCCAAGACTGAGTTCAGTTCAGTTATTTTTCAGTTGTGTCCACCTCTTTGTGATCCCATTTGGGTTTTTTTTTGGCAAAGATACTTGAATGATTTGCCATTTCCTTCTTTAGTTCATTTTTACAGATGAGGAAACTTAGGCAAATGGGATTAAGTGACTAGTCCAGGGTCACATAGCTAGCAAGTGTTTGGGGCTGAATTTGAACTCAGGATTTGAACTCTTATTGACTGTAGGGATCAGCCCTCTATCCTCTGCACCACCTAGCTGCCCAAGGCTGAGAGTCCTGGACTATTCTTCATCATGGTCTGAAGGGTTGAAATAATGGGAGTTTCTTGACTTGTCTGCCATAGGCTACCTCCATTTCACCTTCAAGGTGCCGGTGCTGCTTTAGATAAATTGGCTCGCCTACCTGTCACTTTAATTAGACTGCTAGAACCTTCCAGGGCTTCCTGGCATGGCCTTCATACCTTGATGGTGAGGAGGATTTTGGCGAACAGGAGTCTTATTACCAACTATTCGTGTTCCAGCCCCTATCCTGTTTTAACTGAGAAACAGTGTTTGTCCCTGTCCATTTGCCACATCAAGTTTTGAGAATGGAGGTGAGGGATAGTGGGAAAAGGAAGGAAAGAGGAAGAGAAAAAACAAGATGGAGACACCAGGAAAGGGAAAAAAGTTTATGGGGGAGATCGGAGGGAAAGCAATGGACACATTTTTCTTTGTTTTCTCATCTCCAAAGTGGAAGAATGAAATTAAAATCAGAAAAAGTAGAAATCATGCCTAATCTCCATTCCCCATTTATCTCAAGCACTACAACCTTTTGCTAGAATGGTGTACCTGGGAGGATCTTTCTTAAATCCTCACATTGATGATGCTATCCTTGGTGAATCTCGACTTACTTATTATATGACTGAATTCTGGACTCAGTAAGATATTAAAAGCCATTTGTAGTAATAGGAAGGGGGGGCAGGAATTCATTGTACAATGAGAATTAGTTGTTAAGAAAACACCCTTTTGGACATGGAAAAAAACGTACGTGGGGCTCCCTCTGCTGGACTTATATAAGCAGTGAATAAAGAGATCGAGCAACTTTGAATTTCCATCAATCTTTCAAGTACCTATGGACCTAGATTTCTCAGTCTACGTGACATTTTTTTTAAAGTACAATGGGCACAACTAAGTCAATTTAACATTTCTTTCTTCTTCCCTTTAGCAATTTAGGAGCCTGGATGATAAAATTAAGAATAATGTGATTTCCTAAAATGCACCATGAAAAATGTATCTGAAAACTTCAAACAAAGGGTTCATAGAAATAAAGTAAATTTTAACCCTGAAAAGTTCAGCTAAAACCTAGAGGACACCCTCTCTGAAAGGTGGGGGCAAATACTAGTAATGAAGTAGAGATATGAAGAAATTTCATAAGAAAATAGATGTTTTTAATAAGGTAAAGCAACAAAATTCCTTTCATCCAGTTTTCATTTCTTCTTCCTCCTCCTGCTTGTATCTTAAAAAAAATACTCCCCTGGGAAGGCTAGGTGGTGCAGTGAATAGAGCACTGGCTCTGGAGTCAGGAGGATCTGAGTTCAAATTTAGCCTCAGACATTTTATACTTACTAGCCGTGTGACCTTGAGCAAGTCACTTAACCTCAATTGTCCCTCCACAAAAAAATACTGCCCCCCTCTCAAACAACAATAATAAACAACAACAAGGACATTTATATAATGCACTGAGTGGTATGAAATACTTTATACCCAACTGTTCTCTTGTTTCATATTTACAATAACACTGTCAGGGAAGTAGTTTTCTTATTCTCCACATTTTCTAGAAGAAGAAACTGAGTAGGCAGTGAATTGCCTTTGACCATACATAGCTTGTGTCAGCAGTCCCAACATATGCCTTCTTCCTTACTGTCAATGGAGAGTCTTGGAATTATGGGAAAATTCCAGGTGACCCATGGCTAAAAAGAAATATTACAGGAACTTCAGAGAAAGACACTAAGGACTAACAGCTGTTTTGGCCACAATCTTTTAAAAATGCTCCCCACGGGGCAAGGTGTCATAAACCTGTAGTTCTTTCTCTTGGGGATGCTGCTGATTTTTCTGCCTCAAATCTCTTTCCACTTAAGTCTATCCTCAAATCAGCTGTCAAAGGGAACTCCCTAAAGTACAGGTTCAACTATGTTACCCTACCTAGCCTCACCCCCCCAGTGGCTCCCTATTGACTCCTCTGAGGTCAAATATAAATCCTTTGTTGGGCATTCGAAGCCCTTCATAACTTACTCAATCTCCATTTGCATTTCCTGTCTCCTTACCTTACGTTAGTTTTTAGTGTGTGCTCTATAGACAAGTCACAGAAAATCACACACCATTCTGGAGGTCTGATTCAGAACAGCTGACAGAAGTCATGTCTCTAAATCAGCGGTTCTCAGCCTGTGGGTTATGTTCAGTTTGTAACAATGAAAACACATCCTGTGTATCAGATATTTACATTATGATTAATAACAGTAGCAAAATTGCAGTTATGAAGTAGCAACGAAAATAATTTTATGGTTGGGGGGTGTCACCACAACACGAGGACCTGTATTAAAGGGTCACGGCAATAGGAAGGTTGAGAATCACCGCTCTAGATGATCTTTGGTCTGAAGATGCTAAGGGCTAACAATATTGTCCACAATTCACATTTATGTTGTGCTTTGAGTATTTTATGTTGCTTTCCTCACAACCACTGGATTAGGAAGGTGACGTCTATCTTGCATAGACATTTTCTCAGCTTGTTTTGCCATTTAGTTGTATCTAATTAATTCTTCATGATTCCATTTGGGGTTTTCTTGGCAGAGACGCTGGAGTGGTTTGCCATTTCCTTCTCCAGCTCATTTTATAGAAGAGGAAACTGAGGTAAATAGGATTAAGTGACTTGCCCAGGTTCACACAGCTGGTAAATGTTTGAAACCATAGTCTTCCTGAATCTGTGCTCTGTGCTCTACCCAGTGTGCCACCTAGTTGATAAATATTTTATACATGAGAAAACTCCATCTCAGAAGGGTTAAATGACTTGCTCACAATGACAAACCTAATAAGTTTCAGGAGTGAAATATTAAACCAGAGGGGTTCCCTGACTTTAGACACAATGCATCTTCCACTGTACTGGCCCTGAGCCTACAAGGCTCACTTAGTGTGGTCTTTCTTGCTGTCTCATAGGAATCACAGATAGTTCTTTTAGTTCTACAAGAGAAGGGTTCTGGTTGACATAGGCATGCATGGCACAGTGGAAATAGCTCTGCCTCTAAATCAGAGAAGCTGGAATGGAACCCTTTGGTAAATCATTTAATACCTTGTACCTTAGTTCCCTTATTTCTAAAATGAGGGCTTTAGAGTAGAGGATCTCCCAGGTTTTGTCTAGATTTAAATTTATAATCCTATGATCAACGAGGTTTAATGAAAAGAGCCTTCTACTAGAAGTCTGAAACCTGAACTTTCTCCACAGTTCTGCCATTAAACCTTTGGATCACGTCCTTGATGATTTTCTCCCTGTCATGTGCCCATTATTTCCTTATCTGTAAGACTGGAGGGTTGGCAGCTAGATGGTATAGCGGATAGAGTTCTGGGTTTATAGGCAGGAGAACCCGAGTTCAACTCTGTCCTCAGACACTTACTAGCTGTGTGACCAGGGCAAGTCACTTCATCCTGTTTACCTCAGTTTCCTTATCTGTAAAAAGAGCTGAAGGAAATGGAAAACTATTTCAGAATCTTTGCCAAGAAATCCCAAATTGGGTCATGAAGAGTAGCACACAACTTAAATAACAACGAAATTGGAGGGTTAGACTAGATAAATGCTAAGGTTTCTTGACATTCTAAAATTCTAGAATCAAAACAAGCAAGCAAACTACAATAAAAAAATTACAAACTCCTACCAGCTCTAGCTCTCTTGGATCTCAGGCACAAAGCATTTGGGAGGTTTACTTGCTGTGATTTTAGTTTAAATACTGCAGGATTAAGAATGCTGACAGAAGGGGGCAGCACCAGCCACGACATTTAAAACTTTTCTTGGCTGTCTTTTTTCTATTTCATGGAAACTCTTTTGCATTGGATTCCCTAGTGCTCATTCACTTTTTGGCATTTGAAGTTAGATAGCTCATATTCAAAAGGCTGTTAGTTAAGTTCTGTGACTGAATTTTGTTTCTGATTCCCCCTGCCCCCATTGATTGAAAATCAAACTTGGGTGTATAGGTGTTAAATATGCATTTAATTCAGTAATATCAATAAGTTATGATGATTGTCTCATCTAAGGAGGAAAAAGTTAGGCTCAGTAAATATGGTACAATTTAATTCTAGATTTAAAGTTGAAAATTAGTATTGCTGGCCTTGAGAGACTGGTATAGCTATACATGACTAATTTTTATCCCAAAGAAGCTCAGTTTTCAGAATCTGGATAGTAAACCTGCAAGGGATTCTTGAAGAACACATTTAGAAAATTGTGCTTACCTCCCAGTATTGTTGTATTACCCTGGGCATAGCAAAGGCTCAATTTGCTGATTCCATGTGCTAGAAGTAAGACATTTCGAAAGGTAGGATTGCACAGTGGCTAGAGAGTAAGTCTGGGTTTATGTCCCGGCTCTGAGTCAAAGCAAGTCCGTGACCCTGGCTGAATGACTTAACTTCTCAGGATCCTAGGCAGCTCTCTAAGACTGCATGCTCCAGGGCAGGCAGACAGAGTTAGCTCCCTATACCAAAGAAATCTCAGGCCCAGTCACCACTTCCACTTCTAGATCTCTTCCCCCATCAATACAGCACCTTGGAAATATGATATGTTACTTTTGTTTAAAGACAGAATTCTTGAACCAATCCATTCATATCTTAGGCAGCATTTCTATTTTTGCAGCAAACAACGTATGACTCCAATTTGCTCACTAAAAGGCACATCTTCAACTTCAGCCAGCTATAAAAAGTGAACATTGCATCATTGCCAGTATGGTGTTTTGGATAAAGGCACGGATATAGGTGCTATGGACATTGAAGACTTCTTAAAACAGTAGGGCATAAGGAGCACACACTGATGACATTTATTAGCTATGCGAGAATGAGAAAATTATTAAGACTTTTTCAACCTTTGTTTCTGAATTTATAAAATGGGCTAATAATCATATTACCTACCTAATGAGGTTGCATTGAGGAAAGTATTTGGCAAAACTTTAGTAGTTTATAAACATATTATATCAAAATATATGCTATG
>CM053593.1:277399076-277440203 GCA_028646575.1 Pseudocheirus occidentalis
TATATATATATATATATATATATATATATATACACATGTAAGTTACAATAGTACTAATGTTCTGGGCTATTTGAGTAGCTAGGCTTCACTGATCTGTTCTTAGGGTTTCAAATGGGTATTCTTCCCATCTTTTCTTCATCTTTCATCAATATGTAAAGTGCTCCCAAATTCTTAGTGAAGCATTAAGTGTTCATAGCTTAAAACTACACAACAACTTTCTGGGACACCCTTTACTAATAATAAAGAATTATGGTGATTTTAAAGAGATCAAGTTATTTTAGCAAATAAAGTAATAAGACATAGGTGCCATTCTTTCATGAAATGAATTGAATACCATAGGGGTTTAATCCTAATGAGTGCTTCCTTTTGAAGAGACATTAACTCTTTGGGGATACAATTTATTATTTGAGCCAGAGATAATTATAATGAAAATCCTGCTGGTAACGTGAATGAGTTAATGGCCTTCCAAAGAAAGGATTGGCAACTGTATCTTTCCTAATACCTTTGTCTTCTAAAGCATACAGAAATATACCTTATATACATATATATGCTTTATATACATAAGCCTTCTTTATATGTGTATACATATATGTATAAATATTTAAATAAGGCATATATGTACAGACATTGTATATGTGTGTATATGTATACATATGTATATACACAAATGTATGCTTATATTTATTCAAATAAGGTATGCACACACAAATTAATTATCTAGTATTCTAGCCCCAGAATTAAATAAAGAGGAAGAGAGTGAACTCCCTTGCCTTTCAGAAATTGTAAAGATCTTTTACTGGCCAAACTTTCTCAGAAAACAGGTCTATCTTTTTATTACTAGTATTCTTCTGGTGTTCTATGGCTGACACATGGAAGTGTTAAAAATGAATATCTCACAAAGGGCAATGCTGAGTGTGTGGGAGCAGTCTGCAACATATCATTAATGAGTAACTTCTAAAATGTATAGAAGTGAAAAATGTCATCAGGGAGATGTATGAAAGCAAGAGGAACTGGGCAAGCCACATGGTGATGTCAAGGGATGAGAGGTAGACAGCTTGAGCATTCTGCTGATAGTCCTATCAGAGTCAGAGGCAAACAAACAAGGGAGGCTGCCAGTACTATCGGGAGGACTCCCTGTGGTGAAACAACGGAAGGGCATACACAAGAGAAGCTTGGGATTGGCAGCCATGAATGACTTGCAAGCTGTATCACTGGAGGGAATGTGTATCCAAATTGATGAGATTACAGATACGTTTGAGTATTTGGAAATCTAAAAAGAAGCTTTGCATAGTGGATAGAGATGGAATCAGAAGTCTTGGGTTCAATTATTCCCCCTGATGCATACTGGCTTTGTACCCTGGGCAAATCATTTGAAGTTTTAGTGTTCCTTCCAAGCAGTGTTCCTAGATTCTTCAAAGCTGCTTTGGTTTCTTCACTATGAATTCCATACAGCATTGAAATCACAGACTTGGCTTAAAAGAATAAGAAGGAGAAGGAGAAGAAGAAGAAGGAAGAGGAGGAGGAGGAGAAGGAGAAGGAGAAGGAGGAGAAGAAGAAGATACAGTAGATAATGTTGAACCTGAATTCAAATCCTGCCTCAGTCACTTTCTAGCTGTGTGACCCAGACAAGTCACTTAAGCTCCATCAGCTTTTCTCAGTTTCCCATCTGCAAAATGGGAATAATAATAATAATATCTATTTCAGAGGGTTATTGTAAGGATACATTGAGATTTTATATATATATATATATATATATATATATATATATATGTACGTATGTATACATACACACATCCTGCTTTGAAGAAATCAAAGTGCTATGTAAATGCTGGCTATTGTTGTCCTTTATTAAAAAACTTATCTTCTCTCTGGTATAAAGGAACGAGCAAACATTTATATAGCACTTTAAGGATCACAAAGTGTTTTTCATGTATCGTCACCTTTAATCCTCACAACAACCTTATTAGGTAGGTGCTATAATTATCTCATTTTATAAATGAGGAAATTGAGGCAATGAAAGGTTAAGTGATTTTCTCAAGGTCACACAGATTTCAAGCTCAAGCGTCCCTGACTCCAAATTCCGTGCTTTATGCATTCTGCTACTTAGCATTTTATCTTCTAAAATAACGTCTTGTTGAACTCTGCAAAAACATAATTGTTCTATAAGGAGACGCTGTTATCTTCCTATAAACAAGATTGCTCTTATAGGCTGTACACCTTGAGGCCTTGCCATCTGAACTGCTCAGCTGACGTTTGGGTGAATAATGGAGCAAATGGTTGGCAGAAGAGTCTAAGACCCCAAGTCCAAGGAGCATGGCCACAGATGCTGGGTGAGCTGGCAGACTACCATCCTTACCTCCACAGCATTAATCCCCTTTGCTAGTCCTACAGAGCCCTTTCCTGCTGTCATGGAAGCTATTCGGTAATTTTCTCTTGGAGGTTGAGTCAACTGACTTCCCAGTCCCTTTTGCCACAAGTTTGAAAGCTTAGGGTGGAAAACAATTTCGACATTCCCAGCTTGGCCTTCTGCCCTGAAGCAAGCACATTTGTTGTTCATACATGGTATCTTGGCAGCCTCCTCTCCTGACCATCTGTTATGGGAGGCATTGTGCCTGCTTGGATGGGGATGTACCACTTTCACGAGGAAACAAGTCAAACTTTTCTGGTTTGACTGACTAGATGAAATTTATTTCAAAATAACATGCATCAGTAGGAGAGATGTATGTGCATTTACATGTATATATATATATCACATATACATACATATATACATACACACACAAATATATGCCCAGGATTAGTTTTTGTCCTTACTCTGTGCTTGATTTCCACAAAGAAATTTCAAAAGGATTATTCTAGACTTTCTTTACATGCATAAAATAGTATAATTGAAATGGGACTATTATATTTTGTTAGAAAAGCTGAAAGAGTATGAACCCACCAATTTACCTCATTGTTTTTCTTTCCATATATGAGGAAATGGTAGCTAAATGATATTTCCATTTCTTCTTATTCCCTGATATACTATCATTCCTAGCTCTTACCACATGCTGTAATCAAATGAGCAATACTGATAATAATAATCCTAGCAAGCTTGACTCACTACTACTTTAAAAGGTATGCCAGTTCAGAGTCACAGGGTCTGGAACTCAAAAGCCTAAATAAGTTAAAACCTGATAGTGATTTGTACAAGTTTACAACTTTGCCCATGAAACCCCACAGAGTTGTATGTGATAATAGAATTGAGTATTAATAACCCTTTTGACAAGATGGAATTCTAAGTTCAATGTTTCCCTTTTTGTAAAGTGATCTAAACTTTCTTACCAGATTCCTAGGCATCCTAAGGTGGAGTTTTGGCCCTTCTCCAGCTCTGTGTCTGGTTTCATCTTTCCACTGGATAGGTCATCCTGCTCTGCAGCCAGCTTGAGTATCCTACACTTGGCTCACAGTCATTTCACATATTGACATCTGGATAAGAAAGCAAGGCTAATTTGGGAAGCAAGCCTAACAAAATTAGCCAAGTGCCACCTGAACCGGCTTAAGATTTTATATCTTTTTCCTCCTGAAGCTCACAACAAAACTTTCTTGAGCACATATATTTCCATGTTGCTCAATGTTGTTTCCTTTTCTCTAAATTTTTTTTCCTGAATTCTCGGAGGACTATTATTTATATAAGTATTTGCCTATTGAATATTGGAATTTCATATTTAATTTAAAGTGATAGGAAGTAATATTTTATTAATTGCTCCAGTATATATGTGAATGTGGGTTTGGGGAAGTCACAGTCATTATCCTAGGAAGAAACTACTGTGGAGATGTGAGTGCTTGTTTTCTATTCTGGTGCTGCAGCCACTGATATTGATCCAGAAAGAAAAGTTCTTGCTATCAAAGTCCTTGACATGCTCAGACAGTTCAACATCAGAAATTGATTTTATTTGATTGGTGCAAATGACTCTAAAGCAGGTATAATCCTATCAGCATTTGTACCGAACCCTCAGGATCATGGTGCCTTTCCATCTGACTTGCAACTAAAACCTTCTATATGTATTGTCTCTCCCTTTAGAATGTGAGCCCCTAGAAAGCAAAAACAGCGCAGCGCACATAGTAAATACTTAATAAATGGCTTTTCATGCATTCATTCCTTCATTTGAGATTCTTATCTGTTGTGTAAAGGAGTAGGCCTCAATATTCTCATATTCATCAGCACCAGATGCTGACAAATCAGAAGAAATGGCTCCTTGCTGAAATTGTGATGGAAAATGGCATGCCAGGTGGAAAAGTACGTGAAATCTGGGTTTGAGTCTCAGGTTCTGTTAGTTCTAGTATGAGCTTGACCCAGTCATTTGACTTCTGTGGGCTTGTTTCTTCATCTGTGATGTGAGAGGTTTAGACTGGATGGTTTCTTAGAATCATCAATTATCTTTCTACTCCATTATGTATCTATCTATGCCAAATCACCATTTCCTAATGAACAAGAACATTGTCTATTTAGCTAGCTTTATATGGAATCTATGTAAGTGATTGGTGAATGCTTCTTAATAAAGATAGATTTTCCCCCCTAAATAATAGGTGGAGAAAGACAGTTTTGTTGTTGTGCATCAAAGGTTGTATCTAGAGTCAATTAGATTTGAGCTCAAATCCAACCTCAGATATTTACTAGCTGTGTGACCCTAGGCAAGTTCCTTAATCTTTGTCAGTCTCAGTTTCCTTATCTGTAAAATGGGAATAAAAATAGGAATACTACAACGACTACTACTACTACTACTACTACTTCTACTTCTACTACTTCTACTACTACTTCTACTACTACTTCTACTACTACTTCTACTACTACTACTACTACTACTTCTACTACTGCTACTACTTCTACTACTACTTCTACTACTGCTACTACTTCTACTACTACTACTTCTACTACTACTACTCCTACTTCTACTACTTTTACTACTACTACTACTTCTACTACTTCTACTACTACTACTACTACTTCTACTACTTTTACTACTACTACTACTACTACTACTACTACTTCTACTACTTCTACTACTACTACTACTTCTCCTACTACTGGATGGTTTCTTAGAAACCATGGTTTCTTAGAAACTGTAACCTGGAGAAGGAAATGGCAAACTACTACTACTTCTACTACTACTACTACTACTACTACTATTACTACTACTACTTCTACTTCTACTACTACTACTACTACTACTACTACTACTACTACTACTACTACTGATGATGATAGTCAACCTCACAAGATTGGTGTGAGGCTCATAAGGTGTCATGTGTGTGCATGTATGACTACATAACAATGTGCTTTGTGTGTGCATGTATGACTGCATAACAATGTGCTTTATAAATCTGAGCTACGATTACATTCTAAAATCTCTCAATACATTATGAAGCTTTAATCAAATGCCAATGTGTTAGGACTATAGGGTTCTATGCATGACATGAGTATGTTCTTATCTATGCCTGTGACCAGAGCATGAAGTTAGGGTCATTCCTTATACAGTTAGGAATAATACAATGTGGTAGAAAGAATACCAGACTTGGAATCAGAAGACCTTGCTACACTCAATTACTGACTTTACCACTTAATATATTGGCTTTTGAGCCTCAGTTTCCTTACTTATAAGACAGATATCATATTGGCATAACCTGAAAGAGTTGTGGAGAAAGTGTTTTATAAATTGTAAAGCCCTATGTAAATGCTACACAATTGTGAGTCTAAGACACAACTTGACAGTATCTTATAGCAATGGTTCTTTCAAGATATTGAGAGGAGCCCATCAAAAAGAATCTTAGCTGAATGGGTAATTGTATCAACCATGAGTTGTCCTTGCAATTCTTCACTAGCCTTTCTCTTATTCTCACCAAGAGTGTATTTGGTCTCTTTTTACCTTTCCATTTTCCATGTCATCCTGATTACAAACACGTTGACAACAACAGCAATAACACCCAACTAGATGCTCTTTTACATTTGCCTGAGGTTTTGTACCATAAATTTCCAATGGGTCTAATACTGACAAAACGACAGCATGTACTTGCATGCATGAAACATTAAAAAAGACTGTTGTTCATTCATTTCAATTGTGTCTGACTCTTTGTGAACCCATTTTAGATTTTCTTGGCAAAGATACTAGAGTGGTTTGCCATTTCCTTCTCCAGTTCATTTTACAGATGATGAAATTGAGGAAAACAGAGTTTAAGTGAGTTGTGTGACTAAGGGTCACACAGCTAGTGAGTGCCTGAGGCTGGATTTGAACTCAGGTCTTCCTGACTCCAGGCCTGACACTCCATCCACTGTGCTACCTAGCTACCCCTAATAAAAAGACCAAAATGAAAAATGAGTCAACAAATTAGAACTTTATAAGATTACTCATGGAATATCCAAACAAAAATATGCTTCAATGGATAATATTAATTCATATGGCCCTTTTTTCTTTAAAAAAACACTTTATGTGAGTATCAGTCTATACTGAAGAATGAAAATGAAAGAATGAAATGAAAATAAGCCTGACAAAAATAGAGAGAAATCATATATGAACAAGCTTAATGGGCATTTATTCATGTTGTATATGGTCACCAACTGAAGAAACGAGGTAGAGCAGTGGTTAGAATGCTGGTCCTGAAGTTAGGAAGATTCATCTCACTGAGTACAAATCTGGTCTCAGACCTTACCAGCTGTGTGACTCTGGGCAAGTCTCTTAAACTTGGTTTGCCTTGGTTTCCTCAACTGTAACCTGGAGAAGGAAATGGCAAACTATTTTAGTATCTTTGCCAAAAAAACCCCAAATGGGGTCACAGAGAGTCAAGCACAACTGAAAAATGACTTAACAAATAAATAATCATGCAAAGTAATAATATGAATTACATATATGATATTTTAGCCCTTGATTACTACATTTATCCTTGCTATAATTTTTGAAGAATACTGAAATTGTAAGATAATGAAAGGAATGGTTTTACTTCACTGCTTCTTGAGAGTACCATGGCTTTAATTGTGCTAATAAATTCTCTACAGCTCTTTGACTGATGACAAAGCTCAAGGAAACTTCAGAAAGCTTGGATTCATTTTACTCCTCCTTCATGGTCAAGCCAATAACTATATCATATCAAAGCCAAACCTAATGTGGAGACATGATTAAAAAAAACAACACACCACAGTGTATTGTTCCAAATGTAGTAAGCCTATGCTTAACAAAAACTTTGCACGTTGAGTCATATTTTCTTTGCTGTTTTCCTTCATTTTACCCTCTCTCATTTCAAAACTATTGGCAAAGGAACTGATTGATGGTCAAGACAGTTACTGCCACATTAGGAATTTTTCAATAAGCAAGACTCATCACATTTTGCTGCTGTTCTTTTTGCAAAGGTTAGAGGGTTAAGAGCTTGAAGTAACTTTAGAGATAATTTACTCCAAAAATCTTATTCTTAAAATTATTTTAAAAATATAAAAATATAAAAAAATAATTGAAATTATTAAAATTAGACCCAGAAGCATAAAAATGACATAAGGACTAAGTCACAGTGTCAGAAGTTGTACCCAGGTCTTCTTCCACTATACCAAAAGTCCCCCTTCCTTTTGCGTGTGTGTGTGTGTGTGTGTGTGTGTGTGTGTGCATGTGTGTATGTGTGTGTACAACTACAGTTTTTTTAAAAAAATTAAATATTTTATAAAATACCTTAATATTGAACATCAGCACTAACAACTAAAGTTTCTTAGTAACTTTTACCCTTATATTTATTGCTTTTATGTATCAAGCATCTTTACAATTTTTAGTAATTTTTTTTTGAAAAGAATTTTTTTCCATTCATTGTCATTTATTTTCTCCTTTTATCTTCTTGGCATGATTTTCCTGTTTCTGTTTTTTCTTTATTTCTTAAACATCTTTTTAGATTTCCTTATATTACTAAGATTTATCTTAACTCCATTGAACCACATTGCACTGAACCATTTATTTAGTCATTCTCCTATTATTGTACATTTGGGCTTCTTATACCTTTTTTACAATTATTGTTAAACCACTTTCCAAATACTTGAACGTATTGCTTTTTGTTGCTGTTATTTTTGTTTTCCAGAATACTATCTTCATGATATGCTGCAATCAAAGGGTATGATTATTTTTTATAGTGTTTGTGACCTTCTGCCAGATGGCTCTCCCATAAGATCCAACAAATCTGTGATTCTACCAGAAATTGAATGCACCAGTTTCCCTACAACACTATCAGTATACTAGTATTGTACCTCTCAAATTTAAATCCTTTCTTCTGAAGCCTTACTAAATAGTCTACATTTTGTTTATGGTAGATGCCAGTTCTATATACTGTTTTAGGAAGTGTTATAGTCAGATCATAGTAGTGGTTAAACAAGAGTTTTGTTGACTAATATTGAATTGTTTGATAAAGAATTTGTCACTCTGAAAAGGAATCTCTGGGGTAGAGGCTATCTTGCCTAGATTATATAAGTATTTGAATATATCTAGCAGATGGATTTAGGGGAGATGTGGCAGAGAATCCTCAGTGTGTCTAGGCTTTAGTTTTTCCAATGAAAGTAATAACATCAATCTCTTAGGTCATTGTAAGGATCAAATGAATACATATAGATATACATATAATATTTATAATGAATATATATGTATGTAATATATGTGTATATATTTGCATATACATTTATATTTTATAATGTATTTATACATGTGTATATATATTTTTTAATTTTAATTTTTTCCTTTTTTTTTGGAGGGGCAATTGGGGTTAAGTGACTTGCCCAGAGTCACGGCTAGTTTTGTGTTAAGTGTCTGAGGCCGGATTTGAACTCAGATCCTCCTGACTCCAGATACAGGATTAGAAACATTATAAAACTGACAACTAACAGGAAGCCAACTTAGTTTGTAGTAAGAAAAATCACTACTCCAAGAATAAATGACAGA
This sequence comes from Pseudocheirus occidentalis, assembly GCA_028646575.1. Lineage (NCBI taxonomy): Eukaryota > Metazoa > Chordata > Mammalia > Diprotodontia > Pseudocheiridae > Pseudocheirus > Pseudocheirus occidentalis. The sequence goes on from CM053593.1 coordinate 277,408,016, forward strand.
ACTGGGAATAAAATCTAGGTCTTTTGATTACAAGTTTGTCCTTCCCAATACACCATTTAACCTCCCTTATACACCAGAAACTGTCTTTCACTCACCATTATATGTTGCCACAAAACGATGTGAAGGTACATATCAAGGCACAAACTAAATGCCATTAGCATTCTAAAGAAGGTTGAAATGGAAAGAGAACTGTTATCATGTCTTATAAAGTAGTCATGAGACATTGATCTTTAAGTGCCATATTCTAAGTTTATTTGACAGCATCACCTTATGAGTCTCAGAGTTATTTACAAATGAATCACTGGAGCTACATACAGTCATCTTGTCAGAGTTGCTTAGTCTCCTGCCTTTCTTAGATTATATTTAGAAAGTTATAAAAGCAAGATCACACATGGTACAATTTGCTTTCTCGTTGACTCGCCCATATTTCTTTGTCCTTGTAACATGCCATGTCCTATATTCTGGTGCTTCATGTTTCTAGCTCTATGAAAATGAAATATCTGTAGTTTCATGCTCTGCCACTTAGTTAGGGAAGCATAAACATATAGATACTAAGTCCTTGGAGAAATTTCTATTAAAAATTAGAAATGAAAAAGAGAAAAATCAATGATTTAACTGAAGGATATACTAGACTATTGGGTGTAACATTTTACCAGTAGTATTAAATTATATATAATGTATGTATGTATGTATATATATATATATACATATACATATGTATATATACACATATGTGTGTATATATATGTTATATCTGTAGTGATACTATGTCCTGCAGGGATTAAGATACCTTATGTGAAAATCTCCAGTGTGGAAATTCTGGCAGTGTGGAAAATCTGTGATTCTATGATTCTACCAGAAATTGAATGCATCTGTTTCCCCACTGGTTTTCATATTAACTGTTCATAATGCACCAGTTTTCATATTAACTGTTTATTTGTGTATGCTCAGTAGCCTTGACTAGGTTATAAGATCCTTGAGAGAAAGAGCCATGACTTGCATCACTTGGGAAGGGGAGATGGTGCTTATGACACAATTTGGAAATTTATAAATATTTGTTGCTCGATTAGATATAAATTCAATTCGTTAGTTTTCAATGGAATCCTAAATTATAATATAATGCTCTACTTAGGGACATAATCATATTGGATGATAGATTCAGAATCAAAAAGGACCTCAAGAAATCATCTCTTTAACATCTATTTAAACTATGAATTCCACATATAGAATGCCCCACAAAGTGGACATTTAGGTTCTGTTCAATCGACTCTCACTACTTATAAGGAAGCCATTGTTGAATAATTAAATTGCTAGAAAGTTGTCTTTGGGGTCCCCCACCCAGCTCATTCTAACTTTCTATATGGTCTTAGTTCCTTAGTTCTGTCTCCCAGGACTAAGGGGGAAAGACAAAACTCTTTTTGAAGGGAAGATTGTATTACATCCTTTCATCTTCTTCCTCATGATTTTTTTCTCCCCATGGACTCTTCACCCTTCACTCCTGCTTTCCTGCCCCATCAAATGTTATTTGAGTTTAGTTAAATCATCATTCTATTTTGCTTCTAATTTTTTTTGCCATTCCTTATGAAATTCTATTCCATCTTTTAATTTACTTTAAGAAATATTTATTTGTGGAGCCCTTTCCCAAGAAGTGTGGTTTTACTTTTCCCCATAGTAAATTCTGAAATATGCTCTCCCATTCATGGATTACATAGTTATATATTCTCCATTTTTCTATCTTCAAGCCACTTAACCTTTCTAGGCTTCAAATTCCTTATTTGTAAAACGGAGCAGCAAGATTTGATGACATCAAAGAGTCCTCTCAGCTCTGCATCTGTTACAAAAGTAATTGAAGGAAAATGATTAAATGTCTTAGAATTAATTGCTTCAGAGGCTACACTGGGGAAATGGTAGTAGTTGTTTCAGTCTAAATCAAATCTTGTTCTATTTTTCTTATACCAAAACGATGACATCATGTCACTGTATTAATTATCCAAATGGAGGAGGATAATATCTGATTTGTCTATTTTTATCTCTAGTTCTTGCATGTGATGATCTAAAGGCAATAATAGTATTCCTCCTCCTCTGGCCATCAAAGAGTGCCCAGACTGTAAATAATGGTGTTTATCTCCCAAGGTTCTTGCTAGGATAATAATATTTGTAAAGAGCTCTGCAAAACTCAAAATGCTACATAAATGCTATTGTTGTCATTCTTGTTATTAGTGATAGGAACAATAATAATAATAGTATTGCTGGGCTGCTCACTGTCAAGGTTCATGGAATCAATAAACAGTGCTGAATTCTTTAACTTCACATGGTTAGATTTGGAATTTAGTTAAGTGATGATATGTAATACTACTCAATTTATTATAAATATGAAATTTGAAGCTTTAGAGCTCCTTTTCCCATTCATCAATGTTCCTCTCTCCATTCATGACCCTCCACATTGACAGATTCCTATACTCAATATAATGTGTCCGCATAGTTAATGGAATATAGGGGAAAATAGAGGGAAATAAAGGGTTAGTCCTTCCTATGTAGAGTCGCCTACCTTCAACTATTTCCCAGAAACCTTTTCCTGATTCTTTTTCAGCAGCGACAGGAGGAAATTTCCAAACCACTCACATTGCTAAATAATGGCAAAGAAATAAGAGGGAGGTGTATATCTGCAACTATAGAACCAGGTCACAGATTGTACCAAAAGAAATCAAAGGAAGAGCAATGATATGTGTTTCTCCTGCCTAACTCACCAATCAAAGGCACTCTAGTAGCTACCTGTTTCAGAACTTAAGATCTTTTCTCCTTCTTATACTCTGACTATTGCCTCTGTTTCAGGATCTGGGTCATCTCTCCAGTCTTCTTTCCAATACAGTCTTAGTTCAATCCTCACCAAGTTTGACTCTTGAAACCAGCTCCATGACAACCACTAAGCCTGTCTCCAACAGCAGCCACCAATGGTCATAATGCCATAAATTTCACAAGCCAGGAAGAGACAGAACAAGTTAGCCAACCCTGGGTGCCAAAATCTGATCATTTCCTCCCTCCATCTTTTCAATTAGTTTTCTACTTGTAGTAAATATATGATCTCTGAGACTACTGGTAAGGGGAAAGGAAGTCATTAGGAACCACTCTATCAGTCAGTCTCTATCTCTGTCTCTCTCTTTGCCTCTGCCTCTCTCTCTTCTTCCTTTCTCTCCCTCACTAGGAAATTAAGAATGAGAGAGCAATACATGGGTAAGTTCATATCATCAGAATTTGCACATGTGTGATGTTCAGTGATGACTCTGTCCAGGGCTTTCTGACTCTCTTCTTGAATAAAATCTTCATAATTATATATACATGTATGAAGTTTAGGAGTAGACTGCTAGCCTTTGACCTTTTCATTTCTTTATGCTGAATCATATTTTCCAATTTATTTTCTAATATTCCCTTGTCTGTCCTAATACTGTATGGTTCAAGGAAATGTGCCTCCAACAAAACATTAGGTGATGAAACATACTCATATCCATCATCAGGACATAGGCCTTGACTGTCACTGAGGCATTGAATTCCACAAGTACGTGCTTTTCGACCTGAGAGGAGCAGCAGGTCACTGTAATTTGTTCTGTGGATTTCTGCAGCAGGCATTGCAAGCATTTCTCTCATCAGTGGTGAATGTCTAGGAAATCTCACTGCAGTCTTGGCATAGTAAAAACTTAAGCACAAAGTATATCCAAGAACTAGATGATGGTGCAGTATTCTGGCTTTATTCATCCTCCAGGGCACTTTGACAGTCAGTGTGGTGCAGTGGAAAGCATCCTAGATTGGAGGCAGAGGACCTGGGTATGACTTTGGGCAAGTCACTTAACCTTTCCTGGCCCCAAATCCTCATCTGTAAAATATGGGGGTTAGAAAAAGAGCCTTCTGATTCAAAATCTATGATCTTACAATAGAGCTCGCTAAACTATTTGATTTGAATTGATCAGTTCCAGTAAAGGGAAACTATTTTCATAACATTTTGAAATTAACTGTGAAATTGATTGTGGTAAATTATGGGATACATTCAATTATACATTCATTATTCAATGGTTTAAAAGGACTGGAAAATACTAAGCTGAATTTTGTCTGAATACAAAATTAGCAAAAAAAACCCAAGTCCATTGTTACTGATTAATATTTAATAAGTATGAATTTTTCACTCTTCCTTTGGTAGTGACATCTATAGTAATTACACTGCAGATAGCTAACTAAAAATTATGGCAGGTTAATACTAGGGCATATGCTCTCAAATCCTACTATCATAAAGATCAAGGTACTAAATACATTCTTTTGAATTAGTACAGTTTTATTGTAATGAATGAGTCCAATACTATTTAAGGCTGCCATTAAGCAGCCCTATATGAATTATTATTTATCATAATATATTTTTTATTTCTGCAGAAAATGTCTTAAGATTTTTGTTTGTCATTTGATTGTAGTATAAATGAGATGCATTAACATAATAATTAGAATGATCATAAAACCTTCTAATTGTGTTTACATTCCCAAACAAGTTTCCAATCAACACTTCACAATATCTAGCAATAATATATCTAAGACTTAGCAGGAATTTTATATAAATTGCTTCATTTGATCCTCATATCAACTACATCCCCATTTTAAAGACAGGAAAAAACTCAAAGAAGAGAAGTAGCTTGCTCAGGGTTGCAACTTAATTAGTAATTTGAAACTCAGTCTTCCAAGCTTTCAGATTTTCATCACTGCAATTCCAAATTCCATCACTGCCCTACCTATACATTATGTTAACTTTGTAAACTGTGACATGAGATTTCTCTCAGAAGTTGCCACCACTATTGTGTTACATATTTGACTTCACCTTGCTACATTACCCATGTCATAGTAGAAAAAGAGTAAATATTAGAAGACTTATTCCAGGGTCTTATTCCTGACTCTGCTACTAACTAGCTATGTGACTTTGTGCAAGTCACTTCTCCATTTTGGGTTTTGTTTTCATCTGCCAAATGAAGAAACATCTAGAGAAACTAGATCTTCTTTATGGTCTCTTCTGGGCTGATCATTCTTTGACACTTAAGTGAGGTTGTCTTTCCAGTTATCAGAAGTTACTATGACATAGACAAAGATGGAAACCCCTAGAACATTTCACACGTGGAATAAATTTGTTGTAGCACTGTTATTGTAGGCAATAGGTGGTAGCTTGGAAATATTTTAATTATTGCTTACTTTCTGCTGTAATTTTCCATTTTAGTGGGATCTGATGTATTACAAATAATTCATTTATTTTGACCATGGCATTGAAGAGCCCAAAGTCATGAGCTTGGTGTACTACATAATGGAAGATCAACCCTGGACTTAGAGTAGGAGACCTGGGTCTGAATCTCAACTCTGATGCTTACTTACTGTGTGATCTTGGGTAAATAATTTTACATCTTTAAGTCTCAGTTTCCTTATCTATAATAGCTATAAAGTGAGGGTAATAATAATAGTATTTATAAAGTTATTAAAGTTTTCAATGTATTTTACATAAATTAAAGTGCCTGTTTCACAGTCATTGATCTTCATAACAATAAAACAAAGTCAGTGGTATCCCCATTTTATAGATGAAAAAGCTGAGAGAATAGAATTTTGCAACTTACTGTACAGAGTTTTTGTGGAAAAGGGCTTTGTAAACTTTATAATGTTACTTTAATATGTGTAATCATTATTGACATTCTTATTCTCTCCAGGCAGACCAGCTGGGAGATCAAGATCATAGGATATTAGACTGAGAATTTGAAGGGTCTTGGAGGCTATTGAGTCCAACCCACTTATTTTACAGATAAAGAAACAAAAAGGTTGTGATGTGCTCAAGGTCACACAGCTAGTGAATGTCTGAGGCAGGATTACAACTCAGATCCTGATTATGTCTAGTACTTTATCCACTACACCAACTATCTGAATTAACAAAAAAAATATTATCTAACTTTGTCTGGTTGTGTTATAATTTGGTGTCACTGGATATAGAAGATATGGGCAAGAGTATAAATGGATTAACATAAATCTATAATAACTAGAAAAAAACAATTCAAGGGGGGCAATGAGATTATAGTGTCATCTTTCCGTAAAAAAAGTAAGTCACTATAATTTCTATGTGTGTGTGTGAAAGAGAAAGAGAGAGAGAGAAAGAGAGAGAGAGAGAGAGAGAGAGAGAGAGAGAAAGAGGGAAAGAGAGAGAGAGAGAAAGAGGGAAAGAGAGAGAGAGAGAGAGAGAGAGACAGAGAGAGAGAGAGAGAGAGGCCAAAAAATGCCACAGAATTCTAATCCAGAAATTTCTGACAGTATTGGTGGAAGAGGTCACTACAGAGGTTGCTGGGCTAACTAATCAGAAACTTTTTGAGCACATGGAAAATACCAGTCTTTATAGGTAGACACCAAGGTTAAGTATGATTCTGCTTGTAGAAAAGTTAATGGACTTTAATATTATGGAGTTATATTATCTTCTCTCCTACTCACACAGAGTAAAATGTAATAAATATCTATCTCTTGCCTAAAATAAAACTTTACATAAATATGTGACAATGATGCCTAAAATCTTTGGTCATGTAACTGCCTTGGTATACAGCCCTTAGTTCACTTTATTTGACTCCCTCACAGTAGCAAACCTGTGATGACTTTCCTGGCATTGCTTTCTGGCAGTCATAGTGATCCTAAAAATTGTGAATTCATTTGAATGGGTCTCGAGTTTTGCCTAGAGGAGCCAAGTCATGTACCTTGGCTTCATTTTTCCTTGGCTCCCCTTCAAATCTTGCTTATCTTTCAGTAATTTGGAAACCATAGGCTTCCCTAGCTTCTAACTCATATTAAATAGCCAGCTTAGATCAAGGACAAAAATTATTTTTATAAAAGCAAGTGACTGGAGATTGAAGCATTACAGAAAACCACCAGTTTGATAATTTTTTAAACTCATTGTTTGGTGTTGGATGGGTTCCTTGCTGGGTTCTCTGCTAGCTCCATAACCTCATATTTTTTCTTTTATTTCTTTATTTGTTGTGAATTCTCCTTTTTATTTTTGATATTGGCAATTTTGTTTCTTCCTTTTTTCATCATACTAGCTAAAAACTCATCTATTTTATTGTTATTGGCTTTTGCTTAAAAACATTTTTAGTTATGTTTATCAATTGAGTTGTTTTAATTTCAAATTTGTTAGTTTCTTCTATGATTTTTAGAAGTTCTGCTTGGTTGTTTAGTTGGGGTTTTAAATTGGTTAACTTTTTAAAGTTTTTGTTGTTGTTACTCCTGTATACCCAGTTCATTGTTCCACTCTTTTTCTTTTTTGTTGTTGAAAGTGTTTCAAAATATATTTTTTTCCCTTTCTCAGAATTACTTTGGTTGTATCCCAATGTTTTCTCATTGTCATTTTCTTTGATGAAATAATCTATAGTTTCATTATTTTGTTCTTTGATGGACAAATTCTTTAGAATTAAGGTATTTAGTCTACAATTGATTTTTAATTTTTTCTTCAATAGTATTTTACTAAATATAATTTGTAATGCAGTATGGTCAATAAATAATTGATACATAGTTTGTAAACCTACCATGTCTATTTGAGAAATTTGTACAGTCCTCTTTATTTCTATTCAATAATCACAAGAGATTTATCACATTTGCCTTTGTACAAATGATTTCTTTTTTATCTTTTGTTTTGATTCCTCTAGGTCTGAGAGGGTTACATTGAGGTCCTCAGCTATTAAAGGTTTACTGTCTATTTCTTCTTGTGAATAAATTACTTTTCATTTAATCATTTACATTTTGTGAAATTTGATGCACACATATTAAACATTATTACAAATTCGTTTTCTATGGTACCTTTAAACATGGTACAATTTTTTGTTCATTTCTTTAATCAATTTCATTCTTACTATTACTTTATCTGACATTATTATTGCTACCCTTGATTTTTTAATTCACCTGAAGCATAATGGATTTTGCTCCAGCTCCTTATTTTAAGTCCACGTGGATGCTTTGTTTCAAAAGTTTTTATTTTTTAAAAAATGTTGAGTTCTGTTTTCGAATCCATTGCTTTTCTCTGTTTTATGGATGATTTCATCCCATTTACATTTATGTTTTAATCAATAATTGTATATTCACCTCCATCTTATCCTTTTCTCCTTTTCCTCCATTTGACTTCTCTTCTTTACAAAGAAGGGAGTGATGAGACAGGAGTGTATTCAGTAATAGTGATCAATATGTAAATAATGTAATATATCTCTTCCCAATTGCTTCTCTCTTCCTCCACTTCAGTTCCAAATAATAAATTCTTACTTTTTCTTTCCTTTTATTTTCCATTTAATAATCCACCTGCTGAAATTGGAAGTTTTTTAATGACAAATCTCTACCTGAATCTACTTTCCATCTTAATTATTCCTCCCTTCTTCCCATTTATTTTCTTGTTGAGTTTAATGTACTTTTATTCCAAATCCTTTATGTTCAACCTTCTTTTGGAGAGTTTAAATGAAAGCAAAGTTCACGTGTGGCCTATTCCCACAACCCATTCCAATGGTTTTCTCACACACCCCAAATATGTGAGATAGTAAATTCCACCCTTTTCCTTCCCCTTTCTTTTTTATTATATTCTTTTTTCTCTTGCCTATCATTTCTTCTCAAGATTGTCAAAATATTATAAAACCACTCCCAGACCCTTGTGTCCTATTTACTCCATCTATGATTCTTTGAAGAACTTAGGATTCTGAGGGAAAAGATTTTTTTCTCCTCCATTATAATGTGATAACTTCATTATCTTAGAATATCTTCCAATTATTTAAATATATTTATCTTTCTATATTTCTCTTGATTCAAGTATTTGAATTTTAAATACACATTCTGTTCTGGTCTTTTCATCAGGAATGTTTGGAAGCTCTCTTTCACTAAATATTCATTTCCCTCCCCCCTGTAGAATTATATTAATTTTTTCTGGGTAAGTTATTCTTGTCTATAAGCATTTATAACTTTTGCCTTATGAAACAATGTAGTTCAAGTTCTCTTTTATGGTACAAGCTTCTGGGTGTTATTGATCCTGTGTCTCCTTAGTACTTAAACTATTTTTTTTCTTGCTTCTTATAGTATTTTACTTTGACCTAGAAGTTTAGGATTTTTGCTATAATGTTAAAAGGGGCCTTTAATTTTGTGGATTTTTTAAAAGGGAGACAATAATGTGCTGTTGCTGGAGCTGTGAAATGATGCAACCATTTTGGAAGGCAATTTAGAATTATGCCCAAAGGGCTACAAAACTGTGCATATCCTTTGATCCAGCAATACCACTGCTATATCCCAAAGAAATATATATATATATATATGTATATATATACACATACATATATATATATATAAAAGGATGTACTTGTACAAAAATATTTACAGCAGCTATTTTTGTAGTGGCTAAGAATTGGAAACAAAAGGGAGGCCCATTAATTGGAGAATAGCTAAACAAGCTGTGGTATATGATTGTGATTTGACATTAATGTACTATAAGAAATTATAAGCAGGATGATTTTAGAAAAACCTGGATAGACTTACATGAACTGATGCAAAGTGAAGTGAACAGAACAAAGAGAATATTGTACAGAGTAACAGTAACATTGTATGACGAAGAACTGCAAATGACTTAACTATTCTCAGCAGTTCAACAGTACAAGACAATCCCAAAGAACTAACAATGAAGCATACTGTCTGCCTCCAGAGAAAGAACTGATATTGGCTGAATACAGACTGAAGCATGCTATTTTTCACTTTCTTTGTTTAATTCTTTTTCTTTTAATCAAACCTTCTTGTAAAAAATGAATAATATTGAAAATGTTTTACATGATTGCACATGTATAATGTATATCTGCCTCAGGAAGGGGAGAAGGGAAGAAGGAAAGGAGGGATAGAACTTGCACTCAAAAGTAAAAAAAAAATGTTAAAATCGTTTGAACATGTAATTGGGAAAAATGAAATATGTTAAACTAGAAAAAATTTGTGCTTTTTTATTTCTAAGAGGTGATTGGTCAAATCTTCCTAATTTTCACTTTTCCCCTTTGTTCTAATATGTCTGGAGAATTTAATTCATGCTTTCTTGACATATGGTATCTAGATATTTTCTGTGGTCATTGTTTGATGTAGGCTGATGAATCTTAAAAGATCTTTCCTTGACCTGTTTTCCAGGTCATTTGTATTGATAAGAGAAATCTTAATTTTCTTCTGTTTTTGCAATCTTTTTACTTAGTTTTAAAATTGTTCTTGCCTCATCTAGGCATTCATTTCTGTTTTCAGTTGTTTATTCACTTTTCCAATCTCATTTCCCAAACTGGATCTTTTTTTTTTAAATAAAATCCAGGCTCTCTGAACTTTGGAAGGAATGTCAGGGTCTTGTTTTGTCTTGATTTTTATTGTCTGAGGGCTTATCTCTGTGACTGTGGCACCACGTTCTTCAAGGAACTCAAGCAGCTCCAGTCAGATGTTGTGACAACACAATAGATCCAGAACACAAAATGAACATTGTTCCCTTACTTGGAGTTTTTCAGACTCCAAGTATTTTTGATGAGGCGTTGGTCTGGGTTCCTATATCTTCACTCCTTGGTCTATAGCATCAGGTTCCAGAATTCTCTTGCTCATTCTTGACTTGCATATTGGAAAACTTCCATATTCTGTAGTTCTGCCTGGGCTTTTCTAGCTGGATCCCTTTTCTAGTGCTCAGGCATGGAACTGGCCTAGGAAAATCCACTTACTTTTCCTTGGATTCTGTATTCATCATTCCTCCTGGTTCTCAATTTTCATCCTTATTAAAATAGTTGTTTGATAGCTAGACTGCTTTGGTTTTGTTTGTTCTGCCATCTTAAAAGGAGTCCTTACCCTCCGTTTATATTTTAATCATTATAATCATAACTCTTTTCCATTCTTTAGTTTAAAAGCTGTGATCTTTAATTTTGGAGAAACAAGGATTACATGTTTTCTTTAGTTGGCGACAAAACTAAGTATTTAGATTTATAGCAGGAAAGTATTACTATCAATAGCATTTTATAGGATAGCATAGAATAGAGATTTTATTTTTAATCTTCTATATGTTAAACTATTATTAATGTCAATAAAACATCTTAGAAAAATTCAAAAGTACTATGGACATCATCATCATCATCATTACCATCAATCTTCATCATCATCATCCCCACCACTACCACCACACCCACTCACTACATTGGAAAGACTTAGAGCCAGGAGAGATTTGGATTGGAATACTTCCTCTGACATTTACTAATTGTTTAGCCAAAGGCAAGTCAGTTAACCTCTCAGAGTTTTAGTTTCTCCAACAATAAAATGGGAATAGTACCTGATGTGTTTACCCCAACAGGATTATTACAAAGATTAAGTGAGGTTATATATCTTTATATGTACAGTTAGCTCTGGCAATGTGTGCATCAACTTCATCATCTCTGTAGATATCCCTGTAAAGTATACCTCCAAGGGAAGTTAATGTACCCATAGCATTCTCCATTTAATGTGACATGTGGATGGTGTGGTACTGACTAGCGAAGGACCTCTGTTTTACTGGTATTGATTTTCAGGGAAAAATTAACCCAAGCATCAGAGAATCAATTGATACTCTGTTGTATTTCAGTTTCAAAGGACTGCACTGAGTGCATAATCATTTGTGAAGAGAAAGTCCTATACCAATTCTCCCTCCGCTTTGGTCTTGGCTTATATAGCCTTTTCAGATTAAATAGCTTACCATCAGTGTAGGAGCTGATCTTGATGTCATTTTCATCTTTATTGAAGACATCTGAAAACATTGTGGAAAGTACACTAAAAAGCCCTGTTTCACTCCATTAGTGACTGGGAAAGTGGGAGAGTGTGATCCTTCATCTAGAACCCCTTTGAGCATGCCACTGTGAAACTGGCATACAATACTGATGAATTTCTCTGAGCAACCAAATTTTGCCATGATTTTCCACAAACCCTCACAAATGACAGTATCAAAGGCCTTAGTCAAGTTGATGAACTTTGTGTACAGACCTCTATTTTGCTCCTTGCATTTCTTGGACAAAACACAGCATGTTGACCATTCCTTGGCCCTTTATGAAACCATCCCAGCTCTCAGGGAGATGAAAAGATCAGCTCATTAAGTAGAACTCAGGCAAGAATCTTGCCAGCAATGACTGAGAGAGATCCCTCTATGATTGTCACAGGAAAGCCTGTTTCCTTTTCCTTTATAGAGATGGACAATGAAGGAATCTTCGATCTCTTGGTGGATAATTTTCTCTTACCATATAATCCAGAATATTTCAGTTAGTTTCTGTATAAGTAGTTTACCTCTTGCATTGCAGATATCTGCTGAGATGGAATCAGCACCTGGTGCTTTGCCAATGGAGAGCAGCCTGATGGTATTCAAGGCATTCAATACCTCTCTGAAATGAAGTCTGGGAGAGAAGAGGTATTAAGCTGCATACCAAACTGAAGCTCTACAGAGCCATTTTGCTGACTTCACTATTGTATACCTGTGAAACCTGGATGGTTTATCAGTGCCATGCCAAAAAACAGAACCGCTTCCACTTGAATCATCTTATAAAGGTATTGAAGATGGGGTGGGGGGAGCCAAGATGGTATAGTAAAAGTGGGGACTTGCTTGAGCTCTCCCCCAAGTTCCTCCAAATACCTGGAAAAATGACTCTAAACAAGTTCTAGAGCAGCAGAACCCACAAAATGACAGAGTGAAACAAATTTCCTTCCCAATACAACCTGGAAGGTTGACAGGAAAGGTCTGTTGCACCAGTCTGAGAGAAGAATGCAGTCCAGCATGGGCCATGGTGGCACAGGTGGAGTAGAGCAGGCCTCAGGGGACTGAATCACTGGTAGCTGTGGTGGTTTCCAGACTTCTCAACCCACAAATGCCAAAGACAACTTATAAGGTCAGTAGGAAAGGTCTGTTGTACTTGGGTGAGAGAGCAACATGGTCACACCCCAGCCCCAGGGCAGTGACAGTAGCAGTGGCTGCTTCTTAAGCTATCAGCCCACAGACAGTGGAGGTGGGAAGATTGAGCTGCTGATCAGAGGTGGATTACAGGGTTTTCTTTGCTGGTTCTAAGGCAGGATTCTTTTTCTTCTTCCATGCTTCACTCTAGGTGGCAGTCCTGGGTGGCAGTCCTGGGGTGAGGAGGAGCGCTGATGTGCTAGAACTTGTGGCATTGGTGGAGAGAAAATACTCCCCAGAGTTCCAGTGCAGAAAAGAGTGCTTGTGGGCACTCACAGACCAGAGCACAGGCAAGGAGAGGCACAAACACCTCTCCTTTGATCATACTGCCTTGGAAGAGCTGAAAATTTACAGGTCCATAAGAGTACTTCTGAAAACAGTACACTCTTCAACTGGAGGCAGAGTACTACCTTAACAAAGAGCTCAAAAGTCAAGTAATTGGCTGGGAAAATGAGCAAACAGTGGGCAAAAATCACACTACAGAATCTTACTTTGGTGACAAGGAAGAGCAAAAGATACAACCAGAAGAGGAAACAAAGTCAAAGTTCCTATGTCCAAAGCCTCCAAGAAAAATATGAATTGGTTGCAGGCCATGGAAGAGCTCAAAAAGGATTTTGAAATCAAGTAAGAGAAGTGGAAGAAAAATGGGGAAGAGAAATGAGTGATACAAGAAAATCATGAAAACAAGGAAACCTAAAAATGCTGAAGAAAATACCAACTTAAAAAGTAGACCATGGGCAGCTAGGTGGTGCTGTGAATAGAGCACCAGTACTGGAGTCAGGAGAACCTGAGTTCAAATTCATCCTCAGGCACTTGACACTTACTAGCTGTATGACTTTGGGCAAGTCACTTAACTTCAATTACCTTGTCTTCCCCCCCTCAAAAAAAATAGACTAGCCCAAATGGCAAAAGAGGTCCAAAAAGCCAGTGAGAAAAAGAATTCCTTAAAAAGCAAAATTAGCCTAATGGAAAAGGAAATCCAAGAGGAAAATAATTTCTTCTAAATTAGAATGGAGCAAACAGAAACTAGTGACTTTATGATAAATCAAGAAATTTTAAAACAAAAGAAAAAGAATGGAAAAAATAGAAGACAATGTGAAATATCTCATTGGATAAACAACTTACCTAGAGAACAGATCCAGAAGAGATCATTTTAAAATTATTGGACCACCTGAAAGGCGCGATAAAAAAAGAGCCCAGACATCATCTTTCAAGAAATCAGAGAAAACTGCCTTGGTATTCTAGAACCAGAGGGGAAAATAGAAATGGAAAGAATCCACTAATGACTTCCCAAAAGAGATCCCAAAATAAAAACTCCTAGGAATATTGTAGCCAAATTCCAGAGGTCTTCAGTCAAGAAGAAAACAGCAAGACAACAGCCAGAAAGAAACAATTCAAGCATTGTGGAAACACAATCAGGACAACAAGATTTAGTAGCCTCTGTCTTAAAGGATCAGAGGGCTTGGAACAGGATATTCTGGAGGTCAAAGGAAGTAGGAATAAAACCATTGTACCCTGACTCCAGCATCATGATATCATCGGTCCTCTTAAAAAATGAAAGATGAACAACATATGTCTATATCTATCTATTTGTAGATAGAAATATATATGCACAAAGAACTACATATAATGGCTTGCAAACTTTTGAGGGTTATATTGTCCATTATAATATTAATTCTCAGGAGTTCAGAAACTGGAGTTCAGAAAAAATGGTCCTATTGTTATGCTTTTCTATTTAACATGCAGTGGCCTATTGCTTAGGTGGATAGAATGATTGCTTTTTTTGAACCAAGTAACAATCCTGGGATATAAGCTTATCTGTAGTCACCTTAGAAGCTTCCACAGTACAATTCTAGTAGCAGAAATTATGTCAGTGATGAGATGTATTTCATCCTATTCCCACACAGTTTTTTCTATTAGATTTCACCTTTTGAATGCTTTAAATTCTAAACAATTTGAATATTATGAACATTCTGTATAGTGACACCTATTAAAGACATTGTTCCTAGATTTCTATGAATCAGTTTTCTATTTTGACATTTGTGGGTGACAATTTTGTCTGTAATGATTCTCTGATTCAAATATAACTTCGTTTCGTTGAATTTTCAAGGCTATTTCAAGATTTGTTTTGTACTACATTGACTTGTCATATATTTGTTTATGAAAGATAAAGAGGTTCTGGTGTATAATTCTTGTCACTTGATGCTTTTCTAAGTATTTAATAGTTAATTTTTCTTCAAACATAGTGATACATTGCACAGTTTTTATTTTTCTTTGCACAATTTTCACTGAACCAAACATTAAGGCCTTTAAACAATCCTTTTCTGTTATTTCTGCCTTGTATTACTATCACAATCCCCTCCATTTCTGCAAACCAATCCGCATGACTTAACTGTTGGTTTGACATCTCTTTGTCTGACGTATTTTGAGTCAGCTTCATGTGAGTATTGCCTGTGGGGGTGTGGGTGGGGAGGGGCTTTTAGTTTCACATCTTGATCTTAACTGCTTCACGGGTTGTAACTGGAGACAAACCATTATCAGCTATGTTAAAAAAAAATCCAGGGACATATACCTGCTGTCAACCTTTACTTTTGCTCTTGAGAATGGTACCTATTTGTTACAGAAGTATTTCTACAAGTTTTTTTTATTTTTAAATTTATTTTTATTTTTAATTATTTTTATTATTTCTACAAGTTTTTAACCTTTTCTGGGTTCTAAGAGTATCCATCAATCCTCTTCTCCTTTTTAAAAAAATGAAGTGCTATTCTTTCAATATCTGTTTTGGGATGATTGACTCATAGAATTTATTAGTATTTATAGGTTTTATTTGTAGTCTTTCTAAACAGGTTGTCTATCTAGCCATTCCTAAAGTATACATTAATACTGGTATTGAGAAGGTGTTAATCACTCTAAAGTTGTTCTTCACATTGAATTTAATTCAAGGATGTCAATTAGTCTCACACAGGCTCCTTTGTAACTTTATGTTCAGTGTGTCTGGCTAGCCATATCATCCAACTTGCTGTTCCTAATAAAAAACACCAAATTTTCCAGCTCTGTGTCTGTCTTTGTAATGTCTGGTTACCATGCCTGGAATGCTCTCCTCACTTAGACATCTTCACATCCCTGACTTCTTTCAAGACAGTTCAGATATTATCTTCCATATGGAGCCTTCATATCCTTCTTCTTCTTTCCCTGGAACATGACTCTTCTAAAATTACCTTCCTTTTACTTTGTACATGGCCTGAATGTACTTATTTATTTGTATATTGTTTCCCTGCTTTCATAAACCACTCTCAACTCACGTGAGGGCATTTAAAAAAATTACTGTTGTTTCTGGATAGTATGTTCTCAAATATCATTTTTGTTTTAACATCTCAAAAAAGGGTCAATTTCTCATTTCAGTTTTTAGATGAAATATTTGGGGAGTAATAAGTCACTCATTTGCCTATGAACTTTTAGAAAAGTTGTAGTTTTGTTAAAATACTGTACCTTTGCCTAATCTAATTTTTGCATTTTACTATGTTTTAGTGTATTTATAAATGGTGAACTCAGTTTCTGAAATTAAACATTTTATTTGCAATTTTCTTAAAAAATACTGTTGTTTTGTATTATCAGACATCTTAATTCTTTTACAAGTTCAAATTTGTATCCAAGGTTTCTGTCTTTTACCAAACATGTAAGCAATTCTCTGATGTGGACAGTTTCTAAAATGCTTTATTTTAAAAATCTCCAACCGATGAGGGAGAGGGCAGAGGGTCAGGTTCTATTCTTTAAAGATAACAAAGCATAAAATTCCCTTTTATAGATAGTCAGAGACCTTGAAATTATTGTGGCTTTTATCTATCAGGCCTGAAACTCAGGCAAACTTTCATTCTATTCATAGATTTTTTTTCATTGCCAGCTCAACACAGCACCCTGTGGACACTTTTACTGAGAAATAATGCTACCATCTTTACCATTATCATGTTTGAAGCAATAAATATATTTAAGAGATAAGAAGATACCACAAAAATCACTATTATCCAAGGTGAATGTGAAAAAATCTCCTTTTCAATTTTGAAACTTAATATATGGGAGATTGTTGGAACTTTCAAGATGAAAAAATAGATCCAAAACATTTTTTCCTCAAATAATCAATTTTTAAGCCACATTGCCTGCAAAATGATTCTGAATCTTCTGTCACATAGTAAAGCAAGCTTTTCTGAAGATTGATAGATCTTTAAATGGCAGTGTATCATCATAAGAATGAGTGGGACAGCTATGTGGCAAAGTAGAGTGTTGGACTTCCAGTCAGGAAGTCCCGAGTTCAAATCCTGCTTAGGACACTTACTTAGAAAGTCACTTAACTGTTTTAATTGGTAAATTGGGGATAATAGCATCTATCTTACTGGGTTACTGTAAGGATCAAATGACAACATATGCAAAGGGTTTTGTAAACCTTAAATTATTATATAAATTATTACTTATTAATATAAATTACATATTATATAATTATATATTATATAAATTATTATATAAATGTGAGCTATTATTATTACAAGAAAGAAGAGGACCCGCCATTTAGAACATATTTCCAAATGGTGGAAATAAAAGTTATTAGCTCTTTTAAATTCCATTGAAGTTCAAAGATACAACAAATCCCCCAAGATGTGTTTACTTCATATTCCAGTTGGCTGGTCCTTTCATGGAGAACAAATTGAAGGCAAAAGTTCAACTTAGAGTTTGTCTTTAATAATGGCTTTAAAATACAAAGGGCTCTAACTTGTCCTTTGAAAGATAAGCATTATTTCCAAAAATTTCTATTTTCCTAAAGAACAATAATTTGAAAAATCCTATGATGCACAAGGAGGATTTAATGTAAGGCTATACTCTGTGGCAGAGTGGGCAGCCTTCCCTTATTTGATTCCCTTATTGGCAACTATTCACAACATAAATGCTTTCGTCCTTTTTTTTTTCCTCTCTCCCTTCCATAATGGTCCAAATAATTAACCAAGTGAAGAGGCTGTCAATTAAACACTGATACTAATCTAGGTATAAAAGCTTGTTTAGGGAGCACTGGTTTTGAATGTATTTTATAACATTAGCAGCATTGACTTCATTCTGTCCAATTCTCACACAATTGAGTGCTCTGAATGTTTACATGCCATCCAGGCAACACTTGTAACATGGATGACCCGTGCTGCAAAAGCAGCCTCAACAAAGGATGTACAAAGAATAAGCTGTCTATTGTGTAGCCAAGGCCTATTTCATCCAGGAATAGGTGTTCCGTCATTAATTAATGTCCCCCATCTTTAATGATAAGATTGTCAAGGACAATTAAGGAAATGATTACAAGTGTCCTTGGTAACTGGAATGCCACACTGATTTTAGCTTACTTTCACTAAGTGTGGCTTAAAGGTCACTTTCTTTGAAGTGTAAAGACAAGCATGCCTTGCATTGGTGACATTATAGATGAATATTATACAAAAAGGAGTCATAGTTTTAGCTTTCTTTCTTCATGATGAATAGTAAAATAACATAAAACTCTTTAAGAGCTGATTTTTTAAAAGATATTGTTTTGATATCCCATGCCAACGGGCTTTGGGTCTCAGATTACATTAATGATAGCTGAGATTTACTTTTTAATAATAGTTACCTTGGAGCAATACATTATGGCTTACAGTTATAATTTTGTAATGTAAATTCATGTAAATTACAGTGAACTTGGAATCATATGACCTAGATTTGCATTTGAACTGTTATTTGTAATGTGTGTGACCTTGGTCAAGTTACTTTAATTCTAAGGGCTTCTTTTTCCACATGTGAAAGAAAGAGAATGAACTACATAACCTCTAAAGTCCTTTCTAGCTCCAAATCCATGGTACTATGATAATTGGTTTTATTTTCCATTTTTATGGGTGATGAAGATGAGTCTGAAGATATGTAAATTGCCCACTGTCATGCAATTAATAACTTTGGAGCTAGGGCCTTAAACCTGGTCCTTGTGTTTCCAAGTCCAGTGCTTTTTTCTATTTTCAGCTGTCATTAGTAATCATAGCTTTTCCCTCTCCTCTTCTTGGATCTATAGATGCCAATCCTAGCTCCAGATACTGACAGAACAAACCCTTCCAGTGATTGAGAGATGATCAAAGCCAAGGTGATTTGTGAATGTTTCAGATGATGACCATCCATGGTGTAGAACTCATTTACAAAACTCTCCTGGGGCCCCGAGGTTTGAAATTAGTAGGATTGTAGATTCAGATCTAAAAGAGATGTTTAAAGTTGTTTAGTACAATATCCTTATCTTATTTTTAACTAAAGATTAAAAAATTAATAGAATCTATTTTCTCTCCCACTTAGTTATACTCCTTTGAAAAGAGGAAAAGAAAAACAAATTCCTTGTAATAAATAAGCAGAAGGAAACAAAAACAATCTCTCATTATTTGTGTTCATAAAATATCTTATTCTGAGCCCTGAATCCACCATCCCTCTGTTAGAAGATGGATAGCATGCTTTCTCATCAGTTCTATGGAATCATGGATGGTTATTGCATTGGTAAGGGTTTTTGCAGCTTTTGTAGTTGTTTGCCTTTGAAGTTGTTATTAAATACATTGTTCTGGTTTTATGCATTTCATTCTTTGTTAGATTATGAAATCCTTTTAAATCGTTCATTTCTCTAATATTAATGTTATAATATAAATTGCTCTGGTTTTGCTTACTTTACTCTGCATTAGTTCATGCAAGCCTCTGCATGTCTCTTTGAAATTTATTTCCTAATTTCTTTCAGGAGAATAATATTCTATCACACTCGTATGCCAAGATTTGTTTAACTATTCCTTGGCATTCCCTTTGTTCCCAGTTTTTTTCCTTTACCGTCACAAAAAGAGCTACTATAAATATTTTTGAATGTATAAGTACTTGTCTTCTTTCTTTATTCACTTTTGGCTATATATTGTCTATTGTATTATTGAGTTGAATGGCACCCACTGTTTAGTACATTTTTGTGTATGAGTCCAAATTGCTTTCCATAGTGGTTGTACCCAGGCAGAGGTAGACCAACAGTGTATCAGTGTAACTGTTTTCCCCTCACCTCTCCAAAATTTGTCAACTTTCCTTTTTTTGATCATCTTTGTCAATTGGATGGCTCTGAGGCAAAACTTCAGAACTGCTTTGATTTACATTTCTCTCTTTATTAGTGATTTGGAGCATTTTTCTATATAGCTATTGGTAGCCTGAGTTTCTTCCCTTGAGAATTGTGTATTCACATCCTTAGACCATTTTACAATTGGAAAATAGTTCTTACGATTATAAATTTGACTGAGTTCCTCTTATATCTTGGAAATGAGACCTGTATCAGAGAAATTTGTTGCAAAGGTAATTTTGCAGTTAATTGTATCCCTTTTAATCTTAGATTTATTACATTTATGCAAAACTTTAAAAAATTGATTTAATCAAAATTACTCATTTTATCTTCTGTGATCCTTTCTATACCTTGGTTGGTCACGAACTTTTCTTTTTTTTGATCTGATAGGTATTTCTCCCCATGTTTTTTTAATTTGTTTACAATATGACCTTCTATATCTAGGTCACATATCCATTTGAATTTATCTTGGCATAAAGTGTGAGGTGTTTGTCTAAATCTAATTTCCATGGTGCTGTCCAGTTTTCTGAGTAGTTTTTATTTATTTTGTTTTTCTTTTTGGAGGGCAGGGTAATTGGGGTTAAGTGACTTGTCCATGGTCACATGGCTAGTAAGTGTCTGAGGCCGGATTTGAATTCAGGTCCTCCTGACTCCAGGGCCAGTGTTCTATTCACTGTGTTACCTAGTTGCCCCACTCAGTAGTTTTAAAAAATCAAACAGTGATTCTTTATCCTAGTCGCTGTGGTCTTTGTGTTTATTAGACATTTGTGTTTGTTTATTAGGTTCATTTGTTTTAATATATTGTGTACCTAATCTCCACCACTGAACAATCTCTACTTTTTAATCAGTACCAAACTGTTTTTAGAACTACTACTTTATAGTATAATTTAATATCTGGCATTGATAAACCCCATTTGTTCCACTTCTTAAATTATTTACCTTGATATTCTTGAGGACATTCACTAAGGCCATTCTCTCTTCTCCTGTTCCTCAATTTACATCATTCAGATGCCTTTTTGATCCTCTCCTTCCCCCCAATCCCCCATTTCACCCAAAGAGATGGTCCTTCTTACCAAGGCAGGCTCCTCTATATGAACAAGTGATCCATACCATTTCTTCCAGCAGATTGCCTCCTCTGTCATCCCCAGTCTCTCACTTATCTTCAATCTATCTTTGTCTACTGGCTACCTCCCTACAAACATGCTATCTTCAAAAAAATTCACTTGATCTATCCATCCTTGTTAGCTATCACTCTATATTTCTCCTCCCTTTTGTGGCTAAAGCCCTTGAGAAGTCTGTCTATATCAGATGCTTCCATTTCCTTCCATTTCTTACTCTTTCCTTAACTCTTTGAAGTTTGGCTTCTGACCTCATCATTCTATTGAAATTGCTCTCCCCAAAGTAACTAACAATCTCTTAATTGCTAAATTAAATGGCTTTTTCTCAATCTGCAGGCTTCTTGACTTTTCTTTACCTTTTAGTACAGTTGATAACTCTTTCCTTCTTGATACTATCTCCTCTATCGGTTTTTAATGACACTCCTCTCTCCTAATTCTTCTTCTACCTGTCTTATCACTCCTCTCTCTCCTATGATGGATCTTCACCCAGGTCTGACCACTAACTGTGTATATTTCCCAAGGTTTTGTTGGGTGCTCTTTCCTCTTCTCCATACTATTTCACTCGGTGATTTCATCATTTCTCATTATTTCAATGATCAATTCTTGCAGAAGACGCTTTCCTATAGATTGACTTGTTCACTCCTAACCTATATCCTGACTTCTAGGATCTCATCTCCAAATGCCTATTAGATATCTCAAACTAAACAGATATCTTAAACTCAACATGTCTAAAAATGAACTCACCTTTCCCTCTTATTTCTTTTCAGGTGCAGTTTTGTAACTTCCCTGTTGCTGTCCAGTTACCACTGTCCTCCCGGTTAACTCGAAAGGTATCATCATCAGTTCCTCACTCTCACCCCATATATGCACTCAGTTGTCAAGTTCTGTCTTTTCTATATTCATAATATCTCTCATTTTGACTTCTTTTATTCCTTAAAATACTGCAGTCACTTAGGTAAAAATCCTCACCTCATTTCTGGACTATTGTAATAGCCCAAAGTCTCTCTCCCACCAAATCCATCCTCGGTTATCAAATGCATCTTCCTGAAAAACAAGACTGACCACATTACCCTTTTTACATGGTTGACCACCCCTGTTCTCCTTGATACTATCTCCTCTGTAGGTTTTTGTAACCCTCCTCTCTCCTGGTTCTTCTACCTTTCTGGTCACTCTGTCTTCTCTGCTGTATCTTTATCCAGGTCTGAACTGTTAACTGTAGGTATTCCCCAAGGACTGAGTCCTCCTTTCTTCTCCTTTTATACTATTTCACTTGGGGCTCCCATTATTCCAACTATCATGTCTCAGATCTACTTGTCCATTCTTAACCTATCTCTTGACCATCATCTGGAGTTCTCGTCTCCAATTGATTAATAGCTTTCAATGATTATTATATCCAGGATCAAAAATAAAATCCTGATATGTTTTTAAATCCCCCCACAACCTGTCCCCCTACCTAAGTTTTCAGTCTTCCTACATTTTGCTCCTCTCTATGTACTTGGTGATTCAGTGATACTGGCTTTCTTGCTGTTCCTTGTATATGGCATTCCCTGCCACAACTCAGAAAGTTCTTCACAGGCTGCCTTTTCCCTACCCCTTCCCTGCATGCCTGGAATGCTCTCCCTCCTCATCTATACTTCCTCGTTTCCCTGACTTCCTTCAAGGCTCAGCTAAAATCTCATATTGTGTAAGAACCATTTCTCAGTCTTTCTTAATCTTAGTGCCTTCCCTCTGAAATTCTCTCCAATTTATATGATAAATATCTTCATTTTATACAATTGTTTGCATGTTGTCTCCCCCATTTAACTGTGATTTCCTTGAAAGAAGGGATTGTCTTTTGCTTTCCTTTGTATACCCAGTCCTTAGCACAGTCACTGGTGCATTTGTTGTTGTTCAGTCATTTCAGTTGTGTCCAACTGTACACCTATTTGGGGTTTTCTTGGCAAAGATACTACAGTGGTTTGCTATTTCTTTCACCAACTCATTTTACAGATGGGGACACTGAGGCAAAGGGTTAAGTGATCTGCTCAGAGTCACATGGCTAGTAAGTATCTGAGGCTGGATTTGAACTTGGGTCTTCCTGACTCCAGACCGAGTGCTCTATTCAATCCACCATCTAGCTGCCTTGATTGGCACATAGTAGGTGCTTAATAAATGCTACTTGACTGAACCTTTTTTCTTCCTCCATATGATTTTCATCAATTTTTTTCCTAGTTCTATAAAGGAATACTTTGGTAATTTGACTGGAACGGCATTGAATAAGCTAGTTAACTTAGGTAGCATGGTAATTTTTATTACATTGACTCATTTTACCCATAAAAATTAATATTTTAAAAATCATTTAGGTCCATATTATTGTAAACAGTGATTTGTGGTTATATTTATATAGTTATCTTGTGTACATTAGTAGGTCAGCTCTCAAATATTTTATATATGTTTATTTTTAATAGCATTTATATTCCTAACTTTTTCTGCTGGGTTTTGTTGGTATCATATGGAAATTTTGATGATTTGCGTGGATTTGTTTTATAACCTGCAGTGTTGCTGGAGCATTGTTTCAATTAACTTTTAGTAGACTTCAGGGTTCCTTAAGTATACCATCATTTAAGTATACCATTTTGTCCTTTCATCCATGTTATTCACTCAATTTCCTTTTCTGTTTTATTGCCATAATCAGTATTTATAGTACTATGTCAAACAGAAATAGTGACAATGGACATTTTTATTTTGTTCCTGACTTTATTGGGAAGAGTGTTATTTTATCTCTATTACATATAATGGCAACTTTTGGTTTTAGATACACTTGTTGTTATTCAATTGTTTTTCCATTCTGTATGAATCTTTGTGACCCCATTTAGGGTTTTCTTGGAAAAGATAATTGAGTTATTTATTGTCACCTTCTCCAGCTTTGGATACATACTGTTTACCATATTAATAAAAGGCTTGTTTGCTCCTTTGTTTTCTAGTATTTTTAATGGAAATAGGTATTACATTTTGTCAAACATTTTTCTGCATCTATTGATGTGATTCTGTGGTTTTTGTTGTGCTTGTCATTAACATGGGTATTTATTGTTTTCCTAATATAAAACCAACCCTGCATTTCTGCTAGAAATTCAAACAGGTCACAGAATATAAACACTTATTAGATGTTATTTTAGCTTCTTTATTAGTGATTCATTTACTTTTTTGCATCAATGTTCATTAGGAATATTCATTCACAGTTGTCTTCTTTATGGTGGTTTTTACTCTCTCTTGGCTTATGTGTAAAGATTATTTCTGTGTCATAGAATTAATTTGGTTAGTTCTCTTGCTTTGTTATTTTGAAAGAGGTTATGTAATACTGAAATTTATTATTCTTTGAATGTTTGAGAGAATTCACCTGCCGATACTTTTATTTTACCCTCTCAGTAGTTCATTTATGTCTTATTCAGTTTCTTTCTCTGAGATTGGGTTGCCTAAAACCTCTATTCCTTGTTCTATTAAATGAGGTATTGTCTATTTCTATAAACATTATTTTATTTAATTTAAGCTATAGATTTTATTGGTATGTAGCTGGGCAAAATAGAATAAAATAATATTCTTTATTTTTTCATTTGTTATGAATTTTCCTTTTTTCCTTTTTAATATTAGTAACTTGATTTTCCTCTTTCTCCTTTTCAATCATATTAGCTAATGATTTATCTATTTTAACTTTTGTCAAAAGTTTTGTTTATAGATTTGTTTATAGGTTAAATTTATTTGTTTTCAATTTTGTTAATAACTTTCTTGGCTTTCAGGATTTATAGTTTGGTGTCTAATTTTTAAAAAATGTTGGTTTTCTAGAGGTTTTTAAAAAATTGTATTCTCAAATTGTGGAACTATTTTTTCATTTTTTGTTAATAAAAGTGTTTAGAGACATAAACTTTTCTTCTAAGGACTACTCTGGTTGCATCCCCCAAATTTCGATATGTTATTTCATTGTCATCATCTTTAATAAAATTAATTATCATTTCTATGATTTGTTCTCTAAATCTCCAAGTCTTTAGGATAAAGTGTTTTAGTCTCCAGTGATTGTTTAGTTCTTTGTTGTTGTTGTTGTTGTTGTTGTTTTGAAGGGGAGAAGGTAGGGCAATCGGGGTTAAGTGACTTGCCCAAGGTCACACAGCTAGTTTTGTGTAAAGTGTCTGAGTTTGGATTTGAACTTAGGTCCTCCTGACTTGAGGGCCCTTCCAGTGACTTTTTTAATACTTTTTTGAGCCCTTTGTTTATTTTTTCATTCCATTGTGGTCATCAAATGCTTATAGTATTACTTCTTTTATTCATTTTTGTGAGATTTTTATATTCTGACATGATCAATATTTTGTAAATGTGTCATACACAATTGAGATATATGTATACTTTCCTAGTCCCACTCACCAAAAGTCTCTCGTATCTATTTTTTTACTTTAAAAAATCCATTTAGATCCACAACTTCTTTCTTATTTAAATTTTGACTCAATTTATCTGGGCTTGAAAGGAAGTAAATTGTGATCCCTCATTATTATAGTTTTACTTTCCATTTCTCCTTATAATTCATTTAGCTTTTCTTTTAAGCATTTAGATACTCTATCATTTGGTGTATATATGTTAACTATTGAAATCAATTCATTGTCTATGTTGCCTTTCATCAGATTTGTCTCTTTTAATTGTCTTTTTTTTATTACCATTACCTTATCTGAAATTGTAATTGTTGCCATTTCTTTTTGTGTTCAGCTGAGATATAATAGAATGTTTTGGATTTTGCTTTCTCATCAAGACTTCTGTTTTATGGGGGAGTTTGCTCCATTCAGTTTCACCATTATGATAGTAAATTGGATATTTGCCTCTAGTCCATTCTTCTACTTTTTTCTCTATGCTCCTTGCTCTCTTTTATTATGCCTCTTAGCCTTGCTTTCTTTCCCTTTAATCTCCTTTTCACTATCCCCTCTCTAAGCTTGAGTTTATTTTGCTTATGACTAATCCCTCCCTGAACCTACTTTCCTTTTAAACTCTCTCTACACCTTTTCCTGTTCCTATCTGCATTACCATTAAGTTGAATATATTCTTATAAAAATTCTTTGTATTTGTGTATGTTCTACTCTTTTTTTAACCCCTTTAAATGAAATGAAGTTCAAATGATGGTTGCGTCACATATTCCTACCATGCTTGTACATACTTTTATTTATGCACCACAACTGTGTGATAAGTTCCTTCAACCTTCTTCTTATATTTCTCTACTGTATCTTCCACAATCCCTTTTGTTTTACAACCTTGCCAAAACCTAACAAAGCTATAGTAAAACTATAGGTAGTCATTTAGCTGTATTTATGACCCCTTATGACAGCAGTTCTCAACCTGTGGTTTGTGTTCAATTTGTAACAATGAAAATACATCCTGCATGTCAGATATTTACATTATGATTCGTAACAGTAGCAAAATTACAGTTATGAAGTAGTAACAAAAATAATTGTATGGTTGGGGGGTCACCATGACATGAGGAACTGTATTAAAGGGTCGTGGCATTAGGAAGGTTGAGAACCACTGCCTTATGACATTAGGATTCTAAACAAATCCTTTTATCATCCCCTCCCCATTAGAAAGTATATAATCCATCCTTATAAAGTCCCTTCTGCTCTTTTACTAGTACTTACCTTTTTATTTTTCTTTTGATTCCTGAATTTGTATTTCAAAGACCCTTTTCAGCTCTGGCTTTTTCACTGAGCATGTTTGAAGACCCTGTATTTCATGGGGGTCTGTTGGATTCCTTTCAAGATTGTATTTAATTTTGCTAGATGAGTTATTCTCTGTTATTGACTTTTATCTTTACTTTGGGAATATCTCATTCCATATTCTCTACCTCTTTAAGGGAAAGTTGGTAAATGTTTACAATTCTGACTATTATTCTTCAGTAACTGAGTTCCTTCTTTGTAGCTGCTTTCAGTAATATTTCTTTTATCTGTAAACCATAGATTGGAGTGACGACATCCCTTAAGAGTTTTCATTTGGGCATTTCTTTCAGGATGTGTTCAATAGAATCTTTATTTTTCATGTTGTTCTCTTGTTCTAATATGTCTGAGCAATTGTCTTTAATGTTTTCATGAATTATTATATCCAAAGGGTTTTTTTGGTCGTGAATTCCATATTATCCAATAATTTTTGTTATCTCTCTATGATCTGGTTGCCAGGTTAGTTTTTTTTTTATATGGGATAACTTGCATTTTCCTTTGTTTTCTCAATATTTTTCATTTTGTTTGAATATTTTGGTTTTTCCCCTGGAGCCATTAATCTCTATTTGTTTCCTTCCAATTCTGAGGGAGTTTATGACTAATGTTAAATTTTTTGTTAAGCCATTGATTCTTTTTCTAAGACTCTCCTCCATAACTTTTATTTCTTTTATAATATCTTTGTTGCTCTCCAGCCTCCTTTATTAAAGGAATTCTGATTGTTCAGTTAAACAATTTGGAATTTTTTTGAGGTTTTGATTTGGGAATTTTTGAGTTATTCTCTTTTTCTGAATTTGTATCTTGGTTATACCTGGCATCATAAAAATCTTTAGTTGAATTCTATTCCTATGAAGGAGAAAAGGAAAGAGAGACATTTTTCTTCAATTCACAGTTAAATCTTAGGTTGCCCTTCTATATAACCAGAATGATGTCCAACGTGAAAGTATTTGCAGATTCTATACTTGACTGCATGCCGCCATGGTGGGGGGAGGGTAAGGGAGAAGAGAAAACTTGAAACTCAAGGGACTCTGGAACTGAATTCTGTAAACTAAAAGTAAATAAATAAATAAATAAATTTAAAAATAAAATAAAATTAAAAAAAAATAAATCCTAGGTTGCCTTGTAGTGGAACAGACTCAGCTTAGGTCTTTTCCTTGGTAGTGGGAAAGAGACAGGATAGAAAAGGATTTTAAAAAATTATTTACAGTATTGTAGTCCTTTTTCTTCTATAATCAGCTAAAGCCTATTGTACTTCTTGCCTCTTCTTTTCTTCTCCAAAAGAAGGCTCAGAATTGGGAAAAATTGGCAAAGGTCACACAGATAGTCATTAGCAGATATGAGATTTGAACCCAGGTCCTATGTCTTGAGATCCAGACCTCTTTCTACTATGACATGCTACTTTCCTTCTGTGTCTAGAGATTTGTTTTCTTAATGAAACGTCACACAAACCCTAGAGGAAAGACTACATTTCAGAGGAGCACAACATTTTGCAAAACACTTTAAAAATATTAGACAAAGCTAATTGGAAGAATGTTGTAATAAGTAGCTAAAAGGGAAGATGAAATTGAGCAAAAACCTTTTTTTCCATTTAGCAATTCAGTTAGAAATGGTCTATTTTCCAAGTCAGTTGTTTTGATATGGTATATCTTTCATCTTTTAGTTTTTCAGTTTTTTTCACTTTATTTTCATAATTCTTGCTGGTTTTTTTAGAGTAATTAATTTCTATTTGGTTCATCCCAATTTTTACAGAGTTGGTGATTCCCTAAATGGAAAAGAGACCACATGGTGTAGCAGTTTCAGAGACACCCAACCAGTATATATCAGATGTGGGACTGGTACTCAAGTTTTCCTGACTCTGAAACTGCAGACTGATAATTTTCTAGGATGTCAGATTCTCTGCTGTCACTTCCATCTTTATTTGTACTGTGGACAGCGGATATCTGATCATGCATTCAAAAGCTGTCCAGGAAACAGAATGCTATTTCTATTCTCTCCATTTGTTTACACATGTGTTGCTTCATAGAAAGCCAAAGAATCAAGGTGGTTCTATTTCCTAAAGAGGACAGATTCACTCATAGGAATGTTCTGAAAAGCTAAATCTTCCCTCCCTTCATTCAGGAGAACTCATTCAAAAATTTTCCCTTTTCATGTGTTATTAGAGTTATTTCCTGAATTGTGGAGGTGATTTTTTCCTTGTTTTTATTTTTGGTTGTTGTTTTTACTTTACTTATGTCTTTTCTTCAGCTTTAATAAATTACATTTTCGTGACCTAGAAATCATAGGAAGAAGGACAAAGGAAAATTTTTTTTCAACTCTAGAGCAAAAATGTCTAAATTAGATCTTTATTTACACAGAAAGGCACAATTTCTAATTCTTGTATTATTTCCCATGCCTTACGAGATGCTACCCAGGCTATACAATTTCTAGTCACAGATCATAGAATTGTAGGATTTTTATAGCTAGAAACTAGTTTAGGGAATAATCTACTCTAATCCCTTAATTTTCTAGGTAAGGCAACCTGTAGCCCAGAGTGTTTAAATCAAATTTTTAAAAATATTAAGGTGAACAAAACCCAAACTAGTGATACCAACAAAGTACAATAGAATATTCCATTAAAACAAGTAAAACAATCCAAATGTGATTTTTTTTCTGAATAAATCAATCATGAAATCTGTCAGTAAGAGTTGTAGAACTGGTTAAGAATATGAAATTTGTGATTCAGAGTTATTAAAATGACAGTTCCTCTTATTCATCATAAAGTTTGTTGACCATAGCACATGGATAAGTTGTGATTCAAATTCTCATCTTGCAGATAAACAAGAAGAAACTAACCCCAATCTTTTGAATAAGACCTTACCAACCTCTGTGCTCTACAGATCACAAAGACTTACCAGATTCGCTGTCACTATATCCTCCACACCCCTGGGTATTGTCACCTGACTGCCAATTTTTCTGGACATTTCTATGAGTGGATCTGGGCCTTTCCATCTGCCCTATAAGTGAACCTTCCTTTATGTATTTTTTTCCCATCAAATAGAATGTGAGCTCCTTAAAAGCAACTGTCTTATTTTTCCTTTTGAATTGTCATCACTTAATACAGTGCTTGGCACATAGTGCCTAATAAAACCTTTTTAATTCACTCATTTCATTCATTCATGAAAAAGACTAATGATAGTGCTTTTTGAAAATCACTTCCTCTCACTATACTCTAAACTTTCTCTTGGAAATTTGATTGTAAAGTTGGAAATTTTATTTCCAACTGCATTATTCAAGTGATACTATTCACTTCAAAGTTACCAGTGATCTCCCATTTGCAAAAATTAATGGTCTTTTCTCAATTGTCATCCTTCTTGACCTTCATGTAGCTTTTGACATAGTCAATCACCCTTTTCTCTTGGATTTTCTTCTCTAAATTTTCAGCAATCTCTCCAGTTTCTCTTTCTGAAAGGACCCCTAAGTAACCTTTGTTGTATCTTTCTCCAGGACGTGCTCCTAACTGTGAGAGCCCTCCATGGTGCTGTTCTAGACCCTCTTCTCTTCTCCATTCAGAAAATCTCACTTGGTGAGCTCATTGATTTCCACATGTTTAATTATCATCTCTCTTCTGATCTTCAGATCTATTTATCCCAACCTAACCTCTCTACTGACCTCTAGTCATGTATAACTAAATGCTTACTTGGATCTTTAACTGGACATTTTGTAGACATGTCAAAAACTGAACTCCTTATTTTTCTTATCAATCTCTCTCTTTTTGCCAACTTCCCTATAACTGTAAAAGATACTTTCATCAGTTCACAACTACAGCATCACCACTTCATGTGCAAACTTTTGTTCTTCAGTCATTCAGTCATGTCTGACTTTTCATGACCTCATAGACCATAATGTTCATGGGGATTTCTTGGCAAAGATACAGTAGTGTTTTGCCATTCCCTTTTCAGTGGATTAAGGCAAACAGAGGTAAGTGACTTGCCCAGTGTCACACAGCTAGTTAGTGTCTGAGACCAGATTTGAACTCAGGAAGATGAATCTTCCTGACTCCAAGCATGGCACTCTATCCACTGTGCCATTTAGTTGCCCCAGCATTTTGTTGGTGTTACTTTTAATTGGTCCAACCATTTTGGAAATCAGCTTAAAATTGTGCTAAGAACATCACTAAAAGACACATGGTCTTTGATATAGACATCCTGCCCTAGGTATATAACCCAGGGAAGTCAAAGCTTGAAAGGATGAATCTAAACTAAATATTTATATCAGCATTTTAGTAGTAGTAGTAGTAGTAGTAGTAGTAGTAGTAGCAGTAGTGGTAGTAGTAGTAGTAGTAGTAAAAAAAAACTAGAAACACAAGATGTCCATATTGGGGAATAATGAAACATATTGCGGTATATGAATGTAATGGAATATTATTGTCATGTAAATAGTAGAAAAAAAGACTGCTGTACATTACTAATAATTAGAGAAATGCATATTAAAAGAACTCTAAGATACCACCTCATAACCTTCAGATTGACCAACGTGAAAGAAAAAGAAAATTAAAAATGCTGGAAGGTGTGTGGGAAAATAAGTACACTGATACCCTGTTGGTGGAGCTGTGAACTAATCCAACCATTCTGGAGAACAATTTGGAACTTTGCCCAAAGGCCTATACAACCAGGCATACCCTTTGACTCTGCAATACTGCTATTAGGTCTATACCCTGAAGAGAAAAGGAAAAGGAAAAGGACCCACGTATACAAAAATATTTACAACAATCCTTTTTTGTGGTAGTAAAGAATTGGGAACGAAAAGGTTGTACATCTGTTGTGGAATGTCTAAGCAAGTTATGGTATATGGTTATGAGGGAATATTATTATGCTATAAGAAACAATGAAGAGGATAGTGTGAGAAAAACCAAGGAAGACTCATATGAATTGATGCAAAATGAAGAAAAACCAAAATAAAATACACATTATCATTTTTTTTTTTTTTGCTTTTTGGAGGGCAGTTGGGGTTAAGTGACTTGCCCAAGGTCACATGGCTAGTTTTTTGTGTTAAGTGTCTGAGGCCGGATTTGAACTCAGGTACTCCTGACTCCAGGGCCGGTGCTCTATTCACTGCGCCACCTAGCCGCCCCACATTATCATTATAATGATAATAAATTGTGAAATACTTAACAACTCCGATCAATATAATAATCCACAATAATTCAAAGGACTTATGATGAAAAATTCTTTCCAGCTCCAGATAGAGACCGATGGACTTTGGGTACGGATTAAAGATATTT
>CM053593.1:277440703-277458962 GCA_028646575.1 Pseudocheirus occidentalis
TTCTTTCTTTCTTTCTTTCTTTCTTTCGTCTTTTTTCTGCAACATGTCTTTTTTGTACTAACGTGGAAATATATTTTACATGATTTCATATGAATAGTGGGTATTGTAGTTGGCAGGAGAGAGAATTTGGAACTGAAAATAAAAATAAAAAGTGAAAAAAGAATATAGAAAATCATAGGAAGATGAAAACAAGCTGATACCAAGTGAGGTAAGTAGATCCAACAAAAGAATATACATAATAATTATAATAATGGAATAACAAAATAACTAGAAGATGCAAAATTATAATTCTTAGATGAGAACACATGAGAAAATGCATCTTCCTTTCTATCTTTAAAGACATGGGAGAAAAAAACTAAATGTATTTGTGAATTTTCTTCTAGAATACTTGTTAATTCAATCATAGTCAATCAAATATAATAATTGCCAAAATAAATAATTATCAAATTTAAACCTGAGAAAAGAGCCAGTCAAGTAGCAAGAGTGAGGGAACATGTAGACAGCTCAACTACTTTATTGGAATCTACCAGATATTAAAAGAACTAGAGAAATCTTCCAGCATATTGCATGTATCATCTGTGTAGGATCTATGGAAACATGATCAAGAATACAGCAGAATGTGAAGTTGAGGATGGGTTAGAATCTATGCTTAGATTGGTAAAAATTAGAGACCCCTTGAAATACCAAGGACAAATATTTTAAGAAAAAAATGTAAAATTATTCTACTGCACCGAAGGCAATGAAATTATTTTTTTTTTAAGTAGAAGGGTTTGACTACTGCCAAAGGTTTGTGAGCCACTGTATCAGACTAATGTGTAACAGCTGTGAAAGTACTTAAGCGTTACAAATGGTGTACACATAGCAGGTGCTCAAAAAGTACTTGCGATTAAAAAACTGAATAATCCAACAGTGCAATTGAAGCAGTAAGAAAAGCCCTTATTCTTAGCTACCCAAAATATCAAAGGAGGAGGAAAATGGAACAAGATCAGTACCTTCAGGGAGCACTTCTTTGACCCTTGACTTTCTCCAAAATGTGAACTCTGATTTGCTTGACAGGAGTGCAAACCTATATAATACTGTTTGTTTTACATTGCATTTGCTGCTGTTTGAGCTGCACTGGTTTCTGCACCTGCGAATTATGTTCTAACATAATGGCCACATGTTATTCACAGACTAAGATTCCCCCAGGAAACACCATGAATCTAGTTTCTTTCAGCGAGGGATGAATTCATTTAACCCCTTTGAAATCTGACTGAATAGCCTGAATGACAATATTTTCCAAATATTCAATGTATGAAAATAAGTCAAATATTATTTTGCTAAAATTATCAACTGGTTATTAATTTTTTAGGGAAATTTATCCTTTTGACACTGCAAATAATGTGACCATGCCTTGCTTACATTATTGACAAAGGAAATGCTAAGATACTTTATGGCTGTCTATCATATGATTTATCAAAGAATTAACAATGAAGGTCAGTGGCCTGTAACCAATAGACAGAACTCAGCGTGTTCCAGATTGAGGACCTATATGAAGGTCTTGGTTGAAGAGACATTGGCATGTGACAGCATGAATTTCACAATATGGTTACAATTTCTCTTCTCATTTACTAATGAGCAGACACAAAAAGACATTAGAGACTTCTAGTACTGAATGGGTATGAAAACTCCACCTACTAAGGATGAATTTGACTTTAGTGAAAATTCTAACAACTATGTGTGTGTTTTTTTTACCCTCTTTGACATTATTTAAGAATGTAAGCAGACTTTTCTGGTTTTATGCTGCCATATCAGAATCATATAACCTTCACAAGTTTTGTTTCAATTGTAAATAGTTTTATCTAACTATATTTTTTATTCTTTGTAAAGGAACTGGCTCTGAAATTCTCTCATTACTTCTGTTGAATTTTTTTGCCTCTGTGAAGGATTTGCATTGTGAAAGATTTTCTTGTGATTCCTTTTGTTGAAATTATGATAATTAGCAGAGTATTGTTAGTTTTTATTTTTAAAAAATGCACCATTAAAAAAATGAAGGTGAGCCAAAGGGCCAGTAAAGGAACTATGGTGGATGTATGTAGGCTATGGCATGTTACCAACCAACAATTGCTGTTGAATCCTTTCATGTCTGACTCTTCTTGACCCCATTTGGGTTTTTTTTTTTGGTAAAGATACAGGAATGGTTTGCTGTTTCCTTTGCCAGCTCATTTTACAGATGAGGAACTGAGACAAACAGGGTTAAATTGACTTGCACAGGGTCACACAGCTAATAAGTGTCTGAGACTAGATTTGAACTCATGAAGATGAGTGTTCCTGATTCTAAGCCCAGTGCTCTATCTATGTCTATTAGTGTACCACCTAACTGCCCTAAACAACAATTGTACAAGTGGCATAAAGGATGGAATCAGGAAAATCAGTTTGCATGCTCACATAGTGTGCATGAAATATTGAAGCAGATTGAGGTCTCCAGTGTAGGAGAAAGCTCCCTGGGGGGCTTTCAGGAAGACCTGGGCAGGAGTAGCATAGGACTGGAAGGAATGGATGTGGTGTGATCCGTGAGGGTGCACCAACATCAAAGAGATCACAAATCCATCAAAGTATTGCAGCATAAAGGAAAACTAAAAGTGGATATTCTTGACAAATTCAGGTTCTGTCTAATCAGAAATGGTAGCAAGCTGTCCTCAAAATTCCCCGTGCTTAGTGACTGTTGTTATTCTGCATTTACCATCAACTAAAGCAACAAGTATAGATCCCTGTACTGATTAGGAAATCCTGAATAGACTTATCAAGAACACCAAACTATTTTGAAGACAGTTTCTGGCGCATAGTATTTAATAAAAACTTCTCTGTTGTCTATTGTACCATTTAGCACTATACTACTAATACTATTACTCTTGTGTGACTTTGACAAAGAATACCCTTTTATGGATTTATCCAACCTGAATATTCTAGTGTTCATGCAGACTATCTCCCATTCTTAAGAAGCACTTTTCTTTTGTAATCATTTTTCAGAATCTTTGTTTTCCTTAAAAGTTTAGCTCAAGTATAGAATAGTCTCAGAAAACCCCCAGAAAGACTTATATGAATTGAGGCAAAGTGAAGTGAGTAGAACCTGGAGAAAATTGTAAACCGTAACAGCAAAATTGTAATGATCAACTGTGAAAGATTTAGTTAATCTGAGCAAGACAATGTTCCAAGACAATCTCAAAGGATCATGATGAAAAATGCTATCCATTTTCAGAGAGAGAGAGAAAGAGAGAGAGACGGAGAGAGAGAAATGATGAACTCCAATTCAGTTTGAAGTATATATTTTTTCACTTTGTTTCTCACTTTTTTCTTTTTTTATTTTGTCAACATGGTTAATATGGAAAGAGAATGTATATGACTTCACACATATATAATCTATATATTGTTTGCCTTCTCCATGGGTGGAAAAGGGGCTGGACAGAGGAAGGGAGAGAATTTGGAAGTCAACATTTTTAAAAAAATGAATGTTAAAAATTAACAAATAAAATGATAGAAAAATAATAAGTAAAATCACAAAAAATAAAGTTTAGCTCAGGTGGCCCATTCTCTTTGAGTTTCCTAGATTCCCTTCAATAAAAAGTACTTCCCCTTAAATTTTCCTAGCACACTTTCAATGTTTTTTGTCTTCACCAGTCTCTATATGGTCTTCTATTTCTCTCTTTCAATGTCCAATCTACTCTTTGTTCCCACTGAGAGAGAGGTGGCATAGTGGACAGAGTACTGGACTCAGAGTCAAGAAGACCTGGGTTTTAATCCTGCCTCAAACACTTGATTGCTGAGGGACCTTGGGCAAGTCAAGTCACCTCTCTCAGCCTTGGTCTCTTCATATGTAAACTGAGGATGGTAACAGCACCTACTTCACAGGACTGTTGTGAAGTTCAAATCACACAGTAAAATAAATCACTTTACAAACCTTAAAGTGTCATATAAATGGTGACTGTTAACATTCCAGGATCTAGCACAGTGCCCAATACCTACTAGGTATTTAATAAATGTTTGTTCAGCCAAATTCAATTTATATATCTTGTCATGCTTCTATGATTCTAAACTCCCTAAGGAGTTTTACTCATCCTCATACCCATCTAACAGTACATTGCAGATATTCAGATGCACAAAGGAATTTGTGATCTCACCAGGGCAGATGTTCCCTCCAGTGATATGGATAATGAGATGCTCCCCAAAATGGTACCTGGGTCCTCCTGTCAGGATCATGGCACTGACCATGTCAGGAAATACTTTATAAAAACAGTGGCTCTTATTTCTCTCATTACTTAGAAAGAAATTGGGAAATAATCATAGGAAGCCATTGAGACAAAAAAAATCTGGAAATGCTTTAATAGCATGTCAATCCAAAAACTGACTAATAGGAAGGGTTTTTATTTTTTTAAGTTGAAAAGTGTGTCATGGAAAAGTAATGGAAACATTTTGGAAAGGCATAAATGTTGAATCTACAAACAGAAAGACATAATTATCACCTCGTTCAAAATTCTGCCTTTAGAGATTTATTCTTTAGATAAAGCCTTTGTATTCAAGACTCATGTATTTAACCAAACTACTCATGGGAAATATAATGCCCTAACCTATTATTAGTTATAACACCTGTAACAGCAAATAATTAAATATGATTATAGGGAATAGGACAGTGTATTAATATTAGAGGGAAAGGTAGAAAAAAAATTCAGAGCTCAAACCACTACTTGAAGGAAATTGGACTAGGCGTGGTCATAAAGCGCATGTGTTTGTGGAGGGAGCCAGGAGGAAACATGAGAGCCCTGAGCACCTGTTAGACATGGAAGGAGGCAAAGACACTGAAAAGGAAGAGAGTAGGGTGTCATGGACAAACTTTGCCTAACTTTTCAATTTTGTTTTCCAGAACTATAGCATATGATGATTAGAAGAGACCTTAGAGAACTAGTCCAAGCTTCTCATTTGACAGATGAGATCCCATAGCTAGTCAGGTTTCCTATATGCCAGTCCATTCCTGGGCTCAAAATTTACATGTTTCAGGCACTATAAATGAATCTCTTCCCCAGTGTGTGGCATCATTAGGGAAATATTTGGATTTTACCCCATCTTCTGCTCATCTGCCTCCCCTTATGTTTACAGAAGCAGCCTCAGGTCATTTGAATAACCCTAGCCAGTCAGCTCTAGATGGACATGGTAGACCTGAAATGTAATTGCTGGTTGTAGTCAAGAAGTGAAATGGAAACCCTGCCAGTCCTCTTCAACCATGGAAGGTGCTGACCCATGCCAGAGGTAGGAGGATATAGGACTTTTAGTCATTTTAACCCAACCTGGATTGGTGATAGAGACACATGAAAGTTGAGAGGGGTGCTATACAACTCATCTCCAAGAAAGCTTTGATGCAGTCACAGGTTTCCAGGAACCATGGTGTGAAGGAAAAATCCAGAATACAGTCCTTGTTTTATACTGCTAGGCACAAGCTGACCGAGGCAGCTCTGGAGTATGCTCCTACCCTCCCTTTCTCTTTACTCTCCTATTATGGCTATGAGATAGGCTTTGCTGAAGAAGGCCCTGACTAAGGAGTCGGTCTACTAACATTGTTGACTGGGAGCTACAGAGAACTATTGGAGTGATGATATACTAGTAGCTAAGTGCTATAGAACCAGGTGACAAGGGTCACCTGCCATGAGCAGAGGAGAGCTGTAGTAGATGCCATGCTTTGAGGAACTATGACAGGCAGTACCTTCAGAGATCCTTCCCTAATAACTGACTCTAAATGACTGAGCTTATACAGGTCTCTGGGCAAGATTACTCATTGTCAAGTGTCATTATAATCCAGGGTGGCTCTTGTGATCTCTATTTTTCTTTGTCCTATGAATGAACTATTTTATTCTTGGAATTTTGTGAAAACCCTTTGCTTGGTCAGAATGCCATGGGTAGCATCAGATAATAAAATTCCCAGAATTATCAGAATTGGGGCAAGGAACCCTCACAGAAATAAGAAATCTCCTAAAATTACCCTGGACTCTTTGCGTCACATCCCAGCCTTCACTAGAAAGGTTATACACAAGAAGGATAATTTCAGTTGCCCATGTGTGCATTATTACTCTGCAAGAATACTTAGTTCGAATAAAAAGAAGTCTTGAAGGGATCTATTTTAAACCAGGCAGGCAATAAGGTGCAGGACAAGAGGTGACAATGCACAATCCATGATGCTATTCAGAAATATATATCAAGAACAAACTTTACTAAGGTTTCAAAAACCTGAAAAGCTCTTGGAAGTTTGTTTTCAAAAGGTCAAAGAACCTCTCTTCTTGTTTATTTATGTACATGACAAGGGATAGCCAGCTATTTTATTTAAATTGTTTTATGAACAGAAAATGTAGAAAGCTATGCATCTGAACTATGAAATGGTCCTTTACCTGTAATGGTCTCACTTTAACCCCCACAAAGGTAAGCAGCCATGTATGTTTGACCCCAACCAACCTCGCCCCCAAAGTGGGGTCCAAATCCAGCTTCTTGAAAGAACACTAGACAGATAGAATTCACATACTGTACTCTTTTCCCACCACCCTCTTTAGACTTAATTTGTTTATTGCCCCCTCTCCCCAATTCTCACCTCCCTCCACAACCACCTCACCATCAACAATCACAGGTAGATTCATGGCACTGAAAAACCACTCATTTCTTATGTGTTGCAGTAGTATTTTATCTTCTTTAGATTTTTTCCATGCATTTAATACACATATGTTTGGATGTGTATCAAATTCCCTGGCCCTTTGGAATGTTCTTTTCCTAAATTAAGGATTTTTCTTTAGCCCAGTACTAAATGGGCTGACCCCAAAGCCCATTAAAATTGTCTTTTAGCTGAAGATCTGGAAAAACTCCCATAGGTAGAGTTTCATTCTTATCTCTCTTAGAGATCAGAGGAGGAAGTCTCAATGAGCCTATTCCAGCTTAAAGCTTACCACTAACCTAGAAATTTACACAAAAGGTGGTGTGGTTCTTTCCACACCTCCAGGCATCTGAGGCACAATTTATATAGTACCTACAAGTCCAGCTAAAAGGAAAGCTTGATTATTTCCTTAATCTGTCTGTTTGCTTTTTCAGGCACCAGGAATGCACAGTAAACAAACCAAAGTGCAGATGCATTTGGGCGTTTGTGCTGAACATGAAAACAATAACAATCCATGATGACAAAGAGGAGAGGACAAGTTCTGGACAAACAGGTTTATCTTAGCCATAGTTCTAGGGAGAGACAGAGTCAACACATTTGGAAGTCCCACTTCAAGCATTCTATTTTTATTTGAAATGTATTGTTGTACATAACTAGGGAAAAGAGCCTTAGTTCTGACAAGAGGTAGACCCGAGTTAGACATAAGCCATAATTATCTTAGAGCAAATATTCTTTTCATCACATTTATTTATTTTATTTTTAATTTATTTAAAACAAGAATTTCTATAACATTGTATAATAAAAAATATGATTGCACAAGAAACCGCCAATCTCTTCTGTACAACTTACTATTCTTTTAAAATATATAATAAAGTTATAGCGTAAATTTCTTTTTTCTTTCATTTTTTTCTTCTTCCCACCCCAGAGATGGCTACCATTAGAGACAAATATGTATGTATACATTTTCTATATTTCATATATATACATATATATGTAAAATTGTTCTATATAAACTTCTTTATGTTCTTTCTCTTATCTCTTTCTTCATATGTCCTTTATAATTTATTTGGAAATGTATAATAATCAAAATGACTTATTTGTTCAATGACATTCTTAAAATAATATGCTGTTATTGTATACATGTTCTCTTGGTTCTGCTCACTTCATTTTTTGTTATTTTGTACATCTTTCCATGTTTTTCCAAGATCATTAAGCTCATCATTTCTCATAGCACAATATTATTCCATCACAATCAACAGTAACATGGGGTCCATGAACTTGAATGGAAAAACAAATTATATCTTTCTATTCACTAACTTATCTGAGTTAGGATTTTCTTCAATTGTGAATTTAGGCAACAAAACACACCAATATTACAAATATTTTGTCACCAATGGAAAGTATTGATTTTTTCCTCTCACATTATTGCTATTTCAGATATATTAAAATGTCATTTATACTAATCACTACTTTGAAATTATTGTTGTAATTAGATTCACCAGAAGATGCATTACTTTACTGTAATTTTTACAAAGGAACTATTTCAATGTAATTGGTTTTCTTTGTAAGCCTATGTATTTTAATTTATGTATTTTAAAACATTATTCTGAGAAGGGGTCCATAGACTTCACCAGAATGCCAAAGATGTCCATGACACAAAAATCATCAAGAATCTCTGTCTTAGGGTGTACATTAGACACCATAATGTTACAAAGAAAACCATTTAATCTCCTTCTCATATAGCCTTTAAATATGGAAGAAATTCTCTTCCATTCAAGGTCATTCTGGTATACTCCTACCTGAAGACATAATCTTGGTGTAACTAAAGTCTCGCTAGACTTATGACTTTATTAATCTTTGTGTCTCAAGTATTTGTGCTAGATATAACAAAGGAAAACAATTCTGATAAATGAATCACAATCTTGTTATTATTATGAAGTTCAAGCATAAAGTCAAAACTACATTTTGCTGGACAGAATTCTAATAATTGCTTACAACATAGTACTTTGAAGTATACAGACTGTAAATGATTGACCCTCAGACCCAATCTCATTTCTAGGCTCTCGTTTTGCATTGTTTACCTTCCTCCTTTTTCTCATTACCACTCACTTCTCTACCCCAAGAAGAATAAAATTTATATTTATATTTATAGAGAGCTTTACAGTTTACAAGATGTTTTCATACATATTAACTCACATTAACACCTAGAAAATATATCAGAGACACTCATCAGGAAAGAAAAATAGCTCTTAACCATAAGTCATATTATATTTTCCCTGCTCAGTTATATACTTTTGTTGCGACCTACTTTCTCTTCTCTAAGAAGAGAAAAATATTAATTATATACATTTCAACAGTGTTTACATACCTTTCAGTGAAACAAAGCCATGATCTTTTCTAAGATTCTATCTCCCATGTATGCATCAAAAGCTTAAAAATTCCTTTATAAGCACAGATAGGGCATTGTTCAAAGTCTTGATTGTTACTATCAAGTGAGGCATAACACATAAGGATGGAAATGCCAGAAATTTTCAAATACTATCATGCTGACTGCATCAATCCCTAGAACTTTGCAGGGCTTCCTGCATAACATTCATAACCACTGAAAAGCACTTGATCTAACCATGCACACAGGAAAAACCTAGTGGATTAAGAATGCCAGACTTTAACCAGATTTTTATATAGCCTATTAGACAACCCATAGGGCTTTCCATAGGCAGAAACTACACATGGACAGCAACTTGGACTCGCAATGAAGCAGTAAGAGGATGTAAGAGTAAAGCTCCTTTAATGAGCTCAAACATCCCCATAAAACAAGAAGAGCTTATCCTTTAAATACTAATATTTTACCATGGACAGAGTGAAGCTGAAACAATCTGGGCTGTCACGTTCAGTCGTGTCCCACTGTAAGGGACCCTATTTGGCGTTTTCTTGGCTATGGACTGGTTTGCCATTTCCTTCTCCAACTCATTTTATGGATGAGGGAACTCAAGCAAATTGGGTTAAAGTAACTTGCCCAGGGTCACACAGCTAGTAAGTGTCTGAAGCCAGATTTGAACTCATGAAGATGAGTCTTCCTGATTTCAAACCCAGTGCTCTAAACACTGTGCCACCTAACCACCCTGGGCTGCCCTCCAGCTTCCTTTTATTTCTATGTTTGCTTGCCTTGTTGATTAACTGACATTCTTAGAAAGGCAACTAATAGAGTCAGAGTATGTATGATCATTGTAGTACCTCCTGTGCCTGGGGCTATACAAACGTTTATGAGACTGTTTATGTGATTTGAGAATCTGGGATAGGTTGGGATAATATATGAAGAATGTTTGTCTCATGTTTAGTGGGAGCAGTATACTTTAACAGAGTAATCTGATTGCTATTTTGTGTTTGGAAGACATGCTGGATCATAGTTAGAGATGTGACCAAAATCACCATTTATTGGTCTAATACTGTGCTAGGTTTTGAAGGGCATACTAAGAAGTATCTGCCAAAGTACCCATCTTAAAAATCATCTCTTCTGATTAGGAGATAACCTTTTGAAAGGTTTCTGTATAACACTAAAAACTTACTAGCCTTTTCTAACATTCATTAGAAATATTGCACTAAATTGAAAGGAAATTTAACTAAGTCTTTAAAAACCCTGATCAAGTATATATTTGTGTATACAATATTTTCATATGACATGGATTTCATTTAGTCTTTAGATTTTTTTTTTAACCTCAGAGATAATTTAATCCAGTCCTCTTGTTTTATATATAAGGAAATTTAGAACCAGAAATGGGTGTTTAGGTAGCTTGCCATACACCTATGTACATATTATAAAAGTGCCATGTGGAAGTAATGGTTTACTCTTTTGTTGTTTTTGTTAACATGAGATTTCATCTGTATGGAGAACTCTACTCTTCTTTAACCCATAGTCTTAGTTGCCTAAGGTAGATTTTCTTTTTCAACAAAATATTTTTAAAAATTTTCAGACCATGCCACTCTAGCTCATTAACTTTCAATCAGTTCATGTGGGTCATATATAAAAATTATTTGCTTGGCTTCCTTCTCATGCCTTGCCCCTTTGCATTATCTATATGATTTCTTGTCCTACTTCATTATACCTTACACACAGTAAATGGCTTGTTGGTTGATTATTGATTACTTAGTTGAAATCATTAAAACTCTCATACTGCTATTCATATTTAACCTTTACAATTTTTACATGCTTTGCTATATTAATGATTGTTTACCTAAAAAAGAGAAGGGAAACCAAGCACCATAAGTACCAAATGACTGTGGTATGGTTTTATGGCAATTTTTCTGAAAATTTTCTGAGATTTTTAGCAGGTTATGAGCTGAATATGGACCAATAATGTAACATAGCAACCTAGAAAAAGTTAATGCAACATTGGACTGCCACTCATAGAAGTACAGCTGCCAGAAATAAGGAGGTGATAGTCCCTCTATGCTCTGTCCTGGTCAGAACACACCTGGAGTATTGGGTTAAGTTCCAAGATCCTCAGTTTAGGAACAGTATCAACAAACTAGATTGTCCAATGGAAAGAAACCAAGCTTTGAATCCTCACCATATGAGGACTGTTTAAAGGAGCTGAACATGTTTAGCCTGAAAAGGGAAGATTCCAAGGAGATATGTCAGCTGTGGTTAAGTTTTTGAAAGGTTGTCATATACTAAAGGGATTAGACTTGCTCTTGTTGATCCAGAAAAGCAGAACCAGGAGCAAAGGTGTAGCAGCAACCACACTGGTATACCCAGGTTAGCTACTAGCATGGGTTCTTAGATCTGCTTCATAAGGAAAGATAACTGTTCAAGGGGTCAACAATATCTTAAATTACATTCAGTAGTTCCGGAGGAAAATCAGCACCCTGAACTTCAGAGAAAATCCAAACAAAGAAAATAGAGAAAATACAAGCAGAGAAATACAGCCCAACAGACATGGCTTCTCTTTGAGAAATTATCACAGATCAACAGAGAGATCCAACTGTCTGACCAAGGCAAATACATACATAATTACCAAAGAGAGAAGCACCAACATTTGAGCTTTTCAAAGGGGAGGGGCCTCCTTACCGGCCACCCAGAGGTGGCCTGTGATCAAATCACAGCATTCTTCCAGTGAGTGAGTCCCAAAGCAAAATGCTAACCTAAGAGTATATATATC
Source organism: Pseudocheirus occidentalis (assembly GCA_028646575.1). Classification (NCBI taxonomy): domain Eukaryota; kingdom Metazoa; phylum Chordata; class Mammalia; order Diprotodontia; family Pseudocheiridae; genus Pseudocheirus; species Pseudocheirus occidentalis. The sequence goes on from CM053593.1 coordinate 277,452,527, forward strand.
CTTTTTAGAGCCAGAGGGTATTACAAAAGTAACAAATAGAAAAGAGATGTTTTAAGACTTTTTTAATGAGAGGCTATATACTGGTATCCATGTTAATACATAAAGTCTTAAGTAGAAAGTCTTTAATATATAAACTTCATGTTAACTGGGGCAACATAAAGCATCATCACCATCACCATAAAAGGAAACACAAAATATGTTCTACCCTGAAGGTCAGTAAAGTTGCAAGGTCAACAAAAACAACAACAAACATTTATTAAGTGCTTACAATGTGCCAGTGATAATCTAAGAGAAGGGAATACAAACACAAGCAGAAAGACAATCCTCAACATCAAGAAGCTTTCATTCTAATAGAGGAAGACAACACATAAAAGGAAGTTTAAAAGTGATGGCTGGGGTTAGATGAAGGTATGCAGTGAGGGCACCTGATAGAGAAAGTTCAGAGTTCAGCCTATAAAGAAATGAGACATGCCTGGTTTTTCCTTCTCCCTCTCCCCCCAATGAAGATTCTTAGAGGAGCCATACAATCAGAAAGAGAAGCAGTGTGTGAATTCAGGGCTAAGGTGAGCTTCTAGGATGAAGAGGTTTATGGGGCATGCCAGAGAGAGTCTGGAGTGCAACCTGGAAAGGAGTGTGAGATGTTAGTGAATGGTCTTCATTTATCTTAGCATGGGTGGACTACGGGAAAACAAAAGGTTTAAGTATTGAATACATGCCTACGTGTGTTTCTTAAGCTATCTTTTTTGTTTTAACTATTCCCCAATATTGTTTTAAATAAAAACAATGATAGAAAACCATTGTCCTTCAACCATTTGTGATGTGATCACCCCTAATAAAAATTTTACTACTATAAATAAGAAGTAAAGTATAAAATTCACAAAGGATTTGAGTCCCAGGGATGTACTATGTCCGTGTGTCAACCCTACAGTGTAACTGTTAAAATTCAGACTCCATCCTCTCTTTGTAATGCGAATCATATGGTTTTGAATGAAATATTTTCCATTAATTGTTTGTAATTAATTTGCACTTACAGGAAATTCAAAATCTGTAAGTAGAAGAAATAGCCGCCTAAATTGTGAACCTACAACTTATATATACATGGAGAGACAATGTGAAAACATACTAGAAGTGAAACACAAGGACATATCTGGAAAACCATGCTATTATCCCAGAGAGATTGAAGTTCTGCTCACAAAGAAGGGAGAAGATGTATTCTGTGATTTTCCACACAAACATTGAAAGTCCCTCCAATTGTGGCTTCCTCATCAAAACAATGAAGTGCCATTGGCATTTTTCCTAAAAGGAAAGAATTAATTAAACAGCCTCTATGGGGATCTGGCTACTAACAATGCTACTTCTGACATAAGACCCCTTTACCTTGGGTCTGAATTGCACTGAGTTCTACTATGAATGCCTTTGTCCTAAACACTCATCTAGTTTTCTCCTATGTGACATGAGTTTCCATGATCACAGGACCACAATTAGCCTCTCAGTCCTTTCAGAGGATTTGTATAGTACCTTTTTATAAAAGGAACCCAAAGCGTTCTGCAAACACATCATTGACCCTTGCTGATATAATTGCTGTCTTGATTTTACATAGTGACTACAAGACTGCCTCTTAGACATATCCTTAGGCAAAGAGATCTTGTCATCCTAAATCACATCCAGGAGGGAATACTCTTGGCACAGGGGAAGGTTCCAGGGCCAAAAAGCTGGAGGAGTAGTTAAGGGAATGGAGCTCTGGAGAACTCTATTTAAGCAAGGGTGTTTTCATTTGTTTGTGTAGTGCCTTGCTTTGTTCAAAAGATATATGCTTAGAAGAGTGTATGAAGCAGTGTTTATTCAAGTCATTTTAGATTTTAAGTGTTTTCTGGGAGCACCGTCATTAAGGAAATTCACAATCTCTGTGTGTGTGTGTGTGTGTGTGTGTGTGTGTGTGTGTGTGGCTGTGCTCCGCGCCCGTGTGCATGCACCATGGACACCTTTGGCAGGCTGGTGAAGTTTGTAGTCCTCCTCTCAGAATGATGGTTTTAAATGAATAAAATAAAATACTTGTGATTACAAAAAAACCTCAATTATACTGAAAATAGTTATCAACTTTTTTTTTCTAAAAATTTATGCAACTCAGACTTATGACTCTTCAAAGGCAGCCTATAGTAAAATGAGGAATGTTTCTATCGTATTCTCAATTCATCTCTTGTAAATTCAGGTTTAGGTAAGCTGCTTTCGTAAGGTGTTCACAAACACATATAATATACAGATAGTTGTCCTGAATTTTTTAAAAATCACATCAATATTGCGAATTAAGATTTATAAGGCTCTTAAAATCTACAATCCCAGGGTAGTGATTTGATGCTTATCTACATCCTTTAAACACTGCTGAAAGAGCTTGTTCGCTCATGCCAACTGACTCCATTACAAATTTATAATATCTAACCTCAACTCAGCCATAACTACTTCATGAAAGCCTTTTTATCTTCCCTGTTGAACTTTCTATAGCATTCACAATTATGCTGGTTCCAAAGCTTCTCTTTTCTCTTAAAGTTACCTAGCCACTCCTTTCCCTCTCCCTTATAGTACTTGCCTCATACTATCCTGAGGAAATGAAGGACATATGTTATAAGCTCCTTTACCCCCTCAATGTTGTGCTCAAAGTACCTTTAGTAGCATATCCCATTCTTTCTTCCTTTGATTCAGTCTTTGATGAAAAGATGGTCCTTCACTTTGCCCAAGTCAATCCCTCTAATTGTGCTCTTCATTCCACCCTTTCCTGTCTCTTGTTCTAGTGATGGTTCCCTTTCTTTATAATTTTCAAAATTTCTTTATCCACTTTTCCCTGTTGCCTACCAACATACCCAGAACTCCCTTATTCGTTTATTTGATGCTGCCGATCTCTCAGATATCAGATGTCTTCCCTTTCACTGACAAATTCTAAGAAAAAGGTATTCACTTCTTGGTTTCCCTTCCTCTTACCTCTCTTACTTGGTGTTTTTTTGTGATCTAGCCTACCACTCAACTGAAGTTGTTCTCATCAAACTTACCAATATTCTTATGATTGCTAAATCCAATGGGCTCTTCTCAGTCTTTATTATTTTGGCCATTCTACAACAATGAACACTATGGTGGATCCTCTTTCCCCTGGAAATTCCCTCCTCTCTAGATTTTCATGCCATTGTTCTCTTTTGATTCTCCTCTCAGCTGTCTAATGACCCCTTCTTAGTGACTTTTGCTGAATAATCATTCATGGTCCACCTCTGTGTGCATGAATATGCCCTGGAGCAATATTTTGCTTCCATTATTGGGGGACATACATGATAACTGCCTTAAAATACTTGAAAGGCTTTCATATTGAAGGGGGTTTAGTCTTACTCCATTTTACTCTAGAGGGCAAAACTAGGAACAGTGGGTAGAAGTTGCCAAGAAGTAGATTCAGGGTTAAGGCAAAGAAAAGCTTCCTAACAATTAGAGCTACCCAAAAGTGGAATGCATTGTCAAGGAGATAAAGAACAAAACAGATAAAATACTGGGCCTGAAGTCAGAAGATCTGAGTTTAAACCAGCATCAGACAATTACTAGCTACGTGATTCTAAGCAAGGCACTTACTCTGTACCTGCTCAGCTGTAAAATGGGAATAATAATAGCATTTACCTTCCAGGGTTGTTGTAAGGACCTAATGAGATATCTGTAAAGTGCCCAGCACAATGCCTAGCACCTAGTAGGTGCTCAATAAATTGCTTGTTCCCCTTCTGTTCCCTAATGTATTCCTCCTTAAGCAAGTCTTCAAAGAAAGTACAAGATGATCACTCATTGGGTTGCAGTGGAAATTAATTTTTTTCTAGTATGGTAGGGAACTATATGGTGGCTACTGAGATTTCTTCCAAATCTGAAATCCTATGATTCTCTTTCTCTTTCTCTACAATCTCCTGAAAATCTCAGCACCTTTGGATTAAATTATAACTTCCTTGAATATTACTCCCAAATTATGAGATGCCTGCCAGACCTATCCACTTGGATATGCCATAAGCATCTCAAAAACATATCCAAAATAGAAAATTATCCTTCTTCCTGAACTGCTTTTCACCCTAACTTCCCACTATTGATACTACTACAACTACAACAACAACAACAACAACAACTACTACTACTACTACTACTACTACTACTACTACTACTACTACTGTGCCAATCAAATAGTTTAGTAACCTTGGAATTATTCTTGACTCTTTACCTTCCCTTTCTCTCCCTCATAGCCAATCGTTTTCCAAGTCTTGACAATTCTATATCTACAACATCTTTTGCATATGTCTTATTCTTTCAACATACATGGCCACTACGCTATTTTAGGTCCTCGTCACCTCTTATGTGGATTGTTGTAATAGCTTTCTAATTGGGTTCCCTCCAACCAGTCTCTGTTCTTTCCTAATCTATCTTAGATACAGCTATCAAAGTAATATCCCTAAAGTACAGATCTGACCATGTCTTTTCTCTGTTGATGAAAAGGTACCCTGACCCACCTATTGCCTTTATGATAAAACAGAAAATCCTCTCTTTGACATTCGAAGCCATCTATTATATGACTCCAAATTATGTTTCTGGACACATTTCACACCATATCAACTCACACACAATCTGTGCTCTAGCCAACTGAACTGCTTGTTCTTTACTGTATATGACATTCAATCTCTTTCCTTTTACAAGCTGTCTCTCACACCTGTCATCGTCTTCCTCCTTACTTCTACCTCTTGGAATCCCAAATCCTTTCATGGCTTAGTTCAAGTATCATCTACTATATGAGGCAGCTGAGTGATGCAGTAGATAGTGTTCTGGGCTTAGAGTCAAAAGACAGGAGTTTTAATTGTGGCTACCTTAGTGCCTGATAGAAAGAAGGGGCTAAATAAATATCTAGCATTTATATAGAACTTTATGGCTTGCCAAGCAATTTACATGTTTTAATTACATTTGATCCTTACAAGAACTCTGTAAAGCAGTTATAATTATTACCATTTTACACATTAGGAAACCAGGTCTGAAAGGTTAAATGATTTGCCCAGGGTCACATAGCTGTTAAGTATTTGGAGGTGGATTTGAACTCAGGTCTTTCTGAGTTCAAGTTCAGCACTCTGTCCACTATGGAATTTGGTTCCTTCTAAATAAATGCTTGTTAGCTGGTCCATTGATCTTTCTCCTCAACATATGTTAGGACACACCAGGATAGGACTTAGCTCTCCCCCAGATGAATCCAGCTATATGAATAGACCTGGGAAGTAGGCTTGAGTAATACCAGACTAGACCCTGAGGAACTTCTTAGATTAAAAATAATAGAAAAATTCAGCTATCTATTGATTCTTCAGATCCATTGAGAGTGCTAAGATGAACTAGAAATGAACTGAGAAGACATTGGTTTGTGAAATTTACCTGGTCCAACCTGGTAAAGGAACAGAGAAGTGCTTAGAAGGCAAAAGGAAAAGTGTATTTCTATCTCTCTTTCATATTTGTACCCTGACACAGTGTCTGGCACAGAGAAAGCTCTTAAAATACTTTTTCATGCATGCATTCATTCATCCTTGGAAGAAATATCATGATTCTAGAGGTACTGGGAAATACAGTCAAAGGAAACATTTCAGAGATGTATTCTGGTCTAGAGAGATGTATTCTGAGCTATAACTTTATTCAGCAATGACAAGATTTCTGAAATATTCTTTCATGACAAGATCCCTCCTGAGAGTATGAAAAGGCTTCCAGAGCATGATGGTGATGGCAGTTTCAGGGTGAGAAGATTGCTGGAGCTTAGTGGAGGAGGAAATCCCTGAAGGTCCAGAGTGGGATCTAGAAAGGAATGAGAAAGTGATCCAATAAAGAACTTGAAAGAAGAACAAGAGTAAAGGAAATAAATGAATTCTATGATAGGAAGAAAAGATGGGCTGGTCACATGGCAAAATCAAGGGTGGCAGGTAGAAGTACCAAAGAAATGCACAGTTTAAAAAGAAAATGGGCTGTCACATGGACACAGTAGCAGACAATCTGAGTCTCCACAGTTATTTTTGAAATGTCAAGATTTCTTCTTCTTTTTAAAAAATTTAATTATTTTCTCCCCCTCTTTCCCTTACCCACCACCCCAAAACAGCGATTCCACTGTATGGCCCCTACCCCAGTCTGCTCTCTTCTATGTCCTCCCCCATTGCCCCTCTGACTTTCTGGTAGGGCAAGATGGGTCTCCCTACCCCAGTGCCTGTATATCTTAATTCCCAGTTGCATGTAGTTAATAATAACAATAGTAATATATATACATATATTTTTAACATTTGATTATAGAACTTTAAATTCTAGATTCTTTCCCTTTCTCCCTTATCACCTATCCCCACTAGAAGGACAAGCAATTCAATACAGGCTGTACATGTGTAATGATGCAGAACACCTCCACAGTGGACAAATTGTG
>CM053593.1:277459462-277484146 GCA_028646575.1 Pseudocheirus occidentalis
AAGGAATTATTCTCTTCAGAATGCTTTTGAGATTCCTTTTCCATCTGGCAAATTCAACTTTTTAAGACATTCTTCTCCTCATTGGATTTCTGGGCCTCTTTTGCCATTTGAGTTCATCTATTTTTTAAAGTGTTGTTTTCTTCAGTCAGGTTGTTGACTCTCTTTTCATGATTTTCTCATATCATTCTCATTTCTCTTCCCAATTTTTCCTCCACTTCTCTAATTTGTTTTTCAAAGTCTTTTTTAAGTCGATCTATGGCTTGTAGGCAATCTCCATGTATCTTGGAAGCATTTGGTGTGGGAGTTCTGACTGTGATGTCTTCTTCCTGCTCCATACCTTGATCCTTTTTCTCCCCAAAAAAGGATTCTAGAGTTTGATTGCTATTCTTACTTTGCTTCCTTCTCCTCATGTTGGTCAGTCAATTAATTGCTTAATTTTTTAGCTCTATGGAACTCTGCTTCCAGGGGAGGAAGCTCTGTTCCAAATCGCTGGAGTTTTCACAGCTGCCAGAGCTATTAGGGGGGTGCTGCAGCCTCCACCGGCTTTGGCTTGCTGAAAGCACACCCCAGGACCACCACCCAAGACCACAATCCGGATCCAGGCTGCTCAACACAAAAGCCCTTGGCCCTGATCAATTGTCTCAGCCACCCTGCAATTGGCAGGCCAGGAGCTCTGAAGCAGCCCAGTGGAGGCAGTTGCTGATTGCAGCAGATCCTGCTGCTTCTTGCTGCTTCCTTGCCCTGGGAGCAGTTCAGCCAGACTACTTTTCCTCCTCCAAATTTAGCTTGAAAGCTTGAATTCTACTGACCTTTCTCTAAGCCTTATTTTTCCTGGCTTGAAAAATGTGGAGATTACTCCAGGTGCTGCAGATCTGCTCCCCCGGGTAGACTCACACTATGGCTTGGTTCCTCCAGACTACACTGGGGTTTGGCCATGGTTTCCGTTTTGGGCTGGGCTGGCCTTGGCTCCTAGCCTGCTGCGCTGAGCCCCTCCCGCCGAGCTGCCTTCAATGAGAGATGTGTTTTCTGTATTTTTGTGAGTTAGGGAACCCTAAAATTTGTTTAGAGTAGTATTTTATGGGTATTTAGGGTGGCTGTGTGGGAGCTACAAAACTTTGCTGCTTCTATGCCACCATCTTCTATTATCCACATTTTATAGGAAAGAAAACTAAAGTAGACAGTAGTTAAGTGACTTGCCTAGAGAAGTGTCTGAGACTAGATTTGAACTCAGGTCTTCCTCACTGTAGGTCTCATACTTTATCCATTTTCCCACCTCCTTCCCATCAACTCTTTCTTCTTTACCAACAAAGATAGATTTTCCCTTTTCCTAACATCACCAAAGAAGTTCAGTTGAAGGTTCTAGGTACACAGTTTGGAAAATAGATGACTTAGGGAGAATGAAATATCTTCAGATATTTGAAGGGCTAACATTGAGAAGGAAGGAAGGAAAGAAGGAAGGAAGGAAGGAAGGAAGGAAGGAGTGTCTATATCATATGTGCTACCTATGTATGTAATTACATAAACACACATATATGTGCACATAGACCTAAACATACACATACATATATTATGTAGGTATATTTAATGTATTGATACTACTTAATTATTTATGGTATCTTTAAGGATAATGTGGCTTCCATTTTTTCTCTTTTAACCACATTAATTTTTGCTATTGCCTTGTCTGAGGTCATGATTGCCCCTTCTGCTTTTTTTGAATCAGGTAAAGCAGACATACTACAACTTAACATTTTAATTTCCAACGAATCTTCATTTTAAAATACATTTCTTCTAAAAAAAAAAAGCATTGTTTGGGTTTTCCAACTGGATAGGATATTTCTTTCTGAACCATACTGCAACCTTCTTCTGTTTTTATGGGTGAGTTTAACCCATTCACAACTGGATTTGTTAGATTTGTTTTGCTATCCATTCATACTGTATTGTAATTTTTACTCTTTTTGCCAGCCACCCTCATCTATATGAAGGAAAAGAAAATGAGGAAGGAAATTAACACTCACATTGATCTACACATAGAATCATCTAATCCCAATCCCTTTTCTTTCTACCTCTTTTTTTTTATTTTGAAGGGGGAAAGACAAAGCAATTGGAGTTCAGTGACTTGCCTAAGGTCATACAGCTAGTAAGTGTGTCAAGTGTCTGAATTTGAACTCAGGTTCTCTTGACTTCAGGGCCTGTGCCCTATTCACTGCACCACCTAGCTGCCCCATATTTCTGCCTCTTTATCCAGGAGTAAACCAGTTCATTAGGTCTTGACTCCCTACCCCTTTTTGTCCTATCCTTTCACAATCAGCTAAAATTTGTTTTGGTCATAGCTATTTCCTTCTCACGACCACTGTCTCTCATCTTTATTTAAATAAAAGCATTGCTATCTTTTATTTTCATAAACCTACCTACATTTCCCAGAATCTCTCTCTCTCTCTCTCTCTCTTCACCCAGAAAGTCATCCTTTCAATCAATCATCAATCAATATATAAGTATTTATTTGGTGTCTACTGTGTTCTAAACACTGTGTTCAGCATTTAAGAGAAATAAAATAATCTTTGCCCTTAAGAGCTTACATTACTTTGGTTGAAATAATGTGCCGTGTAGAAATATAAACAGAATAAATACCAATTATTTAGAGAGTAGGGAGCACTAGTAGTTAAGGGGATCAGGAGAAGCTTCATATGAAAAGCAATACTTGAGCTGAGTCTTGGATTTTTTTTGGAGGGGGGAAGGAAAGGCAATTGGGGTTAAGAGACTTGTCCAAGGTCACATGGCCAGTTTTGTGTTAAGTGTCTGAGGCCAGATTTGAACTCAGGTCCTCCTGACCCCAAGGCTGGTGTTTGATTTACTGTACCACCTAGCCACCCCTTGAGTTGAGTCTTAAAGGAAGTAAGAGATCCTACAATGTAGAAAATGGCAAATGATTTCCAAATTTCAAATAAGGAATCATAGAATCATAAGTCTAATGCTGGAAGAGGACCTCAGAGGCCATCTACTCCAAATCTTTCATTTTAAAGGTGACGCTGAAGTCAAGGGAGGTTAAGTTATTGGCCTAATGTCACACAAATAGTAAAAACCTGAGGTGAGGATTTGAACTCAGATTATTTGATTCAAAGGCAGTATTCTTTTCAATGTACAGAACAGATTCTGCAAGTTACAGGCTACTGAACATGACTCCCATTCCTAGGAAGATTCTGGAATATATCACTAAATAAATGACTGGTAAATGGTTTAATCAAGCTCAGATTATAGAAAACTCACTTTTTTACTTCTTTAAACAGAATTACTACATTAATAAATGAGGAGAATGCTCTGGATCTATTTTGCCTACATTTTGGTGAAGCTTTTCATGATCTGTCTCATACAATTCTTGTGGAAAAGATGGGGACATGTAGACTAGATATTTCCATTAGAAGGATTCAATTGGATGGTTGGACTCAAAGAGTAGTTCTTAATGGCTCCATGTTAACGTGGAGTGATGGGTTTCCAGTGCTATAACTCAAGGGTCTGGGTTTGACTTTGTGTGACTTAAAACTTTGATCAGTGCCTGGAATGAAGATAGAGATGGCACATTCATTGAATTTGCATATGACCCAAAGCTGGGTCATATATAGTAATACATTGGACAACACAATTAGTACTTCCAAAAGATCTTAACAAGCTAATGCATTGACCTGAATTCAATTAGATGAAATTCAATAGAGATTAAATTTAAAGTCTTACACTTAGATGCCAAAAAATTAGCTTCACAAATACAAAATCTAGACAGTAATTGTCCTGAAAAAGATCGGGAAGTTTTAGTGACTGCAAGTTCTGTATAGTCACGAGTGAGATGTGGAAGCCAAAAAACCAGGCCAACGCAATCTAGGGTTGCATTAAGAGAGATATAGCTTCCAAAAATAGAGGTGATAGCCTCACTATACTTTGCCTTGGGTATCCATTATCTTGAATACTGTATTCAGTTCTGGACCACACAGTTTAAGGACTTTGATAAATGTCCAGAGGAGAGCACTGGATGGTGAATGGTCTTCAGTCTGCATTATATGAGGATTAGCTAAAGAAAGTGGGGATATATAGCATGGAGGAGAGAAAACTTGGCAGGGATGGGAACAGAGATGATAGTTGTCTTTTAAAAGGCTGACATTAGGAGGAAGGATTAGGCTTTATATAAGATCTGGCAAATGAAGAGTTGAGCAAGTCTAGAGCTTCTAAGAGGCAGAGGTGAAGGGAGAGAATATTCCAGACATGGGTGATAAAGGCATAAAGGCACAAAGATAGGAAATATCAAAGTTGAGAATAGCGAGAAGGCTAGTTTGACTGGAATGTTTAGTATGTGAAGGGGAATAAAGTGAAATAAGGATGGAATGAGCTCATCAGCTGAAGCTATTTGCCTTTTATCCTAGAGTCAATAGAGAGTCATCAACAATTATTGAGCAGTGTGCGTTGATAGGGTTGAGATTTGTGCCTATTAAATCCAAACAGGCCAGTCCTGTTTTGATTATACATGTGCTTGCTCCCATTCATTAAGATGGATAATCCAGCAGGTTTTACTCTATATGCAAATTTGATATATAGTACTTGATGTTATATATAGTATTTAATGTTAAAAATAAAATCTTCACGATACATAAATAAGCAAATCTCATTTTTCCACTGTAATCATAACCTGTCTGTTCCCATTAATTCCATGAACCCATGAACCTCAAAGTATCCACCCCATTTCATCACCATCACTACATTTACAGAAAAATATTTATGGCAACTCCTTTTGTGTTGGCAAAGAGCTGGGAGCTAAAACCAAAATGTGATGATGCAACAGAATACTTTTGTGCTGTAGAAAACAAAGAAAGAGGTGGTGTAAGAGAAACCTGAGAATCCTTGTATGGACTGATGCACAGTGAGGTGAGCCCAATAAGAACAACTTATACTATAATACCAACATAGTAAAAATGAACAATTTTGAAAGGAGTCTGATTGGCAAAATAATTGATCATGACTCCAGAGGATTGATGATGAAGAACTCTACCCACCTACTGACAGGGAGGTGATGTATTAATGTGCAAAATAGACACATTTTTGGACTTGTTTAGTGTAGGAATTGGTTTTGCCTTACTTATTTGTACTTACTATTACTTTTGTGCTTGTACTTATTACTAAGGTTTCTCATGGAGGTGGAAGAGAAAAAAATAAGTGTTTGACAATTTTTTTAAAAAGCCATATGATAGGGGCAGCTAGGTGGCACAGTGAATAGAGCACCAGCCCTGGAGTCAGGAGAACCTGAGTTCAAATCCGGCCTCAGACACTTAGCACAAAATCTAGCCGTGTGACCTTGGGCAAGTTACTTAACCCCAACTGCCCTCCAAAAAAAAAAGCAAAAAAAAAAAGCTGCTGGCCTGCGGGGTGAGGTTGAGGGTGGGGAAACTTGCCTTCTCCATTAAGGGGCCCTTATATGTTCAGAATCCATGTACATGTGGGCTCTTACCCCAAAGCCCAAGAAAAATTACTTAAAGCTTAAGGGTTTGACTCATGTCTAGTATTTCCATAGATAGGCACTCAAGGAACTATATGAATCAAGTATAGGATAGCTATTTATTTCTTATACACACATACACAATGCTAAACACAAATGTATTTGGTTCACAAGCTCTGACATTAACAAGATACAAAATAACAGGTAACTATGTTTATACTTTCCTGGGAGGATGAAACATACAACCACCAAAACATAAAGTGGCCTTTGATCCTACTAAGTAGGTATTATATTTCATTTCAGTTCTGCACTGGCTTCCTTCGAGTCCTTATCTTTTTTTTTTTCCTTTTTGAAAGGCAATTGGGGTTAAGTGACTTGCCCAAGGTCACACGGCTAATAAGTATTAAGTGTCTGAGGACAGATTTGAACTCAGGTCCTCCTGACTCCAGGGCCGGTACTCTATTCACTGCACCACCTAGCCACCCCTAAGTCCTTATCTTTTGCTAAGCCAGATAATGGTTTGACTTTGGGTCCTTCTGTACTTGTTTATCTTTTCCAAAATAGCATCATTGTCAAACATTCCTTTTTCTGCTATTCATGTCTGACTGAGGGACCCAGGACTTATAGACCCTTCCAAATCACAAAGTTACCTCCAAGGCTTATCATGTCCTTAGGATTACTGTTTAGTCACTTATGCTCAAAGAAAAACACAAAATAGAGGAAGTAACTAGGGGCTCAAAGCCTAGGCTCAGCATCACCAGAGACAAAGCAAATAATTTAACTGTCCTGTGCTTATAGTTCATTTCTGGGGAAAGGAGCCTACTCACCCACATACAGCAAGAGACCTAGGAATGAAGAGCTGTTTGCTACATGTCAATTCAAAGGGAGATAAACTATTCCTCTTTTGTAACTGACATAGCACCTTGCTCCACATGCTTCTATCCTGAGTCTTGAGGAGGACCAAAGGACCACTCAGAATGTACTACATCAGAAAATGCCATCCATATCCAGAGAAAGAACTTTGGAGTGTGAATGCACATCGGAACACACTGTTTGCTCTTTTTTGGTTTTGTTTTTTCTTTCTTGTGGTTCTTCCAATTGGTTCTAATTCTTCTTTACAACATGACTGATGTTATGTTTAACATGAACATATATGTAGAGCCTATATCATATTGCATGCCATCTTGGGGAGGAAGGGGAGAAAGAGGGAGAAAGGGGAGAGAAAAGTTAAAACTCAAAATCTTATGGAAGCAAATGTTGAAAACTAAAAATAAATAAATAATTTTTAAAAAAAATTTACTACATCATACCAAAGCACCAAGCCCTTTCAGTATTGAGGCTCATGTTTCCCCAGAGGTAACCAAGAAATAGGTTCAGATCCACTGGGTAAATTCTGCTAGAACAGACCAGGGGCCCTGCTATTTACTGTACCCCTGCCATCAAACCAGCACATGTATATGTGAACCCATGCAAGTATAGATATACATATATATATTCATATGCATATACACATGTATATGCACACATATTTATACATATATGCATATACCTATACATTATATATATACATATACATGTACATATACATTTTGATGGAGATTTCCTCTGTTGACCCAAGGTTAAGTGGTCCTCAATTTTTAGACTAACTGAGGGTTACATAATCAATTTTCTAGAATCACCTATCTTTGTTCTTTCACAGCTTAGCTGTCCTCGAAAAAGCTGTCTATATTCTGTGTCCATTTTCTCTCATTTAACCCACTTCTCAACTTGCAATCTGGATTTCAATGTCTTCATTCAATTAGAATTACCTTTCCTCAATTCCCAGTGATTTTGTAATTGCCAAATCCAATGCCCTTTTTCCAGTGATCATTCTTCTTGATCTTTCTGTGACATTTAACACTAAACAACCTCTTCTGGATATTTGCTTGTTCTTCAGTTTTTGTGACACTAATATCCCATGTTTCCTTCTACCCATCTGTCTATTCTTCCTCAGTTTCTTTTGATAAATCTTTCTATCATATCCTGTAATGGCAATTGTATCCCGAGGTTCTATCCTGGTCTCTCTTCTTTCTCTATACTCTATCTCTTGGTGAGTGTGTCATGTACCATGGGTTCTCTACAGAAAGGACTCTCTGATCTATATATTTAACCTTGCTATCTCTCCTGAGCTTTCCCCATGTTACCAACTGCTTACCAGACATTTCTAATTGCAAGACTCATAGGAATATTAAGCTCAACATATCCAAGACAGAATTCATTATCTTTTCCCTAAAATGTATCCTCTTCTGAACTTCTCTATTTCTATAGAGGGAATCACTATCTTTCCTGTCACTCAGATTTGAAATCTTGCCTTCATCCATGATTTCTTGCTCTTTCTCAAGCCCTATGACCAATTAAGTGCTGTCTTACTAATTCTAACTCCACAAAGCTCTTTTCTCTAGTCACCCAGTCAGTACCTTTATAAGGTATCCAGGTGAGTGAGTACCTTCGTACCATCATCACCTCTAGACTGGACCATTCCAATAGCCTCCTAATTGATATCCCAGTCTCGTATATCTTTCCAATCCATTCTCCACACCTCTGCCAAAATGATATTCCTAAAGCACAATTCTGCCCTTGTCATTCATTTGTTCAAAGAAGTTCTAATGGTTTCCTTTTCTCTCTAAGATAAAACACCAATTCCTCTGGGCTTAGAACATAGTATGTGCTTAATAAATCCAAGTGGATTGACTAGAACTGGTTCTTTAAACCTTTTGCCATTTGCCTCTAGACTACACTTCCATATCTGTACATATCACTCCTGGATACACACTACACAGTTCAACCAAACTGTTCTACTTGCTCTTCCTCCTACTCGATAGTCCATGTCCAGTTTCTATGTCTTTTTACAAGTTGCTCCTTCCACGTTATCCTTCCTTAGAATCCCTACCTTCCTTCAAAGAGCTGCTTCCTTCATGCCTTTGACATATCCCTAACTACTAGTCCCTCCCCCTGCAATTACCTTGTATTTGATTTTAATATGTTTTCTATCTTCTCATATGTGTACTTGACGTTTCTCTCAATAGACCATAATCTCCTAAAGGTGGGTATTATTTCCTCCTTTGTACTTGGATCCCACCCCCTAGCATAATGCTTCACACATAAACATTTTTTTAGAAATTGATGACTAGCTTTTTAGGATTCATCTCCCCTTTTATTTGAAGCATAGATCATTTAAAATTTCCCCTGGTTTTGAGTTCAAAATTATACAAGGGAGTGTCTGTTTTGTGCATCTGTTTACTATACTCACAGCCATATGTCACATAAATGTCCTTATCCTGTGTATCCCCTGCTGTGAGAATCTGGGGAATCTTTACCAGCAATTTGTGTGTGTTCAGATGAAGAGGTTAAGCTCTCTAAGAATGTCAGTTGTTTAAATTCTGCTAGAAGTTGCTTCCTTCTGCCCCTTCCCTTTTATCCATGAAAAGAATGTGCTGAAACTTTTATCTAAAATGTCAGATTGTATGATGGCAATTATAGCAGCATTTATATAGTGCCTTAAAGTTTGCAAAACACTTTACATATATAATGTCATTTGATCTTCATTTGTAAGCTGCAGAAGGTTGGGAACTAGGATGTATCTATTTTTTAATCTCCTGCAACACCTAACAGAGTGTTCTGTACATAGAAGGTGTTTTGTAAATATATGTTAGATTGAATAATAGCACATAGACTATCTATCTAGAACTGAAAGGCATCTCAGAGGTAATATAGTCCTATCCTCTTATTGTATAGATGATAAAATGAAGGACTTGGGAAGTTTAGACTAGCCCCATGCCAGTAATAATCACCAGAGATGGAATTTGAACCCAGATCCTCTCATTCCAGAGGCAATCCTCTTTCCACTGTGCCACTGATCGAATTGAGTTAAGTGTATATTAAATCCAAAAGAAAAGCTGAGGCACTGGGAACAGCATATAGGTGTTCTCAAGAGGCAGAGATTTCAAGTTGGAAAGGAGCTTAAAGGTCCTCTAGTCAAACCTGTCCATCTTAACTATGAGAATATTGATGATTAGGAAGATTAGGTGACTTGCCCAAAGTGCCACAGGTACCACGTACAGAGATACCATTTGAACCCAGGGATCCTGACTTTAGAGTCAGTGATTTTCCCATCATCCTATCATGCCTCCAAAAAAACCTCACAATCTTAGGGAAATCCAGGTTGAAATGCATTTAAATCATTGATGTGGTTTCTAATTCTCTGGGGTTGAATTTGATTAGTTATTAAAGCTATCTGTATAGATTGCTTCATTCTCTAATAAGACTCTAAGCTCTGTGAGGGCAAGAACTGGGTCTTAGTTTCATTCATTTCAGTACAATTCTATTCAAGGTAATTGGTTCAATGAACTCATATAAAATATGTGTGTGTGCATACATATGTAGTTTCCCCAATTAAATGTTGAAACAATTTTTAACATTCGTGAATGTTTTTTAAGTTTTGAGTTCCAAATTCTATTTGTCCCTCTCTTTCATTCCTCCCCATTCCCAGAGATGGTAAGCAATCAGATAGAGGTTATACATGTGCAGTCATGTAAAACATTTCCATATTAGTCATTTTGTACAAGAAGACTCAAATAAAAGAAAAAGAATGGAAGAAAGTAGAAAATAGCCTGCTTCAGTCTGTTTTCAAACAATATCAGTTCTTTCTCTGGAAGTGGATAGCATGTTTCATCAGTCCTTTGGGATTGTCTTGGATCATTGCATTGCTGAGAACAGCTAAGTCATTCTCAGCTGATCATCATACAATATTGTTGTTATTGTATACAACGTTCTCCTGACTATGTTCACTTCATGTTGCATCAGTTCAGGTAAGTCTTTCCAGTTTTTCTGAAATCATCCTGTTTGTCATTTCTTATAGCACAATAATATTCCATTACAATCATATACCACAGCTTGCTTAGCCATTCCCTACCTAAGGGGTGTCCCTTCAATTTCCATTTCTTAGCCACCACAAAAAGATTGCTATAGATATTTTTTTATGTCTTTGGAATATACTAATAGTGTTATCACTGGATCCAAGGGTATGCAATTTTATAGCCCTTTGGGGTTTTTTAGACTTGATTAAATTGGATTCATTTTTTAATTAATTTTTTTAGTGATTAAGCATTTTTCTCTAGTCTGCCATGTCCCCCATTTAAACATTAAAAAGAATAGAAAACCATCATGAGAAATATGCACAATCAAGAAAATCTCATTCCCACATTGGTCATATCCAAACATCTGTGTCTTATACTGAACCTCTAGTACATCACCTCTTTGTCAAGAGAATTTACTCTGAATCAATTCATAAAGTCTTTCCAGTTTTCTCTGAAACCATCCATTTTGTCATTTCTTATGGTACAATAATATTCCATTATGTCGATGTACAATTTGTTTTGCTACTCTTCAATACATGGACCCTCCTCAATTTCCATGGTTTATTTGTTTCTTTTTGCTACTAAAAAGGGAGATACTGTAAACATTTTTTACACGTGGTCCTTTCCCTATCTCTCTGCATCATAGGCTTAATAAAAATGTTGCTAGGTCAAAGGGGACACGTAATTTCTTGACTTTTAGGATATAGTTTCAAATCATTTTCCAGAATGACTGCAACAATGCACCAGTTTCGTTAATAGTACAGAAAGGTGCCTGTTTTGACTCGGTTTATTAAATACCAGTGAAGTTCTAAGCATGCTTCCACCATTCCCAGCAGCATGTAAGGCCCAGTATAAGTACACCATTATTTCTGTCCTCAATTAACTGCTAAGGAGACAGAGAACTATGTGTCCAGGAGAGAAAATGTCCCTTTGTCAGCTAATGAAAATCCAGTGGCTTCTGAAAAGGGCTTGCAATGATCATTAATTAAGAAGGCTACCTAAATTTGGAACTCGAAGAAATGTGGTGCAAGACAAACAATAATGGAAGAATAAAATCTGTTCTGTGAGGTCCTGCAGACTTGCATTGACTTCCCCTTCATGGATTCCGACTTCCCTTTAGCTGCCTAATGACTGAGTCACTTTTAATGTAAGAATGATTCAAAAGGGGTATTCTTTAGACCCACACTTACCTCTCTGCCTCTAGCAACCCTACAGTCTGAATTACACTCTTCATCCACCAAGGAATAAAATATACAATGGGCTTTATCTCTCTCTGTACAAATTAAGGTTATGGTGGGACAAATACATGCATTTTATTTAAAGGGTGGAGTGCATCTTACCTTAACAAACACTCAGATACAGGGCTCTGATTTAAAGCTCTGGGTTAAAGTAGTGTTCATTTTTTACCCCCCACATAAAAGATTCCCGATAAACTGTTAGTATTAGGCTTTCTCTTCAACTACTTCTCCAGAAAATTTCTACAAATTTGAAGATTATAAGGAAATAAGGTAAATATTTTATATTAAATGTTTAACACAAATGTCCAGGGGAGACTCCCTGGGTAATTTTGTGCTGTTTGTCTCTAAAAGGTTTTTGTTGTTCAGTCATATTTGACTCTTTATGACTCCATATGGGGTTTTCTTGGTAAAGATAGTGAATGGTTTGTCATTTTCTTCTCTAGCTCATTTTACAGATAAGGAAAATGAGGCAAATGAGGTTAAGTGACTTGCCCAGGGTGACAGGGCTAATAAGTGTCCAAAGCTGGATTTGAACTGACAGAGCTGAGTCTTCCTAACTCTGGACCTGGCACTCTATCCACTGTGCCACCTAACAGCCTTTTTAAAAGGTACATGTACTAAAGATATAGTATGAGAACGACTAGGTGGCTCAGTGGGCTTGGAGTCAGGAAGATGTGAGTTCGAATCTGACCTCATAATGACCCAATTATGGGGCCCCTATATAATTAAGGAAAGTAAGTGGAATCATTCTCTGTGGCTCTAAGAAGCTGAAGCCTGCACAATGGACACACCCTGGTAAAACTGTCTTGGCAGACAGCTAAACCAGGTCAAGGGTAACCAATGGGCCTCAAACCCACTGATGACTTAAAAGACTATCTACTCCAGGCATGTGAAAACGTCTCCCTGAAGAATGGGTGGACAAGAACAATTTGTTTCAATAGTCATGAAGGCTATAAATGCTATGAAGGCAGATTCTACCAAACACTTAGAGGTTGAGCAAACATCAAAGATGCCAAGGTTGTCCATTGAATCCTGGGGCATCACTAGCCATTTTGATTTTCATCTTATCATTAGACTTCAATAACTCTGGAAGAAAGAGTGAGGTCAATGACTTTGTACAACTCTGCTTCATTTAAATCCAATTCACAAGAGAGTCAAGACGTGACCTCGTGATGTCATTGGTTCTCTTTGAAAACCAAGGACGAACAACACCTTACCCACAAGACTTGATAAATTAGACAAATGAATTTGTATTATTTCTTCATCAGAAAATGTAATGAAATGAATTTAGGCTAGCATTTATTTGGAAATCTAGCCATATTTAACAAATCCTTGAAGGCAGAATCATTCCTAGACTTTGCCATTATTGTAGAAAATCTTGGAGTCTTCTTGGTCTCTGAGCTTTTGGAGATACGAGGAAGGAGTCATATAATCTTGACTTATAGACAACAACTCTGGGAAGTATGAGTGGGTAAGAAGGAGGTGGCAGAACCAGATGGGATTTGAAAGTCCTGAGGTTAAAATTCTCTGAATTAACTCATAACCTCTACTTCTTCCACAAATCACCAAGGGAAAGGTTTGGACCTTCTCTCTTTTCTTCCCTTACACCTAGATGAGTTGTTATTTTGTAGAATTCCCCCACCCCACTCCCACACCATTTAAATCTTAATTCCATTCTCCTTTAATTTGATTTCCCTGATTACAAATGGTGAGGAAAGGTGCTAAACAGAGTGTGATTTAACCCAGGGACTGTAAAATCCTATTTGAAGGTTCTAATTTGGCTGTAGATTACCATCATCATTGCCAACCCAACAATTCACATTTATACAATACTTATTATTATTATAGTTTAATTATACTTATTTATATAATTTATGTAATATATGATTTATATATATTACATTTTATATAGTATACATTAATATAATACTTATAATTATTGTTATAGTTTTATCAAATTCTTTCCTCATAACAAGATTATAAGGAAACACGTTATTATTACGCTTACTTTATTTTATTTTGCAGGGGAGGAGGCAGGGTAATTGGGGTTAAGTGACTTGCCCAAGGTGACACAGCTAGTACGTGTTAAGTGTTTGAGGCCAGATTTGAACTCAGGTCCTCCTGACTCCAGGGTGGGTGCTCTGTTCGTTGCACCACCTAGTCACCCCCATTACCCTTATTTTATAGATGACGAAGTTCTCACAGAATTTAAGTAACCTGCCCAAGATCAAAGCTAGTGAATATTAGATCTGGCTTGCAATCCTAATCACTAGAGCCAGCAGTAAATTTAGAGTTTTAGTCCAACTGATTCATTTCATAGGTAAAGAAACTAAGGCTTAGAGAGATAAGATAATTTGGCTAAGGCATCTGGCTTATTGGTGGCAGAATACCTCATTCCATTAATTTCTTAGAAGATAGTAAGATGACTGGTTGATTTTATGTCTTCTAAGTATAGCATATCTCAGGGGAACGGTTGGCTTTTTATTTCCCATTTTTAATTATTGGCCTTCTTAGTAGAATGTGCAAAGCCTCTAATAAAATCAAACATGCAAAAGGCCTGTTGGAAGCGGTGCTGGATGAATTGCTTTTCTTTAACTAGCAGGTGTATGGAGTCTGTTTATGAGGAGCGATGTTGGGGAGGGAATGGAATTGGTTTCTCCTTTGTCATTTCTTTCAGCAGAGGAAAAATATTGGGCCTTAGTCGCTTCTCTTAAAGGAAGATGAAAAGAAGACTAAAAAGCTCATGGAAAGGGAGCAGAACGACAGAATAGCTGGGATATCACAAAAGAAGGATGTCAGTGAGAAGCACCTCTATCCATTCTCTAAGCAGTTTCTAAGCAACTTTTAATGGAAGGTCAGACACAAGCAAGATAAAGGGAGGAGGAAACGGCATTATTTCATACAATAAAATGCATGTGAATGCTGCCAGTTAGAGGGAAAAATAGGCTGGCTAGCCTAGACACTTATTTATGTGTGTGTGTGTGTTTTTATGTGAATACAAATGAAATTTCTTCATAAAAGACGCTATCAAATTTGAGCGGGTGTGTTAATTCCAGCTATGTGAATGTATTACTGCCCAAAGAGGTTTTCAATAATGCATACTGGGATTCACCAACAAGATAAAGTTTTAAATTTTCTCCATTCTAATTCACAGGCATTTCCTAATTGTAAAACATGACTTTGGATGTGGTTACTTTAAGTCACATAGTTTGTGGTTCCGGAGTTGTTACTCCCTGGAGAAGGACTGTAAAATTGTTTTCCTTCCCTTTTTTGTTGTTTGGTCTTTTCAGTCACGTCCAACTTTTCATGACCCCCTTTGCAGTTCTCTTGGCAGATATGGCATGGTTTGCCACTTTCTTCTCCAATTCTTGATTTGTTTTTGATTTTGCTTTTTACAGATAAGTTATTGAAGCAAACAAGGTTAAGTGACTTGCCCAGGGTCACACAGCTAGTAAGAGTCTGAGACCAGATTTGAACTCACTCGAAAGACAAGTCTTTCTGACTTCAGGTCTAGCATTCTATACACTTCACCACCTATTTGCCCCACCTACCTAATAATAGCATCTCATATTCATGTATCATGGCTTTCTAAAAGCATTAGCCTCACAAGGCAAAGAGTTCAGAAGTAACGAATATGCCTAAGATCACAATCTGATGAACATCAGGGCAGGGAGTCAAATCCAGCCCATTGGACTTTGCCCCACTGACCAAAAACTAATGCTGACATTCTTATTTGAGGTATTGTGAACATTTGAGAAATCAAATTATAATGTTAATGGGAGTTGAAGCTCTCCCCTGCCCGTTAATAGGCCTCACACAGAGCCCAACAAGAAAAGATTGAGTAGGGGAGGCTTGTTTTTCAGAAAGGCCCATGCCTTTTATACTTTGTAATTAGCCAATAGGTCATGAGGGTTGTGATGCCCTCTGATCCAGAAGAATAGTATATATGCTCTGAGGTTAGCATTTTGCTTTGGGTTTACTATGGGAAGAGTGTTCCCCTGGTGTAGCCAGGTGAGACTCTGAGTAGCCATTAAAGAGCCCACTGGCTTTGAAAACCCATATGTTGGTGCTTCTCTCTCTGGTAACTATGTATGTATGTAATGGTCAGACAGTAGGATCTGTTTATTGATCTGTGATATATGTTTTATTTGGTCAGATGATTAGAAGCCTGTTGGTCTTTATGCTATTTTTTTCTTGTAATTTCTGTTTGTATTCTCTGAAGTTCAGGGTGCTGACTTTTTCCCCTGAACTAAGTAAATGATATATATGTTTTATTAAAGAAAGATTTTTGGCCCCTTTTTAGTTGCTTTCCTTTAGAACATCAGATCAAAGAACATATGCTAGCAGAGAGAATTGTAGAAATTGGGGGCTAAGGAGGAAGGGATTTAATATATTTGAAACATTGGGGTCCAAATGTCTACAATCACTTATGATTGAGCAGTCTGAGGAACAGTCCTTAAACAGGATACCTTTGACTTCAAAAATTACATTTAAAATCCAGTTCCAAAATAGACAAAATACCACAGTGGATTTTTGGTGACCTAGGAGGGTGTCTAGTTTTCAGTTCTGCCCAAGAAGAAAAAAAATACCATTAAATGGCTGTAAAGATCATCCTTTTTATTGTTTTCTAGGAGGTGACAATAATCATCTACAAATATAAATATGCAAAATGAAGATTTACCCATAACCTGCCAGTCTCTAGCAAAGGATAGGACTTTAGTTGGAGAAGACATAGCACCAGCCTTACACCAAGGTTCCATGGAGTGAGGCTACAGAGCTATAAAAAATATAAGCTATAAAAAAATTTTAAATGCTCCGTTTAGGAACTATCTTTAACAAGAAAAGCAAGCCAATAGATAGGTAATAGAGAAAGAGTAATTAAATCACTGTGTAACATTTTTTTTTCCTCAGGTCACTTTTTTGTAATCTCATCAGGGTTGCTATGAAGAACATGTGAGACTACATATGTAAAAATGGTTTTCGAAATTTTAAATCCTATGTAATAAATGTGGGCTGGCTAGGTGGTACAGTGAATAGAGAATCGGCCCTGGAGTCAGGAAGAACTGAGTTCAAATCTAGCCTCAGACACAACATAAAACCAGCCTTGTGACTTTGGGCAAGTCATTTAACCCCAATTGCCCTCCAAAAATCAAAAACTAAAAATAAATACAGGTGGTTATTTCTTCTTTGGGTAGAATGTAAACTCCTTGAAGGCAGGGGCTACTTTGGTTTTGTCTTTGTATCACCTGGCACATAGTAGGCCTTTAATAAGTTCTTGTTGAGTTGAATAGAATTGAACTTAGTGATTCTTCAGGTTTTCTCCTCCTCCCTCTCAGGCCTTCTCCAAAAACTCAAAATGAATGATTTTTACTCTTACTCTAAAAGAGGGGGATGATGTTGGCTGTAAACAACCACAAATAATACTCCAGGAGAGAGAGTTTCTGTGGAAGAGGGTATTCAAGCTGCTGGAGCTATTCAGGGAAAGGGCTTCAATAGATAGAGGTTTCAGGGGCTTTGCTCCAGGAGGGAGTGATATAGTTCAGAAGAAGTGAGGGATAGAAGCAGTTAGACTGTGGGAAGCCCAGTGTGAGAAACAGAGTTTGAACTATACAAGGCAATATACCTCTATAAACATAGCATGACTTTTAAAAAAGGTAAGCACTGAACAAAGTGTGGGTGGGTTAGAGTTTGCAGGGAAGAGCTTTCTAGTTCCCCATTTCCTTGCTTGTGAAGACTTTGAAAAGCTTCAAACACACATAATATATACTGAAAACTTATTTTTAAAATTGACGTTAATTATTCGTAAGTTGTCATAATATCCTGGCATGCATTCAGTTATCTTCTCCCAAAGGTTCCTAGCTATTTTCCCTGTCTGAAGCTAGAGGGAATGCACCAGTACGGGGCATATTGGAAAGGGCATCATATTTGGTCAGATGACCAGACTTTGAATCCTAACTCTCCTATTTAGTATCTGTGTGACTTTAGCCAAGTTAATTAGCTCCTAAAGGTTTTATATTCATCTGTAAAATGTGAGAAGTTTGAACTAGATGCATTATTTTTAAGGTCTTTTCCAGTTCTAAAATTAGATCCTGTGATAGCAGCCTTATTTTAGAAAAATGTGCAATCAAATCCATAGTTCTATATAGCATAAAAATGATAAGCAGTGATATAAGCAAGTGAAAAAGTTATGAAAGAGGATCACTTGGAAGTCTTGCTAGATGCCACTACATGCTTGCTTAAGAATCAGGATCTATGTCTTAAGGAGTGGGATTACTGAGCTCAAATTTGCTAAGTATAGGAGTTTTCCTGAGCAGTGCTTGCAAATCCTGGCCCAGGGGACTCTGCTCTTTCACAAATGCTAAATTTGTGGCTGAATCAAAATCGTCTTTTGGAGTGCTATGCTGTTTAATGTTAGGTGACAGTATTTTCCATGGCACTAATGCATCTTGTGCATTTAGTGATACTCTACCGAGGTCAAAGAGCTAATCACAGTGTGAGAAAGCTTGGCATAGCTTTCAGGACTCCTAGAAATAATGCTGGTGACTTAACACACAATGTTTTCTCTTATCCAAGAGAAGACAGTTATACTGTTGTGAGACAGTCCCAGACTGGGAGTCAGGAGTATATGTTCTCATCCTAATGCTGTCACCAACTTAGGCATAAATCCCTTACCCATTATGGGCTTTGGTTTCTTCAATCATAAAATGAGAGAATTGTTCAAGAGAGTAGCTAAGATTTCATTCTGCTCTAAATCCCATGATCAGTCCCTTAATTATGGTCCCTTCCAGCTCTCATACCCTGCCTTGGAGGAAACTATCAACATTCTCCCTGATCCAAGTTCTCGGTCGTTTCCCTGACTTGGCCGAAGTTCTAAAAGGATTCTACCCTGAATTCATAATACCATTAACACTGAAAATCTTTGTAAAAATTTCTCTTAATAATTAACAATGACACTCCTGGTCATTCACTCTCCAATCCAGGAATTCTGAACTCCTAAAGGTCATCATTCAAACTCCATTCCCTATTGCCTGAATTCTTCATTCACGATGCCCTCAAATTGTTTCCTTCCAAGACCCACCCCAAAGGTACTCACCCCTCTCACTGTGCCCTCTGGAATACCTATTATATAGGCAACAAACTTTCATCTTAAATTTTTTTCTTTTCCACTCCTTCCATCTTCTGATTTTTACTTCTGATGACGAGTTTCCCTAAATTTGAAACTCGGTTCTTCTACTTATTAGATATGTGGACAGAAGCAAGTCATTCAAAATTCTTGATTTTCAGTTTCTTCATCTCTATGACTTTAAAATTACTTTAAAAACCATAAATGACTTTTAAAACCATAAGGTACCACATAAATGTATTACTATTACCTGCCTTTTGTGTCTCCTCTTCTCAGGGATTAACATCCCCAACTCCATCTGTTCCTCAGATGACCTGAGATAAATTACTCTCTCAGTTTTAGATTCCTCATCTGTAAAATGGGTCTTATAATAATAGTATATACCTCCTAGGACTCTTCTGAGGCTCAAATGAAATAATGTGTTGTAAAATTTAAAGCACTGTAGCTCAGTCATTTGTTCTGAAAAATCTGAATTTTTTTTTTACAAAGCAAGTGACAAATTAGAGAACAGTTTGAGCATAACAGGATTATATTTTATGTAAATTTTGGAGAGCAGTGTACCATGGTAGGGGAGAATGCACTAACCTTGGCTGATAGGTTGTGCAGAGTGCTGTCAGCATTTGGTGGGGTGTTTTAAGAAAAGCAGATCCACTATGTGCTCTTCCTCTGCCCAGGATGCAGTGAAAGCTACTGGAGTTGGGGGTGGGGGGAGAACCACAACATTCAGGGGAGTAAAAGCGAGAGGCATGGAGAAGCAGCACAGAAAGGACAACAGGGACATCCCAGACCTGTCATTCCTAGAATACACTTGATGATCACCCAGCATCTTTGAACCCAACTGCCCTACCCTTGAGCTACCTGTTCAGGAAAAAGCCTAGCCAAAGATGTTTGTGGCACGCCACCTCTGTGACAATGGACCTAGCACTATCAGGGTGGGGGTGGGGTTATCCCTCTGCATTATTCTACCTATGCCTCCTCAGGTGTCTCAGTGATAGAGATCCCACAAGGGGGGTTCCTTGTGTCTTGATTGACACGACTTCTCCTGAGACCATGTTAGAAAACCACTTCCTACTGCAGGTCTTTGTCAAGGTAAAGTACCATTCTTATTGTATATCTTTGGTGTGCTAGGAGCTGTAGGTGGAGGAGGACAGATATATACCCAAACATTCCACCTTCCTGGCCATGGGAACCAGGAAATAGATTGCGTAGAATCTTGAGGCCAGGATGCCATCACTATTTATTGGAGTATTTATGTATTTCTTAACTATTTAATGTGCATAAAACTGTGCTACCATTTTAATTAGGTTTCTGGGTTATTTTTATCACTGATAAAGTTTTTAAGTGTTGCTTTTGAGCCCCTAATCCTGTTTTTCCCATAAATCCTGTGATTTTAATTACATGATTTTACATTAACTCGATAATTTTTAGAAATACAAATATCATTTTGTAGTAGAACTGACCATCCTTTATTTAATTTGAGTCATGGTTTGATGTCTGAATTTGCTGATCTTAATTCTAGAATCAGCAAATTCATATATTATAGATCCTGATCTAGGCTTTTTGCCCTTCTCTGCCTCCTCCATCCCATCTTACCTTACCCTAATGGATGGGATATTGAAATTGGAATCAGGAAGACAAGTTCAAATTCCATCTTTGACACTTTAAAATCTTTCACAATTCTGAACAATTAAACTCTCCATGCCTCCCTGTCTGTAAAATGAGGAGCGCGGTGTGGATTAAATGATCTCTAAAATCCCTTCCTACTTTAAATCTATGAATTTCCTTCATGAGAATCATCCAAACCTTCATGGGGTACTTGGTCATTGGGCATAGTTTCTGGAAAAAAATTAAAACTGCATTTATGATAAAAATTTTCAACAAAGTGGCATGATTATTAAGTCTAAAAAGATTTAGAAAATATTCCGAATACATTGTTATTGTAGGGTAACCTCATAGAAAAAATCATTTAGCATGCTTGTATTTCCAATAGAACATAAACATGCACATACAATTCATATGATTGGAATAGAGTGACTTCTCTCTCAGAATTCTTAAAGCACGTTGTCCACATCTCTCTAAGTATGTATTGCATTCCATACTTCTGCTATTTTAAAGGCCAGTGTCCTTCACTGCATTTAGGGTCATCACAGTTATCCTGACCTGTCCTTCCACTGAACTCCAAAAACTATGAAGAGTGAGGCTGATGACTTTGTACAGCCCTGTCTCATTTAAATCCAATTCACTTGCAAGTCAAGACATCACCGACTGATGATATTGGTCCTCTTTGAGAATGAAGGACAAACAACCCTACAAGACTGGAAGTTTCTCGTGTCAAGGGACTTTATTTTATTAATCTTTGTGTCTTCCTTATCATTGACAAACAACCCTACTAAACTGTAAGATTCTTGTGTTAAAGGATTTACTTTATTAAGCTTTGTGTCTTCCTCACCATCTAGCACAATGCTTTACCTATGTTTGCTGAATGAATAATTGAATTTAAACTATTAATTCAGTTATATAAAATATAGCAACATGCTTTATGCAAGACTGATACCTCTGGGCTTCAGGCAAGAAAGTCATTATCTTAATAACAACTACATGGAGTCCTAGACTATTTAAAAAGAAAAAAACCAGAATTTGTGTAACACCTCAAAAAGGGAGCATTGTAGAATAGATAGAGAACCAGCCTTGGAGCTATTAAGACTTCAGTCCAGTTTCTGTTTTTGACATAAACTGAGGATATGACTCTGGACAAATAATTTAATCTTTCGGTGACACACGACTCCTCCCCCATCTCCCCACCCACTGCAGTTCTCTAAAGCAGTAAGTTGCAGTGCAAATCTTGATCTGAATTGGGAATTTCCTTACCAATGAAATCACAAGTCCAGGCCAAAAGCAAAGAAAGCAACACTAACTTTAGGAAACACTTTACAGACATCACCTTGTCCAAGGGTAGGGAACCTGTGGCCTCAAGGCTACATGTGGCCTTCTAGGTCCTCAAGTGTGGCCCCCCCACCCCTGACCTTGTCTGATCCTTATAACAATGCTTACTGAAAATACTTATATTGTCTCAATATAATTATTGTCTCAATTAGAAAACTGATGAGTTAAGTGACTTCTTACCAGGCTAGTAAGCGTTGAACATGAAACTTAGACCCATGTCTGTCCTGAATCCAAGGCCAATGCACCTCCCTCTGACCCATGCTACCTTCTCACCTACCATCATACTAATTTGTTCACACACCAAGCCTGACCTTGTTTCTTTGCCACCTTTAGAAATTTGGCATTTTTAGAAAAAATTAAATTAAATTAAACAGAAAAACTCTACTCAGTGTGACAGAGGTTGCCTGATTCCTCAGACACTTATGTGTTTAAATGAATTTTAGAAGGCTAATTGCATGATTTAACATTTGAAAACTTCACATTCCTCCTATGACTTGGGAGAGTAAAAGGGCCTATTATCATTTTCAGGCCAGATGTTTTACTTAACTGAGCCTTTTTGATCCCTGCACCTGTCTGGTACCAGCAGTTGCAGGATTAGTCTAAGAGGCTGACTTAAAAAATCTGGACAACTGTTGGCGAACAAGCGAATGGTGTGAAAATGAGCAGGCTTTCGGAATAAAGGATTTACTGTTTATGACATAAGGTAGTACACATCATTTGCCGTTTGCAACAAGCATGCACTGTTAGCACTCTCTACCCATGTGCTCTGTATACATTACTAAGAGACAATTACACGAACTCTCAGTGAGGGGGGGAGAAAGAAGTTGGAGCTTGAGAGGGTACAGAGACACATTACACCATCCATCTGTGAGACAGCCGTGTAGTTACAAGGAATTATATATTATTTCTGGTGGATTAGGATGATTATAAAAGGAAGAAAATAGTCCCCACACCCACAGAGATTTTTTGACACATATCCTAAAGGAAACAACAGCTTTTCACTTAATAGCAGTGCCTTCCTGAAGGACAGCTTAACTCAGTTGTTGTTTTTTTTTAATATACAACAAAACACAACAATGAGCCTCTCTCCTCTCCCGTGAAGGATAGTACTTCTAGGAATAAAAGCAGGTGACCGCTCAAAACAAGTATGTGATTGGTGCTTCCCTGACCCACTAAAAAACAGCATTTTGCTATTACTGTTTCAACCTCTGGCTAAAATGTACAACGAGGGAGGGTGTAACTAAATTCTGTTATCCTCCTTAATTTTTTCAACTTTGTGTCACGTGTGTGTGTTCTCGCAGCTCACTCATTCTGTCTTTATTTATTTGTTTGCTCTTAAAAGATCAAGGGATTATAGTTTTAAATCTAACAGTAACCTTAGAGGGCATCCATTCCAAGTCTCTCTTCTACAAATGAAGAAACTGAGTCACAAAGAGGTCACATGACTTGCCCAAGGTCATGCAGAATGACATATGGTTCTTCATATCCTTTAACTACTTATCTTTTAGGCAAATGACTCTTGACCTAACAATTGTGTTAATTCTCTATATATCACATATAGTGGACAATATCAGAGATATTTTCTGTAGTCAGTCAATAATTATATTCCAATATAAGCATATTCTATCTGCATATCTATCTATATGTATATATGTATCTATTTGTAAAATCGTTATTGCATACTTCTACTTATCAATTCTTTCTCTAGAGGTAGATAGCATCTTCTTTCATAGGTCTTTTGTAGCTGACTTGAGTATTTATAATATTCAGAATAACAGTCATTCACAGTTATTCTAACAATATGTTGCTATAACGACATTCTCTTGGTTCTGCTCATTCCACTCTCTGCTATTTCATGCATATCTTTCCCTGTTTTTCTAAAATCAACCATCTCATCATATCTTGCAGCACAGTCATATTTCATCACAATCATATACCACAATTTGTTCAGCCATTCCCTAGTCAATAGGTATCCATAGTTAATAGTTTCTTCCTACCACAAAGAAGGCTTCTATAAATATTTTAGAAAAATAGAGGTTCTTTTCCTTTTTCCCTAATCATTTAGGGAAACAGATTAATAGTGGTATTGCTGGGTCAAAGGGTATAAATAGTTTAATAATTCTTTGAACATAACTCCAGACTGATCTCCAGAATTGTTGGATCAATTCACAGGTCCGCCAACAGCATATTCTAGCTGTATCAAATAGTGGGGGTGACAGCGGACATCCTTTCTTTTCTCCCTGGTCTTATTGAACAATAACTACAATTTATCCCCATTACATATATTGCTGGCTATTTATTTCACACACACACACACACACACACACACACACACACACACACACATACACACACACGCACGCGCTTTTTACCATAGCAGGAAAGGTCCATTTATTCCTATGCTTTCTAGTGTTTTTTTTTTTAACAGAAATAGGTATTGTATTTTGTAAAAAAAAAAAAAAAAAAAAGCTTTTTTTCTGTGTCTGTTGATATAATCACATCACTTTGTGGTTCTTTTTTGAGATAATCAGAATCACTCCTATGCCCTCTGTTTTCTTTAAGTGTCTATATCCTCAAATGACATTAGGGTTATAATCCCTGAATTAACCCCATTCCATTAGAAAGTAAATAGTTCATTCTTATAAAGGCCCTTATTATAAAGTGAGATTACTCATTTAAATTTATTTTTTAATTAATTTTTTTATTTTCTTGTTTACATCATTCCTTTCCATGAGATTTTGAGTTACAAATTTTCTCCCCATCTTTCCCCTACCCCCAACCCCAAAACAGTGATCCCACTGTAAAGCCCCTCCCCCAATCTGGTCTCTTTTATGCCCTCCTCCAATACCACTCTAACTTTCTGGTAGGGCAGGGAGGGTCTCCCTACCCCAGTCCCTGTATATCTTAATTCCCAGTTGCATGTAGTTAATAATAATAATAATAATAATATGTATATATATATATTTTGTTTTTTAACATTTGATTGTAGAGCTTTAAATTCTAGATTCTTTT
>CM053593.1:277484646-277518065 GCA_028646575.1 Pseudocheirus occidentalis
TTTCATCTGTATCTATTTAATAGTATCTTGGTTTCTCATAAAGTCATTAGCTTCCACTTGCTCCACTCTAATTCTGAAGGAATTATTCTCTTCAGAATGCTTTTGAGATTCTTTTTCCATCTGGCAAATACAACTTTTTAAGGCATTCTTCTCCTTATTGGCTTTCTGGGCCTTTTTTGCCTTTTGAGTTCATCTATTTTTTAAAGTGTTGTTTTCTTCAGTCTGGTTGTTGATTCTCTTTTCATGATTTTCTCATATCATTCTCATTTCTCTTCCCAATTTTTCCTCCACTTCTCTTATTTGTTTTTCAAAGTCCTTTTTCAGTCTATCTATAGCTTGTAGGCATTCTTCAAGTGTCTTGGAAGCATTTGGTGTGGGAGTTCTCACTGTGTTGTCTTCTTCCCGTTCCATGCTTTGATCCTTTTTGTCCCCAAAAAAGGATTCTAGAGTCTTATTGCTATTCTTATTTGGCTTCCTTTTCCTCATGTTGGCCAATCAATTAATTGGTTGATTTTTTTAGGTCTGTGAAACTCTGCTTCCGGGGTGGGGGGGAAGCTCTGTCCCAAATCACTGGGGTTTTCACAGCTTCCAGAGCTATTAGGGTGTGCTGCAGACCCCACCAGCTTTGGCTTGCTGAAAGCACACCCCAGGACCACCACCCAAGATCATGATCTGGATCTAGGCTGCTCAACACAAAGCCCTTCGCCCTGATCAATCGTCTCAGCTCCCCTGCGGAGTCCACAGGCCAGGAGCTCTGAGGCAGCCCAGTGAAGGACAGATCCTGCCCTTCCTCCCCCCCTGCTTTTCCTCCCCCAAATTTAGCTTGAAAGTTTCACTTTCACTCACCTTTCTCTAATCCTTTAAATCCTTCCTGGCTTGATAGATGTGAAGACTGCTTGAGGTGCTGTAGATCTGTTCTCTGGGGTGGACTCACGCTGCAGCTGGGCTCCTCCCGACTACCCTGGTGCCTGGCCGCAGTTTTGGTTTTGGGCTGGCTGGCCTCAGCTTCCAGCCTGCCTTGATGAGCCCCTATTGCCGAGCTGCCTTCAGCAAGAGATGTGTTTCCTGTATTTTTGTGAGTTTGGGAGCTCTAAAATTTGTTTAGAGTCATATTTTATGGGTATTTAGGGTGGCTGTGTGGGAGCTGTGGAGCTTTGCTGCTTCTATGCCACTGTCTTGGCTCTGCCTCCTAGCTAGGTGGTTTTTGAGTCAGAGGCCCTGGGCTCAATTCCCATCTCTTATTCTTACTACTTATATGACCTTGAACAATTCACTAAGTCTCGAAAGACCTTGGTTGTTTCATCTGTAGTACAGGAAGGTGGAGGTAACTGGCTTCTGAAGTCCCTTCCCATCCTAAATCTATAATCCTATAATATTCCATACTAGTTACTAGAAAAGATATTATGGAAGATTAAAGTAAAAAAAGCACAGGATGATTAAGCTTTCACATCACCATCCTTTTACTACAACAAAATGCCTCTAAGTGAAGTCCCAGTTTATGGATCTCTACAAACTACATATATGGAATTCAAAAGGAAGAAAAAATTAATAGAAACTCAAAAGAATAAAAATGCTAACAGTACTCCAGAATCCCCTGACCAAAACAATAGTCATCCTTGACCGTGTATTCTGGATGTCCATTGAAGATGGGCATCTTAGTCACTTACTATTTGGTGGCCGTATGGGCCCATGATATCACTGAGTGACATCAGCAGCATCAGTGATCAGTAGATACTACAGATAATGTATGTCCGGGTATTCTGATGGAAGGGAACAAGAAAGTGGGGATCAGAGGAGTAATTCAGGGGATCATAAGATTGGAGGATTACAGGAGCTAGATTACTTCCAGTTTCAGCACTTAATTGAAAATCCTTTCCCCAAGGTTTCCATCAGTCTCTTAGCTGCTAAATCCAATGACCTTTATATGGTTCTCATTTTTTTGACCTCTCTATAGTATTTGACATTATTGAATATTCCCTCCCCATTGATACTCCCTTCTCTGTAGGTTATGACATTGGTATCTCCAAGTTTTATCCTACATATCTGATTGCTCCTCCTCAGTCCCCTTTGCTGGATCATCATCAATATCCCACCTGCTAAAATCAGGCATCCCCAAGGATTTTTAAGCCTTGGTATCTTTTTTCTTTCTATCCTTTCTTCCTTTCTCTTCCTTCTCTTTCCTTTTCTTTCTCTCTTTTTCCTTCTCCCCCCTCTCTCCTCTTCACATTGTATGATATTTTCAGTTTCTATATTTTTAAGTATAATCTCTATGCAGATGATTCTCAAACACAAAAATATATGGGCATATACACATTTATTTGTTTGTTTATTCACATACATATCCCTAATCTATCTCCTGAGCTCCAGTTTCATTTCACCAATCACGTTTTGGCTATCTCCAACCAGTTTTTCAATACAAGCAAAACATAATCATTATCTTCTCCCCACACTTAGCCATCTTCCAGATTTCCTATGTCTCTCAAGGGCACTACTCTCTTTTTATTATTGAGACAGCTATGTTGGTATAGTGGGTAGAGTGCTGGGCTTCAAGTGAGGAAGACTTGAGTTCAAATCCAGCCCAAGGCATTTAAGGTCACTTAGTCTATGGCCCTGGCAAGCCACTTAACTGAGCAAACTTCTTGCCTCAGTTTCTTTCTTCAACTGTAAAATTGAGATAATTATGATACCTCCCAGGTGAGAGAAATGATTATCCATAATCAAGACTTGGGGAGATTTAGGGTTTTCTCCATTCTTCTAACATCCTCATTTCAAAAGTTCAGTCTCTGGAGATCATTACTGACAATGAGATTAGACTAACTTTCTTAACAATATTGTTCAGACTTCACCCAGGTGGAGAGGCCATTGTGCTCTACTCAGGTTTGGGTGGGGATAAATTCTTTGAACAGATTATCTAAGTTTGGGAATAATTTAGAAGTAAATGACAGAAACAAATTCTATAGAATAGGTATAGCCTTTCACTGTAATATTTATTCCCTCATTAATTGTTAAGTAATCAGAGTTGATATCCACCCTTGGGAACACCCCTCTTCCAAAGGCATATAAATTGTGAGCCCACTGCTATGCTTGTCTTTGGCATTCCAGAGTACCACTTACCTCCTTTTTATTAAAATACTGGATTTATTAATAAAATGCCTAATTATCCAGAAACTTTCTCTCGAACTTTTTAAATGCCACACTGGGCTTACGTTCCTAAGGTGCTTAACACATTGCCTGGCACATAATTATTTACTCATGTTCACAACCTTGGCATCATCTGTATCCATTCCCTTTTTCCCCTCTCCTATGTCTAAACTGTGTCCAAATATTGTTTATGATCTCCACAATGTATCTCAAAACCATCCCCTTCTTTCCACTCATGTGGTCAGTACAGTAGCTCAGATCTTCATCACTTCTCTCCTGAACTAACATAATAGCCTCTAATTACTAAGGGTTCCCATTTTCTGTCTCTTTCCTATACGCTCCATCTTCCATGAGCTGCCAAAATAATATTTCTAAAACTTATATGGACTGATGCAGAGTGGGAAAAAAAAGAACAAGAAAAACAATATACACAAGTACTGGCACAGTGTAAATGGACAGAACAATAAAGCAAAACCGAATACTATATGCTATTACAGGAGTTGGCCTCCTGTATTATTATTATATATATTACATACTTGGCCTCCAACAAGAAAGAAGTAAACACAGCTCCCTCCTTCATCAAAAATATGCGATACAACCAGTTTGGAATATTACAATTGTTTTCAGATGAAGGCAATGCCTTCTAAGTTTTGCTGAAACTTTTCCCATTTTGGCTATGAAGGAAGACTTGCTGTAGAGTAGGAAAGTGGAATATTTGGAAATGAATGTGATATAAAAGCAAAAGGCATTAATAAAAATTAATAAAAGTAATCATCCTAAAGCACAACCCTGGCCATATTGGTCCCTTTCGCTAGAATCTTCAGTAACTTCTTTTTGTCTCTTAGAACAAATACAAACCCCTTAGCTTGGAATTTATATGATCTGGCTTCATAATGTGACTTCAACCTACTTTTCAAGATTATTGAGTATGATTTTTCACCTCTCACTCTGCATTCCAGCCAGACTGCCCTGTCTGTTATTACCTGAATTCAGGATTCTAGTTCCTGAACTGCATATTTTTGCACAAGCTGTTTCCCATGCCTGCTCATTTGTTGTCATACCTCTAGATGTCTCTCAGTAATAGTGTTCTCTGATACACTCATAGTGTGTCATCAAATAGTCATATATACGGTTCTTTGTTCCATATAGAATTCTCTTAGTATAGCATAATCTCCGTGGTAGCAGAAAATTTTTTTAAATTTTATTTTATATCTCCAGCACATAGCCCAGCAGTTTCCACATAGCAGGCATTTTTTATAATCTTTATTGATTCCCAGACATAAATTCCTCTGCTAAACTGTTATCATATCCTGGAGATTATCAGAAAGGAAGAGCCTGCTAACAGTTCAGTATACTGAGTTTCATCTCTCTGCCCTTGCTCTATAAGATGCAGAATTGCTCTTATTTAGTATCATCCAAATGGTTTTCTGTAACTTCATGCTGTTAGTCACAGGTTATCCTCCTCTTTCTCTTCTTCTTCCTACTCTTTAAGATAATCACCAACCACTACCACAAAAAATATTCCTTATACACCTAATTAAGCTTTCTGCACTACAGAACAATCTAAATCATTCTCATCTCCTTCCTTTAGGGATTTGTCAGTTACTATAAAGTTATTGTCACCTTAAATCCACTGGCTCATTTTCTTGTTATGCCCAAGAAATCTAGATTTAAAGGGAAAAAAGACCCTAGACATGTTAGAAGGTGAGTTGCCTCACTGGCACATTTATAACAGGTATTTGCAGCAAACTTTACACATATTATCTCATTTGAACTTTACAACAAACCTGGGCTCAGGATGTTAAATGGCTTTCCTGTAGTCACACTGTAAGAAATACAGATTTGAGGGGCAAGATTAAGTGATACTAGTAGATATTCATAGTATGCTTTACATACATTATCTCATCTGTGCCTCACAAAAACCCCGAAGTTCAAAGACATGTGAGTTGCCTATGATCTTTCAACTTAAAATTTTAGGGAGAGGAGTAAAATGCAGGTTGGGTTGATTCCAAGTCCAGAATTCCACTACAGCATACTGCCCTTTGGTTCAGGGGAAAGAAAAACCCAAGCAAAATACCTTTTGCCATAAATTTATAGCACCACACAGCGGTTCTCAACCTATGGGTTATGTTCAATTTGTAACAATGAAAATACATCCTGCATATTTGATATTTACATTACAATTCATAACATTAGCAAAATTTCAGTTATGAAGTAGCAACGAAAATAATTTGATGGTTGGGGCTCACCACAACATGAGGAACTGTATTAAAGGGTCGCAGCATTAGGAAGGTTGAGAACCAAAACATCTTTAGCTTCAATGAGTATCAGCACCTGTGAATTGAACTTAATTAGACCCATTGCTCCTCAGATGAATTAATATTTTAACATTTCAACTTCGTTTTCTAAAAGAGAAAAAAATGATGAAATGTATAGTTCTTGAAAAAATTGGGAAGATTTATATGAACAAATGCAAAGTGAAGAGAGTAGAAAAAGGGGAATGGCTTAGTGTAAGGGGTTGATGAGCCATTAACCACAGGCAAATCCAGCCTGCTGCCTGTTTTTGTATGACCCATGAACTAAAAATATTTTTCTTGCCTTTTTAAATAAAGATGTTTTTGTATTTAAAGATTTGTAAAAAATAAACATTCTTAGTTCATAGAATGTACAAAAACACATTGTAAAAATTAATAAATTTGAAAGATTTAAGAATTCTGATCAATACAATGACCAACCAGAGGATCAATGATGGATAATACTACTGACTCCATAACAAAGTGCTTAGCACAGCTCCGGGCACACAGGGAATGCTTAATAAATACGGGTTGACTAATCAACTAATATTATGAATGGGATACCCATTTTTAGACGTGGCCCATGTAGGAATTTCTTTTGTTTGACTATACATACTTGTTACATAGATTGTTTTTTTCTTTTTCTCTAGTAGGGGAAGTAGAAAAGAGAGAAAATAAATGCTTGTTAACTTAAGAATTTGGTTTAATAAAAATTGATTTAAAACAGTGAGAAGAAACACAACTCTCTAGCTAGTACATCCTACATATTTTTAAAGTGCTGTCAGTTTAGAAAATATTGTCTTATACATTATTCCTCATGA
The DNA here is from genome assembly GCA_028646575.1 of Pseudocheirus occidentalis. NCBI lineage: Eukaryota > Metazoa > Chordata > Mammalia > Diprotodontia > Pseudocheiridae > Pseudocheirus > Pseudocheirus occidentalis. The sequence goes on from CM053593.1 coordinate 277,490,903, forward strand.
GTCATAATAATTCTGTGAGGGCAGGCATTAAGCTCATCAGATAAGGAAAGGAAAGTTTAGAGAAGTTAACTGATTTGCCCAGGGTTAGCCAGCTGTTAAGAGCTGTTAAGAGAGAGCCAGGGTTCTGATTACCACAAACAATTTTTATAATACCTTAACCAGTCATTCAGTACACATTTATTAAACATGTACTTAATGATGCATACTGTTCTAAGTATTGGAGGACATGTAAAGTTTAAACAAGGCAAGATCCTTTCTCTTACAGTATTCCCTCTAAGAATTATGAAAGCATTCATAGGAACAATTAGGAGAGCACAGAGTTCACCCAGAAAAGATAAGAACCAAAGCAAACAAACATGTACACAGTTTATTCAATGAGGTCAATGATTTCTTCTTTGCAACATTCTGATATGTCTGGGATAAAGCCTGAGTCAGAGAGCATCTTTGGGGCCTGGGGCAAGCAGCACAAAACATGCCCTCACATCAAGTTTTTTTTAGGAGAAATTAATTGTAGATGGGAATGATCAGTTATTCCAGAATGCTGACCTCAATGTTAAGAGACCAGTGATAACTCTTGACACCACTGTTGGGGAATCTCTTGGTGCAGCAAACAGGCTAGACTGGGAAGCATTCCACCTGGTAGTTTCTTACTATTTTAACTGGTTATTCTTCCTAACTAGTTGCTACATTTAGTTGCTAAAGATGTGCAAAGATGTGTTTTTGACACTTTGGTGAAAAGCTCAGATTGACCCCCCCTAGTTATATTTGGATATAGCTATTCTAAGAACTGTATTTTGGAGTTTGCTTTTTAACACCTTTCCCTCTGTCATTAGCTTTAGTTTAGAAATGTTCAGGAAAGCTTTAGGTTGCTGTCAGGAAGGTCCATGTGCCTTTGGTTTTAGTTTATGGAACCACTCCTGCTTGGTTTCCTGGATAAAGTGCTAGATTTGGAGCCATAAAGATCTGAGTTTCAATTTGACATTAATTAGCTGTGAGACCCTGGACTAGTCAGTCACTCTTTCAAATTCAGTGTTTATTAAATCAAGGTAGTGATAGCACCTTTATGTAGTACTTAGTTAATATATGTAAATTGGATTGAAAATCTTAAGGCACTATGTCAATGTTAGCTATTATTAGAATTATTAATAGTTATGGGGTATGGCTCATCCTTAACTCTTTGTCTCTGCTAGGTAAACTTCCTTCTTTGGAGAACCACTGGAATAATTTGATCTCTCACATTTCACATTTGAGTTGTAGTTAACATTGCATTTACCTTGTCCCCTCAACAACTCCTGCCTTCACGGTGGAGTCAATTAGATATTGCTTTTTTTTTTTTTTGAGATCTGCGACTCCTTGGCAACAGTGCAGAAGACCCCAGCAGGTGTCTCAACAGAAGCAATTTAACCTTCCAGAATGCCAGCAAGGAAGGGTCTGTTTCTCCCAGGGTTTGTCTTCTAAAAGAGGGTGAGAACAAGAGGGACAGCTGCAAGCAATTTGTAGCATTTCATGACCACAGTAACACTTCTAATTGTGATTGACAGTGAATTCAAGATAGAAACAGAAGCATCTCCCCATGCCAACAGTCTTTTCCATGAGTACTAACATTCATTGAACATGAATTAAACACATTCTATTTTATAGAAAAGAGAGATTTCCCCGAGTTGTGTTGTATTTACCTATGCTCTATGGTAACAACTTTGTCTTATATTTTATAAACTCTAATTCTTTGTGACACTAATTTAGTTCATCAAAATCATGCTGGACAAGGCTGCTGTAAGTTAGCTAAAATTGCTGTTGTTACAGTTGTAGACACTGCTCAACACCATATAAAATAATATTACAATATTAACTCTGATCTCACACTGGTAATCTCTGCTCCCTGTGATTCTCCACTTAGAACTTGTGCTCCCGATGTTGAATGTCTAGATTGAAAGTGGTGAACTCTATTTTGCATTTTAAGCAGTTATCAACATGAAAACAAAAGCGTGAGAGTACTGAACACAGCATGATATGCAATCAATAATACTCATTGAACAATAGGAGCATGCAGTTGAGAGGAAAACGAGGAGAAAGAGAGAAAAACCAATGATAGGGATATTGTGTTTTCTAAAAACCGTAATTTAATGGGGAGGTAGGAAATGCAAATGATGAAGACATAGCTTAATATTTCAACCAATCCATGATCTCCTCACTGTGAACACTGGCTCCCAAAGGTGAAACAGTGAAACAGAAGCATATAAAAACTATGAGCTCACACAGAATCTTGTTTTGTGTATGTCCTAAGAAGCAGACTATGCTTGCTGTATTCTCAAGGACCAATCTAACATGGGAGAAGGAAGACAGGAAGACAGAAAGGCAGTAGGGAAGGAAGACATGATTCATTAAGTACCTACCATGATTCTGGTAGGCAAGGCACTGTGCCACATGCTTTAAAAAATATTATCTCATTCAATCCTCACTACAACTCTAGGAGATAAGTACTGTCATTATTCCCATTTGCAATTTAGGAACTGAGGCAAACAGAGATTAATTGACTTGCCCAGGGTCACATAGATAGGAGGGGTCTGAGGCCAGATGGGAACTCAGGTGTTTCTGACTTTCTGGCAGTTATCTATCCGTAGAACCACTAGCTTAAAAATGAGCTACTCCACACTAGCTTTCACTGACATAAAATCATTAGTACAACAAGGAAGTCTTAAAAGTAAGAGACCATTTCAATCAGCAAATGCTTGATCTCCTTACTAAGCAGAAAGACTGAATACACAACCATTTTAGAGTACAGGATCCTTTGAAAAACATTGTGGATGCAAGAGAAAAGGAAGATGACATAGAAGATAGAGTCAGCCTCAAAATTAGGCAAAGCTGAGCCAAAGTTCTGTCCTTGACCCTATCATTCTCTTTGACCATAGACAAGACATTAAGCTCTCAGTGTTCCCAGACACTTCTCTAAGACCAGAACTTATAAAAAGGTTGTCTATCTGCATCAGCGGAGAAAATTTCCACACCAGAAGTTCAATCTGCATTGTTGAAATTGCAGATTTTGGCCAAATGCAAGAGAATGGTAAAAGAAGTTGGCAGAAAGCTTGGAGCAAGAGACAATTAAGCCATATTGTCCTTAGAATATTCACAGACAAAATAGGAATGAGAACAATGAATTTATACACATACACACAACAGAGGCACACACAAAATCCATCATCATTTCTATATCAATCTCTTCTCATCATTGATGACAGGAAAATCAGAATTGGATCCCAACCCTTCAATACCCAACTTACCATGTGAGGCTTTGTTAATGAAAATGAAATTGGAAAGATGTCTAGGCCTGCCCCAAAACATATAGAAAAAAATCCATGATAAAGGCAATATATTGAAAACCACTTAAATATTGAATTTTTAAGCTAGCTCAAAAAGGAAATTATTCCAAAAGACCAGAAAATATCATGGATAATATTATTAAAGACAACTGAAAAGAAATCACCAACTACAGTACAATATAATGCAACACAATAAAATACACTGATTAAACATTGGCTATGTGCCAGGTACTATGTTAACTGCTGGGCATGCAAATAAGAAAAAGAGAGCTCCTGCCTTCATGGAGCTTATAGTCTAAAAGGGAGGATAACACAGAGAAGGAAGGGAATAAAAAGTGAAGAGAGGAAGAAACTTGGAATAGGGTCATCATGATGACGGAATGGAAACCAAGCAGTATAGTTGGCGGGAAATTAAGAGGTGACTAGGCTTCCCAGCATTCCTTAAAGAGAGGATTTGGGAGGAGTTTCTTAGTCCACCTTATAGCCCTCCAATCAGAGGGACAGAGGCAATTGAGGGTACTGATGATGTGTGGTTTCCAGAACTGAAGCGATCTTCAAGATAATGAGTTTCCTGGAAATGAGGTTACTGGTGGGGGTGGGGAATGGGGCTGTATGATGATGATTATGGAAAACAAGTAGTGTAGATGGTGAAAAATGAACTCATATGCCCATTTTCTCATCTCTACAAAATCCTTTAAACTATCTATTGAAGAGCTGAAGAATGAAAGATTTCCATGATAAAAACATAAACACAGAACAAGCAGGATTTTTCAAAAACTTTCCTATAGAAGCAACTCTCTTCCTAGTAGCATAGCTGAATGAACAATATTAGTAGCATAAGACCCCATTATGTTCATTGTTTTCTGATTACCAAGAGAAGAAACATTTGAGTAAGTGGAGCAAATGTTGAGAGCTTTCCTCTAATCAAGTAACTTCCATGCATATTTTAAGATCGTAGAAGACTCAAACCACAGAAATAATTTTTAAAAAAGAATCCTCTGAGCATCAACATTAAGCAAGGCAGAAGACAGGGAAATAGCTAATTACCAGTGGTATTCATTATTGTTATGGAGGATACCCTATGCAAAGCCTAATTGGAAAAAGCATTCCCTATTAATGGTAAGGTTTTCCAGGTTGTCTTAGTTGTAGAGGATTTCATGCCCTTTGAATTGAACCTTGGAAAGCTCAATGAAAACCAGTATCAACAATATATTATCTCTGCTAATTCATATGGGGAAAAAACAAGTGGAAGCATAATGTACATTGCCCAGCTTATGACATGCAGTTGGATAGATAGTTAACACACAGAAAGTTCATCAGCATGTGTGTTCTGGAAAGGATCAGCGGGTGGACAATGAAGTGGGATCAAAGCTGAGTTGAGACTCAGAAGGTTGGACTGGATGACAAATTGTGCAGATTTCTTGCTATAGCCTTAGAGAATCCAGCATCACCTCCATATCATGATAAGGCTCTAGAGTGAGACTTTGAGGGAGTATTCTATAAATTCTGGGTTTAAAATACAAACTAAGGCTGAACATTATGCCTTACCTGTAATGGAATCATAAAATGTGCAACTGTATAGTCCAAGATCAGTACTACATGTTACAACCAGCAAAGTATTTCATTAGTCTTGTTTTTACAATGAATTCAAATAGGCTTAAGTGTAAGCACATGTGAAACTATAGTAAGAGTTTAAACAGTGGACAATAATAAACAGCAATGCTCAATATGCTAGATGCTGCTGTGAGAGATGGTGCTAAATTTGGCTTTGCTAGTTATTTTCAATGCCAACCTTGATAGAAGGGGAATACTTTTTGATAGGACCGAGGCTGTGAATTCCTGTATCTAAAGCACTATGGTATTCCCCAAACCTCTTGCACAATACAACATGCCAAACTGAAGACACTTCCTGCCAGGGCAACATAGACCCAAGCACCATCTGTGGTTGATGACCACAACAGCTCCCCAAGGGCTAGCAGAGTGAGTGCTAAGGATAGACATCAGTATCATGAGGAAGTCACTCTTGTGCTCATGATTATGGCAACTTCTTCAGGATCTGCAGGCTACTTAAGTACAGTCTTTTGTTTATGGACCTCATGGGAGGTGGGTAGTTCAGGTGCATCATCCTTAAGTGTTAAACAGGCCTTATTATAAAGAACCTAATTTGTGTATGTGTGTTTAGACACACACGTGTATATACATATGTATATGTATGTGTGTATGTATATATGTATATATATGTATATATAATTGGACTTGAAAAGTTAAACATGACCAAAACATAACTAAAAGGCAGCTTAGTACAGTGGAAAGAATGCTGGATTTGTCAACAAAAAAAGAGATGAATAATCAATGAATCCAAAACTTAAAACAGATGGGAAAGGCTACAATGTTCATAAAAAAAATTATTGCATTAAGCCTGGTTGATTGGAAAGATGATGGAGTTATTCACAGAAGTAAAGTGTTGGAAGGCTCATTAGTTCAAGTTTAAAAATACTGACTTTGAGGTGCTGTCAGGACATTCTGAAAGAAATGTTCAGCCAAGAACTGTGGTAGTGGATATAAAGGCAGAGATTCAGACTGAATAATAATATTAAGGATACATCTACATAAAGGCTATAATTGAGCTCATGGTAGCAGATGAAATCACCAAGGAAAAGACAAGAGAGAAGAGGCAGATAGTGCCTTGGGGAACAGCTACACTTAGAAGGCTGGAAGAACACAGGTCTGTAGAAGAAACTAAGAAGGAACAATCAGACAAAGTGTGAAGAAACTAGGAGAGAGCACTGTCATAGAAACAGAACAGAATATGAAGCGGAATAGAGTTATCGACAGTATAAAATGCTACAGAAAAGTTAAGATGAGATCTCAGCAAATGACCTTGGATTTAGACATATAGGGTTTGTTGAGAGGAATTCTGGATCGTTTGACTAACAAGGCTGGAGAACTGGACATTTCCCCTGATCCTCAGGAACTCTAAAAACTTTCCCAAATAGAGATTATACTCCAGAGGTAAAAGTTAATTGCAGCTGTATTCACAAGCCAAGACACTAAAACCCTGACAAGGCAATAACTAGATGAATTAGCAATAGAGAAGGTTAATCCTTATTCCCAAAGTACCAATTGGAAATATAAATAGCTTACAAAAAGACAGAAAACTTATGCCACAAATTCCAGAATACATAGTGGTTAAATTTAACCATTCTAATGACAAACAATAAATTCTACATGTGACCAGGTAAAAATCTTCTAATGTGAAGGAAAGGAAATTTTAATAAAACAAAACTATTCTGTGCCATTAGAAAAAATAGGAGGGAATCTAATTAATACTAACTGAAGAGCAAAGAAGCTCAAGACACAACTCGAATCAACATGCTTCAAAAACTTGAAACTGAGTATCAATGAAAGGAGATGGATGTTCAATAAGAGAGACATTAAAAACAGCCTGCCACCAAAAAAGACGTAAGATTATTTGCTTTGCAAAAACCTGAGAAAATAGAAATCTGTCTATCAGTCAGTTAACAACCATTTATTAAGTACTTACAATTTGCTAGGTGTTGTGCTAAATATTGGAGATATAAAAAAAGAGCAAAAGACAGCCTCTGTTCTCCAGGAACTCAGTCTAATGAGGAAGACAACATGTAAACCACTATATGTAAACATAGTATACATGTATATATATGATAAATTAGAGATAATCAACAGGAAATACAGAAACACAAAAGATAAATAAATATTTCTACCAAGGAAAGCACAAGTAACTAAATTACTACATTTCTAGAGACCTCTTTTTAAGAGAGTAAGGGGGAGAAAAATAGAAAGAGAATAATACCTGGGGAATAAATGATAAAAAATTAAAATGAATAGACAATTAAGAGATTTTTTTTAAAAGTTCACAAGGAGATAAAAATGAACACAGAATTTAAAAAGAAGTCATGGCAGAACAAGAAGCCTAAAAACAGTGGGTTGGATCCTACAACCTACCTCTGATGACATTACAGATGAATCAATATTTTTAGTGAGATGAAATTATAGAATGAGAGAATGCATAAAAGGGAAGAAGATAGGCAAAAGATGGTGGTGGATGTGTTATATAACCTAATCATGTCGATTATGAAGACTGAAAAAAAAATAACTCCTGTAGTGTCTCAGGAAAAAGAGCAACGATGGCAAAGGGAGGTGTTGAAATAGGGGGAAAGAAAGGTGAAAATATTGACTTAATGGTATTAGGGCATTTCACTAAACACTTATGAGGGTGAGATGTTACACAGTGGGAGATGGGGAGTTTAGAACAGGTTTAATCTGCAGGGATTTGGTGGTCAGAGAAAATGCTTCTTGAGTCTGTGTTGTTTCTCCACAGAGAGTATCCTGCCTCAGGATAAGGGAAATCAGATCCCTTGGAGGCAACAGATCCAAAAGAGTGGGAGAATATGAACACAGAGAGATTTCACTGTAAATTGAAGGAAAATTTTTGTGGAAAGGGTAGGAGTAGAAATGGAACAGCTAATCAGGGACAGAGAAAAATTTCTACCATGGAGCAATACTTCTATCCTCTCTGTCTCTGGAAGGAGTGGATATTTCTAAATGTGAAGAAAAAATTAAAAGGGATGGAAAATATTCATAAGGCAATGACAGAGATTGTTAACAAAAGGGAACACAAAATAGGTACTTTAAAAAAGTTTAATTCCAAACATTTTTTAAAAAAAGGTTTAATTTCATGAAGAACACAGAGACTAAAGGAGTAAGCATAATACCATGAATTAAATGGGACTAAGTTTATAACTGACAGGAAGGGAAGAGAATTAATGAGGAAAATGAGGTAAGAAAAATCCCTTTTAGAGAAAGGTGCAAAAAAATGAAAAAAAAAGTAAGTAGAGGAAGTTTAAAGAGAAGAGAGGAAGGAGGAATTAGCTTTTACACAAAATAGGAATATAGTTACATAACTATATAAAAAGAAGAAATAAAAGAGAATTTGCAAGTTAAACATAACTCTAAAAGTAGGGAAAGGGGTGACAAATGGGAAGGAGGGTTTGGAAGTGAGGGGGAGAGAGCCTATGGTAATAGTTACCTTAAAATAGATGAATCTAAAATAACTGAAAAGATAAATATTGTCATTACAGAAGAAGATAAAATCTGAATTCAGAAAAGATAATAATATTAAAGACAAATTGAGGAAAATATAAATTTAATTCTCATAACTTTGTGAATGAATTAAATATTCCCGAAAAATGAGAGTGACAAATTGGATAAGAAAACAAAATACTACAATCTGTTGTTTATAAGAGACAAACCTAAAAACAAAGACATACATAATAAAAATCTGTTATGCATTTACTATTCAGTATATGAGTCCAAAAAAAGCAGGACTTAGAATCATGCTACCACAGAAAGACAAAACAAAAATTTATAGCATTAAAAGAGAAAAACAAACATTATGCTGAAACTATAAACAATAAATCATTGTCAATATTGGGCTTGTATCCTACTAATGGCTAAGTATCTAAATTCATAAAGAAAAATAAATTATGAGATGACCTAGACATTAATATAATAATAAGAGATTTTAATGTCCCTTCCTCAAAAATGTACAAAAGAGAAAAGAAAGAATTGAACAAATTGATGAAGAAAGTAGAAATAACAAACCTAACAATCTTATAAACAACCTATACACATATGTAACATACATATATATGTGTATATATATGCATATGTATAGGTATGTGTGTGTATGTGTGTATGTGTATGTACACACACATTTAGTGCAGAGGATAGAGTGTTGGCCTCATATTCAGAAAGACGTGAGTTTGAATATGGCCTCTTACTGAATATGGCCTCTTACTGAATATGGACACTTACTAGCCATTTGACTCTGGATAAGTCACTTAACCTCACTCAGTCTTAGTTTCTTTATCTCTAAAGAAAGGATAATAATAACATCTACCTTTCAGGGTTGTTGTGACAATCAGATAATATTTGTAAATTGTTTTGTAGGCCTAAAAGCACTATATAAATTCTAACTATCATCATTATTATTATTTCTCAGTATGACATGGAGCTTTTACAAAAATTGGCCATCTATTAGGATGTAGAGATATGGCAGAAATGTGTTTTAAAAAAAGAAATAATAAACACATCCTTTATAACTTAATTTAAAAAAATAGTAACCACTTCAGGGAGTACAAACAAAAGACATGCCCAAGTTAAGACTTAATAAGGAAATTCTAAATAACAAATGGACCAAAAAAAAAAAGAAATCATAAAAATAATTATGTTGAAGAAAATAAGCATGAAATAAGCCAAAATTTTTAGGATATAGCTAAAGTAGTCATCAGGGGGAAAATAATATCCCTAAAAATGCTGAACTAAATGTGCATTTTTAAAATTTAGAAAGTCGACAAGTAAACTTAAAATAGAAAAGAGTAGATACTGAACATCAGAGTAATAAATTAGAATTAAAAGACTATAGAAATTATAAATAAAACTAAAAGCTAGTTCATTGAAAAGATGCTGTTATGTATTTCCTTCCATCATATTCTCTTCTGTTTATCTATCTTGTTTACCCTATCCCCTCCTCAAAAATTCTGTTTAGCTTTTGATCATGGCCTCACTTAATTCACTCTCCCTCCTACCACCTCACCTTTCTCTTAGCTTCTTCCCTTTCTACTTCCCTTCTGATTAGGTAGCTCTTCCTTGCGCAACTCTTTCATGTGAGATGATTTTACCCCTTCCTTTTCTCCCTTTCCCCTTCTCACAGTGCATTCCTCTTTCTTACCCTTCCATTCTTCCCTCCCTGCCCCCTGCCTCGGGACTGAAAACAAAATAGACATCCATCAATTTGTCATTTTTCTGTCAAATATGATTCTGTGACCCAATTTAGAGTTTTCTTGGCAAAGATACTAGAGTAGTTTGTCCTTTCTTTCTCCAGTTCACTTCACAGATGAAGAAACTGAGGTAAATAGAGTTAAATGACTTGCCCTGGGTCACACACTCACAAAGAGGAGTCGACTCCAGGCCAAGCATTCTATCCACTGTGCCACCTAGCTGCCTGATCCGTCAGTGAATGCCTAAAGAAATTGTGGTTCATGAACATAATTTAATATTATGGGACTGTAATAAATTATGATTGTGATTAATGCGGAGAAGCATGAAAAGACTTCCATTAACTGATACAGAATGAAGTTAGCAGAGACTAGAAAACAATATCAACAATAACCAGGACAAAATAAATGGAAATAACAATAACCATAAAACAAATAAAAGTGAATGCTGATGAAATGTGAGGAATGAACATGGTCCAACAAAGAGATATAAGAAGACACCTACCTTTACAGAAGCAAGAGGTTCATGGGTGTGGAATATGTGTGTATGTGCACATGTATGTGTATATGTATATAATATATGTACACATCATGTGAGTATGCATATATACAGAGTTTTCTAATATATTCATCATTTTGATGGTTTTTCTCTTTTTAAAAATATTTTTCATTATATAAAATGTCTCTTGGGGAGAGAGAAGGAAAGAGGATACTGAGAGAAACTTAGGTGATATAAACAGAAATGCTATCAAGAAAACATTTTGACCTGGAGAGCACAATTTAAATAGAGAAGAGTCAGAAGCCAGATTCCAAGATGTTTAAGAATAAATGAAAGGTAATGAATGAATGGATAATGAATGAATCAGAGACTGCAATAGAAGTTTATGAAAACAAGGAGAGTTAGAGAATGATAACTTCTGGAGATGGCAGGGTCAAGGAAGGTTTTTACTTTTGTTTTTAATGATAGGGAGCAGAGAAAGAACAAAGAAGTAAAACCTGAAGAGAAAGAGGGTGAATGAGTGATGGGAAACCTCCCAAAGGAGATGGGAAGGAATGAATTCAAAGTTACAAGTAGAGGGTTTAGCCTTGATAAGAAGGAAGATGACCTTGTCCTTTGAGACTGGAGGAGGAAAAGAGAATTATGAATTGGTGAAAACAGACATTTTGACTTATGAAAGATGAGAAAAATTAACTGCATTCAAAACAGCTTTAATCTTTTATTTATTTTTTATTCTTTTTGCTTTTTGGAGGGAAGTTGGGGTTAAGTGACTTGCCCAAGGTCACACAGCTAGTTTTTGTGTTAAGTGTCTGAGGTTGGATTTGAACTCAGGTCCTCTATTCACTGCAGCACCTAGCTGCGCCAGTTTCAATCTTTTCAACAAATTACAGGAACAGGTCACCTGCTATTGAAGCTGAGAGGAGCATGGATTTAGATGGGAACTTGAGGATAGATGGTTTGGTACAATTTCAGGGTAGAGAGTTTAAAATGGAACCAATCCAAAATTAATTAGAACATTACTATGCTTTGCTGAGAGCCCCCTTGAGGTTTGGTAGCATGAATATGCGTGGTACCCAGTCACCAACACTACATTGTATCTTCTAGCAGTGCTTAGAGGCTCGTGAGTAGAAACAGAGGGGATAGATAATAGGAGTGACAGAGAGGGCAGAGAGCATCAAGAATTAGTAGGACAGGGACTTTGGATGGACAAGATTGGCAGAGAATTCAAGTGCGGGGGGAGTAACAGTGTGATGTACTTGGAGAAGAGAGCAATCAGGAAACCAGAGCTCAAAACAGAGGTAACAGATTGATTCAAGAGTAAGAGAACTTTGCAAAATGTCATTAATATTGCTGGGGGAGGATTTTAAAATATGATGTTCCAGGGGCACCCGAAGTTAACAGTTCTCAAATGTATCCAAACTATTTTTCAGTTCTATCTCTTGCACATTCTTTGCTATTTACAGGATACCAACAAGACCAACATTGATATGTAGTTCTCAATTACATTCCCATCTGAGGGTTTTTAAACCCTAATTTATACAAGTTTCCTGCATCCCTCCCAGTTTGATATGTGTACAGAGAATACTGGAGCAGGTGTCTTTCTTCTTCTTTAACCTTTCTGCCACAATGTCATTATATGTCAAGCTATGGTCAGGACACACACACTCCTCCAGGCGCTCAGGCCCTTTTGGAGACTCCCTCTTTATTGTAGAGAGGTTCCATCTACCCATCTGGGTGGCCAAGAAAACAATAAATTTGATCCATGAAAAGTGGTGGGTTTGGAATGTCTCTCATTACGGGGAGTCAAACAGAATCAAATTGACTAAATCCTTCTGGAATTCTACAGGATAGCCATTTTCCTTTTTCCATATTCACTCACATTGTTCTTTATATGGGTATGTTAACGTACCATACTTAAACACACTTCTCTATGCCACTTCAATTCTCTTTCAGAAAGTGTCTTCGTATGGCCAGAAGTAAATGTATCACTTAAAGAAGAAAGGAGAAATAAATTCCTTATACTGAAGCAAAATACAAAACTTATTATAAAAATACATATTTCAAAATCTAAAGCAAAATTAAATTGTTTACTGTTGTTGGATATGGGTTATACCCTTGATCAAACTTTTGGAGTATTTGAGATACTAAATATTCCCATAGGTCAGTGACCATCTTTTATCATCGCACTTATGACCAGTTCTCTTTCAGAAAACATCTCCATACGGCTACAAGAAAAGTTTATCTCCAGAGCCACTTATAGAGAAAAATAGAAATAAACATTAAGAAATTAAGATGAATTAATGAAAAGATTCAAATCTCAGCTGTGCTATTTACTAATGACTGTGTGATCTTAGGCAAATCATTTCACTTCTGCAGCTTTCAGTTAGTTTCCTCTTGCAAAATAAGAAGTTTAGACTAGATAAAAATAGCTGCTTGTATTTCTATAGCGCTCTCCATTTCACATAGCTTATCTCACTGTACATACATTATTATATCGATCTTTACCTTAAGAATACCATTCCAGGAAGCAATTCTGGAATTATGCTAAGAAAGCAAGTAAAATATCCATACCCTTTGATCCAGAGATCCTACTGATAGATATACACCAAGGAAGGCAAAGATATAAAGATATATCTCTTATATACCAAAATAATCATGAGTACATTTTGTGGTAGAAAAGAATTGGAGGAGATGCCTATTAATTGGGAAATTGCTAAATAAATTAGGGAACATAAACATAGTATAATATTCTTACCACCCTGGCAGAAAAAACTGCATAGCCTAAAATTCTCTGGGAAATGGAGATATGCATGATGGGAGTTGAAGCATATCTCTTGGATTGTGGTTTCAAGAATGAGAACTGGGACACCATTACTATGATTATTATCAATAACCTGTATTTTTTTTTAACACACTCTAGTATTAGCAGGAAAAAAAGAATCCATGCAGACTGAGTATCATTAAAGCTAGGCAAAAGCTGATCTTCCTCTCTGTGGGTTGCTTTAAACACAGGGGCTTCAAGCAAAAAAAAAAAAAGTCAGCTTCCTGGAAAAGAGAATGAGGAAGAAGACATAATGAGTAGAATGAAGATGATGCCCAAATCCACGCTCTATGGGAAGAATCAGCTCCATGTCTTTTCTGTTAGAATGATGGAAAAGTCTTTATCTTCTACAGCAAAACTCTATCTTTCTACAGCAATAACTGATAGTTACAAAAGGATAGGAATAATTTAATGAAGTACAGGAACACTTTTGTGAACAGATTAAAACAAGCAGAACCAGGAAAAAAAACCTGCACAAAGTCTATGACAAAGAATGACAAAATTGAAGCTAAATGCTGTACCATTATATTGATGACTAAGAGTATCCCAGAAGAAGAAATTAGAAACCTTGCTTTCTTTCCTTCTTGACAGGTAGTGGGACTACAGATGTCAAACATTGCATATTTCATCACATTCAGTTGATGTGTTGGCTAGTTTTTCTAATGTGCTTCTAATTATTCTCTTCCTTTTTCATATTTTACAGAAAAGAATAGTTTTTTTAGGTATGGGGAGGTGAAGGATATATTCAGAACTGGAGGTAATTTAGAAATAAAGAATAAATATATAAATAAACCAAGACTGAAATAAAAATAAAAATGAACATATTTTTAAAGACCTGCAATTGGCCTGAGAGTCAAACTAATCTAATAATTTTATTTTCCAGATAAGGAAACAGTCTAAGGGAGTTGAAGTGATTTGTCCAGAGTCCTGCAGATAGTTAAGGAGCAGAACCAAAATTCAGACGCTGGTCTTCTCATTGTAAACCCAATCTTCTTTCTATGATACACATGGATTATTTTCTCACTTCACGTATTTTCCAACATTAGTTGATTCTACTTTTCACCTCCTAACTCTACCTTCCATTAACATTTTGGGAAGCAAATTTCATTTCATATATTTCTCCCCTTTCAATTTCTAACTCTACCTTATACTCATTTTATGAAGTCAATTAAGAAAAAAGGTTTTCTTCATTCTCACTTCTGCTTGTTCTTTTAAATAGCAATATCTACTACAAAAAGTTTTTTTCTAAAGGGATCGTACTTCATATTTACTAAGACAAACAAAGCCAAATTCAAGGAACAGCTGGCTCCTGCTACTGCTTTGACTGGAGGGGGAGAGAGCTCTTGTACTTCCACCCTATTGCTTCTCTTACCCCCTCTTCCCATACCTCTGATTGCCTCATACAAACTCTGAGTTTGCAATTTACATTATCACCATACCCATATTAGACACTCAAGGAATTTTTGCTGGATAAACTGATCAATCAGTAATCAGTGTCCTTCATACCTGCTCAGATAGCAGAAGTAATGCATTAGAGCAGCATCAGCAGCAACTGAGACTTTCTTGCTCTACTAATGGTATTTATTATGAATTTAACATTTGAAAGGAAATTAAATTCAACATGAAAACACCATCTTTCAATAACTTTCGAAAGTTCTTTCCTTACCCCAGCCAAATCACTGATTCTCAGCAAGCTTGACTTAACGTTCTTTTCTTTTAAGCCTTGGTATTCCTCTAAGTCACACACAGAATTTCTAAAGGAACAGCAAGCTCTAGATTCTAATTATATTTTGTGTCACTAATTGCTATGTAACTCTCAGTGAACTGTTGTTCATTGAGGAAGAGAATCTTGGAAATTAATGAAGGTTGCTAAGAGTGGCAACAAGATGGAATTTAATGTGTCTAGGAGTGCAACTACTTTGCTGTCAGTCTCTGATAAATTTGCAAAGTCAAGTGCTCATGAGTTGGGGAAATGGTAGGAGAAGTGGGGGCACATGACAGAAACTGAAATTATGAGTAGAGAGAAATTTTTAAATCAAATGAAAAGAGGAGTGATTATCCCCAGTCTTAAAAAGATTCAGCAGGAAGCAACGGCAGTGGAAATATGTAGTAAAGAAAAGAATGGAATTCAGTTGACCTAACTCAGAGATGTACCTTCTATTGGGGTCAACTTAAAAAGTCCTAGGGCAGGTAGGTTGTGCAGTGGATAGAGTGCTGGACCTGGAGTCAGGAAGACCTGAGTTTAAATCTGTCCTTACTAGCTGTGTGACTCTGGGCAAACCACTTAACCCTGTGACAGTTTCTTCATCTGTCAAATGATCTGGAGAAGGATTCAACAAACCACTTTGCTAAGAAAACCCCAAATGGGGTCGCAAAGTGTCAGATGACTGAAATGACTCAACAACACCAAAAAGGCTTACACATCACTGAAAAGCCCCTTTAAGTCCTTTCTAGAATGGAGCTGTAAGGCTAAGAATAAAGTTCACTTCATGCGGGTTAATCTTGAGGCATTTTGGTCTTGATGGTCTCACTCTTGAAAGAGCTGGGTATAGTGGTAGTAGTAGCAAAGTAATTTGGTAGTACCTAAGCAGATAGTGGCAGAAACACACAGGAGGGAGCAGGAGGTCTTTGGCACAATCCCAAATGCCCTTTTCCCCTACTATTGCCTTCTGCCTCAGCAGCTGTATTCTGCTAAATCTCTGCCCCTCTGCAGCTGTCATCTGCTACTTCACTGGGGCCTCTGCTGCTTTGGGGAAGTGGGAACATGCAAACTATTATGCCTCAGGGTTAATCTCAGTTCTATTCTTCAGCCTCACAACTGTATCCTGGATGGTCCACAAAAGCCCTCCTGTGTCAAAAGGTACCAAGTAGTCTGAGCTGCCTGAATGGGGGACCCAGTTGGCTAATGACAATTGGGCAATCCCCTTCCCCTCCTCTGTGTTCCCCTCCTCTCTTCTCCTCAACAAAAGCTACCTAGACAATTTGGGGTTTAATAGGTAGATTTCTTTCTCAAAGACAAAACCTTAAACCCAATTCACCCTGGATCTCAAGGACTGTACAACATGTTTCTGCTAAAACACTACTTAATAGTTATTTGCAGGCCATCCTGGCTTAGAGTGAATGTAAATAGTAACTGTTTCTTTTTTGGCCAGCAACCCTGAAGGTCTTTCCCTCACAATTTGTTTTGCTTTTGTTTTTCTTATTAAAGGGCCAATCCCTTGATTCACATCTTATAGAGGTCTATTCATTGCCTCACTCAAAGTGAGAAGGAGCAGAAGATTGAAAAGACCTTAGCCTAAAAGGGCCGAGGTCTCCCACTGCACCCTGGGTCAACTCTTGTCATCCTGATCCATATCAGCATCATCCTGATCCATATCCAGATGACTTTGAAGGAAAAAGTGAGGCTGATGACTTTGCATAGCCCTCTTTCACTCAAATCAAAGTCAATTGCAAGTCATGTCATCATCTCCCTGATGTCATGGTCCTCTTTGAGAACAAAGGACAAACCACACAACCAAGCCCTTAGTCCCAACTGAGTTATGGCAACTCACTTTCACTCAATTTGATTCGCAATTTCTCCGTTTTAGAGTACAGACTGGATGCTACCCATAGTGTCAGCACCTTGTATGGCTCTCCCCGAGATTAAGCATAAATACTTGCTACCTTTTTAATTTTTTTCTTTTGATCTCCATCATGCATCCCAATAACCAATATCCAACCATGAAAGATAACTGGGTGCCTCAGAAAGGCATTTGAAATTATAGAGGACACAGACCTCTGATGGCAAAAAGTTTTATCCCCTGTCACCCAGTTACAATGTTATTTTTATTTTAGAAGAAAATATGGTAGTGGTGGGAAGAGAGACAGTATTTTTGCAAGTAAATATGGAAATGCAGAAAATATGTTGTTCGTTCTAGATATGTCCACTGTTGAAATAACCTTTCCTAGATTTTGCTCTCCCCATAGAGTTTTAAATGACTCACATCTGAGGCTGTGTAAGAGCCTATATAATTTAACTTTTTCCACTATAGAATTCAGTTTGTGAGGTCATCATTTTGTGAGGTTTCACTTTGATGGGAATTTCACACTTTCCCAACTTCTCCAGTTCAGAGATACTTTCCCCTCATCCTTTCCCTGAAAAATTCAGCTGTTGAAATGGTATGTGTGCTTCTCTCACCTCCTTATGGAGATTCATGTTCATTCACTGCTGCCTTTACAACTCAGACTGGGGCAGAGGACAAAAAAAGATTGAAGAGGGAATAGAGGATGTACAGTTCCATTTTGCCACATGCAATCACCTATAGAAAAAAGATTAATATTCTGTTGTGGGATAGTAGCACAGACTGTGAAGCTGAATGTGGAGATAGTTCAACAGATATATCTTTCAGACAAGACACAACTATTCATGTACAACAGATAAATATTTCCTTTCATTTCATTTAATCTGGATTCTGCTTCTGCTTTGCCATTCCGCATTTGTGCATTCACTTTTGCTATGTTCACTTTTGAGTGTGGGAGTGGAGAGGAGGAATCTTTGTATTTCTAAGGGGATAATTATGTGTTCTTGGTCCTGATTTATGTCACTTGCTCTCCCTATGCCCGCAAGGAGCTATAGGGTGTGACTAGTAACATCACAGGGATTGAAGCAAGGTTTCAAGATGACTGAGTCACATAGGTCACATGATGGGGTCTGAGTCTGACCAGTGATGAACTGAAAGAGCTTCCTGGGACTCGAAATCCCTCCTTAGTGTATAATTCTATTTTAGTGTGCTTTGTCCTGCTGGCAACCAAGGGTCTCCCAATTGAGATACAGCTGTCTGAATGGAGACAAGAGTCATGCTGCTCAAGAAGCTTATTGGATTTGCTCATCCTTATTCTGAGCCCATGGTCACACCCCTTTCCCTTTTACCGCCCTCAGAAAAGTTTTTAAAGACTTGGAAGGACATTGTCATTTTCCACATGGCCATTGAAACCTTTGCCCATAATGCACTAATGTTTGTTTTTAAATTTTTCAATCTCACTTATGATATATGAAGACCAATTCAGTCAAGTACTGTTTTGATATAATCATCTTAATTGCCATGTTCTAAAATAAGACGAGGGAAAATAACAACTGCTGTGAGAGTTAGTATTTTCAAAAGAAAGGCCTGAGTTTATATGAATATATGTTTGTAAAAGAGCTTTTCTGGCTCCTGCATCTACAACTTCAAGTTTCCTGGAACACCAGTCTTGAGGGGACTTGCAGGGCTCAATGGAGACCTCGGGAGCTCAGATTTCACAATCCTGTCTGTCTCCATTAGTTCCACTTGCTAGCGGGTTTGACTGTGCCACCCATTAAAATGTTTTATTTTACTGCCCATCCCCCAGGCACTATATCTGGCCCTCATCTACATTCACTTCTGGTTGTGGTAGCTGATTCCTTTATTAGGCTTTATCCACAGGCTACTTTGTCTAAAGCTGTTAGGAAGACCTAATACCCATATTTAATAAGCATGGTAGCGTGACCTCTACAGGGCCAAAGAAAGTCCCCAAGACAAATGTTCTTATCAATGGGCAACTGAGCTTGTTGGGGTTTGTAAAAATATTTTGATAACTATATTGTAATATAATTGATTTCTATTGTATTCCCGTGTATGTAGTGAATTTATTATGAGAGCAGTTATATAGTTCAATGAACCACTAAGGAGCAGGGGTCTTTGATACAACGCAAAAATTCAAGAATCCCTGCCCTAAGCTAACTATATGTTGGTTTCTCTAAAATTAATAGCATTTTACAAACCATCAGAGTCATGCACAGTGGTCGGAATAATAACAAAAATCATTAGAACATTGATTCAAATATGTTCATACCATTGGTTAAATCCTCTTAGGTTATAATGTAAGAAAATGCCAGGTAGTTGTAGTGTTTTCCTTTCTAATAATTTTGTTTCTGTTCATCAACTTTCCTAATTTCTAGCTGGAACCATTTCATATTTTTGGTTTAATTAAACTTGAAAGTTAATGAAAACCTTAAGGAGCTGAAATGTCCTCCCTTTGCCCTAGAGAAGAATGTAGAGATCTCTGGGGTTGTACTGTACACTTCTGAAAGCTAAAGAGCAACTGGTCCTGTACGACTTTTGGATTAACCAGTTAAGCTTCCAGTTGCTGCTCTGCCCCCTTCTTTAAGACCCAGGAAGCACTGACATCATTGTGGAAGTGTAGAATTTAATTTCGCTAATAAATCAAATTAGGCCCAAGCTTTTAGTTACACATAGTCAAATTCACAGTGTGAGACAGGCACTGAATCACTCAATGGGCTGGTAACAAGATCCAGAGCTTTTCACCTCTAAGTCACTGGTTCTAATCAGGCCAGGCCTGGCTCAGTAGCGATCAAAGCCTTTTCTGTGGTTGAGCATCTCCATTCAGTGCCTAGTGGACAGATGTCTCCCTCAGAATTGGCACTGATCAGAATCTCTAAGGGTGTAACAGTAAGGAGGTAGAATGGAGTTATGTGTCCAGTCCTGGAGAATACAAGCAATATTGTAAAGGGAGAGCAGGGCTTAGATAAGGCTGGTGAAGACAGGCTCTATCAGCCTTAAGTGGAGGTTCTCAAGCAAAAAATGTCTACCAAGACATTTAACTCTAGAGTCATAGCTCTAGAGTTAAAAGGGACCTCAGAACAACACTTTCGTTGTATAGATGAGGAAACTAAGCCCACGAAGACTAAATGATTTGTGAAAAGTCACGCAGATAATAATTATCAGTGGCAGAATTTGAACCCTGGTCCTCTGATACCTGAGTTAGCTCTCTTTCCATTGTAGCCCATTGCCTCCCTGACATATAATCATGTAGCGGAGATGAATGAAAATCTCCACAATGAAATACACTGTTTGTAGACATTACTAGAGTCTTCGAAACTATCGGCATCTTTTAAGAGATATTATTAAGATTGAGATGCTTGAAACATGTATTACAACTAGATGACTCAAAGGAATGTCTAGGATAGTAGGAGAGACAATGGTCTCGCCCGTGAACTTAGCTTTGTCTCTGTGCCTTTTCTTTGCCCACTCTTTCATACAGGAAGGTGAAGGGCTTTTGGAATAGAGAAACTTGGGAACCCCCAAACCCCAGAGCCTTCGACAGTCTTGTCAAAAGAATACTTTCCATGGATAATGTCCAGATACAGTCTAACCTTCTAAAACTAAAATTGAGAAGTATACAGAATGCTCACCATAAGCTAGAGTTTGTTTGCTCAAGTCCAGTTATCATAAAGTTCAGTTCAGAATGACAGACTTAAACCTAAAATCATTACCCACATAGCTAAGAATGTCTCTGGTCATTATTCTAGCGCCTGTCACAATTCCTGGTGCAATGTAGGTACTTAATCAATGTTTATCGATTGGTTCATTCATTGATTTGTTCTGAAAGGCTTGGTACCTGGAGATGAAAAATCTTTCTGCAGATGCTAGCCACATCTGTTAAGGCTTTTTTCTACTCTTATTATAGTTACTATGATCAAGAAGAAGCATGGTATAGTAGAGAACTGTTTTGGAGACCAGGAAGAATCGAGTTCAAATTCTGCTTCAGACACGTACTAGCTGTGTAACTGAGGAAGTCCCTTCATCTTTCAGTGTTCTAGGCAAATCTCTAAGACTTTAAATTGTAGAGAAAGTACCTATTTACACTGGTAGAGGTTGATTTCTCATTCAGAAGCTCCTTCTGCCAATAATTTCACAGCTCCAGTCCCTATGTCTACTGCTATTATTGTTGTTAGTAATGACCATTTCCCAAACTAGAGCTTCTCCATGGAGATCACCATCACAAACCAACGTGCACTCAGTTGCAGAGCTTAAAACAATTCTTTTGATGTTGATATAATCAAAACTCGTTCTAAGGGTGAATCCAGGGCCTTCTATGGAGATCCTATATCTATACAAATTGTTCCTTGTTACTAATATGTATTGACTCATATTTCCTTGGCTTGGAAATGGTTCTATTGCTCCCTACTCATTCTCTTTCAACTTCACTTCAGTCACAAAAATCAAATATCCCTCCATCCTCTACACACTCAAACTGCCTTCTGTCACATACCCAGAAACAAGATATACATGTCCAGGAGAGCTTCTTGTTCCTGTCTTAGAGCCTAAGGTTTGGAGAGTTAATTGGTCATTTTAGACATCTGTACTAATCATGGATCTTCTCCACACGGCAGTCCGCCTTCCACATGTAGTTCTCAATTCTAACACAGAAAGCAAAATCGCTCAAGTCTTTGAGTTTATGTTGTGCCTTATGTGTGACAACAAGTTGCAAGCAGTGTATTCTAGTATTCTAAGTTCTTCCCCCAAATACACCCAACACTGGGAAAAGCTGCCCAAAGCCACATTGTTCTATCACATTGTGGTATTACCTAATTCTTTGTTCTCTTGTATTCTCTTGCTCTTTCATTACAGTCAGCTCTGTAGCAAAAACAAATTACAGTTCAGAAACCCCAGGCCAGAAGCTTGGGCTAATTTTGCTTTGATAACAATGGGTGTGTGAATCAAAGATTCAGACCTGGTGCCTGCAGAGGTTACTGCCTATACCTCAGCTCGGTTGCCTTGCCTTCATGACTGTGCTCACAATCTAATCTATTAACCAAAATCTTTATATCAGTTTAACACCTCTTCTTTAACTTCTATGGTCAATCTGCTTATTACTGATTTTCAATTCAATAAGTATTTAATCAGGACATGAGTTTATATTCCAACTTGAGAACTCAAAGCAAGTTGCTTAAATTCCTTTATGCTCTAGCTTCTCTGTCAATAAAGTAGAGAGAAGTCCTTCCCCTACATCTCTCATGTGCTTAAGATCATAACTTATGGGATGGGATCTTAATAAATATTAAGAATAATAATTTTCATAATAATAATTCCTATGTAATCACTAGCATTTATGAAGAACTATGATGGTGAATAATCAAATCCAAAGCTCAAAACAATGTATTGGAGGCCTTCCTTTTCTTGTAAATATTAATGTAACTCTAGAGTTGTTCATTGGTCATCTCTCAGTCTTGCTATATGAGTAACTCGTCTCCTTTTCCAGTCATACTTATTCTTGACAATATCTTTTATTCTACCTCTTGCAGACAGTTATTACTGGGTTTCATAATACTAAATCCCTCTTCTATCCACAGATGTATTGGGGCCAGCTCTATCTGGTTCTATCGCTAAATTTCTAGTCTGAGCATTTACACCTCAGGAATTGGTTATCCCTACAAATCAGGGTTTGACTTATTGTTTTGCTGATTGTCCAGACTTAAGTATTAATAATATTTAATTAGTATTAAAATTATTATTTGATTATAGTATTATAATAATTAATTAGTATTAAGAATAACTAATAATTAAAAGCCCCTAGAGAACCTTGTAGTTAAATATTTATCACCATACTCTTGTATTGCTCTATATACATTGCTTGAGTTCAGCAGGAGTATAGGAAATGAAGAAATCATCAGACTGGAGACCTCGTAGTCATAGGCTAATAATAATGATGATGATGATTATAACAATAACTGGCATTTCCATAGTACTTTAAGGTTTGCAAAGCACTTTACACTTTCTAGTGATCTTTGAATTATTTTAATGTAATCTTTCCAAGATTTGGCATTCTGTAATTCTCAGAGAATATCATTGGGAGCCAACTGGGAGAGAGACAGAAAGAGAGAAGAAAGCAGGGGTGGGGGGAGAGAGACAGACAGACAGACAGATAGACAGAGATGCTTTTGTAGTAGTAGGCAATTAGAGAAACACTGAAGCCCAAGAAATTTTGCAAATGGGATCTATCCTAAGATAGTAAAAAGTATGGAATTTGGACTTAGAGGACCAGACAGCTCTGTTAATTACTCCCTGTGCTAATTAGACAAATCATTTCACCTTCCCTAGTCTTTAGTTTCCTCATATATAAAATTAGGAGGTTGAACTAGAAGATCTCTAAAGTTTTGTAGCTCTATTTGATCTATGATTCTTTTCCATTTTGACCCCAAATCATTTTGCATTTACATATATACACATATATGTCATTATGCATATGTATATTTAGATATGTGCATGAATATATACATGTTATTACTAGATATCATTATATGCACATATATAATATGTATATACTGCAAGTGCATATGTATATATGCACATTATACATTAGTGTGGATGTATAGGCATGCTCACTATATGGGTGTGTATATGAGCATATATATATTTGTCTATGTATGTATATCCATACATATATACCCATTTACATACATCTATAGTAGTAATTTGACTCAATGAGCTGTCCATTCAGTTGTACATTATAATCTGTGCTATATGGTTTTTTCATACACTTTGTTTTCCATTGTGGATGGTTAAACCCATTTCTTTCTCATTTAGAGAAATGCAGATTTCTCTAAGGAGTTTTTTGTAGTGTTCTAGAAACTGAGGAAATTATTGTGATATTCTCTGGGATTAGAAGCATTTGGAGAACCTTACCTTCAATAGGAAATGATTATTTTGTTTGATCCTTGGCAAAAGATTCATACTTGAAGGCAGGAGAGACCCAAGTTTTAATCCCATCTCCAACATTTGCTAGCAATGGGACTATGGGCATGTTATTTAACTTCTTAGACTTAGAGGCTCAGTTGTTCCATGCATAAAATGGGGATAATGGGAACCTATCATACCCATCTCAGGGGGATATTATTAGGATTAAATGAAATAATGTATACACAGTGCTTTGCAAACTTTAAAGTATTATAAAATGCCTGCTTGAATAAAATGACACTTGAATCTTTGATATATGATATGTCACATATCAAATATGAAATTATATATTTTAATCTTTGGATATATATATACATACATACATATATATACATTTCCTCAAAATAATAATCATTTAAATGCATCTGCAGATAATGGATTTTAGGGCAGCAAAAGTAAGGTCTTTTAATTCAAGTCAGCAATATACATATATGTTTTGTGTGAGTGTATGTATGCATATATATACATATATGTGTGTATGTATATATATGTGTGTATGTGTATGTGTATATATGTATGTATGTATGTATGTATGTATGTTGAGTGAGGCACTGTGCTGTATGCTATGGTGGGATACAAAGATGAAT
The DNA here is from genome assembly GCA_028646575.1 of Pseudocheirus occidentalis. NCBI lineage: Eukaryota > Metazoa > Chordata > Mammalia > Diprotodontia > Pseudocheiridae > Pseudocheirus > Pseudocheirus occidentalis. Next base: position 277,515,480 of record CM053593.1, read on the forward strand.
ATGAAAAAGTCTCTGTGCTTAAGTTGCTTCTAGTTCAGTAGGAAAGATAATGCATGTCTATATATAAATATGCAATTTGAGCAGAGCCAAAGTGCAATGAAAATACAAAATACAAACATGCGATGAGATTTCAAAGGGAAAGGGAGAATTTTACTTCTTGGATATTAGAATTCTTTATTGAAGAATGAAAAGAATTATTTTTTTTCCGTTTGAAATGGATTTTACTGGGCTTGCCAATGTTCTGAACTCATTCAGCTACAGAAGCATTCTGCGCACTCCTGTGAGCCCACTGGAATTCCCATTACCAAACTGCTTCATACAAAATTCCCAGCCACGACTAATTTGTTACTTGAAAGTCCTCTCCTTTTCCCTCAAAATGACAGGTGTAAGTGTGCTAATCATTGAAGTTTCTTATTTCCCCCATCTTTAACTTTCAGTCCTGCTAAAGACTAGGGAGACACAGGGAGTTAAGCTAAAGATTCTCAAGATTCCCCACAACATAGCAGCCATGCCTTTGAGAGTTTCTACAGCTTGTTATGTGAGATGCCATGCATTGTTGCTGGAGGGTATATTTTCATTTAGTCTGGATGCTTGGCACACTTAAACCATAAACAGAGCCCAAGGTAGAAATAGATGGCATGGCTGGTTTGCTCAGGGAGTGATGAAAATGTTTAATCAATTAATAGGGATAATAGAGTGTCTCAATGGAAGAGGACAGGACAATTCTCAGAGCTAAAGTGCGCTCAAGTTCGGGTCAATGGCTCTTAGGCGTTCAGGGTGATTTATAGGCAAACATGCCAGCTATGCAAATGATGAGGGTCCTCTTTTATGTTTTCGTCTGTGTACTTTTTTTCTCCTTGGCTCCTTCTGCTGAGAGACAGAGTAGTAACCACTGCTGATTGTGGGAGTCTGTGCAGAGAAGGAAAGAATCATTCTCAGTCCAGTTTCCCCTGAAAATTGTGGTAATTGGCTCTCTCAATGCTTCTAGGAAGACTAACCAGAGTCACAAACACAGCATTGCCTAGGCTGAAATTGGTTTGTCTGAAATGGACAGGACTAAGCCTAGCAAAGAATGGCACTTCAAATATTTGTCACATTATTTATGATGGGGATTCTTACCCTCTTTTGTGTCATTGGCCCCTTTGGCAACCTGGTAAAGCCTATGGGCTTCTCCGAATAATTTTCTGAAAATTCATAATGGGAGGAAATGCTAAATTTCAGTTAGAGGTTAGCAAAGATAAATATGTAGTGTTTTTCGCATCCAAGCTCTTCTGTAGACTTTAGATTAAGGACTCTTGAACAAGACAAGTAATGACATGGCTTTAAAACAATACCCTCTAAATTAATAATTCATTTATTAAACACTCATTATATTCACAGATAGCACTCTGCTCAGCTTTCCTGAAATATAGCACAGTATAGGTGCCCAATAAATGATTATTGATTGATTGATTGGCCAGTAATTTAACTTAATTTCACCGCTTTCTAGTATATAATAATATTTGCCACTAACCTGGAATTTTGTTTTGTTTTAAAATTAACTTTAATCTCCATGAAATAAATGAACTGTATAAGCATGCATATATAACATATATGCATGTATATACTTGGTAAATATGTATTTACGTATATAAAAACAACCATTATTTTTTTTATTTCTGCTCTATCTTTTGTAGATTGTCAAAAAATATTCTGTACAGAAAATTGGGTGCTTAACACTTACACTGCTATAGGTCAGTTACCAAGAGTGCCTCTTTTATGGTACACGTCAAATGTCTCGATTTTCTTTTTGCTGTTTGTCCGGTCATTTCAGTCACGTCCAACACTTTGTGACTCTCCAGATAGTCAGAATCTTTCCAAAAATATGGCCACAGAAGTGAAGACAACACTCCCCACGTGATCTGTCCGGGGCCGAGTACAGCAGGGATATCACTCCAATGTTCCAGAATACTAATCCTCTGTTAATACAGCCTCAGTCTCATTAGCTTTCTTGGCTGTCATAGTACCCTGCTGAGTCAAACGGAGTTTGCAGCCCACAAACAGTGACAGACCTTTTCCAAATTACAGTCTAGCCATACCTTCCAATCTTGTACTTAGGAAGATGATTTTTTGAACCTAACACTAAGGTTTTACATTTGTTCTTATTCCTGTTTTCATTAATAAATGTTTGTGAATGAACTCACTATATGTACTAACCTATTGCTTTGATCATTTGATATTGACTCGTAGCATGATGTAGAGTGCCAGGCTTAGATTCAGGAAGATCTGAGTTCAAATCTGGATGTTAGACACACTTACTACCTATGTGACCTTTGGCAAATCACTTAGACTCTGTCTGCCTCAGTTTCTTCAACTGAAAAATGGGACTAGCATCAAACTCTGGGTTGTCATGAGGCTCAAGTGTGTGTGAGTGTGTGTGTGTGTGCACGAGAGAGACAGAGACAGAGAGAAAGAGAGAGACAGACAGACAGACAGAGAGACAGAGAGACAGAGAGACAGAGAGAGAACTTAGCACAGTTCTTGGCACATCCTAGGTATTATATAAATGATTATATACCTACCCAATTTTGCCCCTGCTTTATAAGC
>CM053593.1:277518165-277530059 GCA_028646575.1 Pseudocheirus occidentalis
GAATAAATATTGGGCAAAGATTAAGAGGTCTGGGGAAGGAAAGGAATATATGCATAGCATAGCTTAGAGAACAGCTCAGAGACCATAATAAAATAACTAATAGGAAAATAAACCCAATGATTCTGAGATAAGTAGAGAGAAGAATAAAATGAGCAAGATATGTCCCCACATCCTGCCCTAGAGATGGCTACCATTACATGTATGTTTGTATATATATACTTACATACACACATACATATATATATACATAGATGAAAATCATTCTATATGTACTATTTATCAATTCTTTATCTGATGCTTTGTAGTTAATTTGGGTATTTATAATAATCAAAAAGATTTATTCACTTAAAGTTGTTCTTAAAACAATATTGCTATTACTGTATACAGTGTTCTCTTGGTTCTTCAGTTTTGACAGAAGAGTAGAGTTTGTTGTAGGGAAGGATCAGAAGTAATATGCAATTTCCTAAGAGGACAGCCAAGCTAGGTAGTAGAGGACTTTAAATGTCCAAAAGGAGTTTCCATTTTATCCTAAAAACAACCAGCAGCCATTGAAGCTTCTTCAATATGGGAGTGACAAAGTCAGCCTCATGCTTTAGAAATATCAAGACGGAAGCCCTGTGTGCGGGGTTTTAGAAGATTCCAATATGTTCTTTTACTCCTACAACCCTCAAGATAGCCTATCAAGGTTTTCTTTGTTGCTAGTGACTTGTTTTTATTCTCCTTCTTGCTTTCTCTTGTATTTTCACTTCATCTTGGTTCCTGACTATTTATCTGGGACTTTGGCCCTCCTTACTAAGAACTGTTCTCCAGGGTCCTACCTGACACTTGTCCTAACCCTTTTCTTTTTTGGTGCCCTTAACTCCAGCTCCCTTTCCTGATTCTGTTGCTCAGGCTTGTTCTGATTCCTAGACCTATCTCAGCCCTCAGACACTGCCATTCAACTTCCTTAGTCATAAAGACTCCTAGTCCTGTATTTGTAATTTACTGCTAACTACTAACTAGTTTGTGGGTCTCAAGACCAGCTGACATATGGGGTAAAGAAGGCATCCCAGCTCACTAAGAATAATCTACTTCTAGCTGATAAAAGATTCCTAGTCCTGGACTAGGTGGCTGACCTAGATGACAGTATCTTCTTCCATGTAGCCTTTAAAAATAGGCTCTGGAATCACCTCTCCCATCTTGTCCTATGTCCCTCGGTTAAAGAATCTCTGATTACAGTTTAGGACAAGATTCTAGTCTCTATACCCTGGAGAGGAAATAAAAATAGGAAATCACAGGGAAGAAACACAGGGGAACTTATTCATTGTTCCTCTTTTTCACCTGTCTATCTTCCAAGAGAAAGTAAGTTGCCAAGGGAGATTCCCAGTATTTATGTGGTGTGTTTTTGTGCCTTTCCTTGAAGTGTAACGATTGCAGTGCAGAGATTAATTTATTATCATTATTTTAGTTTGCTTTTCTATAGCTCTTGACTACAAAGAGTCCAAGATCTTTTGCTATGCTTAACTATTATTCAGTGAGTGTCCCTCAAACCAGCCAAGTGATGTAGACAGAGAGAATAGGACGTTTACCTAGAAGGAGAAATTTGAGGGGCACAGAGAAAGATTCCTACCACATCCTTCCCAGAAGTGTCTCTGCTGGTCCTGCTATAATTCCTGAAATTCACATATTATTTGTTTGATAATATAAGTTTATTTAGTGATCATCCTTACCATCCAATCATGTGTTGGTCTCCTGGGCTGGCATCTTCTGGCCAGTAGGGGATTGGAGAGACACCATGACATCAATTATAGCTCTCGTAAGTCAGCCTCTTCCTGTATGCAGGGGGTCAGAGAGATGCTGTTCCAACAAGTGTGGGTTTCCTAAGCTGATCTCTCCCTGTCAGTAGTGGACCAGAGATATGCTATTCCACTGACTGCAGTCGCTTGGGTTAACCTCTTCCTGCCAGCAGGGGATCAGAAAGATTCCATTACACTGAAGTTTAATCTCTTGGAATGACCTCTTTCTGCTTGTAGGTGACTGGAGAGACTCAATTGTATCACATCCTGGTCTCCTAGGCTGGATTTTTCCTGCTCATGGGAGTTAGAGAGACGCTTTGCCATTCCTTCCTATTCCCTCAGCCTAGCTCCTGGATTGAGCTACCTGCAGGGATAGGAGAGGAATAGATTCCATCAGCTCTATATACTGGTCTCCTAGCTTGAGCCGCCTAGTATCCTGAAAAGCCTCTACTCCAAGGCCAAACTCCTAGTACTGTTCATCTACATGAACTCTTGATGATTAACAAACTCCTACCCAATCCTACTCTATCCATACCAGTGATTCTGAACTCATTCCTGGCATTCCTGGTCATCATTCAAACCCTCAGCTTCCCCTTTCTTTATTCCTATTAACTTCAACCCAATACCCTCAACCCCAGTGTCCCACTCTAAAGCTACCTACATTTTCTACTATGCTCTCTGAAATGCTTATTCTGTAGGAAACAAATTTGATTTTTATCTTAATTATTTTCCCTTCTCACTCCTTTCATCTTTTAGATCTCACTCATTTGTGATCCCTCCTGATAGCAGCTTCCCTGGCCACTCTTTCCAGTATTGGTTGTACTTTCACTTACCCACACCCCCCTTACTGGTGTGTGTGTGTGGGGAAAGGGAGTTGGAATACTCCTAGCTCCCCACTGCCACTTCTAAGCTCACCCTTTATCACTATTACTCAGTACCATCTCCTTTGAAGTTCACTCCATCTATACCTGGTAATTATGGCGTACCAACCTCCAGGACATTCCTCTTCTTTCTTAAATGAGTGCAATGACTAGCTTGCAGTATTCCTCTCTTCCCCAACTCCTGCCTTTGTACTAGTTGACGTCAACATAGATAAAGATACTCCTTCAAATACCCTTACCTCACCTTTTCTCAACTTACTCATTTCACAGGACATGCTCCTCCATTCTACCTTAGCCACACTCTTGATCTTGCCACCACCTATAAATGCACAAGTTGCAAGTTCACAAACTCTGGCATAGTCTTAGCTGATCACGTCTGTTGTCATTCCAATACTTTCTTTGCCTTGTAACCCCAAATCATGTTTTTCCTCTTCACTATTAGCTGCAGTCCTTTAACCCCTTAGTTCTTTCCCAGGTCGTCACCCCTACAATAATTATACTCTCTGCCCTTCCCTATCTTGACCCTTTTGTGAAGCAGCTCAACTCTACACTGTCCTCTTTTCTTGAATTTCCTTGTCGCCTTTTCCTGTTTATGATAATACACTGTCAGGCTTCAGTCCTGGATTACTGATGCCATAACTGCCTTAGAAGGGAGCCAGGGATGATGAAATAGAATCATGGTAGTAGTTTTTACTGAACAGAGAAGAAATTCAGCAGTAGCCATTTCTCCCACCTCACAGAATGTTTATGCTAAAAAAATTCAGCACCACTATAGGAATTCCTTAATCAGGATTAGTTAAAGCAATCTAATATTTTAAGGGGGTGGAATGAAGACAAACTTTTAGGAGTGGACAAGTTGGCAATTCTAACTATACAATGATCAGAAATTAATTACTGCAATAACTCAGTTGCAGTGGCAACCTTTTCAACACACTCATACCAACTGTTTCATCTGACCCTCAAAAGGTGTGAAAGAGCTGATAAATCTATGCTTTTTCTCATTTCATAGATGTAGAAACTAAGGCATAGAAAACCCAAGTGACTCACCCAATAAATATTTTAGATATTTATTCACTGGTAGGACTGGAACTAAGGCCTTTTCATCCCTTGACCAGTCTCAACACTACTATCAATCTATTAATCAATCAATATTTATTAAGCCCCTACTGCGTGACAGGCACTGTGCTAAGTGCTAGGGAAACAAAAAGAGGCAAAAAGACAGTGCCTGCCCTCAAGAGGTTATACTCTAATGACTGTACTACTAGGTACAAGAGGTACATTTCAATAAGCATCCAGGTTTGTTGCCAGGGGCTGCTATGAGAATATTTGAAAATTTACGGCTTTCTTTAATGCTGATTTTCATGTAGGCAACTCAGGATAAAGCAAATTTATGAAAAACAATATATTTGTAGAAAATATTATAGTTTACAAAGTGATTTCCACACACTAACTTCCCTCTAAGATAGGTAGCATAAATATTACTATGCCAGGAGTGTACTGATGTTGTTTTTACCAGGTCTGTGATTTCATTGGTTTAGGAAGATCATGGGGAAGAATTACCTTGACCAAAGAATATCTGCACCTGCTGTGCAACTTATAGTCTTGGAGTTGCCTGGGGAACAAAGTGATTAAGTGACTTACTCAGGGTCATACAGTCAGTGTGCAACAGAATTGGAACTCAAATATAGGCATCCCTGACTGGGACATCAACTCTCCATCAACTGCACTTTTGTGCCTTCTTTTTAGAAAAAACTAGGTCTCAGAATCCAAAGATGAATATCAAGGAATCGTATACCTGGAATTTATAGACAGATCATCTTCTGAATCCAAATCTATAGCTCTTTCCATTGTATCAGCTTCCTTTTATCAAGACTAGTTGCAAAATATTTTAGGAATAAATAATTAAAGCCCACTGTGTAATTTTTCCATAGCCATTAATAAAGCGGCCAACACTGAAAAGTTTAGGCTTCTTATTAGTGACACGGTATGATAGATATTTGCCTTTGACCTCACTTCCTCTTGATCATATTTGCTGGACAACTAAATATCAATGTTGTTGTTGTTGTTTAGTTGTTTCAGTCATGCCAGAATCTTTGCGACCCCATTTGGGGTTTTCTGCTGGAGATACTAGAGCAGTTTGCCATTTTCCTTCTCCAGCTCTCTTTTCCAGATGAGAAAACTGAGGCAAACAGTGCCTTGCCCAGAGTCACATAACTGGTAAGTGTCTGAAGCCAGATTTGAACTCAGGGAAATAAGTCTCTATCTTTCCCCAAAGCCTTCTTAGATTTTCATTGACTGCCTCATGTGGCAGTGGTTAAAGGTGAAGGGCAAAGACAAACAGTGAAACCAGAGCTTGTGGTAAATGACAGGCTTGCTCTTCTTTGGTGTTAGCTGTCCATTCTTTCCCCTATGATGTCTTCATTACTTTTAAAGACTGATTAAATGGCTGGCCCACCAGGAAGAGATCATAACTCTTTCACAGAGCTTCTGATGCACTGTCAGCACTCAATAAAAGCTTAGAAAAACACAGTCAAGATTGTTTTTACCTCCCTTGCACACAAGCCAACTTTCATTCTGAAATATAAGCTATATCCATGAGGGGTAGTTCTACATCTAAGAATAAATTCAAATGGCTTTTCTTTCTACAGGAAGAGAGCAGAGAAGCTATGTCTGCACAAAAGAAAGTGAAAAGGGAGGTGTTCAAGCACCTAATAACTATTTAAGCACTTGCTTTCTGAGATACTGTGCTAGTCACTAAAGGAGTAACAAAGATGAGTAAGACATAATCCCTACCCTGAAAGAGCTTATAATTAAATAGGCATGGCATATGGATACATTAAACAGATAGACAAGATTCAAAAACTAGATAACTCATTCCCAGAATATATTATTTTGACATAAGCTATGGAGCAAGATCTCCTATACCTAAGGTTTTTTAAGAATCAAAATAAATAAGAGCCTTGACAATTATTTGTAGTATTAGTAAAGTGTTTCTTTACCAGGAGCCCCCTGAACCAATGAAATTACAGGTCTAACAAAAATTGATGCATGTATTATTTACTACTTTCCTATTTCCCATAATATTTGTCAAGTATTGAGTGGGTGGGGAAATTAGATCTTGTGAGGCAGTCAGGTCCTTCACAGAAACCACTAATAGTTAATGAACATTTATTAACTGCCTGCTATGAACCAGGCACAGTGCTAAGTGCTGGGGATACAAACATAAAAAGGAAAAAAAGAGAGGCTGTCCCTGCCTTCAAGGTGCTTACAGTCTAATTAGGAAAATGACACACAAAAGGGAAGCTAAAAGGAGAGGGACAGAAAGAAAGAAAAGTATCCAACCTGAGGGCCTAATGGTGGAGAAGTCAAATAAGTCCCAAAGTAGTACAATCAGTTGAGAAATGAGATTTAGTTCTGAACTGAGTTCCCTACTTAAAAGGAGTTTTTGGAGTTCATGACCCTACCCTCCAATCAGAGGGGCAGAGGGTATAGATGAGGTAGTTTACCACAGTTGCTGAAGGATGATGAGATTTTCCCAATAAGAAGCTTTCTGGGGTATGGGGAAATCTCAATGTCATGCTAGAAAAGAAGCCTCAATTTCTTTTCTTGCTGAGGAGAGGAAACTCTGTAAGTTCACAGAGACTTGGCTGTTAGCATCTTTTCTGTCCAGACAGAAAGTCTGGCCAAGATGCCTTGTAACATAGAAAAGTTAGTTGGCTAAACAGAGTCTTCAGTCATAGAAACTGCTGTATCTGAACCTGAATCCCAATATTTGTTCCAGACAGCTATTTGACTTAGTGTTAGAAATTTTTCATATCTCACATTCAACCCCTCATAGAAATCCTATGCCCTCAAAAATTATTCCAGGGCTCTTACAAAACAAACAAACTTCCCAAGATATTTGAAGGTCTATAGATATTTTGAACCCTCCAAAATGCTTTAGTCTCCCATGTAAATGAAATGTAGGGAGTTAGGCAAGGTACAAATGAGGGCAGGTGGAGACGTGACTAAGGTATATGTCAACAACAACCCTTTGTTCACATTCCCTGTTTTCATTAAGTATACATCCCAAGCTTTAAGCCTCTTTATCCAAAGACCTTTTTAAACTTATAGAGATTAAACACATTGAAACCAATTTGATAGAGTAATTCCATAGCTGAAAATACCTTGACCTGTCAAATAATCAGAACCTTGTCCAGCCACTGATAAAGGAGTATTTAAGATTCTCTTTCTTCTGGCTCTACCTAGATCTCTCAATTGCTCTCTTCCCAACAACCACAGAAAAACACCAATCACAGCCTAATTCTCTACAATAACTTCTGTAACTTCTTTGGAAATGTTATCACTGATATCAGTGTCACTGATATTTTAAGTGATTTAAAACTTAGAAGAACATTTTGAAATTTTTTTAAAGATGCCAGTTACAGTTGTAGTAAGGTTTACAGTTATTATACAATTAGGCTACTTATTTATTGAGATTATATTTTCCTACTCTAAAGAGTGACAAAAGATGACATCATGAGGAAAATCCAGTCTCCCACCTTCAGCAACAATTTCAGAGAATGTATGTTACCTCAGCCCCCATTCACCCACCAGAGAATAAGATTTAAGCTCATTTGAATTTTCATAGCTGTGCTTGTACATTACAGTCTTTCTTAGTTCATTTAATAGGATTTTTAAGGATCCTTTTCAAAATTGTCTCTAGAACTGTGTTGGTCATTGCCTTTGTGTTCGTAGGCATCATGGTGTCATAAATCCAAAGCTTAGAAGGGACCTCATTTTACACATTCAACACACGAAAGGAAGTTAATTGACTTGCCTAGAGTAATACATGTAGTAGTCATTAGTGGTACGGTTTGAACTCACGTCCTCTGACTCCAGAGCCAGCTCTCTATCAAATGTACCATGCTACTCAGCCTAGTTGTAAAAGAGTGGATACAGTTTCACTTTGGAAAATAGGCTTAGCCTCTTTAAATTTTAGCTCCCTCGTGTGGCTAATTACAAAAATGCAAGCATTATCTCTAAACATAAAAATACCCTCAGATACAAAATCCACTGGGCACTTGAAGAGATTTCTACTTATTTTCAATATGTGCGCTAGATCAATATTTATATAAAGAAAAGGAAGAAAGCAAAAAGAAATTACAAGGTAAGTTGGGAAATAGCATGAGGAAAATCCCCAGATAAACATTTGGCTCCGTATAGGAACATAGACATAAGACTTTGGATCTGGAAGGGACCATAGAAATCTTCTAATCTAAGGTTAGGGAACGTGCAGCCTGGAGGCCACATGTGTCCTCTAGGTCCTCAAGTATGACCCTTTGACTGAGTCCACATTTCACAGAAGAAATCCCCTAAATAAAAGGATTTGTTCTGTAAAACTTAGACTCTGTCAAAAAGTCACACCCAAGGACCTAAAGGGCCACATGTACCTCCCTGAGGCCACAGGTTCCCCACCCCTACGTAATCTATTCCCTTAATAGTTAAGGAAATTGAAAGAGGTTGATAGAACAGTGGCAGATTCAGAACTAGAACTCCAGTATTTTATGAGGTTTTTAAAAAATTATTTTATTTTCAGTTCTGAAATCTCTCCGTCCCACTTTCTCTCCCTCATCCATTGAAAAAGCAACAAAACCAAAGCCCATTAAAAATACATGTCCTTAAGCAAAACAGCTTCCTGCATTGTTCAGAAAGGGGGAAAGGGAAAGGGAAAAGGAAGTGGGAAAAGGGAAGGGAAGGAAGAAAGGGGAAGAGGAAGGGGAAGCTACTTCAACCTGTACTCTAAGTGTATCTGGTCTCTCCTTCTCTAGAGGTGAACTGCATGTTTCATCATGCATCCTTTGGAATTGCAATTGGTCATTGTCTTGATCAGAGTTACTAAGTCTTTCAAAGTTCTTTAGCTATGCGATATTGCTGTTATTGTATTATTAATTGTCCTCCTGGCTCTACTCACTTCGCTCTGTAACAACCTTCCCAGGTTTTTCTGAAACCATCCCTTTTATCATTTTTTTTGCTTTTTTTTGGAGGACAGTTGGGCTTAAGTGACTTGCCCAGGGTCACACAGCTAGTTTTTGTGGTAAGTGTCTGAGGTCGGATTTGAACTCAGGTCCTCCTGACTCCAGGACCAGTGCTCTATTCACTGCGCCACCTAGCTTCCCCCCTTTTATCATTTCTTATAGCACAATAGTATTCCATCACATTAATATGCCATAACTTGTTCAAGCATTCCCCAATTAATGGGCATCTCCTCAGTTTCTAATTCTTTGTCACCCCAAAAAGAGCTGTTATAAATATTGTGCGTATGGGACCTTTTTTTCTTTCTTTGATCTTTTTAGGGTACAGTCCTAATAGCAGTATTTTTTCAAACTAAACATGCTCATTTCAAAAGGAGAAACTAATGAGGGAAAATTCCATTCTGAGTCTACTCTTCATTAAAGGGAAGCATAGTTTATTAGGACAGAAATGATACAGACTTTGGAAGGAAGTGACCACTACCTCTAAGAGTTTGTGATGGAGGAGAGGGCATATAGTCTTATGTGTACCCAAGATTTAGGGGTGGGGAAAGCAGATTTCAACAGGTTCAGGATTGCTAATCAACTAGTAATTTCTAAAGTCATGTTTCAGCCTCTATTGGTGATTCATACTCTTTTTATGTAAAGGGTCTTCTCCCAGACTATCAGTTCCTCTGTGTAAAAAGCAGCCTTATGTCTGTTTTTATCAGCCCATAAAACACAACAGCTTCTATATAACTCAGGTCTTCTCCAAAGGTTTTTTCTGAATAAGTACAGTCAAGAGAACCTCTTTTCTAGCAACACTTACATTTTTTAAAAAAGAAAACCAATGTTGGTTCAATGTTTATTGTCTACTTTTTTCACTCTTTGGATTATTTGTATTTGCAAATGTCATTTCAGAACAGAAAAGGGAAGAGTCACATATGTTTTGCTTTCTTTAAAAACAAAATAAAAAGCAGTTTATCACCCAGTTCATGCTTTGTTCTCATCAATTTGCTTATGACATATTGGTTTTTCAAAGTCTTCTCTAGATTTCACCCTCTTAGGAACCCTTGAGTGATTTGACCTTTCACAGAAGGGTTCGTTCCAATGGTCCGATGCTGTTCGGTTCTTTAAAAGATAAATTTAAAAAGTTGTTTAAAAGAATTTGCCCAGATCCACTCTATCAGGCTAAGGTAACAGCCCACTTATGAGACTGTCTTCTTTTTTCCAGGAGAAAAAGAAAAGGGGTTTCTACACACAGCAATTGCATTATATGTATATTGCCACAGGCCTGTTAGAATGTTCTGTAGTGGTTCTATGTCTTTCTCTGTTTTGAGATGGTTCACATGGGAAGTAATCCACAACAGGGCTATTACCAGAACTGAATGTGCATACAAAAGACAAAACCAGATAAAGTCTCTCTTCCCTGGTGGCAATTAAGGCAACTATTGTAAGCCTCCAGGTCCAGAGACAGATGGCAAGTGCTGCTACCAAGCTGCCTTATCTCTCTGCCTGGGTCTCTGCCTGTGCACATATAGACTGTCATATATACTGTAAACACATACATACTGCTTCTCATGTGTTTCTTCTTTCTGTTTTTCAGTTAATCAGAGATAAAAACATACCAGTACATAACCAAAAGTTTGGAAGAACTATTAGAAATCTTGCAACTAAAGTCCAGAAAAGTGTTTGCTGGTAAGCAAGCATGGTGAAACTAGTCCTAAGTAATGACCTTCTCTTGGAGCTTATCAAGTCCTGCTGTGAGGGCAGAGTCAAGATGGCAGCAAAGCCACAAAACTCTGCAGCTCCCCCCATATCCACCTCAAATATCTATAAAATATGACTCTAAACAGACCTCAGAGCTCCAGAACACACAAAAGGACAGAGAAACACAGTTCCCTCTGAAGGCAGCCCAGCAAGCAGAGGGAAAGGGGTTCATTGCAGCACAATGGGAGCCCAGACTAGCATCAGATGAACCTGCAGCTGGAGCCTCAGGGTGGCCAAGGACAAACCACAGCAGGAGCTTTCAGGAGAGCAGATCACCAGCAGCTATGGTGGTTTCCAGAACTATCAACCCATAAGAGATAAGGACAAAGGGAAAAGTCAGTGGGGGAGATTTGGATTTATAATCCAAATCCAAATCATCCAAAATTTTGGGGAGAGTGTCCAGCTGACTGTCCCATAGCTAGAAGCAGCTGAAGTGGTAGCCCTGCAGCCACCTCCATATGGCTGCTTTGGAGCTCCCGGCGTGCAGATTGCAGGGGGGCCAAGAGGTCATTCAAAAGCTAAGTGCTCTTGCCTTGAGCTGCCTAGATCAGCATGGCCATCTTGGGTGGTGGTCCTGGGGTGTGTTTTCAGTGAGTTAGAGCTGGTGGATGCTGTAGAGATGGTAGCATCCCAATAGCTCCAGCAGCTGCAAAACCCCCAGCAATTTGGGGCAGAGCTCTCCCCTCTGGAAGCAGAGTTCCACAGAGCTTAAAAGTCAAGTAATTGACTGGCAACATGAGCAGACAAAGGAAGCAAACCAAGCTCAGAAATCCAACTTTAGATTCCTTCTTTGGGGACAAAAAGGATCAAAGCATGGAATGGGAGGAAGACAGCACAGTCAGAACTCCCACACCAAAAGCTTCCAAGAAAAATGGAAACTGATTAAAGGCCATAGAGGAACTTAAGAAGGATTTTGAAAACCAAATAAGAGAAGTGGAAGAAAAATTGGGAAGAGAAATGAGAATGATGCAAGAAAATCATGAAAAGAGAATCAACAACCTAATCGAAGAAAATATCACCTTAAAAATAGACTAAATCAAATGGCAAAAGAGGCCCAAAAAGCCAATGAGGAGAAGACTGCCTTAAAAAGTTGCATTTGCCAGATGGAAAAAGAATCTCAAAAGCTCACTGAAGAGAATAATTCCTTCAGAATTAGATTGGAGCAAATGGAAGCAAATGACTTTATGAGAAACCAAGATACTCTTAAAAAGATCCAAACAAATTTAAAAAATAGAAGGCAATATGAAATCTCTCACTGGAAAAACCACTGACCCAGAAATTAGATCCAGGAGAGACAATTGAAAAATTATTGGACTACCTGAAAGCCATGATCAAAAAAAGAACCTAGAAAGCATCCTTCAAGAAATTCTCAAGGAAAATCACCCTGATATTTTAGAACCAGAGGGCAAAACAGAAACTAAAAGAATTCACTGATCACCTCTTGAAAAAGATCCCAAAAAGAAAACTCCTAAGAATGT
>CM053593.1:277530559-277548590 GCA_028646575.1 Pseudocheirus occidentalis
AAGAAAACTCCTAAGAATGTTGTAGCCACGTTCCAGAGTTCCCAGATCAAGGAGAAAATATTACAAGCTGCCAAGAAGAAACCATTTGAATACTGTGGAAACACAATCAGGATAACCCAGGATCTAGCAGCTTCTACATTAAGGGATTGAAGGGCCTGGAATATGATATTCTGGAGATCAAGGGAGCTGGGATTAAAACCATAAATCAGAAATTAAAACCAGAAAAATTGAGCATAACGTTTTTGGGGAAAAATATGGTCATTCAATGAGGTGGAGGACTTTGAAGCATTCTTGACGAAAAACATCAGAACTGAATAAAAAATTTGACACTCAAATACAAGAAGCATGAGAAGGTAAACATGGAAAAGAAATCATAAGGAACTTATCAAAGTTGAACTATCTACATGCCAACATGGAAAAATGGTAAGTATAACTTATGAAACTTTTCTCAGTATGAGGATAGGTAAAAGGTATATAAATGTATATATATGTATACATACACATATGTCTATATGGGAGGGTATATATGTGTATGAATACATATGTGAGTGTGTGTATATATGTATACATAGACAGAAGGCACAGGATCAATTGAATAGTAAGGGATGATATTTTAAGAGATGAAATTGAGGGGTGGGAGAGGAATAGAATGAGAGGAGACAGGGAGAGACAGAATGGGGTTAATCATCTCATATAGAAGAGGCAAGGGATAACTGTTACAATGGAGGGGAAGAACAGGAAGGCAAAAGGGAATGGGTCAACCTTACTCTCATTGAATTTGGCTCAGGGAAGGAATGACATATACTCTAAATTGGGTATCTTGCCCTGCAGGAGAGTAGGGGGAAGGTGAAGAGAAGGGGCATAATGGAGGGGAGGGCAGGTTGAGGGTGAGGGTTGTTAGAAGCACATACTTCTGTAAAGGGACAGAGACAAAGTAAAGAATGGAAAAAGTGGAGGAAGGGATAGGAGGGAGGGAAATATAGTTAGTCTTTCACAATATGTCCATTGTGGAGATGTTCTGTGTAACTACACATGTGTGTCCTGTATTGAATTACTTGTCTTTCCAGTGTCTGTCTCAATGGGCGATGAGGGAGGAATGGATAGAATCTGGAGTTTAAAGTTCTAAAATCAAATGTTACTATATATTATTATTATTTACATGAAACTGGGAAATGGGTTATGCAGGCACTGGGGTAGAGAGATCCATCTTGCCTATTGGAAATTCAGAGGGGTGATGGGGGAGGATACTAGAGAGAGCAGCTTGGGGGAGAGGGGTATACAGTGCGATCGCTGTTTTGGAGTGGTGGGTAGGGAAAGGATGGGGAGAAAATTTGTAACTCAAAATTTAATGGAAACGAATGTTGTAAACTAAAAATAAACAAAAGCTAAAAAAATAAAAAAGAATGACATTCTCTTGACCCAACCCAACAGTGAATCAACCTAATAACCAGACATCTTATTTTACCACCAATGGAACAGCTCATCCATTAGTCACATCTCAGCTGGATGCAAACTTGATGGGGCACAAGGGGAGATGTTTAATAGCAACCACTTTACACCTGTTTTCTCTGGTAATCCAGTAATCCTTGACAGGTGGTAGAAGAAGGT
Source organism: Pseudocheirus occidentalis (assembly GCA_028646575.1). Classification (NCBI taxonomy): domain Eukaryota; kingdom Metazoa; phylum Chordata; class Mammalia; order Diprotodontia; family Pseudocheiridae; genus Pseudocheirus; species Pseudocheirus occidentalis. Next base: position 277,532,168 of record CM053593.1, read on the forward strand.
ACTGTCAGTTTCAAAGGTGTTTGAATTCCAGGTCTTGCTTTAACTTCTCAGTAAATATCCCTTGGTAAAAATGAATTTATATTTATTGGTTAGCAATTATTTTGAATAAATGACCATTCAGATTAATGTTGAGGCAATATTAACTGGTGATTCATATCAAAGACATGCTAATGTATTGGGGAGAAAACACACTGGATGCTGACAAGAGAACATTAAACAAACATCCTTAGAACTCTGAGGAAGGCAGGACTTTCGTTCCGGGGATCTATCAATTGAAATGTGGGTTGGGAGAGTGAACCTTTATCCTGTCTGTGCTACATATATCTAGGTATTGTCCAAAACAACAGTAGTCCCCAGATCTTACCTGGAGTCTAGAATTCTTTCCTTGACACAAAAATAGTTCATTTTACATTTCCTGATCTAGAATGTATTACTCAGCCTTCCCTACCACCATCACAAACTATCTTCACATGATCAACTCTGATAGACTTAGCTCTTCTTAGAGACATAATAATCTAAGACAATTCCAAAAGACTCATGAAGAAAAAAGCTATACACATCCAGAGAAAGAACTATGGAATCCGAATGTAGATCAAAGCATAGTATTTTCTTTTTTTTTCTTTCTCATGGTTTTTCCCCTTTTGTTATGATTCTTCTTTTACAACATGATTAATGTGGATATATATTTAATATGATTGTATACATGTACAATCATGTATACGGCCTGTATAAGATTGTTTGCCATCTGAGGGAGGGAGAAAAATTCAAAATCTTATAAAAATGACTGTTGAAAATTATCTTTACATGTTATTGGAAAAAATGCTATTAAGTAGGGAAAATTTTAAGTAAAGTCATTACTCCCACCCCTTAAAAAACACCATCACGGGGCAGCTAGGTGACACAGTGAATAGAGCATCAGCCCTGGAATCAGGAGGACCTGAGTTCAAATGTGACCTCAGACTTACCAGCTGTGTGACCTTGGGCAAGTCACTTAATCCCAATTGCCCTGCCTTCCCCCCTCCAAAAAGCAAAAAAAAAAAAAAAGCAAAAAAATCCACACCATCACAATGTTACATTGATGCCTATTTCTCATAACAAGTAACTAGATTAACTGAAAAAGGTCTAATGTGATATGGACTAGGAGTCAGGATATTTGGGTTTTATCTATGGGTGTTAGGAGGCTCAAATCAGAAATTGATGCAAAGTGCTTTGCAAACATATAAATATCAGTTATTAATGTTTATCTCACAAGACCTCCAGTCTGATGATGACTTCATTCCCTAAGCCACCTACTATATTTTTGCTGAGCTCAAGCAATGCTTCCAGAGCAATACAGGGGTTTGTTTGTAAATATTTAACAACAAAACTCTCCCACCTCCCAAAAAGTATGCACGTAGACTTTTAAGTTTATTCTGTATTATTTATACTTTCTTGTCTAGAAAAAATAATTGACTTCTAAGGTGTAAATTGTCTCATTGAAAATTTAGCAATCTGCTCTCAAGTCAATTAGAACCAGCTCTAGCATACCCCTGATTTTAGCCCCTGCTTTGCCACTAATTAATAGAATGGTAATTGGCAAGTCTGTTTCTCTGTGTATCAATTTCTTCATCTGTCAAACAAGGGAGTTGAACTAAATGGTTTCTAAGATCCCTTGTAATTCTAAATTCTATGAAAGTATTTGCTACTCTAATCTGAGAGAAGAGATAATACATTTCAGCTTAAGGCTATTATGAAGTTCACTAAAATGTGACAAGAATTATAGTTAACTGCAATATCAATCAGATTTCTCTATATCCAGAGCTCTACTGTATTCCTAAATTGCACATCTCTTGAGACTTGGAGGCAGAATTCCTCTATTCTCATACCATTATCAGTAAATGCTTACAGAGTCCACTGGGTACATAAATGTACCTACTGTACTGGTGTTAATGTAACAGAAAAAATGTTTTCTCTGCCCTCACATGGCTTACACTTAACTTCTAGAACAACAAATGTGCATCCAAGTCAATTAACTATTAATATGTGCATACATACATACATAGAACAACATGCAGAGTACATATTTATATTCTCCATCACTCTGAGAGATGTTGATGCTTAAAACCATAATGCTCAAAATAACTCATTTCTTTCATTCCATTCCATTTTTAGAAAACAGCAAGTTGTTTGGGTAGGGGCATTATGTGACTCAATATTATGTAGGTTCTTAAACATTCACTTACACACAGTCTTGAACATTTAGTAATATTCACAATAATAACTTAGTCCTTTTTTTAGAAATGAGATTTCAAGGAGATTATTTCAAATGTAGCCTTGAAATCTGACCTCCCAAAACCCAGTGCCATAAAACCAAGCTCAGCTAGTCACCAGAAAAGGGTCATTGCAGCCAAACCCAAACCAGAAACATTTGGAAGTATTTTTGTGGGACACTATTTTCTGCATATTATTTTTTTTAATGAGACAGAAGAGCTGCCTCAGAAGAGCTGGTAGGGAGGAGGGAATGTATGTGTTGGGAAATAAAGAGAAAATGGCCTTGCATAGAAGGAAGTGGGTGGACCTATATATATACTTCACTGACCTCGAGAAGTAGCCCACTTGATTCAACAATAATCTCTTTCCCACTTACATGGGCAACTCTCTTCAAATATTTTTATTCTTATCTATGATCTATAAAGATCAAGTGTTCATAGTCTACACCAAATTCCAAGACATAATGCAATACTGGCATTCTACATATTTGTTTTACTACTGCTAGTTTCAAAGCAGGCTAGCTGTTTTCATCTACTCTGCCCAATCATAATCTCCCATAATTTCCTATCTTCCATCAGCCCACCAAACAGTGCCATTCCCCCATACCTGTCACACACCTTGTTTCCAAGTATGGTCACTAACAAGGGGATGCCACTCATGGTCTTTTTAGAAATTTAATGACAGGGAAATTCAAAAAGACAGGCATCAGACAGATGGCTCTGTCACCACAAGCAGCCTGATACTCTGAAATCAGTGCAGTATCTGTGCAAATACAACTGTTTCATACACTCGTTTCTTTGTTCATCTGACTTCCCCATGAGCAGCTGTCCTTCATTGTTTTGCTTAGGGAAAAAGGTTTTTTTCTCCACTGACTTTTTCTAAATTTTTTTTTGCTTGTCCAGTGGCCCAAAAAACAATTCTCAAAAGCTATTCAGACAGACCAAGTCAGAGACTAGTCTCTGTTTTCCCTTTAAAATCTATCAGTAAATGCTTTTACACAAACCAATTCAATTAATGTAAAGAAAATGGAGATGTTGATCCTGGTGGTGGGCCACAAAATTCAGAACACTTTAATGAAATGTTCCCAGAGAGCATCAGGATACCTGTGATCCCTTAAAAAAAATGTTTAAATTTATTTTTAATTAATGGAATAAACAAGCATTTCCATAACAGTATAATAAAAATATTATTTCACATGAAGCTGCAAATCTATTATGCACAACCTACTATTCCTTTTAAATATATAATAATCATGTAAATTTCTCTTTTTTACTTCTTTCTTCCTCCCTACCCTAGAGATAGCTACCATTAGATGTAAATAGTGCATATATATGTAAAATCATTCTATACATACTTCTGTTTATCAGTTATTTCTCTGAATGTGATTAGCATCTTCCTTCATATGGCCTTTGTAGTGAATTTGAATATTTATATTTACATAAACATAAATATTGATAATAATTTATATAAATATAAGTGAAAATTTATATTTAAATATCAATATTTATAATATGCAAAATGATCACTCACTGTTGTTCTTAAAATAAACATTGCTGTTACTGTATGCAGCATTATCTTGCTTCTGCTCATTTCACTCTTCATTATTTCATGCAAGTCTATCTGTGTTTTTCTAAGATGATCAAAGATATCATATAATCACAATCATATACCAGAACTTCTTCAGTTATTCCCCAGTTGATGGGACTCTCTGAAATTTCCAGTTCTTCACCATCACAAAGAGAGCTACTATAAATATTTTAGAACATATGGTTCTTTTCCTTAATCAAAAATAGACCTAGTAGAGGAATTGTTGGATCAAAGAAAGTTTAATACTCTTTGGGCATAATCCCAAATTGCTCTCCAAAATGCTTAGATCAGTTCACAATTCCACCAACAATGAATTAGTGTACCAATTTTTTCCTAGTCAGTTCAATTTGTTCTGTGAAGCCAAAATCAGTTCATAAGATCAAAGATCAGAGCTGGAAAGGAATTTAGAGGCCATCTAGTCCAACATCCTTATTTAACAAATTAGGGAATTATAACCTATTAAGTAACCAAAGTGAAATGCGGGACATAGAGGAGAAAACATACAGTGCAACTGACATATAGGTGAACCCTCTACACATCAAAGGAACTGTTATAACCCACAAGTTCATCTTTCTTTACATTATTAATGATGGGCCATTCAAATTCCAATTCATTTACAAAAAATCATCTTCCTAAAGGACAAGTATACTCATATTACTCCCCTGGTCAATAAATTTTGTTGGTTACCAGTTACCTATAGAATGAAATGTATACTTCTCAGTCCTTCACAATCAGGCTTCAACTTGTTCTATTTTTGCACATTAGTCCCCTTAACAAACTGCATTCCAATCAAACTGCCTACTTTGTACCTCTCAAACTTGACCCTCTATCTCCCACTTCTAAACCTTTGCACAGGCTGTGCCCCATACCTGCAGTACTCCCTCTTCTCCCCCATCTCTTAGAATTCCTGGCTTCTTTCAAGGTTCAGTTCATGTGTCGCTTCCTAAGGAAGCCTTTTCTGAAACCCTTAATTACTGGTAATATCTCCTTCCTTCTCCTTTTATTATATATAATATACATATATACACACATATACATACACATACATATATGTATAAACACACGTATTTGTATATGTCATATTCTTCAAGTATAGTGGGTGACTTTTTTCATTTTATCTCAATGTTCATCACAGAGTATATGTTTAATAAAAATTTACTAGATTTCAGTGGAACATTCCAAAGGGCTTGCAGGTTGGTAATCCTACAATGGTGCAAATTTAAGACCCTTGGTGTTACTACTGTATCCATATACTGTACTATATACATGTACATATATACTATATATGTATATATAGTGTATATATATACTATACATACTATACTATATATACAAGTACATATATACTATATATATAGTACTGCGTACTATCTATCTATCTATATATGTATATATATATACACACATATACTATACAGTTACATACTGTATCCATGTAAACCACAATCTTAAGGAGAGAATCAGTCACTCTGCAGTCTTGAGAAGGCTGGTCAGCTCCTGATGGGTGCTGCGGTATGCCTCAGAGTCAGGCAAGGAATGTAGGAGATTATATCACAGAGTATCAAATGTATCCTTATTGTATCTTTGATTTTAATGTCAATAAACTGTAGCTAGGTAAGGTTTTTTCTGAATTGAGCTGGGCCTCTTTCCCTTAATTCCTAAAATATGTGGTTACAGGGGTGAAGGTCAGTCAAATCAGCTGTTAGCTGTCATCATGTAAACTAAACAACTGGTTGATTCACTGATTCCCCCCCCCCCCTTTCTTAACTGATTCTTAGATTCATTTAAACAGCCTAAATTCTCTGGTTAAACTACCTGACCATGAAAAGATGCTATAAAGATCTTTTCCTGGTCAGGAAATTTAACACGGAGTTTAACACAGGAAGTTTAACACTTGGCTTGTAATGTGTCTGCACTTTTTTCACCACTTGCTCCAGTGTTGGACACTTTCTCTGAGAAAACAGTTGGTGGCTACAGGAGATGGCAAGCACTATATATCACAAAAATGAAATTTATAAATTCTTAACAGACAGGAGAAGACTAATTGTTGATATAGAAGTCATTGCTGAATCAGTCTGTATGTAGTCCGGCCACTAACTTGTCAGAGCAATGAATAGAATTAGTAAAAGTCTAGAAGAGTAATAATCAGAAAATGATTTGACATGCAGTTGACAAAACTGGATCCAGAACTTTTTAAACAAATCAGTGATAATGAAAAATTGGAAATGGGTTACAAAAATCACATTTAATTTTAGCTAGAAGCTAAACTAATACAAACCACTGCCAGGAAAAGAAATTCCTGGGGTGGCTAGGTGGCACAGTGAATAGAGCACTGGCCCTGGAGTCAGGAGGACCTGAGTTCAAATCCAGCCTCAGACACTTGACACACTTACTAGCTGTGTGACTTTGGGCAAGTCACTTAACCCCAATTGCCCTCCAAAAAGCAAAAAAAAAGAAAGAAAAAAAAGAAAAGAAAAAATAATTTCCTAAGTGAATATTTGGCATACTACTCCAGTGCAGATAGATCGTAAACAACGACAACATATATGTAGAATATGAATTTGTTTGTAGGATCCTACAGAGAAGGCTGATGGGTTATTATAAGCAGTATCACTTCATAAAGAAGAGAGAAACCATGGAAAGTAAAACTAGTGAAAGCTGTATGCAATGATGCATGTAATTCATCTAAGTAATATGCTTTTAATGTGTATTTTAAAATGAAGATTTTTAAGGTATTTAAAGAGAAAGAAGAACAAGAAGGGGAATATAAATAGAAAAGTTCTTCAGAAATTATTATGACAAGCCATTTTCTCCATCAAGACAGTGAAGCCACCACATTTGCACTTTAATGTCACAGATGTGTTTTTAGGAAAAGTTGGAATGAAACAAAAGTGGGGAAGGCCAGGGAATGAGCATTTTTATAGAGCCTACTATGTGCCAGGCATTGTACTAAGGACTTTACAAATATCTCATTTGATCCTCACAACTTGATGAGGTTGATGCTTTTGTTATCACAGTTTACTATTAAGGAAATTGAGACAAGTGGAGGTTAAATGATTTGCCCAGGGTCACATAGCTAGCAAGTATCTAAGACCAAATTTTAATCCAGGTCTTCTTGACTCTAGGCCCCATCGTTCTATCTATAATTATTTGCCTGAACAGCAAAGGTTAAGTAATAAGTGCTTTTTCATTCATTCATTCATCCAAACAGTGCAGTTGGACAATGAATCAGATCTGAAATAGTACAGAAAGAAGAGAGGTCTGGATTTCCTTTGAGAAACTGCTAAGCACTTTTAATGACCCCATGCTTTCTTCAGAAACCAAGGACTATCTTTTTAACATCAACATTCTACTGATGTTGCTGTGTGGCAGTGAGACATGAGATATAATTGTCATCCTAGTATTTAAAATAAATATCACAGAGAAGGAAATGGAAAGGCACATGGTGGGTGTGAAGAAGTTGCAACATTTAGCCAATGAGGAACTCTGAAGAATAGGAATAACAGTTGTCATCAGGGAAATGTATGATAAGAAGAGAGATGAACTAGTCATGTGGTAAGAATGTGGAATAACAAGTGGGCAGCCAGAGTGTTCAGCAATGTCTTTGTGATGTCAAGAGACAGAAAAGAAGGCTCTTGCATGTTTTATGGACTCCCTGCAATGAATTTATAGGATAATGAGGGAGTGGGAAGCAAATAGGCTGGGCAGGTATGAATGGGTTGCAACCTGCATCATTAGAGGGAGCAGTTAAATCAATGAGATCAAAGATGATCCATTTGATATAGGACCTAGGGGACTCAATTATAGGGACACTCAAACTAGGTAGAGGGCTTTTTACTTCACATTAAAGGTAATGGCAATCCAGTACAGGCTCTTGAGCATGCTAAAATATAATGAAACCTTTTTATTTATGTGGATCTGTCTGACAGTTTTGGATTACTTAAGTGGGAAGTATTAGGGACTATTGTAGTAATCTAAAAGCAATTATTCTCTATAATTTCTGTAGTTTCTTTATCTTGAAAATGAGAAATGACCTGCTGATTTTTTGATACCACACTTGCCTGGTTCTATTCCTACCTGAATGAATATTCCTTTTTTTGGGTTTCTTTACCAGCCCCCTAAATGAAAATATCCTTAAGTCCACATCCTCAGATATCTTTCTTCTCCTCCCTTCTTTTCTTCTCACTCTGAGTGCTTTTACTTATTCTGAGTAACTTCATCTACGTGCATGGTTTAGAGTAGTATTTCCATATAAATTTTCTCTACCTTTTAGCTCTGTTCTGGAGTTCTAGTTCCTTATTCAAATTGCCTTCTGATCCTGCTTTATCTCTGTGGCCTTAGAACCTTGTACATAGTAGAACATTGCACATAGTGGGTATTTAGTAAACATTTGTGGGAGAAATAAATTTATCATCTGTAAATTTCTCTCCTTTGTAATATTCAGAGGCTATGGTTATGCAGTTACGGCCATAGAACCTGGACCCTACAATGTACTTCATAGATGTTTAATAAATGTTTGTCGATGAAATGGACTTACTCTCCTTAAATGTCTCTTCTTTTTAGTGGTCAGAACATTCTATTGGTGATAAAAAGATTAAGCCTCAGTCTGATCTCCATTAAAAACTTGGGCTTCTAATAGAGCCTCATCATGAACAAAAAGCATTAATTTAGCACCTCATGTTCAAGGAACTGTGGGGGAAACAAAAAAGCTAGAAGACATAGGCATTTCCCTCAACAAACTTGTCCTCAACAAACAAAGCTGTAATCTCATATTGAGTTAAAATTTTTCCCATATACTTGCATCTGTACATGAATATTCATCTTGGACAACTTCAGAGATTATAATCTGTCCTAAAAGGAGATGGTATTTTCTTTGGAGTTTGGAGAGCCATGAGGTGTATGGATTTGAATTTCTTTTAGAAAATATCATTCTACAGTTTTTCAAATCTCTAAGGTGTGCAGTGTTGAATATATCAATAGCTCATCTGAAAATCTTCTCCGTTCTATTTCCAGGATCTCTAGTAATAGTCCATCATTATCTTCTTAGGGTGACTTAGGAAAACATGTATTCCATTACCCATATTCTCCACTGTCAAATAAACAAAATGCAGTTCTACTTATCTATACAGTAACCTGAATATGGTGTGGTCTCAATGGAGCAATATGCCTATTAAACTGACAATCTTAATGAAATGAATATTTACAAAAATATAAATTACCCAGGTTAACAGAATAAGAAATAGAATACTTAAATAAGCCTGTCTTAGAAAAATAAATTGAATAAACCATAAATGAGTTCCCTAAGGAAAAAACTCCCAGATGGATTTATAAGTAAATTCTACCAAACTTTTAAAGAAAAATTGATTCCAATACTACACAAACTGTTTGGAAAAATAGGTTAAAAAAAGAATTCTACCAACTTTTTATGATACAAATATAATGCTGATACCTAAACCAGGAAAAGCAAAAATATAGTCTGATTTCCCTAATGAATATTGAGGAAAAAATTTAAATAAAATACTAGTAGGGAGATTATAGCAACATATGACAAAGATCATACAATATGACTAGGGTGAATTTAGATCAGGAATGCAGCAGGACTGGTTCAACGATTGAGAAAAATAAAAGCATAACTGAACATATTAAAAACAAAAACAACAAAAATTATATAATTGTTTCAATAGATGAGGAAAAAGGTTTTAATAAAATACAACTTCCATTCCTGTTTAAATGCACACACACATACACATACACACTCAAGCACAGAAGTAAACAGAGCTTTCCTTAAAATGATAAATAAATGCAGAAAAAGTTTTTGACAAAATACAGTGCCCATTCCTATTAAAACACTATAAAGCATAGGAACAATTTTTTTCTTAAAATAAGAAGTGATATCTAACTAAAACCAAGAGCAAGCATTACCTGTAATGGTGATAAACTACGAGCCTTTCCAATAAGATCAAGGATGAAGTGATGATGTCCATTATTAACATTACCTTTCTGTATGGAACTAAAAGTTCCAGCTATAGCAATGAGAAAAGAAAAAAGATATTGAAGAAACAGGCATAGACAATGAGGAAACAAAACTATCCCTCTTCACAGATGACATTATGGTTTACTTAGAGAACCCTAGAGAGTCAAGTAAAAAATAATCAAAACGATTAACAACTTCAGCAAAATTTGCAAGATATAAAACAGACCCACACAAATCATCAGCATTTCTGCATCACCAACAAAACCCAGTAGGAAGAGATAGAAAGAGAAATTTTATTTAAAATAAAAAGAGGCAGTATTCATTATTTGGGAGTCTAACTTCCAAGAGACACACAGGAACCATATAAACACCATTATAACATACTCTTCCTACAAATTTCTATGTAGAAACAGAAAAAAATCATAACAAAGTTCTTCTGGAGAAATGAAAGGCCAAGAATATCAAGGAAATCATTTTTTTTAACTGAAAGGAGGTACTTACCCCACTAGATCTCAAATAATACTAAAAATCTGTAATCATCAAAACAATTTGATACTGAGTAAGAAATGCAAAAATTGATCAATGGAAAAGATTAGGCGCACAATATGCAGAAGCAGTTAGGCACAATTACCTAGTGTTTGAGCCCAGTTATAAGGGCAAGAATTCACTATTTGGTAAACAATAGGGAAAGTCATAAATTAGTCTGGTAGAAGTTAGGCATAGACCAGAACCTTACATTGCATACCAAGATAAGCTCAAAATTGGTACATTATTTTGACATCAAAAGTAATATCATGAACAAATTAATGGAGCATGGAAGAAATTACCTGTTGAATCTACAAATAAGGGAGGACATTCATGACCAAACAAGAGACAGAGAGATTCACAAGATAATTTTGACAACATAATGTCTTAAAAAACTTTTGCACAAACCAAAGCAGCTATAATTAGAAAACAAGTAGGAAACCAGGGGGAAATCTTTGCAGTAAGTTTCTCTGATAAAATGCTAATTGTTAAAATATATAGAGAACTGAGTCAAAATTTCAAGAATAAAAGCCATTCCCTAATTGACAAATGGTGAAAGCATATGAATAAGCAGTTTTCTGAAAAAGAAATTAAAGCTATCAATAGCCATATGAAAATGCTCTAAATCACCAATAATTTGAGGAATACAAATTAAAATCACTCTGAGGTGCCACCTCACATCCATCAGATTGATTTAAGGTGACAAAAGAAAAGGAAAATAACAAATGCTGGAGGGACAGGAACACTAAGGCATTGTTGGTAAAGCTGTGACTTAATCTCACCATTTTCTATAACCCCTGACCACTCTTCCCCAAAGAACTCAAAGAAAGAGGAGAATGGCTTGTATGTGCAAAAACCTTAATAGCAGCTCTTCTTGTGGTAGCAAAAAATTAGAAACTGAGAGGATATCATCAATTGGGGAATGACTGAATGGTTATGGTATAGGAATGTGATGGAATATTATTGTGCTAAAAGACATGATGAAGGCAATGGCTTCAGAAAAACCTAGGAAGACTCATATGAATTGATATAAAGTAAAGTGAGCAGAACCAGAACACTTTATATTGTAACTGCAATATTGTAAAGCTAATCAACTATGATGAACTCAGTCATTCTGATCCTCACAAATGACCAACCACAATTTCAAAGGACTCATGATGAAATATGCTATCTACCTCTAGAAAAAATAATTGATGGACTAGGAGTGCAGAATGAAGCATATTTTCTTATATTTCTTGATTTTTTTTCCCCTTGGGACATGGTTGCTATGGAAGTTTGATTTGCATGTCTATACATATTTATAATGGATTTTGTCTTTCTTGTTTTCTCAGTGCTTTGGGGAGGGGTGGAAGAAGGAGGGAATTTGGACCTGGAAATAAAATTGAACTGGAAAAACATGAAATAAGAATAAGAAGACAATTTCGGAAGCTTCTGAAGACAAGTAAAATAAGGACTGAAAAAAGACTGTTAGATTTGGCAGTGAAGACATCATTGGTGACTGATCAGAACAATTTCATTTGCCAGATTGCAAAAAGCTGAGAAGTGATTAGGAGGTGAGGAAATTGAGACAAGCATATAAGGTGCTTTCTAAGAGTTTAGCTATGAAAAATAAATGATACATATTATATCTTAAAGAAATAGAAAAGTAAAAAACCCAACAACTTAAGTTGTTAAGTTATGTTGAACTGGTAGTCCACTAAAACCCCCAAACTCAATCATTCCAACTTGAACAATATACCAGTTTTTTCCATGAAAAGACATTTTATCCAGTGGATAGAACACTGGATCTGAAATTTAATAGCCTGATACCTCAGGCTATTAAACTGGACTCTGGACCAATTTAATCTTGGTTTGACTCAGTTTCTTCATCAATAAAATAGGGAAAATAACAACACCTATTTCCCAGGATGGTTGTGAGGATAAAATGAGAAATTTCTATAAAATGCTGTGCAAACCTTAAAACACTATGTATGCTGGTCATTATCACTATTGGGCAGGTAGGTGGTATAGTGAATAGAGTGTCAAGCATGGAGTCAAGAAGACTTGAGTTCAAATCTGGCCTCATAGATTTTACTGGGTATGTGACCCTGGGCCATTCACTTGACCCTATTTGTCTCAGTTTCTTGATCGCAAAATGAGCTGGAGAAGGAGATAGTGAACCATTCTGGGATCTCTGCCAAGAAAACCCCAAATGGGGTCACAAAGAGTTGGACACAACTGAAGAATGGATCATTATTATCTTTGCATGAAGCCTCATTTTTAGAAAATTTCGTATCTTGAGTTGACTACTTTTCAAGTCAATGGGGAATAATCTACAGAGAGATGAGTTAGTTGGATTGTAAGACCATTTCCTGATCTAAATCCATGAGCCTAAGCTATGATCCACATAACCTTCAAGTGCAGTCCTCACGTAATGATGAAAAATAGCTCCGGTCCCTAACATCTTCTGGAAGGCAGAAGCACACTAAGTCAAGAGATGGGGCCATGTATATCTACCACTTTTCACTTCTTCCCTTTGAATACCCCCATAATTCACAATATTTGTAATATTTCCTATCATCTTCTCCCATTGGGTTACATTGCTCACAATAGAAAGTACAAGTTTGGGTCTTGCCAACAATGTCAGCCATTTCAAGATGGTTGTTGGGCAGGAAGAGGTCTATTTAGGTGGGCTGATCTCAAAGGGCACCTCAGCTGTTATCTGAACAATAGAAACAGAAACTAGTCAGTTACACGTGACTGACACTGACCCTTGAATAAGTCTAGCTTCTTTCTCTTTTTTTTAAATAGATGTCTTTCCTTTGTTGGAGATGAGCATGAGTTGTCACAACTCAACCGCCTAATTTTAGCCACTACTGGGGTTTGCTTAGCCACCAGGACCCAAATCCGGGCCAGAAATAGGCAGAAGAGTGATAGTCATGCGCTCAACAAGGCCTCAGGCGATAGGCCAAACACACATTTGAGCTGGGTGGAATTTCTTGCCCTGTGAAAATGCTGTGGCAAATCTTCCTCCCCCTCTTCCCTCATTCTCTACAAGTGAATCTCCCCTGTACAGTGAGCTGTCACCCGAAACTAACAAGGAGGATGTGTCTCCCAGCAATCCGAGCTCCGGTCAAAAGTTCACGACTTTCCAGCTCCGTGCCAACTTGGACGGAGATTTCTGGAATGGTTAGAAAAAAAATAGTTTAATGTAATTCACCTTGCTATGCTATTTCATTAATAACCTCAAAAAATGCAAAGAGTGCAGCCTTAAAATTCCTTGACATCCTCAGCATATGACGAATAGTGAAATTTCTGCCCGTCAGAGGGAAACACCACGTTCATTCTTTTCCCTTCCCTCTCCCTACTGCTTTTCACTTCTCGAGTAAGCATTTATTCCCACACTGTCTGTCTCTCTCTTCCCACAGATTTATGGAATCTCTTGTAAGAGCAGTACTTGCCATGTCTACGGCATGTCATGAAAATCTTGGTGTAAATTAAGGCCTGCCTCTCTGCACATCGCCAGTGCTAGAATAAAATTTGTAGAGATTATTTTACTCTGTCTTCCTGGATACTTAGATGGGACTTGGGCTTTGAGGATCTCTGGAGTGGGAAGATTGAGAGACAGGGGATTTTGTGGGATACACCCAAGTTTGATTGTCCCAAGGATCAGAAAAGATGGGAGGTGGGAGGGTCATACTTTACTGTTATTGAAGGAAACTCACCTGGGAGAAAGACTTCTTCAAACACTATTGGAAGATTATTAAAACTGGCGGGGTGGTGGGAGAAGGGGTCACTGCAAAAATCAGGGAAAGAACACATTTTGCCTCCACTTGAAAAATGTTGAAACATGAAGAAACACTGAATTATATAATATACCACTTGACACTGTGTAAACTCCTAAGAAATCAGTTCAAAAGGGTGGCGTGTTGAGAACGCCCTGCGACGTCAATGTCTTCAGATGATCTTTTACAAATGTATTCTCTCATTCAACCCTACAACAATCCTGTGAAATAATTACTGCAGATATTAAAGCTGTTCCCATTTAATGGGTGAGAAGACGGAAGCCAAGAAAAACTAGTAATTTACTCAGGGGTATACAATATGCGAGTGTCTGATGTCAGCCTTTGAACTCTAGACTTCCAAACACCAAAGTCAGACCTCTGCCCACTATGTAACACTGTCTCTTCGCTTTGGTCTAGAGGAGAACAGTCAGCGAGCCATGCTCTTCTTTCCCTTCATACACACAGATCATACATCACAAACAACAACAACAACAACAAAACCACTCAACAAATAAACCAAAAAACTGTTTGCTCTTAACAACAATATGCTCCAATATGTTTCGTTATTTTTGGAAAAACCCATTGTATGTCTTAAGGGGATATGATACACACCACACACACACACACACACACACACACACACACAATCCTGGGTTTTTTATCTCCAAAACAATCACTTACCTCCATTTTAGCCAAGCAGTGACCACATAGATTCTCTCCTATCATTGTACAATAATCCCACCTTCCCAGCTTCTGGAGCCATGCCTGTCTTTCAGAGCAAATATAATCTAATCTTAACCCAGGCACCCAATTGCACAATTGCATTGGAAAGATTCCAGGACCTACCCATTGCCCCTACCTTCTTGTGTAGAGGGGGTTTTCTTGTTTTACAGGACTGTGCCCCTGTCCCTTCTCTTCATTTTGAAAAGAACAGAGTGAATCACACAGGATGAATAGGCATGGAGGTAGAAATCTGCATTGAAGCTCTCATTACATTATCTTCTAGACAAAGTCACCCTTCATCTTAACTTCCCCATTTGTGTCTCAGGTTCTCTAACCCCTTGTCATCGTTGGATCCTCACTTTTATTTGTCCCAAAATATTCTGTACCAAAATGGCTGAATCTTGTCATTTCTACCTCCTTAACAACCCTCCACATATGTCCCACATGGCCACCACATAGCTACTACCCTAGTTCAAGCCATCATTGACTCTTTCCTGGACTATAGCAATGGATTCCTAATTGTCTTCCCTTCCATAATTCTCTCCCCACTCCTATCTTTCCTCTATATATCTGACAAAGTGATTTTTCCCGAAGTGTAAGACTTGACTACATCACAACTTATTCAATTAACTCCACTGGTTCACTATTTCCTCTAGGGCAGCATTCCTAGCCTGAGGCCCATGGACTCCCAAAGCATCCTTAAATAGTGTTCTAGGGGTCCATGAAAATGTATGGAAGAAAAGATATTTTACTTCAATATAATTGTTTTCCTTTGTAATTGTATGCATTTTAGAAGGGGTTCTTAGGTTTCACTAGACTGCCAAAGTCTTAAGAAAGGGAAAGGAGGAGAAAGAGAGAGTCAGAAACAGAAAGAGAGAGAGAGAGAGAGAGAGAGAGAGAGAGAGAGAGAGAGAGAGAGAGAGAGAGAGAGAGAAAAGAGAGAGAGAGAGAGACCTGCTCTAAGAACAAATATAAATTTCTGTGTTTGGTATGTAAAGCCAGCCCCAAATCATCTTTTTTCTCTTGTTACACATTGCTTCCCTTCCTACATTTTTGATAGTCCAACCAAACTGGTCCTGGTCTTCTTGCTGCTCCTCTCCCTCATACAAAAAGAAAACTAAAATATGCTAACACAAATAAACACTTAAAGTACATTAGCATCCATTAAGCAAAATGGATGCTTATCAACCATATCAAGAAAGAATAATGAAATGATTTGGAAAACTTGCTGCTGAGTTGAAATCACTTTTACATATTATTTATTCATTGTTAACTGTGGCCCCAAATACAATCTCACAATCTGGAGACACTAGATTATTGAGGCAAATAATTTTTAAGGTGCTTTTGCGTAATATGAACAGTAAGGATACGCAGATGTAACTTTCCAGGTCCTTACTGAATAAGGTACATCTAGGTCAATAACAATACCAGTACACTCAGGAATAAATGGTTCGTCAAATCCCAAGGGTTAGCCTTCCTTCTTAATACTGTTTTCCATTGGATTCACTCCAAGAACAGGCTTTAGCTCAGTTAACATATCCCCATTTTGGGTCTCCTTGACCAAGAGCTACACATTAGCTTCAACTATGCAATTCAATCA
>CM053593.1:277555842-277602543 GCA_028646575.1 Pseudocheirus occidentalis
CCAGACACATTAATTATTAAAACTAGATAGGATTACCAAGGTTATCCAGAACAAACCACTCATTCTACAAATGAGGAATTGCTTTCCATATGAGGACTCTTCCTAGTTCCGTGGGATTTAAATGACAAATCAGTCATTAATAAAAACTAACAAATCAATCCATTTTTATTGGGCATGTAATGATGTTTCATTTATTTATTTTACTTTTTTCTTTCTTTCTTTCATTTATTTCTTTCACCAGGCCCAAGTGAATTATTCAGTTCCTTGGCACTTTTGAAAGAATATCTCTATATGTAAGAGTGGTGTGACAAGATATTAGATCTTTAAAATCAGTGAGAACCTTAGATTACATACAGAGAATGGTTGGCCTAACATCTACAGCCAGTACCCAATAAAGATCATGCTTTTAGGTTTCCTAGCTTATGCTCTATCTTATATAATAACAAGGATGATAATAATGATAGCTAATATTTATATGGTTTTGTAAGGTGTGGAAAACACGTGAAATATATCTTATTTGATCCTCACAATAATACCATGAGGTAGGTGCTATTATTATCCTCACTTTATACATGAAAAAAGTGAGAAAGACAGAGAGAGAGAGAGAGAGAGAGAGAGAGAGAGAGAGAGAGAAGAGAGAGAGAAAGAGAGAGGTTAAGTGACTTGCCCAGGATGACGTATCTATTAGTTGTCTAGGGTAAGATTCAAACCCAAGAGTTAACTCCAAATCTAGAGCTCTATACAAATAAATAGCACAAGGAATCATTTTGTAATTTTTTTTATCCACCACCACTAACCAATTTTTTTTTAAATCAAAGCAATGCCCTTGATTAATTAAAAATAAACTCTTCTAATTCCTGTAGTTAAGTTCCAGGTTCACCACTTGCCAACTGTATATGCCTGTAAGCAAGTGATACAACTTCTCTGAGTCTCAGTTTCCTCATCTGTAAACTGGAGAGGATCATATTTGTGCTACACAGCCTGAATGGCTGTCCAAGGGGAAATACTTTGTAAGTCATAAAGTGGTATATGAATGTTAACTATCATGGTGGTTGTTAGGACAACTTTTATTTTTGTTTTCATTTATCACCTCCATACCCATAATCAAAAGGCTAGAATTAGAAACTGCAGCTTGGACAGAGTTACCACCAGAACAAGTTTTGCCAATTTATAACAAATAAATTCTAGAAGGCTTTGCTATTCTTTAAAAAAAAAATGGCACAGTGCTCATAGGTGAATAGAAAAGAATAATGATTATTACAAATTAAGTATTCTTTGAGACCCTTTCCAATTGTGCCTTTCTCTGACTTAAAAAAATAACACTAACTATAGTCATATGAGAAAAAAGTGAATGAGAATGGACAAAGAATTCTGATGGGAATTGAGTAGTGGTAGAGATTGAAAAGGTGTTAGGATACATTATACTTTAAAATTAATTAACTTAAATGTAAATAGTTACTATTTAGTTGTTTGAATGAATATTTGATTTTAAATTTATAATAAAATATTTAACCTTGAAAAATAACTGTCAGAGATACCAGAGATATAGGAATAAACACAAAAAGATTATTAAAAATGAAAATTCCACTATTAGGGAAAATATAATCTTCATCAGAAAAATGTTGAGAAATTGACTCTTGGGGTGACTAGGTGGTGCAGTGAATAGAGCATGGGCCCTGGAGTCATGGGATCCTGAGTTCAAATCTGACCTCAGACACTTAACACTAAAAAAAAACAAAACTAGTTGTATGACCTTGGGCAAGTCACTTAACCCCAATTGCCCTCCAAAAACAAACAAACCAAAAAGAAAAACTGACTCTCTTGCTACCTAGATCTCAGGACATATTATTTTCTCCCCATCCAAAAAATAAAATTTTTATTTCAAGATGAAGTAAATAAAAGTAAGGGAGAGAAGGGGGAAATGGAGAAAAAAAAGTCATCTAGCCCCAAAGGGTATACTAAAATTTGCTCTGCCAGGGACCTCACTGAGGAAGTGAAAGATTAATAAACTATAATTCTCACCACTGCCCAATTTGGAATTAAATATATTATTCAACTATTATATTGGCAATGATTAATGTAACACTACTATTACAGTGCTTAACCACTAGATTCCCTGACACTTAAAAAAGTGGATACTAGGATTCTATGAACCTCAACCTCAAATTATATCAGCAATGTCAAAATCCAAATAAAGAGGCATTATCATGAGTGTAGTATGATCCAGAGAGGTTAAGGAATGAGGAAAAGCTATCAGATTGTGGGATTAGTTATTGGTAACTAATGCAAAGATCATTTGCATAGAATGAAAGAATTAGAAGTCAAATTATAAGAGGTTAACCGATGAAGAATTGGAGGCAGCAAATTTATACTATTCTATTGAAGTCTGATAGTTCAAGCAATATGGTAATATGGTAGCTTCAGGTAGCAAGTGGATAAAGGGGAGGTTTATAGGACTTTTAAAAACAATCTTTGGATTTTTTTAGGCAAGAGAGAGAGAACAGAGAGGGAGATATTAAAAATGAAAGAAATAAAGAAAATGACAGAGCAAAGTCCAGGAAAGTTCAGAGTCTAGCATCAGAGCTCAGATTGAGACTTAGAAACTCAGAGTACCCCTCTGAAAATGGTAAATGGAGAAGACAATGGATGGTGTTAGAGAGATCTGCCAAGGAATGGAGGAAGAAGTTGTGGCAGATTCCACCTTCCATCTGTAGCTCTGTTTGGTCTCAGCTTCACAGAACATACCCCTCCCAGAACAGACACATCACTTTGGATCTCAGCAGCAGGCTGCTACCTTAAATGTTCAATGTTGTCCCACCTCCCGTGGCTTCCTCCCCTCTTTGAAGTGCTGGAGGATGGAGCACTGAACTGCACCCAAAGCTTTCCTTTATAAAATATGGGAGCTGGATTGTTTGGCTCACTCCATATGAAGCACTGATTGGTTTCAAGATGGTCCCTTCCTGGTACCCACTTGGTTCCCCATACCTTTCCTTCTCCTATTAGACTGCAAATTCCTTCATTTTAGGGGTCTTGATTTTAAGGACTGCCTTTCTTTGTCTTATTTGTATCCCCAACACTTAACACAGTGTCTGGCACATAGTAGGCACTTAACAAATGTTTATTGAGTTGAATAACTCGATGTTTTCAACAAAATAAAAGCAAAGTCACATTAAGTAAGATGCAGACAGGGTAAGGTTGGAAACTTAAGGAGAGTGCAAAGGCTTGGAAAGATTCCACAAAAATTGTACTCATGATAATTTCTCTAAATACTTAGAGACCCCCAAAAGAAGAGAAAGTGAAGGCCAAGATTTCTCAGCCCTTGTGGCTTGGAATAGTGAATATCTTGCCAGGCTTGGAGTCAGGAACACCTAAGTTTAAATCCCACCTTCGACATTTGCTACCTGTGACTATGAATAAGTAATTTAATCTTTCTGGGCTTTAGTTTCCTTACCTATAAAATAAGAGGATTAAGCTAGATGGTTTTAAGGTCACTTTCAGATTTAAATCTATGACCCTATCTATGATGGATGCTCTAGAGATATTTCTTAGTCCTGAAATCCAAACTTCAAAAGAAGAGAACTGGGGCAGCTAGGTAACATAGTGAATAGAGCATGGACCCTGGAGTCAGGAGGGCCTGAGTTCAAATCCCACCTCAGACACTTGACACACTTACTAGCTGTGTGACCTTGGGCAAGTCACTTAACTCCAACTGCCTTGCCTTACCCCCTCCAAAAAAGGAGAGAACCCTACCATATTTGCTATAATAAGTTATGACTTACTCTGCAATCTAAAAAAATTTTTAAAAAGAGAATGAAAAAGAAAAGATTTCCCACACACACACACTTGTATCTCCATTCTTTGGCCACCCAATTCACAAGTAAGATGCTTTTAAGTTACAAAATCAAACAGAGGAATTAGCTATAAATAACTATAAAGTCAAACTGTGGGGACAGTGAATGAGTAAAGGTCCCAATGTCTCTTCTATCTTACAGGTTACATCAAAAATGAAGATCAGTGTAAGGTCCCTCTTTCTTCTGCTTACATTAGTATTCCACTCCATTTAAAATCTGAAGTGCACTTACATCTCAAATTTAACCTAGCTTGGAAAGGCATCTCACTCAAAGACTATCTTGTTTATATAGAAATGGAATGTGTCAAGTAACAATGTTTTGAAAGCCCTTGTTATGAGCCTGGAAGAACATAAATGAGTAGTTACTACAAGTGGTAACATAATCTTCCAGCAGTTGTAGAGGAGCTGAACTTTTTGAATCAAGGGTTTATGCCGGGGGAATGTTTTGCTAAATTGTTGCCATGATAATCCATTGGTGTGAACAGCACTTAGTGACCCAGGCTAGCAGTCATTGGCTGCTACTTCACAATAGTTAAAGAGCCCTGCATTCTTGAAATAAATAATTGTGCACTATAAACTCCCTAGATTTCATGATTGAAAGTATATATTTATTTCCTCCACTGAATACTTTTCTCCCTTTTCTAGCAATGGTTTATTTTGTTTGTTTTCCCCCCAAGCAAATGATGAGAGAATATTAGATTTGTAGGTAAAAAAAAAATCTGAGTTCATATGCAAATTCAGTTACTTACCAACTATGTAATTACTGGCTAAGCTTCATTTCCCTATATGTAAAATAGAGCTAATAATACCTGTGGTCTACTAACCTCAGAGGGTTATTGTTGGTATAGTGGATAGAGAGCTGGCTTTGCCATTAGGAAGAACTGTTTGGCCAAGCAAATCTAACACATACTGTCTGTGTGACCTTGGGCAAGTCATTTGACATTTCAATGCCCCAGAAAACTAATGAAGACTATAAAATGCAAAGAAGATGCTGATCTGTTTTTCATGAGAAGCTCCACACCCCCAAGAAAATAATGGATTCAGATTTCTTTTTTAAAAAGAGAGCATTAAGACAAGAAATACACACTGGATTGGCAAAGCAACTATTTACTTATTAAGATGTGGCGATTGACATTCTGGAGAAGATGGAATTCTGGCACCTTCTGGAAAGGTAATGCTAATAACAATTCAAATTTATAAAAGACTGCTGCCCTGCCTCTCCTGCCAATATGAGAAAGGAGGGAAATCAGTATTTCCTTTTATCTCTTTTTCTGGGTTTTCTAAGGACTCATGTATTTATAGCTCCATGGGTAAATTAGTTCACTCCTAATGAGTAGTCTTATTAATCAGAGGCAAAAAGTCACTTAAACCACACACATGTTTGGCTCCTCTATTGCTGTAGTAGTCATAGACAATCTCTATGAAAATTACGTCTGATCATCTTGTTATACACTTTGGCTTCTGCAAGTGACATTATGGAATTAAATTCATTTCTCTGTATTATTTGTCACTGTTTATTGATGTTATTATTATGATATGTTTCTCACCATATGTTTAAAGACACAAAAGAATAATCTGAGCATCACCTTAAAGTATCAAGGGTCCAAACTCCAAATTTACTTATTCGATCAGCTGTATATAAGGTGTGAAGAAAGTTAGCATAGTAAATAGAGAGCTAGAATTGCAGTGAATACCTGGGTCAGTCTCCTTCTGACACATACTGACTGTGTGTCCCTTGATAAGTCCCTTAACTTCGCATAGACCCCAAGCTATTCTCAGCCAATCCATTAAAATTTATTAAGCACTTAGTATATTCTAGGAACTATGTTAAGCAACAGGTATAAAAAAAGGGACAAGACAGTTCTCACCTTCAAGGAGCTCACAATCTAATGGG
The DNA here is from genome assembly GCA_028646575.1 of Pseudocheirus occidentalis. Classification (NCBI taxonomy): domain Eukaryota; kingdom Metazoa; phylum Chordata; class Mammalia; order Diprotodontia; family Pseudocheiridae; genus Pseudocheirus; species Pseudocheirus occidentalis. The sequence goes on from CM053593.1 coordinate 277,561,587, forward strand.
TCAGATAAAAAGCAAATGAATATATATATAAGTGAAGACAGATAGGAAATAATCAAAAGAGGGATGGCATTAGAATTGAGAGGTGTTGAGAAAGACTACCTGTAAAAGATGGGATTTTAGCTAGGATTTCAAGGAAGCCAGGAAATGGAGATGAGGAGGGAAAGCATTCCAGGCATGGTGGACAACCAGAGAAAATGCTCAGCACCAAGAGATGGAGTATCCTGTTCATGGAAAAGTAAAGAGGCCACTGTCATTGAATTGAACAGTACCTGGCAGGGAATGAGGTGTAAGAAGACTAGAAAGGTGGGTTGGGGGAGGCTGCTTATGAAGGGCTTTTAATACCAAACAGAGGATTTTATATTTGATCCTGGAAGTAAGAGGAAACCACTTTTGTTTACTGGGTTGAGGAGTGACACAATCAGATCTGAGCTTTAGGAAATTCATTTTGGTGGCCAAGTTGAGATTGAGTTGGAGTGGGGAAAGGTTTGATGCAGGCAGACCCAGCAATATGCTATTGCAATATGCCAGGAATGAAGGGATGAGAGCCTGCACTGGAGTGGTGAGAGTGTCAGAAGAAAAGAGGGGACTTATTCAGAAGGTGTTGAAAAGGTGAAATCAACCAGCCTTGTCAACAGCTAGGACATGGGAACTGAGAGATAGTGGGTGAACCTGAAGAACTGGGAGAATTGTGTTGCTCTCTACAGTAATAGTTAATAGTAGTAGTAGTAGTATAGTTGGAAGGAGGGAAGATTTAGGGGGGAAGATAATGAATTCTGTTTTTGTCATGTTAAGTTTATGATATCTGTTGGATATCAAGATGACTGAAAGGTAAACGGATTGGGGCAGGATCTGAGGATCCTCAGCACAAAGATAGCAATTAAATCCATGGGAGCTAATGAGGTTGCCATGTGAAGTAGTGTAGAGGGAAAAGATAAAAAGGGCCTAGAATGGTTAGATGATATGATGTGGATAGGGATCCAGAAAAGAAGACTGAGAATAAATGATCTGATAAATAGGAAAAGGACCAAGAGAGAGTGTGTAATAGCAATCAGTTTATCAGATACTTAGCACTTAGTAACTTAGGGCTAAGTAGCACTTAGTAACTCAGGGCTAAGTATGGAAGGTGTGAGCCTTGTCCACTATTGAGAAGACATGAACTCCCCTGTTGACATGGAAGAAGGCTATTGGCTGAAACAGGAGGCCAGTGCATATAAAGAAGAATTCTAGAGACAGAGAGACAGAATTGGAACTTTCCTGTGGAGGAAACAGGATTGTCTCAGCATCTGGGAGCTGGGCTGCTGGAAGTAAGTAGAAGTTTTCTTGAGAGAGAGAGACACAGAGAGAGAGAGAGAGAGAGAGAGAGACAGAGACAGAGACAGAGACAGAGACAGAGAGACAGAGAGAGACAGAGAGAGACAGAGAGAGAGAGACAGAGAGAGAGACAGAGACAGAGAGAGAGAGACAGAGAGAGAGAGAGAGACAAAGACAGAGAGAGAGACAAAGACAGAGAGACAGAGACAGAGAAAGAGAGACAGAGAATTTCTCTCCCAGAATCTGGAAGCTGACTAAGAAAAGAGATGGAGTTTTCCTGAGACCAGAATCTGGTGAAGGCCATCCAGAAGGCTAATATTCCTTCTGGGTTCTAGGGCCAGCTAAACTGCTGGAAGACTGAAGAAGCATGACCAGGATAAGACTTCGTTTATTCATGGCCTGGCTGATTCTTGAGTTCCAGGCAAGAGAAGTGGTGAAGGGTTTGAGATGTGCTGAACCCTGTGAACTTCAGTGTGTGCCGGTGATTGCCCTGAGGACTGGACGAGAACCTGGCAGCTGTCTGCTTCTGTATTCAAGTGACTGTTTTGTGGATTCAGGAGAGAGGTGGGACCACAGAAGGGGGTACAGGGAATCAGAGAGGCCACCCAGAGTCAACATGAAGACCAGGCCTCCCCTTGGAAGAAACTGAGGTTTGCTGGAAACCAAGGGGTGGAGAGTTTGTGTGGTTTTCTAATGACTGTATTAGTGACTAATGATATTTAGTAATTGGGAATCCAGCTTAGTGACTGACTGCTAGATGAGTGACTGATTAAGTTAAGGGTTGTCCCATGAGTGGAAGATTGATTTATTGTGAATTGATTGATTGAATGATTAAGTGAGAAGGGTTTCCCCCTCAGGGAAACCAGATGCTTATTCTTTTATTCCTTGTTCTAAATATTGTGGCCACTGTAGTGAAAACTGTGTGGCCATTCTAATGTTAAACTGTTATGAACACTGTATTATGACTTTCTGTGATAGAATGTAATGTTGTGAATATTATATTGTGAATGTTTGCCTTGATTTGTAATGGAATAAACAGAGTGTTCACTATTACTGTGCAATCTGAATCTTAAAAGCTGTTCACAGTAGCATTCTTTGGGGAATCCGATGGTGTGTGAAGTTAGAGTGGTATCCCAAAAATCTAGAGAGAAGAGAATATCAAGGAGGAGATTGTAACCAATAATGTCAAAGGCTACAGAGAGGTAGAGGAGAATAAGGATTGAGAAAAGACCATTGGATTTAGCAACTAAGAGACCATTGGTAACTTTGGAGAGTAGCTTCAGTGGAAGGATAAAGATGATAGTGGGGATGGAAGGACCAAACAAGGATTTTCTGAGGATGGAAATCATTGTAGAAGGAGCCATGGGAGCAGAAGAGATTGAACATAAGTGATAGAGTGAGCATGACAGAAGTAATCTCTAGAAGGAGATGGGATAGGATGAGGTTGCTTGTACGGGAAGAGGGACTAGTCTTGGCAAGGCATAAGACCACCTCTTCATGTGACACAGGTATGAAGAAGGTGATAGTGGCAGAAAGCATATGAGTATTCTGAGATAAAGAAGAGGGAAGAAGATGGAGCTCATGGACAATGACCTCAATTTTTTTTGTAAAATATTAGACAAGATTCTCAGCTGGGAGGGTGGGAGAAGGACAGCCATGGGAAGTTTGAGGGAGAATGAAAAGGTTTGGGAGAGCAATTGTAGAGAGAAGGATAGTGAATTTATGAGGGAGCGCTAAAAGGATTGCCTAGCAACATTGCAGGCCAAGTTGAGGTTTTGTAAGAGAATTTATAGTGGGTCCAATCAGAACAATTGCATGAGTTTTTTTCATTTTTGTTCAATAGTACATGAATAGGAGATAGAGGAAGTGATCCAAGACTGAGGCTTGGCAGGGAGCAATCAGCAATATGATAAAGAGAAGAGGACCCTTGAGTGAACTGGTTCATCAAGATGGGGAAAAGAGAAAGCACTTAATGCAAGGGTGATGGTCTAGAGTTTGGAATCATTGGGATGTGCAGGATATGACCAGGTGTGAGAATGTTCATCACTGAGTGGAAGGTGCAACTCATCTTCCCAGAGGAGGTTAGAGAAAGGACCGAAGACAATTGGAGCATGATATGGAAGGCAGATAGTCAAATGGGAGGCCTTGTTTTATTACTCCTCTTCCCTCCAAGGATATTAGACAGAAAACTTCATAGCAGAAGCTGGAATCCCATTCCCCACCCTGTTTTTCTTCCCTCAAGGGACAGGTACTACAGGAGATGGAAGGTCTGAGGTCAAAGAGAAGGTTGCTCCTCTTTCCATTGGAGGTTCTCCACATCAGGGCAGCAGGAGGTGGTGATTCAGATGGAAATTGCTCCACCAGCCTCTGGCAGCCTTTTCTTAGGGGACACACACAGTACAATGAAGGCTCAGTCAAGGAAAGTCTCTCTGTCAGAAAGCTTCACTCCTTTCCTTATCTAAGGCTGTAAACCAGGTGGCCACAACAGAAAGTAGAACTCTCTTATTGAAGAGGTATGAGGTGTCATTTTGAACAGCTAGAAGTCACCTCTCCCAGTCCGTGGTCACTTTTCTTCAGGGAACAGGCACAGCAGAGGTAGAAGGTGCTTGGTTAGAGCTCTCCTACTTTCCTACTCTCCATGAATACATTCTGAAAGGCAACTATTGCTCTGCATATTCCCAAGGGAAGGGAAATTTTCTCCAAGAAATTCCCTACATTGATTAAAGCACAGGTCCAGTTAAAATAAATAATGAGACATAAAGAAGTATCTGGCTCCTGGTTTTGTGACAGGAAACATTAGAGGAAGCATGTGGTATAAAGGAAAGAGTGCTAGACTTTGTCTCCAGAAACCCGGGTTTGAATTCTGGTTCTGTCACTTATTGGCTGTGTGAACAGCTATTTGACCTCTTAAAACTTCAATGACCCCATCTATAAAATGGTATTAATAATGCTTATATTGCTTCATTGCCAGGAATCTTAGGGTTGGAAGAGACATCTAGTTCAACTGCTATCTGAAGCATTTTGCCACAAATGAAAAATATGAAGAATTTTGTATTATTTATTGCAGAAAGGAGAGGTTTTATACTCATTTCTACTAACTGTCAAGTTTAACTCAATAGCTAAGGTCATCTTCCCTCCTTGAACTTTCTCCCATTTCCCCTTCATTGTTGGCAATTCTACTAGTCTCTAAAGGACCCACCCAAGTTCATAAATATTTCTTGTGGTCAATTGGGGTGGCAGCTGCTGCAATGACTGTGTGATAAGCCAAAGACTGCAGATCAAAGAGCCACCTGCTGTCCACTTTTCAAGTTCTGGGCAATCCAGGCAATAATATTTTCCCTCATCTATTTGAAATCCTTCTTTAATACACAAACAGCTCATATCTAACAGGAAGGAATATAATGATATGGAACTGCTTACTGACAAAAACCGAGTCTATTAACATGGAGTAGCATAATGTCTTTGCAAAATCTGGAGGCTATCAACCTTGGGGATGGAAGGAACTTAGAGGTCATTCAGCAGAATCTTCTATCCCAAGAAGGGATTTTCTTATATGTTGTCCCATTGATACAGATAGGAAAATTAGGTTGCAAAGTAGGAAGGCATCAGCACTGTAGGATTTCACCACCCTTTGTAAGCTGCTTTTGGGCAGTACATACAAATAAAGAGGCAGGTCTCCCACACTTTGTATTTGCAAACGAACCACTCACATTTTGAGAAAGTAGATTGGTTGTGTGCAGAGTAGTGGGGGTGGTTAGACTTCAGTTGTAACAGAGTATCTCAATTGCAGTGGTGCTGAGTTCTCCAAGGACTGTCTATAAAGACACTTGTGTTAAGATGCCTTTCTGATACCCTCATCCATACAAAGAGTTAGCCAGGAGAATAGATGGTATGTATGTTTCTCCTTGGAGTATTTTACATACTTTTATTTGAATTGAGATTTTGCTCCAGAGTACAGGCACAGGTAGAATCACTCAAGGTTAGTCTGCTATGACACCTAGAGGCAGCTGGGTAATATTGTGGATAGAACATTGGGCGAAACTCAGGAAGACTTGAGTTCAAATCCAGTCTCAGACATTTACTAGAGTTGTGATCCTTAGCCTCACTTAATCACTGTCTGCCTCAGTTTCTTCAACTGTAAAATGAAGATGATAATACAACTATCCTTTCCACATCTAGACTTTCCCCATGTCAGTTTTGATATATCTCGGGTTGGTATAAGAAATTAGATGGGAATTTTAGAGGAATTTTGCAGAAGTTGCAGATGACACATGAAGGCCAGCAGATGACAAAGAACCTATGAACAAATAACCCAAATTTTACAAGGTGCTGTAAGCAGCTCATAAAAAAACCAAGAAAAAAATTCCAATTTTTTCCTCTGGTACAAAGGAAGGGTCAAAAAATTTGCAAGGATTTTCCAGATCATAGAAGTACCACACCCCTCATCCCCCTGATATAGAATGGATAACTGTAGATGGCATCTACCTCCCAGGGTTGTTGTAAGGATTAAATGAGATACTTGTACAGCATTTAGCACAGTGCCTAAGGTTTTTTAAATAAATGCTTAATTGATTGATTGACATAGCTCTTCAGTGGATGCCTATTAATACCTGTCTGAAACTACTCCCACCACAAGGCTGTGACCTATATAGACCAATTAGTCAGTATTCTATAACATCCCAGACAGGTGGTTGACCAACCTCTGATGGAATAGTTACAATGACAGGTAGTCCACTAGTTCAAGCCTAATAATATAAATGTTTATATATTCCTATGGTAACACTCCATCTCTGCTACTCTTTCAACTAACTCTCAACTTGTAGTTTAAGGCCCCTAGAGGGTGACTCCTACTTACTCTTAGGGTTCTAAGGATAACACTGGGGGTTTGGGTTTCTAAACTCACAAATCCCCACTGATATATTTTACCACTCAACAAGCCAGACTGAAATTAGCTTTGAAAAAGTTATTTACATTCCTTATGCCATATACTAAGATAAGCTCCAAATGGGTGTGTGATCTAGACATAAAAATTAGAGGAGTAAGAGTGAAGTTACCTTTCAGAACTATGGATAGGTGAAGAGTTGAAGGCCAAAGAGAGAATAGAAAGGATCACCAAAGATTAAATGAATTATTTTGATTACAACAAAATTAAAAAGTTCATGCACAAACTCAATATGACTGAGATCAGAAAGGAAACAGTTAAGTGGAAAAAATCTTTGCAATAATTTTCTGTCTCATTCCTCAATGAGTCAAAGGATATAAACAGGCAGTTCTCAAAAGAAGAAATCTAAGCTATCTATAGCGATTTGAAAATGTCTCCAAATCATCTATCATTAGAGAAATACAAATTAAAGCAACATTGAGGTTCTACCTCATGCCTGTCAGATTGGCAAAACTGACAAATAAGAAAAATGGGAAATGGTAGAAGCATTCTGGGAACAGACATATAAAAATGCAATGTGGGTGGAATTGTGAATTGGTCCAGCTATTTTGGAAAGTAACTTGGAACTACACCTCAAAGTTACTGAACTTTGTATACCCTTTGACCTAGAAATGCTACTACTGGTTTTATGCCCCAAAGAGATAAAAGAGGAAAAGGTCAAATACATACAAAAATATGTATAGTAGCTCTTTTTGTTGTGGCAAAGAACTGGAATCTAAATGGGTGGCCATCTACTGGGGAATGACTGAACATGTTATGGTATATAAATGCAATGGAATAAAACTGTGCATTGAGAAACAATGAAGGGGGTGGTTTCAGAGTAACCAGAAAAGACTTGTGTAAACTGAAGAAGAGGTAACCAAGAAAAAAATTTATACTGTAACAATGCTATAAAAATGGTAAGCTGTGAAAGACTTTAGAGCTCTGAAGAATTCAGCAATCAAACATGATTCTAGAGGATTGATAACGAATAATTGATCATGAATAATGCCCACCTCCTGACAGAGAAGTGATGGACTAAATATGAAGAGCAGATCATGAATTTTGGACATGGTTAATATGGGAATTTTTGTTTGACTATGCATATGTGTTACAAAGATTTTCTTTTTCAAAAAATTTTCTCCATGAGTATAATGGTTGGCAAGAAGATAGAAGAAATGTTTATTAGTTGGGAAAATTTTAATTTAATTTTTAAAAGTAAACAAAGGCATTTACTAAGGTATACTAACTACAAAGCATCTTCCCAACAAAAGCCTGAGGTTATACATAAAGGTCAATGGGAAGAGTAGGCTCCAATTTGTAGTACAATGGTAGTGAGATTCCTATGGCAAAGGGGTAATTCCCAAGTGCTGGTAGTCTATGGCTTGGAATTCCTTCCTTGAGTCCATAGAGAGCATTCCTCTTGGGTGCAAGGGGTCATATTCCTTGAAGCTACCTTCTTCCAAGGTGACTATAATTCTGCTTCCAGTGTAACACTAATTCCAGCTTTATATGTTTTATATATATTTTTTTCTTACTGATTCAATCTCTTTAATGACTCGGTCAATGGTTGAGGGTGAGGAATTATAGAGAGAAGAGCACTTATCTCCTTGGATGTTTGGCTCTAATTCATCTCCAAAATCTGGTGTCTTCTACTGCTAGACAGGACAATTGCTAAAATTCTTCCAGCTATTTAAAGCCCCTAGAAGTGTAGTTAGCTTGTTTTTTTTAACCAATCAGCTATTTCCCTCTTAATTTAATCGGAGAGATTCATAACTCATGAAGGGATCACAGGAACCATCTTGTTTATATCTTTAAAACTGTTGGTCTGTGGGCTGATTAAATTAAGTTTCCCAGGCCTTTCTATTATTACATTAATTGAGGTGGGCTTGAAGACCCACCCTTTGCACTATTATTTTTTGGTGAGTTCCCAGAGTGACATAGAATCAAAGAATTTAGAATACAAAGGGATTTCAGAATACTTGGTTAAGGTTGAATGTAAGAATCATGGTCAATAACTCTTTGTTCTATATAGTTCAGGTGACTTACAGAATTTAGTATCTGTGAATATAGAATGAAATAATGCAAGTAAAGCATATATGTTATATAAAATGCTATATAATTGGTAGTTGTGGCTGTTGTTTTTGTAATTGGTGTAGGACTTTAGAGGTCATCAAATCTGCTCCCCTCATATTATATATAAGTAAATTGAAGCCCAGACAGGTCAAATGCTTTTCCCAAGGCCCCCCATGTATCAACTTCAAAGGCTGATGTTTGAACCCAACTTATTTATTTACATTTGTCAAAAGACAATAAATAATTGACCATTTATATTAATAGATAAAATTGTCCCTCTCCATGGAGTCAATGGTTTTCAATGGGCTGAGGAATTATGCTTCTTTCCTTGTGTGTGAAGCATTAATAGTGTACAGATGGGATCAGAACTATGAGGAATCATCGGGCAACATTTTTCAAAATTAGAACTGCATAAAATATGAGGAAGGATGGCTTTAAAGCACTGTAATGGAGGACTTATGAATTGATCATTCATAAACCACCAATATTTAATAATGGATTGAAAACTTCAAGGGAGCCTGACTCAGGAGTGAGGCTCCTGTCAGGAGGACTAGACCTGGATAGGTGAAAGGATAGGTCACAAAAAGGACAAGAAGGGAAGAAAGGGAGGTGACTGCACAAGTGAAGGAAGTATAGAGGAATGACTCTAATGATCTCCTACCATGGAGGAATTCCCCCCCCCAAATGAGTCCATAAGTTAGGGGCTAATTAAACATCCCAGGTGAGTAAAGGAGATACAATAGAAGGAACAAGTCATCAGAAGAGGAATAGATGAGAGGAATGCTCATGGACCATGTCAAACCCTGTTATCCCACTAGAATCAGCTCAACCCCCATATTGGTTTACATGGATCCTCATAAAATTTTCATCAAAGATACTGGCCCACTCAGGATAACAATGAGGACTAGTTTCATTGAAGATCATACATCCTCCAACCTATTCTAGCTTTGCATATGCTTTTCTTCATAAGAAACAGACCTACATATACAATCAAGGGCTGGAGATACCACGCGGAAAGAGCCCTTTTTCCTAGAGTCATTCATTGGGGTTTTTTGGTTTCCTTGTGTTTGTTTTTTGTTTTGTTTTGGTTTTTGCCAGACCTGAAGTTTCATCGATATAATAACTCCCATTTAGGAAACTCCCCCTACCAATGCAACAGTTCCTCATCTTGCAGTCTTAGAGTTGCCTGGGACATTGAAATGTTATATGACTTGCCCAGGATGACATAGGCTATATGGATCAGTAGCAGGATTTGGAATTTAGGCCTTCCTGACTCTGAGACTGTCTTCATCTACTATGTCAGTTATTCAGACCACAAAAGCATCGAGTGCTTCAGATTCCCAAAGATTTCTTAAGCCGCAGATCTGTTGGGTCCTTTTCTTTAGCTGGTTGGAGTTTTCTATTGTTTCCATTCCAGCATATCACAAATGGTAAACAGTTGTCCCATTATGGAAACTGAAAAATAGGCCTCCCATAGCGCTTCTATCCTTGTAGGCACTCCTGAGATCTAAGACCTTTATTGCTCCATGGCATCAGCTGGACCTTCTGGAACTCATCTGCCAAGAACAAATTTGGGATGCCTACACACAGACACAGCTCTTACATCATGCCTGAAGGAGGGTGGGTAGACAATGGACTTCTGCACTGCTGCTTGAGATTTTATTTGCCCAATACAGCCTCAGAAGAAGCCTGCCAAAAATGCAGCTGTTAGTTAGGGCTTTGCTCCTCCAGGATTCTGGTGGCCAGATCCAAGGGACAATAGAGGCATTCAAACCCATACAAATCAACAAATGTTTATTATACACCTAATGCCTAGCAAGGCAGCTTTTGCTAGGTACTGGGCTAAATGTGATGTTCATATAAGACAAGATCCCTGTCTTTATGAAGCTTCCAGACTAAAAGCATAGACTTGGGCACAGATAACTAGACACAAAATAGTACCACTGGCTAAGTGCATAAGAAAAACAAGCAGATTACTACCCAAGACCCCATGATGAGAGGAAAAAGGAAGGAAAGATAGGGACATTATGGATGGAAAATGATCTGGACTCAGAATTGAATTAGAAGGAAGAGGGAGAGCTGGATTACATTTGTGAAAATATCTTGTGCTTCTAATGACTCCAAGATCCTTCCACCTTTTTGATGTTATTGTTTTTCTTATAATTCTCTACAGTCATGAAGCAGTTATAGAAAAAAAAATTTGAGGGCCAGCCAAAAGGAAACCAAGAAGCTCACGGTGGGCACAAGTAAACTGCAACATATCATTAGCAAAGAATTGTGTAGAAGAAGCAGCATAAAGAACATCACTGGACAGATGTACAATTGGGGTCAGTCATAGATCAAAGGCAAAAGTTGGCCAAGGTATAGTCCATATGTTTCTGAGTAACCCGGCAAAATCAAGGGATCTGAAGAATGCCTTATGAAATATTGGGTCGACCTTCTTCCCCCCAGATTTTTGGAAAGATGGAGGACCAGAGATTTTGAGGTCAAAGGGACCTTAGAAGCTACTAATTTAATTCCCTCACTTTATACATGAGACCCAAAGAAGTTGTGACTTGCCTAATGTTACACAAGTAATAGCAATAGAACAAGCATTTGACCCCAGGACTACTAATTCCACAGCACTGCTTTTATTTTCAATCTGCACTATTGAAGTTTTGTAGCATATATGTATGTATCTATATTGACATCTACTGTGTCTCTATTTATCTTCTATACTTCCAGAAATACATGATTTAATCAGCATGGGAATGCCTTTCAAAGACACAGAGAGCTTCTCAGAACCTTGCTCAGTGGGTTTATGGTTTATTGTGATCTTTTAAAAAAAATCCATTCCTTGGTGGCCAGTCTTCTAGCGATAAGCCTCACTGAATTTAGCTGCACTTATCTTCAGAAATATACAGTTTGTCACCAGGTCCATATTCAGCCTGGTAAGACTTTTCAATTTGTACTCCCCTAGCAAAACTTCAAGATTCCAGGGTCACTTTCATCTCAGAGTGAGACTTATATATACATACACACATATGTACACATACATATGGTCTTTTCTTTAAAATATGGTTATTATGAAAGCAAAGTCTTTATGTTATAAAGAATAGGTCTCATTTCCTGTACATATAAAGAATAGTTTTCAAAGGAAATTAAATTTCATCTAAGAACCACTACGAAAAATGTCCCTATGGCACAGAATCATGGAATCTTGCTGTTGGAGGGGACCTCAGAGGCCATCTAATACAACCTATACTTGAACAAGTATCTACCCTATAATCTACTCAACCAAAATCATTCAGTCTCTAGTTAAATGCCTCCAGCAAGGGGGAAGCAATAACCTCCCAAGGCTGTCCTTCCTACCTTAGGATACTGCTAATTTTTAGAGAATTTTTCTTGACATCAAAGCTAAATTTGCTTCTTTACAAATCTCAACCATTATTCCTAGTTCATCTCTCTAAGGCCAAAAAGAAAAGTCTATTCTCCCTCCTATGTGACAGACTTTCAAATACTTTAAAATACCATTACTACCACCACCACCATACAGGTCTCCTCATATAATATGAATCAAGCCAGCAAGCAAGCATTTAGTAAACATCTACTAATTAATAGGTACCAAGCAAATTCTGGGATATCAATACAATCAATGAAATAATTCCTACAAAACTCCATGGAGGACATAAGGTAAATAGACAGACTTGAAAGATTTCCCCTCTCTCAAGCTGTGGTTGGTGTTTTAGAGTAATAATGTTAAATCTCTGTATAATTAGAAGCAATACTCAGTTCTTCTCCAATCAGCACAGTAGCCAAAGAGGTCTCTCAGCTTATCCAGCTTTTCTCCACCTAATCAGCAAAGCAATGCTTCATTTCCTATCAGCAAGCTTCTAGTAAAGCAGCTGAAGAACCCACCTGTCATCAGCCAACCTTCTCAGCTAGAAGGAGCTTCTCTTGTCCCCTTTTTCTATGCCCAGTTTCTTATTACTTCTTCAATACTCAGCTTACTCTCCTTTTTCTGTTTATCTTTTCCTAAAACTTCTTCTTTTACTCCTAAAGCCTTAAATTTGTGCTCTCACAAGCAACAAAATCTCTAACTTATGGTATAAAATTCAACAATTTCACTTGTCTGTCATGTATGACCCATATAATCTTCACAAAGTCGCCATTTTTAAAAATGTACAAATGCTTAGCTATAATCTTCAAAAGAATAAAAAAGTCACGTGCAAATGACCACAATGCTTTATTGCCATCATTACTTCAGTCATTCCTCTTTTTTCCCCATAGACTTTCCTTCCTTCTGGGACCTCTCCCTGAAGAAAATCTGGAATCATGTCTTCTCTCTCAAAGGTAGAAGCATCATTGTTGTTCAGCTATGTTTTACTCTTCATGACTTCATTTGGGGGTTTCTTGGAAAAGATACTGGAGTGGTTTGCCAGCCTTCTCCAGTTCATTTTACAGGTGGAGAAACTGAGGGAAACTGGGTTAAGTGCCCAGGGTCACACAGATATTAAGAGTCTGGGACTGGATTTGAACTCAGAAAGATGAGTTTTCCTGACTCCAGGTCCAGCCCTCTATCCACTGTGCCACCTAGCTGCCTGTGGCATTACTCTGCCTTCAGAGCTATCGGCACATTCTTCTGAAGGCCAGTTCTTGAACTGATCCTCAGAATAATCTGTATCTTTCCTCGACATTTTATTAGAGGTTATTTTTTCCTCAATATGATCTTCTCAGTTTTCCTTGAACAAATATTCTTTTTGTGCCTCTTTTAAGCAACCAAACTGTTCACACATGAAAGAGGGAAAGTTTACATCTAAATCTAAGTCATCTGCATGACAATAATAATTAAACAAATGAGAGTCAACGGGGAAGAAAGTGAGATTGCAAACAGTGAAGAGGGCCTTAGGAAATGTCTATAGTAACATGATCATGAACCAGAAAAAGAAACAGGGAGGGAGTGGTTAGACAGGTATGAGGAGTATCCAAAGATAATAGTGCCATGATAAGCCCAATGAGGGAAAAGTATCCAGGAATAGTGGCAAGCAGTGTCAACTACAAAAGAGGTCAAGAAAAATGAAGACTGAGAAAAGAGAATCAGAGTTGCCAGGTAAAAGACCATTGGTAACTTTGAAGAGAGAAATTTCAGTTAACCAATGTGGTAGGAAACCAGATTACAATAGGATTATGAGTGAGTGAAAGAAGTCAAGATGTATTTGCAATGTGAAACTGAAGGCCTCCACTATATTCCAGCTTGTTAAAGCCTTTCAGTATGGTAATAATGGAAAGTTTACTAGAGGTCAAAGTTTTCATAAAAAATTTAAAATGATCAATAACCACATAAAATGTTCTGAATCACTAATAAGAAACAAAATAATTCTGACTTTTCACATCACATCTATCAATTTGGCCAAGATGATAAAAAATGGAAATAGTCAATAATGGATAGATTGTAGGAAGACGGTAATGCCAGTATACTATTCACAGCATTATGTTCTATGAGTTGGTCTATCCAGTCTAAAAAAAATTGGAACTATATGAGAAAATTCATTTTATTGTTCAAAGCCTTTGATTCAGTTATCTACATACTAGACATACATCTCAAGGAAGTCAATGATAGAAAAGTACAAAATATTTATAGGAACATTCTTTGTTTTTTTATACTAGCCAAAAAAAGGAAATAAAGCAGCTACCCATACAATGGAGAATGGTTGAACAAATATTTGTATAAATGTAAGAGATTAGAGAGGTACTTTATGTTGTCCATATAGGTTATCTGTGTTCACATGGGTCTGTCTAGAGGTGGCTTACAAGGAGGCATAAATACCCATCTCTAAACTCTTCTACCCACCTTTCTCTGGAAGAGTTTGATTCTCCTGAGGAACGGAATTGGGAGGTTACTACCAGATGTTAATTGCTCTTCTATTGTCAGATAAAAGGGGTAATGGGCTAGAATTGTATCAATATGCTCTTTTAAGTACTATTAATCTAGGAGAGGGTTGTTTTTTAGGTTTGAACTGTTTCTAGTTTCCTAATGGAGGAGTGCCTCAAGCTAAATATCTGAGATTTCACTCCCTTTCTGCCAAATGCTAATTCCATAAAAAATACACACAACAAATAGCAAATAAACATACATATATATATACATAAGTATATATGTATACATGTGTATACATACATATATATATATGTGTATGTGTATATATACATATATGTGTGTATATGTATATATCCAATTTGATAGCAAACAAAAATCAGAGAAGGTAGACAGATGGAAATGTACCAGACAATACACAGACTGAATGAACTCTTTTACTGAAAGCAAGCTGTCTCAGCTCAACCAAGAGAGATAGTCCTAGTTCTCACCCAGGAGGAAATTCTCTAAAGTCTCGAATGTGGTAAGCTAGGAAAAGGGATATGAAGGAAATATTGACTTATCTGCATTTTTGCTTTTTCCCAGAATCTTTCTCTTCCTTCAAGGACTTCTTTCTGAAGGATATCTGGAATCATTTTTCTCTCTCGAAGCTGGAAACCAATCCCTTCTCTCAGGCTCTTGACAACCCTGCCCCTCATACAGGTGAAGAGCATTAAGTAATACAATTCCACCAATGAGGAGAATGAGCAGATGGGATGTAAGCCTTAGGTTACCTATAAAATACTTGGAAGAAAATTTAAGGCACTATATAAAAGTGAATTATCATGTAAATTATTACTATGATAACTATGGCTACTCCTTCCAACAAAGCAGATCACTGCCCATCCATGAACACTTCTTGTAGATCTTCTACAGGGATTCTCTGCTTTGCCCCCAACATGAAGTTTTGTGAACATCAATAAGACACACCCATAAGTTACTCCCTCACTCTTGCCATATGCCCAATCTACTTACTTTTCTGGTCACAAATGGCTCTGATAACACCTTTTATGTGGTTTCTCTTCATTGGTATATGTTGTAGCCTATTCAGACCCACCATTTGCCTCCCTTGCTCCATTTCAATTAGTATCACTATTATATTGCTGAGAAAGATTATTTCCATACTTTTTAACCCAGAGAAGAGGGTGAAATCAATCTCACTTTAAAGAATAATCAGAATTTATGGCACACATGAATGGGAACCTCATAAAGACAAAGTACCTAAGTGGTCTAAGGAACTAGAAACATAACTCTGAGTTCCTATTCATTTTCTGCCACTAATTAATCCCATAACCCCTCAACCTCTCTGGAACACTAATTTCCTTATATATAAAATAGAGATCACTTACCTTAAAGAATGATTAATAGCTAAATAGGGAGAAAGTCCTCAGTAAATATGCATTTCCATTTAAATGTTCACTAAAAAGATATCATATAACAAAAGTGAATTAAAGATGCAACTTAGACAAAAAAAAAGGACTATCTTCCATTCTCAGCCTTTATGGATACTGGGAAAGATTGAGTTTTCTCCCATGGGGCAGAAATTGGAAGGATGGTATGTTAACTCAGATCCACAGAAAGTGGATTTAACTGGCAGTTTTACTTCCAAGTCCGCATACCAGGGACCTCAGCTTAACTCACCAGATGCATGGAAGAAACAGTTCCTTTTTGTATTGCATTTCCCTGGAGTTATAAAGAAGCTGTGGCTTAACGTATTCTGCCAAATCTTTGAGAACAGGCTCCTGCCCAATAAGAATTGGGTTACATGGAATATATAATAACTTCAAGCAAAATTTATGTTGCACTTTGTTTCTTCCTGATAGATCTCAGAAGGGCCTTCATAGGCACTATGTGTCTAAGATGCTATAAATATCACTCATGTTTGAAATGTTTAAGACATACATTGCTTTATTTGCAAGCAAAAGGGAGTCAATTTTAGAGAGATCGAAGAGAATAATGTAGTTTCAGAGCAGGACTATCTCCACCCAGAAAGCTAGGCAAATTCCCATGATGCCAGACCACTGGATAACTCTCCCAAGGAACGTAACTTCTAGAGAGCAGGACACCAAGGGATTAGTGACATTCTCTGTGGTGTCATGGTGGAATGGGACTAGGGTGGAACAAAGGTGGAATTAAACAGTTGGCTCCTTTCCCCTGGCCTTTAAAAAATAGAAAGACACTTTGCAGACCAATAGGTATTTGCCTACATTCCCTTTAGAGTAACTCATCTCTGCAGAAATGTTCTTAAATAGTCTAGGGGTTCCTGAAAGAGCCTCTCCACAGAATACTCTTTGGTACTACTTACACACACACACACACACACACACACACACACACACACACACACACACCCCTTTTTAAAAATAATTGAGGCAAAAGTAGAGATGTAATTGCTGTTGACTCTTCATTAAATTTATAGCGACAATTCCTTCTATTCTTCACTTCATATTTCTTGAGTTTCTAATAAGGCTAAAGTGATTTAGAAACATAGCTGCTACATCATATTATTGAATAGCAATTTAGTAACATGAAATATTTAGTGGTTCTTTTTTAGTATATGGTATCCCAAAAATCTTAGTGCCTTGCCTAATACCTAAGCATCTATTGCAGAGTCTGATGGTGTAGTTGTAATACCTAGTTAATTATTTGTTCACTTTTCAGTCATGTCTGACTCTTCATTACACCATTTGGGTTTTTTTATTTTGTTTTGGTTTTCTTGACAAAGATACTGGAATGATTTGCCATTTCCTTCTCTAGCTCATTTTACATATGAGGAAACTAAGGCAAACAGTTAAGAGTCTTGGCCAAGGTACACAGGTAGTAAGGCTGGATTTGAACTCAGGTCTTCCTGACTCCAGGACAGGTGCTCTATCCACTGTGCCACTTCACTGGACTGGTTATTATACTTGATATTACTTCTCTTCTCTGCATCTTTGTACCAGCTCTTCCTCATGCCTCAACATTCTCCTGCCATATCTTTGCTTCCTGAAATTCACATTTTGTTTGTTTGGGGGAGGAGTTTATTTATTTTTTATTTTTTTTTAAGAATCAATTCAAGTGCCACCTGCAGGAGACCATTGCTCATCTCTTCCCCTGAAAACTACTCAGATCTTCCTCTTGGAGAATTACCTGGAATTTGATTGGTCTGTGTCACATATGTACAGGATCATAGAATTAGAATGAGAAGCAACCTTAGAGATCATTGAATTCAACCCTTCCTCCCCACTTTATAGATAAGGAAATAGAGTCTCAGAAACATTAAGTGACTTTCTGAGCATCACATGGCTAGTAAGTGGCTGAGGAAACATTCAAATTCAGGTCTTCATGACACCAAGTTCAGTATTCTGTCCATTAAACTCCATAGCCTCTATGTACTTATTAACACCCCTGATAGAATGCAAGTCTCTCGAGGTCAGGAAATATTTTACTTTTTTCTTTGTATTCCCAGCATTTAGCACAATGTCTGGAACATAGTACTTAATAAATACTTACTGATAAATTCATTTATTGAATTAGCAAGTTTATAATATTATCTTCAATTTGACAATATTTTATCAGCATATTTATTGACATTTCCTAAATGATCTGGATAATTACCAAATTCTCCTCTTTAATAAATTGTCTAAAAAAGGTATTACCTTGATGGACTTGGAAATAAAGAGACCAGAGCCTGAAACATTAACCAGAATCTGACACTTAATATTTGTGTGACCCTAAGCAAGTTATTTTAATTCTCTCAGCCTTCATTTCCATATTTGCACAATTGCAATTATAGTATTTTAATAACCTGCTTTATAGTGATGTTATGAGAACAATACTTTGAAAACTTTAAAATGCTATATGTATAAGTTATTGTCTCTAATGATCCCTGAAAAATTATTAATAATTGTTTTGAAATGTAAAAATGATGAAAGTTTTAATTTGTACTTTAGACATTGTAATAAATCAGTTTTCCTTTAAAATGTGATACTTGGTTTCATGGATAAAAAAAAAGAACAGAGACACCAAGCATACTGAACTTGAATTCTACCGGGTTAGCATTTCTAAGGCACTTTCCTGCTGAATATCACATAGTGTTTCAAAGTATTTTTGTTTGTTTATGTGTTTGTTTTTATTTTTGAGATTGGGTCTCATGTATGCTGGAAGTACAGAGTGTCCTTATAGGACAGTTCCCACTCTAATCAGCAAGGAAACTTTGGTCTGCTCCATTTCCAACATGAGCCCGTTTGCCACTCTGTAGGCAACCTGGCACCTCCTGATTCTTTCAGGCTCATTTATTATACAACTTACCCTACTGCAGCTTAGAACTTCTGAGCTTGAAGAGATAGATCATCTTCAGTTTCCTTGGAGTACCACCATAGCCAACCCACATCTTTTTAAGCCAAATCTATGATTTCTTTACTCAGTGAAGAAACTCCCTCTACCAAAGCAAATCAACAATTAGGCTGCTACTTGTATTCCTTGAGAGCTGTTAGGGGGCACCAAGAAGTAAAGATCCTGTAGCCAATGTACCAGAAGCAGGACTTAAACCCATGTCTTTTTGACTCCAAAACTAGCTTTGATGTTGTCCCTTGATTTACCCTTGGATGCTTTTTAAAAAAAATTATTTATTTACTTTTCGTTTACAACATTCAGTTCCACAGTCCCTTGAGTTCCAACTTTTCTCTCCTTCTCGCTCCTCCCCCCTTCCCACCATGGTGGCATACAATCAGATGTAGGTTCCATAATTACCTTCACATTAAACATTAATCAAGTTGTAAAGAATTATAACCAATGGAATGAAAAAGGAGAAAGAAAGAATGAAACAAGACAAGACACAAAAGAGAGAGAGCAAGTAGTTTGCTTCAG
Organism: Pseudocheirus occidentalis; assembly: GCA_028646575.1. Lineage (NCBI taxonomy): Eukaryota > Metazoa > Chordata > Mammalia > Diprotodontia > Pseudocheiridae > Pseudocheirus > Pseudocheirus occidentalis. Next base: position 277,580,636 of record CM053593.1, read on the forward strand.
TCTGCATTCAGACTCTGTAGATCTTTCTCTGGATGTTGATATCCCTTTCCATCATGAGTCTTTTGGAGTTGGCTTCTAACCTTGTGTTACTGAGAAGAGCCCAGTCTATCAAAGTTAGTTGTCACAGATATGATATGTCTGTAATTGTGTACAAAGTTCTCCCGGTTCTGCTCTCCTCACTCAGTTTGGATGCTTATTTTTAAAGATGTCTTTCTTCTTTTTTACAATTAAATGAAGAACATAGTTGTCACGGAGTCCCGGGGACTATGGAGCAGGCAATGCCAAACTCCAGGCAGGACTGAGGATCTTTACATGTATGCCAAGAACAAAGTGAGTGAGTCTCTAAGGAACTGTCTAAATCCCTGGAAGAATGTGACAGGGCATCATACTCAGATGGAGATCTTCACCTTGTGTCAGTTATCACTGCGGTCACCCTTTAATCCCTTTAGCATTCTGCTGAAATGAAGTTTGTAAACAGAAGTTTGGGGGAGGATCAACACTGATACTGTCAAATATCTATGTCAAAAGTTTGAAGTCCTTTAGTTGCCTTCCACCATCCAAATCTGCACATACTTCTAATATCCCTGTTTCTATAGTAGGAGCTTCATACATGGCTAGCCTGGCATCTCCAGACCATGAGCCCTGGAAAACAAAATTGTGCTGCTAGATTCAGGAGTTAAAGCTACAACTGGAGGAACAGACCTAGAAAAATGGAAATGAAAAACATTCTCCTCCTCAGAGTTGTAAGTCAACAAGCATTCCCTAAGTACCCACTAGGCAAAGCCTAGTACCAAAGCAGTATTGAGTCGCTTCTCTCTTCAAACTGAGCTCTCTCTTCTCTCTTGAACTCTCGTCGACTACACCCCTTACACAATTGTGGAACATTGAATAATCAGTCACCACCAGAGAAGTCTTATGTAAATGGGCTTTGAGCCATGGATTGTACACACACACTCACACACACACACAGAGGATTATATATACACTTATATACACATAGACATGCATACACACAAACACAAATATATAGTGTGTATATAACACACATATTGTCTCATGCGTAAGGCACTTTAAAATTTTCAAAGCCTTTTCCTCATAAAAACCCTACAAGGCAAGTAAATCAGATATTATTATTCCCATTGTGCAGATATGGAAATGAAGGCTCACAGAGCTAGAAATCACTTGCACAGGGTCACACAGAGTATCAGAGGAAAGCTGCAGATCCTGCTCACTTTTTTTTTAGCCTCTTAAAGTAATATCTTTTCCAGTAGTTTTCTAGAATATACATATATTTATAAATAAATTCAGACTCCTTACTAATCCAGCCTAGACTTCCTCTGATCAGTCTGAAATGGGAAGCCTGGATAGCACAATGGAGAGGGAGCAATAGTAAGACCTTACCTCTGAAGTTCAGAGCGATGTTTCCAAACAGTATTCTTTCAATGTACTGGAGCTAAGTGTCAACTAAGAAATGTCCTTGTTACTTACCTTTTTCTGTGAACAGGAGAAAAAGTAAGGAAAGGAAGTAAGAGGCAGGGCTTGGGGGTGGGCGGAGGGAAGGGGAAGGGATGCTCCTATCATTAGTGTTATATATAAAAGTAAGATGGGAGCCATTTCCAGACATCCTGATCTATATCTTGCCACTTACACAGATGGCTCCAGAAATAGAGAGAGTGAGACTGGTGACTTTGTGCAGCCCTCCCTCATTTAAGTTCAATTCACTTTCCAGTCATGGCATCACCCTCCTTATGCCACAGTCCTCTTGGAGAACAAAGGACACACAACAACAGCAACAGGGAAGGGCAATGGTCTTCTGTCTCTGGTTTTCTCAAGCCCAGCAGGAAGAAAGACAGTTGGTATCATAGAAAGACTATTAGACTCAGAGTTATGAAGAACAGAGTTCAAATTCTGCCTCAGATAGCTGTGTCAGTCTGACTGAGTAACCTAATTTCTCTCAGTTCCCTTATAGGAATAATAATAAGGATAATAATAACACCTACCTTTTAGTTTGTTGTGAGGCTCAAATGTGATCGATCGTGTATAAAAAGCATTTCTCAACTTTATGACTTATTACAGATATCTCAAAATATCATTCTCATCACTATTTCAAAATTACTATAGTTAATGTACCCACTGTTAACTAATCCAGCTGTTAGATATGTTAACTGCTAAAAACAAAATTATCACACCCAATATCTTCTATCTCTGTGCCTTTGCACAGGTTGAACCCCATGCCTAGAGAGTCACTTCTTTCTCATCAATGTCACAGAGTTCAAAACTCAGTTCAAGGGCTACGTTCTTTAGAACAAAATTACTATAGTTAATGTGCCCACTGTTAACTAATCCACTGTTATATATGTTACTGTATCAAAATTTTCTATTTCCTTAATTGTGTTTCAATATGTTTTCTTTTGCAATCTTATGTATTTCTTTTCATGCATTTAAAAGCAGTTTTTTTTTCTGAGGAGGAGATGTATTACCAAAGGGGTCCATGTCACAAAAGAGGTTAAAGATCCTTGTTAGAAAGAGTGCAGGCTAGACCTTATGGCTCTTATCTAGGATCTAAAATAGCTCTTGGTCTGGGGCATCCTTTTATTCCTCTCTTACTGTGTGCATGATAATTGTTTTTTAACATTTCCCACCAGAGTTATTTCAAATATTCCCCCTCCCTTTCTCTTCAAGACCCCAGCTGCACCCAGGCCTCCCTCTTTTAGAATATAACTTTGTCTCCAATCCACTTCAAACCAATAAGAATTTAAGAGCTCCCCATATGTAAGGCATTGTGCTAGTTTCTGGGAATATAAAGAGAAAGAGCAGTCTCTGCCATTGAGGAACTTACCTTCTACTTAAATAATTCATGTGAAGCCTGAGGCTGTCTATGACTTAAAGGACTATCATGTGCAGAAAAGATAAGACTTGTTCTATTTGATCACAGAAGAACCCAGAGTAATAGGTCAAAGTAGCAAAGAGATACATTTAGAAAAAATCTTTGCAAATAGAGCTATCTATCTTTAAGTGGAAGCTAGTGGACCAGAGGATAGAATGCTAGAGTTGGAGTCAGGAATTTGAAGTTTGAAGTCTTATCTCAGACACATACTGGCTGTGTGACAATGGGCAAATCACCTAACTGCTCGGTGCCTCAGTTTCCTCATTTGTAAAATGAAGATAATAGCACCTACCTCCCTGGTTTGTCATTTGGATAAAAAACAAACCAGATAACATATGTAAAGTGCTTTGAAAATTTTAAAGTGCTATCTAAATGCTAGCCATTATTGTTATTATTACCCCCAAAAAGTAATGGGATGTCTCAAGAAACAGTCGGTACTGACTCATTGGAAATTGTCAAGTAGTGACTGGAAGACCACTTTATTGGCAATGTCAGAGTGAGAATTCTTTTGGGGGTACAAGTTGGCAAAGACTGCTTCTGAGGTTCCCTCCAACTTCAAAAATACGTAATTCTGAGTTGACCTCTCCTATCTCCTCTCCTGCATGCCTTCAGACTTCTCTACATGCCCACTTTCCCATCTCCAATCAGAAGATGAGGTGGTCCTCATACTATGTAGGGACCTATGTCCCTAATGATATTCCATCCTGCAAATTCAAAGACATTATTCCATAGATCATCCTTACACACTTTCATCTTCAATCTCTCCATCTCTACTGGTATACTTTTGCCTATGAAAATGGTCAGAGTTTCTCTACCTAAAAACAACCAAATAACAACAACAAAAACTTTATCTTGACCCTGATATAGTTCTATTCCTCTCCTCTACACTGCCAAACTTTTTATAAAGTTGCATATACCTACTTCCTCCATGTCCATAGTACCCCATTCTTTCTCAGTTCTATTCATTTTTATTTCTGCCTCCCCTTCACACTCTACTGCTTCCCAGGTCATTAATAACATCCTACCTCTCAAACTCCCAGTGGGATCTTCTAAGATATAATATGCTTTGACCTTTTTGCAAAATCTGGTGATGTGGACTTCCCTCAAACCTCCCTTTGAGACATTATCTCTCCCTCCATTATTTGGCTCTAATCTGTTTTCCCACTCACTTTGCATGATACCCCTTTGTGCATTGTACATTTTCTTGAGTAAGTATTTATTAGGCCCCTACTATTTACCCATGCTGAGTATGGAAGATTCAAACAAAAACAAAACAGTACTGGACCTTAGGGAATCCATTTTACCAATGTAAAATGACACATACATATAAATATAATATAATATTTTATATATTATATAAATATATAAATATTATATAGGCACACACATATATATATACATGCATGTATATATATATGTGTGTGTGTGTGTGTGTGTGTGTGTGTATGGAGAGAGAGGGAGGGAGGGAGAGAGAGATTGGGGAGAGGGGGGAGGAAAAGAGAGGGAGGGATGGAGAGAGGGATGGAGGAAGGGAAGGAGAATAAAAATTTCCATCAGAGAGGGTACTAGCAACTGGGAGAAAAAGTAAAGACTTTTTGGTGGACGTATCCCTTGAACTGAGTTTTGAAGAAAATTAGATATTCTCTGTGACATCGATGAGAAAGAAGCGACTCTCTAGGCATGTGATTTAACCTGTGCAAAGGCACAGAGATAGAAGATGTTGGGTGTGATAAGTAGATAAATCTGGCTGGAATATAGAATTGTAAAGGAGAGAAAAGTACAATGATCCTCAAAAGAGTTATATGATTATAAATTGGTTCTGGCTGAATTGGTCAAATTATAAAATGTTTTAAATGCCAAACAGAGGGTTTTAAAACTTTTATTCTAGAGGCAATAGGGATCCACTATAGCTTTTTGAGCAGAAGAGTGGCACAATCAGACTTGTTCTTTAGAAATATCATTTTGGCAGCTTAGTAGAGCATGGATTGAAGCAGAAAGATCAGACTGAGTCAGGGAGATCGATCAGTAAGCCACCAAAATAGTCTCAGCAGAAGGTGATGTTGGTTGTTGTGGTTTGAGTGGAAATAAAAGAACATATGTGAAAGATCTTAAATAGAATGATCAAGATGTAGCAATGAGCTAGATATAATGGTGAAATAAGTCAGAAGTATCTACAAGGTGCCAAACCTGAATGAATAAAAGGATGGTGGTCCCCTCAACATAAAAGTGATTAAGGACAGAAGAGGATATGCATGCAGATAAATTCTGTTCTAGACATGTTGAAATTGAGATTCTTAAGGAACATCCATTTGGAAATGTCCAGTAGGCAGTGTTGCAGAACCAAAACTCAGGAGATTTGGGCTGAATATATCAGTCTGGGCGCCTAAATAATCTTAGAGATAATAATGGAACATAAAACCTGAGCAAGATCTCCAAGAAAGTGAATAGAGAAAATTGGGCTCAAGACAGAGCTTGGGTTAAATCTACATAGGGAGGGTGGAGAAAGGGACATGGATGATGAGACTAAGAAGGAGGAAGCAGCCAGGCAGGTAGGAGGAAAACCAAGAGAACAACTTCCAGTAATGGGGATTATCCTGATGGTTTTACTTAAGACAAATATAAGATGCTTAACTAGAAAAGGTTTGAAAGTCAATGTTGTTCTACTTTTCCTTGGGCATTCCTTTGTCTCTGTCTCTTAGTAGTGGCAACAACAATAAATTTTTTGCAGGACTACTCTGTTGTAATTTAAAACTTCTCTGGGGTTCAGAAAGGATACTATAACCAAATACCTTTCTGATCCTTAAGAAGAATCAGAACCTGGTTGTTTTATTCATATTCTCTTATTTATCGTTTATTTTACCAGATAGCGGGAGATGGAACATTATTACAGGTTACTCTTCTTTCTAATTTATTTCTTTGGGGGTAAGTTCCTGTTTTCCCTTCCTAAATTCTAGATAGGAATGATGTGATATGCCTAGTCCCATTTTCCTCTGTTTCTAGCATCCATTCTGAAGTCCTGGCCTTGCAAGTAATCATTTTTCTTTTCTTGCATAAAGGAGATTGAGAAGTGCAAACAGCAGCCTTAGGCAAGGAGAGTCATTTTTTGGTTCACTTTTCTCAATCAAAAATGAGAGGTTAAGGATGTTCCCTTTTAAGCCTCTTAGTAACTTTGTAAGTATCTTACTGACCTGCTGTAGATTCAGAAAGGCTTCAAATGGTATTTGGAAAGATACTTCTTTCCTCCTATCTGTGAAGATTGAAGTCCTTTCCGACCAATATTTCCATGCAGCTCCTGGGAATAAAAGGACTGGTGTTTCATTACTGTATATCAGCTTGAAACAACTCAAAATAGCCCCAGAGAACCTTACCTCCTTCTGTATGGTTTCACAGGATCCCAACCCTGAGAGACATTGAGCTGCTACCCTTGGTATAGGAGGCTGAGATTTTAGCTTCAGCTGTCCACATTATCCCCTTCCTCTGAAAAGAGAAAAAGACAAAGGAGAAATAACGTGTGTATTGGGGAAATGGACGGGGAAATCAGCTAGATAGGGGTGGATGGGGAGAGAAAGGTGGCCCTAGACTAGAAAGCTAGGGATATAAATAAACAGACGACACTATGAGAGAAGAGAGGAGCACCCTAGGAGAAACGAAGGAGTAGAGAGGGTGTCAAGAAGAACCCAGAGCTAAGTTTGCTTCTAGACAGAAAATTAAAGATTTGAGAGAGTAAAACAAACGAGCAAACGCGGCAAAATAATCAGAATGAAATAAACACACCAGCAGCTTCATGTAGTCCTAGCCAAGAGAAGGACTTCGATCATGTTAACAAGATCTATAATCTCCTATTTTTTTAGGCTGGCTCTAGCTGGCACAAAATACGCAGTTAGCTAAAATGGGAGTACCACCTGCAACAGTAGACCATTTATATCGAGCATTAAAATCTGGAATGCGCCTTTCATATACTATATTTATTGATGCAGAACAAAGGTAGGAATTGTTATCCTAATTTTGCACACGGGAAAACTAAGGGTCACAAAACTGGTAAATGTCTGAGGTAGAATTTGAATCCAACGAACGCAGTGCTCCATCCTCACGCTGTCTTTCTGTAGGGTATGCTATAGAACTGAATGCAAAACACCACTACTTTTTCCATGCTGTATCATTTAAACCTCTTGCTGTGGAAGATTTGGCGTTGTCGGGCAGACAAGCTAGAACACGAGAAAAAAGAGAAGCCCTCAAAAGTAGATCCCATCTAGGGGAAGGGAAAAGCGGGGGGGGGGGGAGGGAGTAGGTAGCCAGCTAGAGTAAGGGCATCCTTCTTCTTGTCTCCTCTGAAAACAGTGAAGTTGAAACCGTCCCTGACTCCAAAGATACCCGCCTGTGCCAAGTCCACGTGCTAGCTCTCTAATACAGCAGAAAGGCGAAGCAATAGCTTTCCTTTCTTCTGGAGACCAGACGAAGCCGAAGGATATTGTAGCTGCCTGTTGGGAAGGAAGTACTTCCAAAAAATCCTGCCATCCATTGGGGTCTGTCCCTAAGTATATCAGCCCTGTAACTGTCTTCTTCTTGTCTGACCTTCATTCTCGAAGAGGATCTTGACATCAGGAAGATGATGTCATGACTTGCAAGTGAATTGGATTTAAGTGAGTTAGGGCTGTGCAAAGTCACCAGCCTTATTCTCTCCTCCAGAGCCATCTGGGTGCAGTGGCAAGATAAATGTCTAGACTGCATTAGAAATTCTTCTGGCTCGGAGATCTGTTTGGAAAAGCAGAGCAACTCCCCTCTGTTAGAAGTGGAGTGAAATTAATTAATCAAAAAACATTTATTAAGCGCCTACTATGTACCAGGCGCTGTGCTAAGAACTGGAGATACAAAAAGAACAACCTAATGAATACACATTGGGGATCATTTACTATAAGTGGTCCCATGAAAGTGGGGCGGGATAAGTGAATGTCACTACTAAAAAGTTACTCCCAGCAGAAGCAACCTTTTTTGCTCCCTGGAAGAGAAATGTAGATAAACAAATGAAATTTCCCCTCCTCCCCCGCTAGAGAGATTCTCATTTCCCAGGGAAGGCAAGAGAAAAATGGTTTTGCCCAGATTAATTTCTCTCTGACCAGGCCTGCGGGTACCAAAGAGGAAAAGAGTCCAAAGCAGCTGTCTCTCTTTATACACTTCCAAGTAAAAAGTTTGGAGACTGTTTTTTTTAAATCTTTCTTGTTTTCATGAGGGAGCGTGGACCCTGGTTGACAGTAGCGCTTAATAAATGCCTGCTGACTAACGAATTGCTTTGCTTTTAAAGTTTCTCCCAACATCCATTAAGGAAACTACCTCTAAGGCGTTTCAAGGGAAACAGAAATAAAGCAATTGTCACATTAATTTACACAGATTGTAAAATTACAAGTTTGGCCAGAAATATCCAGGTAATTAAAGTACATTTATTTTGTGGTTAACATAGTGCAGCAATTGCCTCACTTCGGCATCCTTCTCGTCCTACGGCCTCAAACTGTGGGGAATTAGGGGAGCTGTTTCTATTCTGTCTGGTGCTGTTAAACTCAAGACACCTGCTCCAACACAACCTTTGCCTACCTGGACACTTTCTAGCACGGAATTCCCTAATCACCAACCCCCGTCCCATTCTCACCGTTCTACCTTGCCCCAGGCTTAGATAGGTAGCCCATAGTTTCAAGTACGCATAAGAGATTTCTGAAGTTGGTAAAAATAAAAGGAAACTCTGCTTTCAGTGACTACGGAACGGATTCATCCTTTGGGGGCAAGGGCAAGGGGAGAAAAGGTGGTAATAGGAGGAAAAAGAGTCTCATGTCAAAGTCTAGAGTCTTGGGCATATCGGAAAGTGGCAGATTAGGTTAAAAAACCCTTTGTTGCTTTATAATTGCTTACACAGTTGGCACGAAATATCATCTGTATCTTCTTTAGCTTAAGGTACACAGAGAAGAAATTGCAGCTGTCCTATCTCCCCCACACTTCCACTCTTGTTAAGAGGGTACAACTGAAAGCCTCTTTTTTTGCCCTACACCCAATACCATCTTTTTACTCACTGAATTCGATATTTCTGATTTGTCACTGAAGCTACTTCACAGGAGTCATTCTTTGAGTCAAACGTGTCAATGTCCATGAAAAGATAACAATAAAATTAAATTCCTCCCAAATGGAGGACCTCTAAAATCCTTACGAGGCAGAGTGTACCTTGAAAGAAGTGCATGGGAAGAACTCGGATAAACAGTTCTCCCAAACTCATAGAAAGCTGCTCAGCATCACAGATCGGGAGAACAGGGATCTAGTTATTTGTGCTCTGAGGGGCTCGGGATGCTAGACTGGAAGAAAGGAAAGCAGACGAAAAGGAATGTGAAGGGAGAATATTTTTAAAAATAGAAAAATATTTGCCATCCACTGAAATTCTGTGGCAGAGACTTGCTTTCTTCATCATCTGAACAACCCAAGACTATATCTGAAAGACCCGGGACTCTTCCAGACTTTCCTCGGCCAAGTGCCTTTCTCCAGGACCAATTCCCAGAAGGTCCAAGGGCTGGTCGACGCCTCCCCTGCGCACATCTCAAAACCTAACTAGGAAGAACACACCTTGCTTCCCAGTTGCTTTCCCCGATCCAAACATGAAGCAAGGGTCCCCTCTCCTTCCTGTCTCCCCCTTGCCTAGCAGCTCTCTCCGAATCCTCTCCCCTATCTAATCCCGCCTCCCCAGGCGCTTTTCCTTCGTCCTGGGAACTCTCTTCTGCATTCTGAGGACTCCGAACCCCCATTGCTTTCCCGCACCGGGTGCCCCCAGAACCAACGCACCCCTGCCCGGCCGCCCCCAAGTGGCAAAGTCAGTGCTCCCTGCAGCCTCCGGAGGGCCGCCGGGGAGCCCCAGGGAGTTCTAGAGCGAGCTTACGCCCAAGCCAGGCGTTCCTCCCTATTGGCCCCCAGGTCCCCGCCCACCTTCCATAACCTCTACCTCCCACTTCGGAACCCCTTGAGTGGCGTCACTGCGCAGTGCTTGGGGTTTAAATTCCCCCTGGCTGAAACCCTGGAGTCGCTCTCCCGAAGCTCAGTTACTGGAGTTGTTATTGCAGGTGAGAGAGAGAGCCAAAGAAGAGTTAAGAACGTGCTGCCACCACCCTCCGCACCCACCGCCAATGAATAAGGTTTCCAGCGCCAGGCACCGCCCCAGGCAGCATCACTTCGCTTGTCTGGACAGGAGTTGATGATCGAAAAAATTAATTTCCCGCTGTGGTTAGCCATGAGCTGTCTGGATGTTATGTACCAAGTCTATGGTCCTCCGCAGCCTTACTTTGCAGCAGCTTATACTCCTTATCATCAGGTAGGTATGCGTCGTCTTGGATCAAAGGGAGGGGTGGGCACCGGTGAAATTGTGAAGCAACTCAAGGCAAGGATGGGGCTTTCCTGGAGCTGTCGAAGCAAAGTGACCCGCACTTGAAGGCTCCTGTTCCCTCTCCTGAGAGCGGTTTCTGCTTCCCGCATTCCATGTCCGCGTAGGCGCGCGTGGACAAGCATCGTCCACACGCAACAGGCAAACAGCCCGAGACGAAACCCGGAGTTTGGGCTGGCGATGAATGGGATTTCTGACCTTCTGACACGGACGCCATTTGTACCCTAGGTTCGGTGGCTCTTCTGAGAATTCCCAAAGAGTCGCTCCACTCCTCGCTCCCGAACGCTGACAGTGGTCTCCTATATCTGAGCAATTAGCAGACGCCTTCCAGAAACAGGGGCTGCCAAGTAGGACAACTCTTCTGCTATCATATTAAGCAAAGCCTTTTTGCTTGTTCCTTTGCCTCTGCTGGAAGATTTCAATAGGGTTGCTAATCCCCTCTTGGGTTTGGGGATGTTGGGCTGTTCATTTCTTCACAGCCCGGTTCACCGCCACGTGATGGTGATGCTGTTAGGCTAGGTTTAAAAGTCTTTTTGATTTTCTCCTCGATTGCTATTAAGTTTTAGTCTGAAATATGAGATGATTTTTAAAAAGAAAACAAATCTCTCTCGCGGCCGTCACAGAATTGTATATTCCTTTTATATTCAGAAGAAATGCACTCGTAATTTTAGTTTCACTTGGTGTAAATTCAGTTTACGTTAAATTTGCGAAATCTATCATGCTATACAGTCAGAGAGTCTTTGGTGTACGAGTTGGACTGCATGGCTGCTCAGGTCCCTTCCAATTCTCAGATTGTGTGGTTTATGGTTCTGCAGCCCTGAGCAGTGTTTCCACGGTGGCAATTCGTTACAAATAGCATTGCGAAAAGTACAAAATTTCTAATACTTTTGCTAATGGGAGTGTGTGTGCACAGTTTTTCATGTTTTGTTTGGTTTCCCCGTAGAAGAGAGGAATTACGACATAACCTCCTTGCCTGAGCCTCATTTACCTAAATGGAGACAATACTTGTATCTCACAGTTTTTTGTTTTTTTTTTTTATCGGATCCATTTAAACTTCTATTTTGTAAACTCCTTGGGTAGTGGGGGAGGGAGCTGAAAGGGATCTTTCTTCGTGAAAGGCTGTGCCTGTTAGAAAGTACACTTTACTCACATTGCTTTTCCCCACTCTGGTCCATGCAACCTAAGCATGAATTTTCAAGTCAGGAAATGAAACGGTAAACACTCAGTGAGACTTCTCAAAGCTTTCAAAATACAAAAAAAGGAAGACTTGGCTTCCCGCTGAAGAACATTTATATCTATCCCATCCCCCATTTAAAATCTTTTGCTCATTTGTTTGGTCAGAAAACAGTAATTCAGTACAGGAAATGAACTGGTGAATTGGAAACTTGGGGTTTTCTTTTCTTCCATTCTTATCTTACTTTTACCCCTCCATCTTCGAAATTCTCTTTCAGTCAGACGCTGGTTTCAGAAAGTAGTCCTTTTAAAGCAAGGCATTTAGAAAGTGGTGATATTTATAAATGAAGTATTTATTCCTGCTAAGGCCTTTGAAAAGAGTCTTTCCAGACAGCCAGAGAGAAAGTAGCTTGAGGAATAGTTCCTATCGGTTTCTCACGGAATCTCTTGTTTCACTTCGTAGATATTTTAAAAAATTAATTGGTTCATTAAAGGACAAACAATGAATAAAATCCAGTTGTATTACCAACCAACTACGAGCTGACAGGAAAAAAAAACAGCTTTTCTAGTGAACAATCTTAAACAATTTGGATAGTTGTAAGGGATCTTTCTCTTCCTTTGTAGATTTGACTTGGTGATGGTAGAAAGGTTTTTAGTGTTTTAAATTGCTCAGAAAAATACCGGCTTTCCCCCCGACGTTACAAGACATAGAAAACCCGGACTGTCTTTAATAAGACGATGACAAGCAACCTAAGAAACCACGAGCTATTTATTGAAATGATCCGCTTCCTCGTGGTCGTGATCTTTGTTCTTCATTTCCCACAAATATGGTTTACTCATTCCTAAAGAAAAATATAGACAAACTTCCTGCTGCCGACTGTATCCAAAATCCTATGACTTCGTTGAGTTTGTTGGTTCCCTCTGCCCTAAGTCTTGGGGAGCTTTAGTTTCTCTTTATTTTCCCTCAAGTCCTAAAATGAATCCAGGTTTGTCCAGGGCCCACTTAGGTTGACCCTGTTATCTCTACCGGGTCTGTGTATAATTGGTTCCAAGGAACGGAGATTTATGGGTGCATCCATGTGCGAACTTAAGCTAGCCTAGATTTTCTCCAAAATATTGTTCGGTGCTTTGGCGGATGGACAGGGAGGAAGGAGCATTTGGGAGGATGACCGCAGTAGGAATCCCTTCTGCGTTTAGCCACTGACTACCTATGTTGGGAAGATGACTTCGCAGTTACCTGTTAGCAATTTGGGAAAGGTAATCCTTGGCGGGATCTAATCTGGACTGCCTGTCTATGCATTACTATGCGCAATAAATACGCGCGCACACACACACACACGCACGCGCAAACACTTAATATGAGGACACCTAAATTGCACATTTTAGGGACCCAAGGCTGGGTGAAGACGGTGCAGGCTGGTCCTGCGACCTCACATTAATCCTTAAAATTAGGATTGACTTCTTCTTTTCTCTCATTCATTCCATTCCCACCTCTACCCCCATCCCACCTGGCAGAAACTAGCCTTTTACTCGAAAATGCAAGAAGCCCCGGAGAGCAGCAGCAATGCCAGCACCAGCAGTGGGAGCTCCTCCTTCTCCAGCAACACTCCGGCCAGCATCAAAGAAGAAGACTGCAGCCCAGAGAAGGAGCGCCCCCCGGAGGCAGAGTACATCAACTCGCGCTGCGTCTTGTTTACTTATTTCCAAGGAGATATCAGCTCCGTGGTGGACGAGCATTTCAGCAGGGCCCTCAGCCAGCCCAGTAGCTACTCGCCTGGTTGCGCCAGCAGCAAAACTCCACGAAGTTCTGGGTCCTGGAGGGGTAAGTAAATGGGGCTTTCGCTGTTGGGGGGAGGGCGGGATAGGAGAAAGTGTCTCCTCGTCCCTCTTTCCACTCTAGAGAGTGGGCCTTACGGTTAAAGCATAACAAATTCTCCAGAATTGTACCTCTTAGCAGGATAGTGATGGAGGGAGGGAGAAGGGAAGAGGAGAATAAATGGGAGAACGGAAGGCAGATATTCATTTAACATTTAAAGAGTGTCTACTATATCCAAGGCCTTGAGAGGGAGGTTGGTTAGAAACTAATGAAAAAAAAACCCATTTATTAAAGAGCCTACTGTGTGCCCACCGTTATGGTGGTCCCGAAGATATAAAGACAAAATAAAACTAGTTCATGCTCTTGGGGAGCCTACAAAGATAATTAAGACACAATAACTGACCTCAATGGACTTAAACAATGAGAAAAGAGAGTCTTGTTTTTACAAAGCTGAGTTCAACAAATACATCTGAGAGATACAAACAGGGTTCAGTTGGGAGCACTTCTTTTTGTCAAAAACCTGTCCAATAGATCCCACTTTGTAATCGTTCTCCTTAAAGTCCCAGAACATTAGATATGGTCACCAGACATTTTTCTCAGCTTCTGGTGACTGCAGATGATGGGCAGATCTGAGGTTCCCAAGTTTTCCTCACCTCTACCATCAGTAATTCCTAAGGGCTCACCTCACCCCCTCTCCCACCAGAATCCCCTCTAGGCTAAATGGTTTTTATTTGGCAAGCTAATTTGTCACTAATTGGCCAAGGGAAAAGTAAGACTAAGAAGCTTTCTTGCTAAGTCAAGAATTTCCCATGTGAATAAATTCTGGAATGATGAATTTAGGAACAAAAAAGATGGGCGTAGGGGGAAAGACTTCAGGAAAGATGGAAATTTACCTTATTCTACTGTACCATAGGAGAGAGGGAATTGTGATTTCCACACATCATTCTACCAAAATAGGAACAGTTGATTGAACCTGCAGTTTCTTTGATGGGGTTTCCTAATGAAGAAATACCTCTATCAAAGCAGGTCCGTGTCTTCACTCAGATGTTCTAGAAGTCATACAGCAAGGGCCGATCAGAGATGGGACTTAAAACCAGGTCTTGCCAGATCTGCATACCCTACACCACAGCTGCCTCTATCCAAATAATACTAACACTAATAAATAGTACTATTCAATTGCTCCAATCCTAAGCACCTGAAATTCTTTTAATTTTCTGCTGGCTTAAGCATAAAGTCAGCCACTGTTTTTTGATATAACATTTGCCTTGGGATCTCACTTCCTGCACTCAACTTCATGACTGTGGGTAAATTTCTCTGCTATTTGGTTTCCTTATCTATAACATTAGTTTGATAAGAATAGCCATCACCTCACAAGGCCACTGGGATGAGCAAATGATCTGATGTTTGTACATAACAGAGATGAGAGCTAATATTACCAGTGGGTTTTAGTGAGAGTCTGGGGAATTGGCTGGTAATAGTGAGAGCTTGGAAAATGTGGATACCTACAAACTCCTAAGGAGGAGAGGAAACTTATCTTTCTTTTCCCTTCTTGAAAAAGCAAGCAAACAAAAACTCTGCTCTCCTTTCAATGTTGTGGGGCTTCTTCAAAAGCATTATTTGAAAACTGGTTTTTTGAAGAGAAGAGAAGAACCAAAACGTTCCAAATCCCTAGGCAGGATTCTCGGCAGTGTGAGTTGGCTTTACCCTAGAGTTCATTTGCCAAGCTAACACAACTAATTGGGAAGTGAGGGGGGCAGGGAAGGAAAGGAGAGGGGAAGAGTGAGGTTAGCTAACAGAGATCATGCATGTGAAGACGGACCGTTCACTTTATGGGAAAATGTTTATAGTGAAGACGCCTGGGGGTAGTTATGTCAGCCATGCTGGGACTCAGCAGAAGTAGAGAGTGCAGACACCCATTGAGAGCCTCTTTCTTCCAGGACTGGGGCAGCCTTCTGGGAAATTCTTGTTTCTTATAGTTGGGTGGGACTTCCTCAGAGTGCCCACTGATACCCAGCTTTCCAGGGAACCAGTTAGATCATCATCCCCCACCTCCAACACACACAAACACTAACAGATCTACACATTAGCTGCCTGCATTTGTGACACCTACTACCCAGGCAAAATGCTGAATGAAAGTTCTTTCCTAGCAGTCTTCTTCACGGGCAGAATCCATACAATAGAATACATATGGCACACAGGAAGAATGTTCCTTTTGGGAAAAGTTTATTATGACCATCAGAGGAGTGACATTGCATTAATGGAATTTATGAGTGGAAGGGACCTTAAAAGTCATCAAGTTCACCTCCATTTTACAGATAAGGAAACTGAAGCCCCCCAGATAAGATTTCTTCCTAATTTTTCCATCTCTGTCCCAGACAGCCTTGCTGTTGCACTTCAGTACTGGGCATAGGCTAGGACGAGGGTGGCTCAATGATGGCAGGGGTACTAGGATGGTCCCCAATTCCTTTTATAGTTCACGGAGAAGTCTCTAGCCTAATGTAAAGCATTTCCCCTTAAAAAGTTATTGAGGGGGGTGGCTAGGTGGTGCAGTGAATAGAGCACCGGTCCTGGAGTCAGGAAGACCTGAGTTCAAATCTGGCAGCCTCAGACACTTAACACGAAAACTAGCCACGTGATGACCTTGGGCAAGTTACTTAATGCCAAGTACCCTGTCTTCCCCCCCCAAAAGTTATTGAGGAGCATAGGAGATTAGAACTGAAAAGGGTCTTTAGAGATAGTGTCTAGTCCAAACCCATCCTTTTCCAGATAAGTTACTGAGGCCCAGATGACTGAAGCAACTTGTTCACTGTGATTTCAATGATGATGATGAGGATGGAGAAAGTGGTCTCACAAGTTGGATACTGTCTTTCTTTCCTCTGTCCTATCCCACATCTTTCCTGTAGATGGTTCCTTCCCGATGAATCAGCGCAGTTTCCCTCCTTCTTTCTGGAACAGCACATACCAGCCAGCAGTCACAGCTTCCTCGCTGAGCAGTCCATTGGCTGCAGCCCACAGTGACCTCCCCTTCGCTGCAGCAGACCCCTATTCCCCAGCCTCTCTGCACAGCCACCTTCACCAAGGGGCAGCTGAACCATGGCACCATGCACACCATCATCATCATCACCATCATCACCACCCACACCCCCACCCTCACCATCCTTACTCCCTGGGTGGGCCAATTGGGGCCCAGGGCACTGCCTTCCCCCGACCTGCCTCCATGCATGAAGTCTATGGCCCCCACTTCGACCCCCGATACAGTTCACTGCTGATGCCCCCAGCCTCGGTCAGGCAGCACCGTCTCACGCCAGCCTCAGTGCCCACGCCAGTCAGCCCACCGTGTGAACTAGGCAAAAGCGAGTCAGCCGGCTCAGCATGGACCACGCCAGGAGGGCCCTTTCCCAGTCCCGCAGGAGACATGGGACAGAGTCTGGGCCTGAATGTGGACTCAGGTAAAGTCCTGGGGGGGTTCTTCTTTCCCCAGAGTGACCTGAATGAGCCCAGGTCAGGCTCATTCTAAGGTTCCCTTATGTAACAAATGCGAATCTTGTAATTCAAAATAGCTTATTTTCCTTACCAGCAGAATTACTTCCATTCCAGAGTGAATAGGTCCCTACCCTACTTTGATATGATCCTTATTTTAATTGGAGGATTCCATAAGATTAGAGCTGGAAGAAAACTTACAGGTCATCTAGTTGAACACCTTCATTTTGCAGATGAGAAAATTGAGATTATGGTTAAATGATTTGCCTAATTAAGGTGATAAACTTAGTAAATTGCAGAACCAAGACTGGACTCCAGACTCTAAGTGTCGTGCTTTTCCCATTACACCATGTGGGTGGGATTGGGTTGTTTTGCCTTCCCCTCCCCCTATGACTTGCGCCAGCTTAGAGGGATGGGGATGGGTTGCAGTGAGATCTATTATTTCCAACTCCACACAAAAGGACTTTAGGAATCACTTTGCCAGACAAAGAAACAAAGATCAAGCATGCCATGCCCAGTGTAAAACGCTCTGTGGTTTGGATGTCATGTTACTTGTCAGTAGTTGTTCAGCCATTTTAATAGAAAGAAAGCAAGTAATTGGGGCATCCATATAGTAACAAGTCACAGGACTATTTTAAAGGTACCAAGGAACAACACTTTAGAATTAAATGTTAGAGTTACTCTTTAGGAGTTTTGCTTGAAAAGTGCATTCAAAAGAACTCTTTTAAGGAAATAGTGACAAATATATTTTGGTTATATGAAATTTTATAACTGTAATATTAACCCATTAAACTCAGTCATTGTTTTTGACTTTCCATACTCTCCCTCCCCCCCCCCCCCAGTCAGGTCTAGATTTGACATTTTTCTGCGCTTTGCTTTTTACTTTTATTCAACCCTTTAGCTCAGTTCTTTGATTCTCACAAGTAAAACAGTGGTGTTTGCCTTTCTCTGTCCTTAAATATCTTGTGCCTTTCTTCCCCTCTTCTCTCTCTCTTTTTTGTTTTGTTTTCTCTCTGTTCTCAGGTTTGCAGCCCCAGGACAAAAGCAAGGATCTATACTGGTTTTAGACTGCCCTCCACCTTCTCCTTCCTTGTAGGTCTCTGCCTAGTACAATTGGTGACTTTCAGAGCTGAAATCGAGTTGGTTTGTAACAGCTTCTGATCTTGGTTTGCAGCTCGTCGTTATTCCTTCTGTGGTGGATCCCTCCTGAGCTGATCTGATCTGATGACCGAAAAGGTCCTGAGTTTTCCCTTTCCTTTCCCTTCAGACCAGCCTACCAGGCTCAGCATCCATGCCCCTCACTTCAGGGATGAGAACAGGGGGAAAGGCAAAGACAT
Source organism: Pseudocheirus occidentalis (assembly GCA_028646575.1). Taxonomy (NCBI): domain Eukaryota; kingdom Metazoa; phylum Chordata; class Mammalia; order Diprotodontia; family Pseudocheiridae; genus Pseudocheirus; species Pseudocheirus occidentalis. Next base: position 277,598,734 of record CM053593.1, read on the forward strand.
CAAACTACTTGCTGTATCAGGAAAAAAACACATGCAAACATATCCTTAAAGACTTTGTTCAAAAGAAATTCCTTCTGCCCAAAGAGCATGTCCAAAGACCCTCAAGTTGATTTAACAACTTTTTGGCTGATTCACTAGAAATATCTGTGGTCAGATTTGGTAGCTGGGTGAACATTTTTTTTAATGTGGTGATATGAAATCACAAGGAGTGGACTTTTGTGGTGTGAACCTATTTTCTGTTCATGTGAATTCTTTTGTGTAGTGTGAAGGTAACACTACGGACTACAAAATACTCAGATTTTAAAAGGGATTTGTATTTTGCATTGAAGAAGTAAAAAGAAAGTTGTCACTCCCTGCCACACCTTCATTCCTGCCCTCAATCTACTTCCCACTCCTCTGTCTCCATTCCCCAACAACTACGACAACAACAACAACAACAACAACAACAAAAACCACACAGACTCTTTCCTTTGGACTATGAACACTGAGCAAGAGGGCTCATCCTGACTATGAATGGCAAGTGGCTTATCTGGGGCCACCTGCCCTGGGCTTACGAAAATGCAGCTGTTGTAGGGACAACTGTTCAAACTCCAGAAATACTACAACCGAGGTGGCACTTCGAAGCTATTGGCAAAACAATTGTATTGGATATATCTATTTTTTTTACAAGGAACATTTTATGATGAAACATGAACCTTTTCTCCTCTTCTCTGCCCCTTGTGTCACAAATTCTGCCCCCGAAGGGAAAAAACACACACAAAACAAAAAATCCCAAACCATGACAAAATTCATGGTGAACAACTGGGAAGCACCACAAGGAAGGGAAATGTCCAGAGAGTGCACTGTGGACAGCTAATCTCAGTTTCTTTTAATACTTCTTTGTCGTAGCTGTGTTTTTCTCATTGTATCACTTTAGATGTTTCAGGGGGTGAGGTGACAAAACAGGAGTTGGGGTAGTAAGGAGGATGAAACATACATTAAAGATATCTGTTTATTATATCTTCATTGCGTTGCTTCATAAAAGAAATACACTCCTTATCATTGTTTCTGGTGGAATAAAAATGCCCAACCTATTTGTTGTAAAAGATTTAATTTATAGAAAAATATTTATGTGCTCATAATAATAATTTGCATTTGTACTGTACATTTTAATTAAGAACACTCATTCAGAAGTTTTGTAAATGTTATTTCATTGCCACTTTATAGTAGCTCTGAGAAGTGGATCAGTAAAGTATCCTTTCCTTCATTTTACAAATGTAGTCATTGAGGCTCAGAAAGGATAAGTAATTGCCCACAGTCATTCATCCAAGAAGAGGCAGAACCAGTACAAAGATCCAAGTCTCCTGATCAATCATCCTCAGTTTTTGAGGCAAACTTAGAACTATCATCTCTTAGAAGAGTTTTGAAATCTGTATTTGCTCATTTTATTTTATTTTTTTTAACACACTAAGTCCAGAAACCAAATCCAAATTAACACCTGGCAATGTTGTTACTATGAAATAGTATGGTCTTTTCTTTACCACTATATCATACTGCTAAATGTCTTTGGTGTGTGTGATTCACTGAGCTTCCAGGAGGAAGGCATTTAGAATTGTGTTTAGATTGCCTGATAGTTGCATTGAAATTTGAGAAGCAAAGTAGTCAGTCCTGTAGCTAGACCTCAAGAACTGTGGGAAAGATCATGATGGGCTTAGTTCGTTAGCTTAGGAAAGTTGTGATAGTTGACAACAAATGTATTGTTTTTTCTATCCTCAGGTGAAAGGCACTATGTATCAGTCTGAGAACTTGAAAAAAATGTGGGTAACATTTATCTGGATACCTACAGTATTATACCCCAAAGTATATCTCATGTTTGTCATTCTGCTTATTGATTCTTGTTTCCTACTGGGGCTTAATTTTGGGACTTAACTTTGTCATAGAGTAGGTAGAGAAAGGAAAAAGAGGATATGTAACAGAGTGTAGATACCATACTCCAGGCACTATAGAACTATGGGTCTAGACAGGATGAAATTGTCCATTCTGCTTCAAGCAGAAATACCATGAAACAACCTATATACTTTCATCTGTCCCCTTCTTAGACAATTCTAAAGAAGAATAATTATAACCTTTCCTCTGTAACTAATTGCAAGTTTTAAAATAACTTATGCTTTCATGAAGTTCTATCTCCTTTAACTACCAAGTCTCATGAAGGTTTTTCTGATGTTGAAGACTGAAAAAAAATCAAAAGAACTTTAGGTATACTTGAGGATCTTAACTGCTATAACTCAACACTGCTATCTAAGAAGGGGAGGCCATAGGATCATAGATTTAGTGCTTTAGGGGTCGAAGTCCCTCATTTTACAGATGAAGATCTCAAGATAAGATGTGAAGTGATTTGCCCAAAGTAGCATAGGTGGGATTTGAATCCAGATCCTCTGATTGGTGGCAAAGCAGAAAAAGCTCTGGGACTAGAGTGAGGAAGACATCTTCCTGAATTCAAATCTGGCTTCAGATACTTATTAGCTCTGTGACCCTGGACAAGTCACTTAATATCTTCTGCCTCAGTTTCTTACCTCTAAAAGTGAGCTGGAGAAGGAAATGTCAAACCATTCCAGTAATTTTGCCAAGTAAACCCCAAATAGAGTCACAAAGAGTTAGATAGGACAAAAAAGGGTGAATAGCAACCACCTTTGACTCCACCAGCTTCCACTGAGTAGCTGTATAGAGAAGGTGAGAGTACTAATCCTGGACAAGGCAAAGCTTTTTCTTCTGGGTACCTCTTCCTGTTAAGAAGGGGAAACCCACCTGTCTAACTCTGTAGCCTGTTTGAGATAACTAGTCAGAACATGCTGGAATAAATTTTGTAGTCCAGGGTTCTATTGCTCAGATCCTTACTCTGAACTACACGTGATCTGAAGATAACAACATATAGTATAAAGGTCAGTGATCTTGGAGCCAGAAGATTCAAGGGTTTAAAGACTGGCTGTGCCAGTTAAGTGATCCAGGATATCATAAGGTGATTAAACACCCTAGGCTTTAGTCTCTTAACCTGCAAAAGGAAAGGACCCATCTGGATGCCCTCTACATTTCCTTCCAGTTCTATTTTTTTTCTTAAAGAATGGGTCTCTTTATTTCTCTTGGTCTAGTAATGCAGTGGCCATTTACAACCTGACCCCAACACCAACTGATATGGAAACTTTAATCTTTTCTGTTTTTCTGACTTGGGCCAGTTTGCCCACTTCTTAGGCAGCCTGGAGATCTTCTGTTCCTGAGCATTTACCATTTTTTTTTGCACCATGCAGATATCTAATCTACTTTAGCCCTACTGCAGCTCAGAACTCCTGAACTTAAGGAATACAACAGCTTCAGCGTCCACAGCAGCAAGGATTTTAGGCATGTAAAGCCATCCTTGGCTTAGTGCTAACATTTATGACTAAATTGCTTATGAAAAACATGGCACATGCCTTTTGCACAATCTTAAGCATAATATGGAGGGTCCTAGAGCGTAGGTAAATTCAGTCAACCTTACTGTTTGGAATCATAACAGAAATGCTGCATTACCCTCCTTTCTTACTTACATAAAACATGCAAAAAACACCCAAATGATTTGTTATTTAGAATAAGCATTAAAGAAAATTTTGTCAGAGGGATTAGAGTAAAATATTCTGTGTCCTGACTACCCCTCCTCAACACTGTTCCTATTAAGAAAGCATAGAATCAGCTGCAGCAATAGGAATGGAAACATTCAGTGCAATCTTTGGAGACTCTTATGAAGGGAAATGGGATTTAAATGCAACAAGCATTTAAAAAGCAAGCATTAAAATTTTACTG
>CM053593.1:277603043-277618382 GCA_028646575.1 Pseudocheirus occidentalis
CTACTTGATTCTACATATTTGTCTTTACGATCCCAAACTTTGGCAGATCAATATACTGGAATATTGCAAATACACACCTTGAGTCAATAGCCCCAAGTATTTCTTTTCACAAACAGGATCTTTGGATCACAGATCTAAACCTTAGAGATCGTCTAGTCCAAACTATTCATAGAAGAAGAAACTAAGGGTCAGAGAATTTGAGTGAATTACCCAAAGTCCCACAGGTAATAAATGGCACAGTTGGGATTTGAATCCAGGTCACTGATTCCAAATCCAGCACCCTTTTCAGCATACCACACTGTAACATTTTTCTTATCCAATGTGGAGACAAATTCAATGTACTAAATATTTATGAGTGAGAAGAAACACTGCTTCTTTAGACAATAAACAACTAGATATGATTCACATACTTTAATAGGACATGCAGAAAAAGAGAGTGTTGTTGAACATATAATTCAACCCACTGGAGTACTTGACTTTGCATTTGAGATCAATGTCAAATATTTGCATTCCATTTCTTCCTTATTTGCAAACAAAGTAGGGTTTTCTTGAAATCCAATCAACTGTAATGATGCTACCTAAGACAAGTGCATTCTTGAGAATCTTAACAGGAGGAAAAATATAGCCAAAGTATCATGGTCACTTCCTTTGTGGAAAAGATAGGTATTTTCTATCGTTAGCATCATCATTCATTCATTGTACCTCTCCTGAACTTTTCAACTTAGTAGTTGGTTTATGCTGAACTCAGCTTTAAACACCAAGGCCAAGTAAGTATGCATAATAGATATTTGAACAAGTTTATTTTCCCCCACAAAATGTCCATTACAACTCATCAGTTATTCCCTATGTATCTCCTTTAGCTTTCCTAGTTTGTCCAGCTATCTCTAGAGATTCAGGCATACATTTTCCCCCCTTTTACACAGCCCTTGTTAGCAGTTTGTTCCTGTTCTTCTGTTTGCAAATTGATGAAATTAAACAAGCATACCAAAACAAAACCCTTAAGTGAACATTTAGAAAATAAAAATTCTAATTTGTCATGGCTAGACCCTGATATACAGACATTGCACATTTTATTAAATGTTTAAGGAATGACAATGAACAGTGAAGAGAATAGAAGATTTGACGTGAAAGAGGCAATATCACCTATCAATTAAGCCATCATCCTACAGGAAAACAAATTTAGGGTAAATAACATCTCATTGGCATCTAGCAAACTGAAGTTATATATGCACAAGGACATAGTTTTGAATGTAACTCTTTCCCTTTAGCCTACATGTACATACAAAGAGCTACAAGTGCTAATTTTTGGAGGCTTTCCTTTTTTTGCCATAGTTTTGATTCTTGCAGTCCACCTTTCAACTGAATTTTAGACCACAATGTAGTGAAAGGAAATCAAAGGTTCATAGTTACACAGTGGCTGTAAGTCTTACTTCTAAAATTTCTGTGAAACTCCCTTAATACTTGTTGATGTTTCACAGCAAAGTTTGAGACAATATTCTAACTATATTAGTGAATTATTTGGGGGGTACTTCCCAGTTTTCCTAAATGTCTCAGAGGAAGCAATATTTTTGTTCCTGGGTTCATTAAGTTTGTGCTATGTATTTGCCAGGTGGAAGTACATGCTTCTGTCAAATGCATTTGCTAAGAAAATAAAATATCAGGTATCATTTATTGGGGTGGGGGGAAATTGAACAAGAGCAAATGTTCATAGCAGAGAAAAATAATCAGAAAGTATGGCTTGAATATTGACAACATGTCCTATACTGTACTAAACACTCTGAGGAAGGTAAAGAAGGATAAAATATAAGGTCCTTCAGGAAAGAGAAAGTTTGATTTTTGGCTTTGCCACCCTAGCACCTTGACCAGTGACTAGTAGTGCATAGGAAATCGAGGGTTTTTAACTGAATTCTGGTTTCAGGGAGTCCATGAACTTGGATAGGGAGAAAATGACATCTTTATTTTGACATAATTGGTTTACTTTGCAACCCTATATCTTTTATGCATTTAGAAACATTATTCTGGGGAGGCTAGGTGGTGCAGTGAATATAGCACTGGTCCTGGAGTCAGGAGAATCAGACTTCAAATCTGTCCTCAGAAATTTAACACTTACTAGCTGTGTGACCTTGGGCAAGTCACTTAACCACAATTGCCCTGCCTTCCCCCCTCCAAAAAGAAAAAAAAATGCAATAACAACAAAAACATTGATCTGAGAAAGGGTATGTGAACTTTGCCAGATTGTCAAAGGGGTCCCTGACAAACATGAAAAGATTAAGAATCTCTTTAAGTAAGAGCACCATCAATGCCTGTTATATTGATTGATGAAAGTCAATTTGGCCCTCAAGAAACTCTCCCTAGTTAAGGAGATAAGGCATATACATAAAGCTTTAATAGTATATTATAGAATTTTAGAATTGAAAAGAAAGTGGAGAGATCATCTAGTTCAACTTGCCCATTTCATAGATAGGGAAACTGAGGTGCAGAAATTGACTTAACCCAACATCACACAGCAAGGCAACAGCCAAATGGAGACTAGAACCCAGATCTGAATCTATCCAGGGTTGTTTCCACTATATCACATCACTGCTCTACAGATCATATTGCCTCCCTTGTATTTCTTTATTGGCTGGTGAATTCAGCAATTTTCACAGCATAGAAAGGATTTGTGCTAAGCGCTGAAGGATAACTAGGTTTTCCTTAGGCAGAGACAAGGGCAAGGGTATTCCAAATAGGGAGAATACTATGAGCACAGATGTGGCGTGAAGAATGTGAATGGCATGCTTTGGAAACAGTGGGGAGGCTGAATGTCTGAGTGGAGGATGGAGCTATGAATTCCTAGTCAAGGAATTTGAACTTTATCCTTCAACCAAAGGAGAGACATTAACAATCTGTAGCCAGAAAGTGTTGTAACAAAGGAGGTTATTAGGGAAGATTAAGTTGGTACATACATAATGGATTGGAAAAGGACAAGACTAGAATTAGCTATGCCAGGTACCAAAAATCCAGACATTAAGTGCTGGCATTAGTAATGCAAAGGAAGAGAGGTAGTCCGAAGAAGGAAGGACTAATAAGACTTTGAGATGGATGATGATGGGTAAAGACCTAAAGGAAAATGAAAGAGAGAAGGAAGAGTCCTCAGAGAATGATGGTACTATTGATAGAAATATAAAAATGAGGAGAAGCTAGATCTTTTGTGTGGAACAGGGAAATAAATGGGTGATAATTTTGTTTATGAGGACTTGCTTACATTTTTATTGGTCTTTTGCCCTGTCACCAGGAGTAAATCGCTTAATCTCTTTAGTTTCCTGATCTAACTCATGGGATTACTATAAGGAAAGTCCCTTGTAAACTATAATAGCTATGTGAATAGGAGTTGTTATTCTAAGATGGTTGTGTCAAAGAACAGTTTGGAATTATTGAAATCACTATATAATTTTCCAAAAGTGATCTAGTCCATCGTCTACCTCTTCCTCAATTCTGGAATAAGCTCACTGTCCATAACCATTATCTGCTCAAATTATATGTACTGGTGAGTTGACTCAATGAGCTGCCCACTATCTGGAAAATAGGTATTCTTTATCCATTTGACTGTACCCTGTGTATATTGTTAGACGAATCTTTTTGGAGTCATTGCGTAAGGCCCAACACTAACATATAAATTACATAATGTTGTCCTCAAATAGGAGCAACAAAAAACTTTACTATCTATAAGGAATCTCCCTACAATTTGTACATTCTTATTTCTATTGTGGGATATGATGAACATGCACTGTTAGACATGTGATGATCCACACCCTCCCCCCCCCCATCCTTTTTTCCTTCACTTTCTCAACAGTGTCAAATTCAAAGATCCCAAAGATGGTAATTACCTATCTTGTCTCCTCACCAAGTAAAAGATTACAAAGTCCACAACAAGCTGGAGGAGTGGAGTAAATTGTTGAGAGTACCACAGTCCTAATGGGAAGTTGAGACCTTTCCTGAATATGACAGAGTACTAGGATCTTTCAGCTATGTGCTGTCTTTTGTTGAACTTCCTCCCCATTGTAAAGATGTATCCTCAGACTAGCAGTGGTCCCAAAACCTGGCAAAACACACACCTGATTGCAGTGCCTAAGGCTCTGATCAGCAATGATGTTCCTATACTTAGTGTGGGATCAAGAAGTAGCTAACTGTGCTGCCAAACTTAATTCCAATAAATTTAGTTTCTGTCTATCATGGCAGTTTGAGAGTGAGCTTTCATCTTTTTCATGAGGGTTGCTGATCTACCATGAAAATGACCCATTTAGAAAGCATTTGCTGCTAATGGGTGGAGCAAATGATCAGGAGAGTATGATCACTTTTCTCCCCCCAACTCAGGTCCCCTGAATGCCTGAAAGCAGTCATATAAAATCTAACTGCATTTCCAAACAATTCTATACAAGTGTTGCTCTTCCCAAATTCATTTATATAGTACCTTCCTTAGAAGCAAAATTAAAAAGATTACCATAAACTCCTATTTACTTGAGAAAATAAAAATAAAATTATTTCCTGCAGTCTACTTTTATATAAGGAATATAATGAATAAACAATATCAGGTATTTGTTCAAAAAAGGAACTTTCAGGATATGTTCCTTTCTCTTACTAGTTCCACTCTTTTTGTCCTGTACAAAGATAATTGATTCCTAGAACAAAAATCTTGGGGCACTCTAAGATTCTGTGTGTCTTCCAAATCATCACATAGAGATTAAATTATTTTCAAGTTATTTTATTTTTTAAGACTTAAAAAAAATTCTTTCTAGAAATCAGCAAGTTATATAAATACATACATATGCAAAAATGTTTATGTGCATATATATGTGCATATGTGCGTACACACACACACACACACACAATGAGGACACTCCATTCCTGAAGCATTCTGCATAAACAGAAGCACGCTATATTTATAAGTTAATAACATTCGTGTTTAACCCATGCAGGCTTGGAATATGCTTGAAACAATTAAAAGTTAATTTGCAAAAGGGACAGTAAGACAACAATTACTATTATGAAAACATATCTTGTACATTAGTACTTTTACTAGAAGGAAATGAAAATATTAATCCTAATCAGTGATTTGCTAAAGCCAGCTCACCAGCTGAAGTAATTGTTAAATTTTATATGCAAGCATTTACACTTCAGGATTTGACAAACGTTACAAATCAGTACGTATAATTCGAAATAGTTATGGACAGTGAGTTTAACCCAAAATTGAAGAAGAGGTAGAAAATGGACTAGATCACTTTTGGAAAATTATACAGTGCTTTCAGTAATCCAAAACTGTTTCTTGATGCAAAAACCCATCTTTTTTCTCTGATGTCATGATACCATGATTCATGGAATACCACGCTCTCCAAAGAACCTAGATTTCAGGTCATTCAAAGAAGGCACATAATGAGCATAAGTAGGTTGATGCTCATAACATTATGATGATATAATGGATATTATCCAAGTAATTATGATCAGAAAAAGAGGTAGTTTGCTCATATAGTAAGCTTGAAGTATCATAGGTAGGCAGCTCAAGAGCTGCACTTATACTCACAGGATGTTTACTTCTTTTAAAAAAATAGAGGAAGACCTTCAAGATGTTTAGCAGATTATTTTTGGAGGATTTGTGGGAGAACATGGATAGGAATAACAGAATGAGAAGGCGTGAATGGATTATCTGCACCTTCGGATGGAATTCCCACATTGATGGCAGCACGGATCCATTGATGTGTTGAAAAAGTATTGCTAAGAGAGAGGTGATAATTTGTTCATCCTGCTCCTCTGTCTCCTCAGAATTTCTCACCACACTCAGTTTGTATCTCCTTTATGACTTTGTTATAGTTTGCTTTATATTTGTAATGACATTCTTCATCTAAGATGAGTCAGTGAACGGCAAGAGGACTGAAAGATAGATAGAATGGGCTACTCCAGAAGTTGCAGACCCTCCTAATTCCAATTAGCTTTGTGCTTCTGCAAAGAAACCAGTTTGATCAACCAAAGAGGGAAAAAAAACAGCAAATCACTATTCCTCACCCAAAAGCTGTGGTAGAAAACATCAGGGCCAAGGAAATTAAAAATATTCAGGAGTCTGTCAAAAGCTCTCTTTGCTTCTCCCTACCAAGATCTCAGCCTGTGGAAGCCACTACCTGTTCCCCATTTTTCTTTCTTCTGACTTTCTTTACACAGAGTTCCTACTGTATTAAATAATTTTCTTGTATGTATGCATGTTTAGATCATACCTCCTAAACCGTCTTTTTGAACTCAATATAAGAAAAATTCATGAGGACAGAGGATATTGCAGATTGAATGGCAGAAGGTTTGGTGTAATTTTTGACTGAAGCAGTCTTTATGGACATATCTGTTTTGACTGCCACTGCAGCTAACTTTGCCCTTGACACTAGTAAACTTCTAGTAAATCCACTCATAGGTTTCTCCAAGACAAGTGATGCCTAAGCAGGGATAGATGATCTCTTATAGGTGGACTCTCCCACTCAGCTGCCCATATGGTCCTCTACATATTACAGCAATTTGCAAACATCTATTATCTCCTAAAGCAGTGGTTCTCAACCTGTGGGTTATGTTCAATTTAAATGCATCCTGCATATCAGATATTTACATTACAATTCATAACAGTAGCAAAATTACACTTATGAAGTAGCAACAAAAATAATTTTATGGTTGGGAGTCACCACAACATGAGGACCTGTATTAAAGGGTTGTGGGATTAGGAAGGTTGAGAACTACTATCCTAAAGTGAATTATAAACTCCCTGAGGTCAGAGATCTTATCATTCTCTTTAGTTAACTAATTGCCTTGCACATATATATATATATGTTTGATGATTGAAACTGAATGGAATGTAAAGGAAATATTTTTAATCTGATTATACTTAGGAAGGAACTTCTAAAGGGCATTTAGTCCCTCCCTGGGGTTCTTAACCTTGTACCCAAGAGTTCTGTGGAAAGATTTGAGGGAGATCTCTGAGCTTGGATAGAGGGAAAAACTACATCTTAATTTCAACATAACTGGTTTCCTTTATAATTCTTTGCATTTTATTTTACATATTTGAAAATACTATTCTGACAAGGGATACATAGGCTAGTGAAGCCAAAAAAGCCCACAATAAGAAAAATTGAATTAAAAAAACACTAAGAAGTTCTGGTATCTGTTCCATTATAAACAGTCATGTGTATAAAACTCTTAGAATCCACCTTTAATCTTACGAATCCATTTATTCCTTCAGCAAGCACTTAATGTCCATTCAAAGTGGTTTTCACAAAGTCCTCTGAAACCTGTTCCTGTTTGTCTCATCTCATTAAAACCTAATGCCAATGACCTGTGATTTCATTGGTACAGGAATTCATCCTTCCTATAATTTGTAGTCTTACAGACTTTTCTGAGGCTCCAGGAAGTTGAGGGAGTTGCATATATTCACAGAACTGGTAAGTTTCAGAGGCAGGATTTGAATACAGATATTGCTCTTAAGTCAAACACTCCATCCACTCCCCAATGCTCCTCTTGTATAATCTTGTACAAGAAATATACTGATCCTTTTTCTATATCTTACATTTCTAGCAACTATTCATTTCCAAAAGTACCAACTTCAAGGAAAAAAATGTTCTTTAAGACTTTGCAAAAGGAATGTAATTTTTCAAACCATCAGTCGCAACTTTCGGTTCAGAAAATACGGTCTCTAGATGCACATATCTTATTCTAAATTCCTATCAGTTCCAGGGTCTTAACGATATATCTTTTTTGCAATGTGCTTGTTCAAGCATATATTAGGTGTTTTCCTCCATCCCATTCCCTATCAATTGATTCAACAAATGTCTATTAAACAAGAATTATGTTCAAAGCATTGTGCTATGCTTTAATATAGCAATTAAAAAGAAGAAATGGGATTCTTTTTTAGCCCCAATACTTGATTCAGGTGCTTGAAGAGACAAAGTTGATTTGGATCCCTTTCCCCAATAGGTGTGCCACAGAAAGATTAAATAGGGCTTCCCACAGCAAAGGCAGGCAAATGATGCTTCTGGCAGTAAAAATATAAGAACAAAGCTTTTTTTGGTCAGAAAAATAAAGTCACATAACCTGCTCCTTCCCCCTCCCCCAACTTCAGCTCACATGAAGAGATAGAACTAGTATGTGTCTTCGTGCTTCTCAGGAAACCAATATTTGGTAACTTGTTTCATTACTACTATTGGACCTTACTTAGTCATGTAAAGTAGTGCATGTCATCTTCTCTAAGGCAAAACATAAAATACCTAGGCACCAGAAATAAACATTTTTAGGTGAATTGGCCAGAGATATGTTTGCCTGAATAGAAATACTTCTGTTTGGTTTCCTAGTGCTATAAGGGTAAAACAGGAGATATGGGCATGACTAGGAGAGTGCATAGCTAGCATTTGAGTATGTGAGTAGATCTAATGCAGCATGATTTTGTTGTTGTTTAGTCATTTTTAAGACATATCTGGCTCTTTGTTATGCCTTGGCAAAAATATTGAAGTGTTTTGCCATTTACTTCTCCAGTTCATTTCACAGATGAGGAAACTGAGGCAAACACAGTTAAATGACCCATCCAGGGTCACACAGCTAGTAAGTATCTGAGGTCACATTTGAACTCAGAAAGATGAGTTTTCCTAACTTTGGGCCTGGCACTCTATATACTGTGCTACCTAGTGTTATGATACAGTTGAAAAAAAAGTCAGAGGAATTAGGTTTAAATCTTGCCTTTGCTACTTTTTAGCTATATGACTTCAGCAAACATTTAACCTCCCTGGGGCTAAGTTCGTTCATATATAAAATGAGGGATTTGGTCTAGCTAATTTCTGAGATCCCTTCTGACTCTATTTAAATTTATATTCCTCTGAATCTATGCAAATGTTGTAGACTACTGTTTTTAATGCAAAAACAACAATAACAAAGCCAATTAGTATCTTGGAATCATTGACACAGGGAACAGGACAAAGGAGAAAATGATGCTCAGATCTACAGTACAGAATGCTTTCCACTATATCAAAAAAAAACCTTGAAGCATTCATTTCAATCCAAAACTGAGAATCAGGTAGCTAGTTGGTGCAGTGAATAGAGTACCGGCCTGAAATCAGGAGGACCTGAGTTCAAAACTGGCCTCAGACACTTAACACTTACTAGTGGTGTGACCTTGGGCAAATCACTTAACCCCAATTGCCCCACCTTCCCCCTCCAAAAAGCAAAAAAAAAAAAAAAAAGAGGATCAACTTAGGTGTAAAGGAAAAGTTTCCTTGTGATTCTGAACGAAGACATAAAAAAGAAAAATTGAGTGCAGATTCCTACTCTTTAAAGGAAATATTAGACTCTAGAAGAAATTGTTGGGCAGCTAGGCAGTGCAGTGGATAGAGTGCCAAACCTAAAGTTAGGAGACTCATCTTTCTGAGTTCAAATTGGACCCCATACACTTACTAACTGTGTGATCCTGGGCAAATCATTTAACTCTGCCTCAGTTTCTTCATCTGTAAAATGAGCTGGAGAAGTAAATGGCAAATCACTCCAGTATCTTTGCCAAGAAAACCCCAAATGGGGTCACAAAAAGTCAGATAACTGAACAACAAAGAAGAAGAAATTGTTGGAGATTAGTAACATGATGAGCCTTTCCTTCCCATTACCAGATCCACCTTTTTCTCCCTACTTCTTTCAATATTATTGCAAGTGGAAGTCTAGACAAGAAAATTAGCAAAGTCCTTTCCTTTGTAGAATTTATCAAGAATAAAGACCTGCCTGAAAGTTCACTAAGTATTTAGAGGGATAGGAGAAAGGTCAAGGAAGGGGATAAAATGCTATATCTGGATGAGGAGGTTTGAAAGACTTCCTGACAATTGTAAATTCATTAAATTTTCTGCATCAGAAATAGAGACACTGGTTCTCTTTCCTGTTTCCTAAGCTGTGAGAAGTCTAAAATCATTCATACAGAAGAGTCAACTATTCCCATTCTTCATTGCATTCTGGAATATTTTTTGAGGAAAGCCCTGCTGCAAATTCTATGGTGGTGGAATCACCAACACTGTTAAATCACAAACACCTTTTTGTGTGCAGGTGACAACTGACAGAAAATAATCTGTAGTAACCAGGTTCTCCCACATTGGAAAGTCTTTAAGCAAAGACTGGATAACATTTGTGTGATATATTGGGGATGGGTTTCTTGATTAGATGTGGATTGTTCCAGATGATTTTGGGGAGGGGGGAGGCAACTGTGGTTGAGGGACATGCCCAGTGTCACAGGGCAAGTGTCAAGTGTCTAAGGCCAGATTTCAACTCAGATCCTCCTAACTCCAAGACCTATGCTCTATCCACTGCATTACCTAGTAGCCCCCTCTGGATGACTTCTGAGGGTTCCTTCTAATTCTGTGATTCAGTGATTTTCTAACATTTGGGATGTAAGTTTCTCATGGTGGTGTGGATATATTGAAAAGGAAGTATGCAGTGGGTAAGAGTACTGAACATGGAGTGAGGAAGACTAGAATTTAAATCCTGCCTCCGACACTTACTACTTATGCAACCCTGGACAATTTGCTTAACTTTTATCAGTCTCAGTTTCCTTATCTATAAAATGGAAATAAGCTTCCCTCACTGCATTGTGGTGAGAATCAAATGTAATAACATGTGTATAGCACTTTTCAAACCTTAAAGTGCTATATAAATGCCAGCTGCTATCATCGTTAACTGCAGTTCTATTGGACGCTATGGCATATTTTCATTTTTATCCATTTTGAACTCAAACATAACCTCACCCCCAAAGAACAGCTCCATCTACACAGCACAACATAAAAAGAGGATCCAATATAAAACCATGAATTTCCATTTCACATTGTTTACTTTTTTTGAAAAACTATGTAATAAATAGAATCTATTGTTTTCAAAGCTACTCTGCTTTTCTGTGCTCCCTTCTAAATTTTCTTTTGTTCTCTGTTTTGTACTTTTTTCCCTTCTCTCCCCACCCTCTTATAGCATCAACACACTATTCACAGCACCTACAGTGACTATGAATATGCCAGCATAATTTTTAATCACAAAATATAACACGTAGAAGACAGAACCAAAACATTTATTCAAAGACAAGAAAACCAAATCCATCATAGCAACAAAGAAATCAATACATAATAACAATGTAGAGGACATTGCCATCCCCAAGCCTTCCCCCTGCTAGGATCTTCCCACAAACACCCTCTCTCACTCACAGCTCTCTGCCTGCTTCCTCTTGTTGCACAGAAAAATGCAAGGCAAAACCCGGTTATAAATTTAATGTGGATGTATTGAAGCTCGCAACTGCTCAGAGTATAGACTCAAATCAAACAGTCCAGAGCAGAGCCAGAGCCAGAGTATTTAAAGGCAAAAACCACAAAGTAATGGTCTGATCTGTACAAAAGCAGGAACTTACTGAAGCAGAGGAATGCAACTGGTTAAAACTCAGTTTAGGGCTTTATATGGAATATGGTTAAGTTTCAATTTCCCAGAACAGGATGGGTGACTGTGCCTTGGGCAATTTCCCAGAAATATGTCTTGGGGTGGGACTTCACTTTCAGAGAAGGGAGCACAAAATGGTGGGGACTGGGACAAAATGGAGGGTGACTCGGGGCCCAGTACAACAGTCTCTCTCCCTCAGCTCTAACTACTCTGACCAATTTCTTCTGGGCTCTGCTCCACCCTTTCAGCAAGCTCCTCCCACCATAGACTCATGTGACTCAGTCTTCCATGTGACTCAAGCAGGTCACATGGGTCTACAAATGAATGGGAAAGATCTTCCCATTAAGCAAAAATACATTAACAATACACCCACCTAAAAGAAGACTGCTATTATACACAAATATGTGCACTATAAAATATTTTGAGGGGCCATTCTGTTTTATTTTGTCCCCATTAAAGTGCCTACCACTGAATCATGTACAAATACACAATGGAAAATATAATTTAATGATTTTTTTTCTCCATAATGTGAATATGTTTTACATGGCAACATTGAAAGGAATCAACCTTGTGACTCTAAAATAATCAATGGCATCTCTTTTGTGTTATTTGCCAATTAAGAAATGTGTACCTTTATGGACCTTTCTACGTAATACCTGAGAAATTATACAATTGAAACCTATAATTTTACAAACGATGAAGAGACTGACGTTCGCAGGACTCAAGGAACTTGCCTAACTGAAGGCCTCACTACCAGCCAGTAATGGAACCAGGACTCGAATGAACTTTTCTTACTCCATATGCTGACACATTGCTTTGAAACAGTGGTTTGTTTTCTGTTTCATGACAACAGAGACCATATATTCTTCTTTTGTATGCCCTTACTCTTGAGCTTCTTAAAAAAGTTGTCTATACTTACTCTTCATTAGTCTTAGAAAAGAATAAGGATACCTCTTCTGTGACTAGAAGAAAGGAGAGAGTAAACAATGACGTCAAGAAGTTTTAAAGAATTAAGGGGAAAAGGGAACACCCCAAGAAAGGATGATAGCCTCAATTTTCTAACTGAAGTAGAACTCTATATCAGGTAGTGCTTGTGGTACAACGTAAAGAGGGCTACTTTTACATATACAGGCACTGGGGTATAGAAACCCATCTTGACCTACTAGAAAGTTGGAGGGAAGGATCTAAAAGAGAACAAAATGGGGAAGGGGTATTCAGTAGGCTCACTCTTTTGGGGTGGGGAGTAGGGGAAAGATGGGGAGAAAATTTGTAACTCAAAATCTTGTGGAAATGAATGTTGAAAACTGAAAATAAAATAAAATAATTTTTAAATGAGTGCTACCTTTGGAGTTACAGGGCTTGAATTCAAATCCTACCTCTTACTACCTACGTGATCTTGAAAAAGCCATTTCACCTCTGTTGGTCTCAGTTTCTTCATCTGAAAAATGAGAGGGTTGGACTAAATGACCTCTACTTTCCCTTCCAGCTTTGTATGGGTGATAATCCTATATTCATTTGCTATAAGTAGAGGTAATACAGAAAACTATCGTCCTCTGTGAATGTAGAGCAGGATTTTCAAGCAGTTACAAGAGTACAGTTGAGGTTTTATATTATATATTTGTTATAGATGAAGCCACTCTAATTTCATGATTATTTTTCCCCCATCAAACCTAAAACAGAAAGGGAGAAATCAGGTGGTAGGAATAATCAAGGGATGAGGATTTAAGTGAAGAACAACAGACAGTTCAGGGGGTGAGACCTGCTAAAGCAAAATATTGACATGGTTAGCCATGGCTATGGAGCCATAAAGAAAAAACAAGTGAAAATACAACAAATGAGATGAATTTAGAGAATAAGGAAGGGTAGATAGATACAAGTTCATTATAATAGCAATGAAGTGGGGTAGCTAAGTGGCACAGTGAAGAGAGCACCGGCCCTGGAGTCAGGAGCACCTGGATTCAAATTCGGCCTCAGACACTTAACAGCAAACTAGCTGTGTGACCTTGGGCAAGTCACTTAACCTCAATTGGCCTACATTCCCCCTCACACCCCCCCAAAAGCATACTAGCAATGAAGTAGATAACAAGAAGAAAGGAATTAGTAATACAAATAAGGACTGGGAGAGATGGAGAAATAGGAAGTACTACCCAGAGAATTGAATTTCCAAGTTGCATTGGAATAGAAATAGTAAAAGGAGTTGGTAAAATTCTAGGACATAGTGAGATCTAATATATTACGATTCCAGAGTGTGGCTTAAATCCTGCCAATTCTAATAGTGTTTGAAAGTACCCTATTGGTACAAATAAAGGTCATGTCCCTAAAATTAGTTCTCTTTGAAAGGAAAAATATTTGTAATTATATATTTAAAAATAAAACCAATTATAGATCAATGAGGGGGAAGCCAGGTATAATGTTACCTATGTTCAGACCAATATGGTATAATTGCATAGACATCCCCCCTTCTTTTAATTAAGGTGAAATAAAGCTTTTTGTTTGTTTGTTTGTTTGTACAATACCATCTTTGAGAAAATCAGAAGCACCTGCAATGTCTCAAAGTCAGGTTTGATTCTCAATGGCCTAATTAATGAATAGCATAAAAACTCTCTTTAGGATTTTAGATGTTTTCTTTAGTTTCAGTGCCAGTAGTAGCCTTTTATCTAGTAAAATAGCTCATGTGTATATTGTATCTCCTTAATTTTAAATCTAGTCTGAGCTTTGCCTTTTGAACATTCTCCCATTTTTAAAATTTCATATTATCTTGTTCCTGATCAGCACTAGAACCTTGCAATGACCTTGTAAGATATGCAAAACCAAATTCCTGATGAAGGGAAGCTTAGCAAGGACCCGCTCACTTGCCAGAGAAGCTTGGCTCTTTTGGCTCACCCCACAGGGTTGTTACTGCCTACAATCCATGAATGTATTCATTTCAGCCTTGGCTGCTGTTTTGTTCAGGATGCCCAAAACAGTGAGTCCACTCACAGGACAGGGAATTCCATTCCGGAGCCAAGTTAGTGCCAGTTCATGGCTGCTAGTCTGCAGTTAGTTCTGAATCTTCCCTTGTTTCCAGCTGGAGATTCCCCTTTCTGCTGGAAGTCCCCAGTGGCTCCAGAACGTCAGTGCCTCAAACTGTTCTATTGCCAACAATGGTTAAACCTGAGTTCCAAACAAAACTCAACAAAAAACCAGATGTTCAAGGGCTAAAGATCTTGGCAGTTCAAAAGAATCTTTAATAAATCAGATACAGTTTCTCTACTGAAGAAATACTCAATCATTGAGACTCTTGTTATAATATAACCTGAATATAGCTATAAACTTAGGCAAAGTACACATAAAAATCATTTCCCACCCATTAATTCAGGCTTTGGGGAGAATTATGTATATTAGGATTTTCTTTTTAATTTAAAATTCAATTAAAAATTGAAAAACAAATCCAATTATAAGTAACCCAAAGGGCAACGGAAGGATACAAAATGGGTACAAGAAGGCTGCAACATATTCATGACTTACTCAAAAGAATCATTATAGGAGACATTAGCATGAAATAAGAGAAAAGGAGAGGAAATAGATGGAAAAATCAGGATAATGCTAAAAGAACCAAAGAAAACCCTCTAAATACATTGAGAGGATTTATAGGAACAGTATGGAAAATAATGACACAGGATTAGAAAGCATGGAGAAGTTATGATCTACATCAATGAAGAGAAGACCTAAATAGATGAAATCATGGAAGGAAGGAAGGAACGAAGTAACGAAGGAAGGAGGAGGAGAAGGAAGAGAAGGAGGAGGAGGAAGAGGAGAAGGAGGAGGAGGAAGGGGAGAAAAGAAGAAGAAGAAGAAGAAGAAGAAGAAGAAGAAGAAGAAGAAGAAGAAGAAGAAGAAGAAGAAGAAGGAGGAGGA
>CM053593.1:277618882-277667554 GCA_028646575.1 Pseudocheirus occidentalis
GAATTCACACCTTTTCACCAATGGACAGAGTTCTGGGAATTCACACCTTTTCACCAATGGACAGAGTTCTATACTTAACACTAGGTTACTAAGATCTACTTAACATCTGATCAAACAAATTAATTACCATTACAGTGTTCAATAAATATTTGTTGAATGAATGGGTGGCAAGTATGATCTGACTCTCTCTTCCAGAGTTAGACCTACGATATCCCTTCTCAGGGTACTACAAGGGACTCTAGGGGTTTTAGAGTATCTCCTCTACTGGCATTTACTTGATACTCCCCCCATATATACACTTCCATGATTGTGTTCTCCCCCACTGTTAGATGCCAGGGACTAGACCCCAGTTCTATTCAACCACTTAACAGAAAATAGCTTATACAAGGGATGTTGACTTCAAAGACATAACAGGAACAAAAGTATACATATTTCCTCCCAACACCCCAAGGTTGCACTCTTATTCCGTCCTAGTCTATGGATATAATGGCCTTGAAATTAATTCAGTCCCTAGAATAACATTAGTCACATCATTTCTTACCCCTGAGCTGAGTCCCAAAGATTATTCCTTGTTCCTTGAGGCATCTGTGCTGAATTGGCTGGATGTTGGAACTCTAGAACTATGCTCTCCATCTTTTTTTTGCCTAAAATGAAAACGAGCAAATGTCTAGCTGGGCAAAGTACCCAGGCCTGTATATGAAGGACCATAGAGTGGCCTTGGTGGGAAGTGTCTAAGTTTTCTCTCATTACAGTACTACCGTTTCTCACTTTGCCATCAGCAAAGGAATTAACCCAAAGACAGAGCAGCTGAAGATATTTCAGCTGAAGATAATGATGCAAAGAGATTAGTCCAAGGCAGAATTTAGATCTTTTTGAAGATCCTCCTACTTTCAGATACCAAGCTGATCAAAAAGACTTCTTCTAATCAAATGGTCAGCAGACAGGAACCAGTTACAGAATATACATGTGTGCTCGACAATCTCTCCAAGATGCTTCTATTTTATTTCATCACAACTCCCCTGGAAGAAAGTTCCTGAGCCTCTCCACAAGAGGAATTTGCATTAGCTGAGATACTGATCCAGTTTATATATGTTCCAGGTTCCAGTCCCCATGATACATGAATAAATGAATGAATGAATGAATGCATGCATGAATGAATGAATGAATGAATGAACCATAGGCACTGGAACATTTCTGCTTCTCCCAACTGGACAGCACTTTGTCTTGGTACAGGTTTTACAAACATAATGGGAATTCACTTGTTGACCTACATCTCCCAGGTTTGAAGTTCTTAGACCTCATCAAATTTGAGGTTAAAAAAATTTCTAAGAATCCACAAAGCTCAACTGGAATTGACATCCTTCCAAACATTTATTATAATAATTTAAGATATGACAACACAGGAAAATTATAAATACTGGAGAAGATGTGAGAAAATTGGAAGTCTAATACATTGTTGGTGAAGTTGTGATCTGATCCAACCATTCCAGAGAGCAATTTGGAACTATACCCAAAGGGCTATAAATGTGTGCATACACTTTGACCCAGCAATACCAGTTCTAGGGTTGTATCCCAAAGAGATCATAGGAGAGGGAGGAAGACCTGTATGTACAAAAATATTTATAGCAGCTCTTTTTGTGGTGACAAAGAATTGGAAATTAAGGGGATGTCCATCAATTGGGGAATGACTAAACAAGTTGTGGTATATGAATGTAATGGAATAACATTGTGCTATAAGAAACAAGGAGCATCATAATAACCTGGAGAGACTTATACAAACTGATGCTAGTGAGGGGAGCAGAACCAGGAGAACATTGTACAGAATTACAGACATCGAACCTGTGATGACGAACTTTGATAGAGTGGGCTCTTCTCAGCAATGCAAGGCTGAGAAGACTCATGATGGAAAAGGTTAACCTCCAGAGAAAGAATTATAGAGTCTGAATGCAGATTGAAGCAGACTACTTGCTCTCTCTCTCTCTCTCTTTTGTTTCTTCTTTCTCATTCATTCCATTGGTTATAATTCTTCTTTACAACTTGATTAATGTTTAATGTGAAGGTATATGTAGAATCTATATTGCATTGCATGCTGCCATGAGCGAGAGAGGGGGGAGGAGAGGGAAGGGGAGAAAATTTGGAATTCAAAAACTTGTGGAATTGAATGTTGTAAACTAAAAGTAAATAAATTTAAAAGAAAAAAACAGACATATTGGTCCCAATGTCCCATCCCTAAAAGATACAGAATCCCATTTTAAACCTAGAAGATGTATGTGCCTTTAAGAAGGTATATAGCAAGGTGACAATAATATATCTGTCCCTCTTCTCTAAAAAAGTCTAGAATGTATCTGAAAATAAAATATCTATTATTGTGTTTTTTTTTATTTTGAGGTAAGTCAACGTTATTGTCCATACACAAAAGCTATATTTGAGTTATCTGAATGTGGAAGTTAATTGAATGATTAATGTATCATTGTTCATGGAAAATGCTATTAATAATGTTAAATTTCCATTTTATTCTGTTTTTTCCATTTTCTATTAATTCTGTTTATAATATTCCATATCACAAAGATCAATGAATTGATTAGCATAGGTAGCCCTTTACACATAACCCTTTTTATCTTTTATTTATTTATTTTTAATTTTCAACATTCATTTCCACAATATTTTGAGTTACAACACATAACCCTTTTATGCCTCAATAGATCATCTCCATGAAATGTTATGGCTTTTTAATTTTTCATTAAAAATTCATCGCTTTCATGAAAAAAAAGTTTTTTAATAAAAAAAAGAGAGGGAAATAATTTTTTTTCCTATCATGGCCTGAGACAATAGTCACTCCCACAGACAATAGCTGGGGTTTGCCAGCTTTTTCCCAGAGAACATTTGGTATTACTATACATGACCTCCAAAGAAGGAAAAGTGAATTGATACTCTTTAATTTCTTCTGGCCTGTTGCTGTGGGGCCTCTTGTAACTTCTAAGAGCCCTGTATGTGCTGGAATAGGTGCTCAGTCAATGCCTGTTGATTGCCTGAGATGAAAGAACAGCCTGATCCTGATTTCACTCAGCCCTACTGGACTAACTTCAACCAGCTGGGAATAGATGGATGTCATCACAGCGTCAAATGCACATTGGCATCATCTAAACTCAGTATTTCCAGAGGTCAGTCTACTACTGGTCCACCTCTGTGGGGCAAAGATTAAGACAACTAGGTGGCCAGTAGATAGTGACTGGACTTCAAGTCAGGAAGATCAGACACTTATGAGTTGTGCGGTCCTAGGCAAGTTACTTAGTCTCTCAAATCCTCAGTTTCTTCAACTGTATTATAGGGACAATAGTAACTTCTACCTCACAAAGTAGTTGTATGGCTTAGATTGGCATATAGATATATGGTGCTTTGTATTTATATATATATATTTATATATATATATATAAAGATATATATGCATATATATGAATATGTATATATAGAGATATATACAGATGTATATATGTATATAAAACATACACATATACATTTGAATATTTGTACATATATACATACAGAGATACACAAATGCATATTTACAAAACATATTTGAATATATATACATATGTGCATATATATGTATATATATATATATACAGAGAGAGAGCATTTTGCAAAATTTAAATAATTACATAATTACATTACCTGAAGAGAAATAAAGGATTTGTATTCATTGTAGAGCAGGCCCAGAGGCAAGAGTTCAAGCCCATGCTAGAACCTAAAGTCAACCTGATCATTTGAGCAACTGAGCAGACGTCACCGGGCAATCCAGGTGCAGAACAAGTTCCTGGAGGGTCAGAGAGGGCTTGTCTGCCCTGTCTCCATAGACTGAATCCACAGTCAGAATCTCTGGAGACACGGTGTGAGAAAGATAAAAGGGGTCATTGTTGTTTGTCCTTTTTTCTTGAAGAAGACCATGGCATCAGCAAGGGGATGCCATGACATGCACATGAATTGGATTTCAGTGAGGGAGAGCTGTGCAAGGGCACCAGCCTTACTTTCTCCTCCAGAGTCATCTAGGGCCAGTGACAAGATATAGATCAGGATGACTAGATATGGTCCCCAAAAAAGGATCAATCATTTGGCAAAGGTTTACTGGGTACCTGCTCTTTTCTAATTACCATGCTAGGGACCATGAAGAATGAAAAGGATAAAACACAGTTTCTTTCCTCATTCTTCCCTCCCATTCTGCTCCTTTCCCTGGCCAGAAGCATATATTCTACTTATAGGAGATTAGATATTTTCACATGACAAGATAATCCAAGGTAACATATAATAAGTCCCATATGAATGGCATGAATCAGAGGTATAAAATGTAGCTCATGGACCACATGTGACTCATCATACTCCTAAATGCAGCCTTAACCAGATTCAAATTCACTTGGGAAATATTTAGCAAAATAAATAAAAATACAATAAAACATAGATAATGTTAATATGTGGTTTTCAAAGTCAATATGAGGCTCACAGGGTTCCTTATGTATGATTTAGTGGCCCCTGTTTCTATTTGAATTTTATACCACTGGTGTAGAGGATAGGGCCCTAGATTCAGAGCTGAAAAAGAGCTGATAAAGATCATCCAATCCAACTCTTTTATTTTACAGATAAGGAAACTGAGGCCCCAAGAAGCTAAGGGATTTACCCAAGGTCACACAGGTTGTAAGTAGCAGAGTCAAGATTTGTACCAAAATTCTACTCCAAATCCAACGTCCTGCACTGTACCACGCTGTCTCCCATATAGTTTTATTAATCATTCAAAGTAAAGTGAGATCCCTTAGGCTAAGGTAGACAGGGAAAATAGAAATGATAGACTTTGAGCTGGATCTGAAAAAATAGGTAGAATTTAGCTATACAAAGAAAGGGAGTGGGTGGGGAAGAATTTTGGGCTCAGGAAAACGTTTATAGAAAATTCAACGTACACCTGGGCTTGGAGACAGCTAGATGGAGCAGTACGTAGAGGACTGGGCCTTAAGTCAGATCTAAATCCAAATCTGGCCTCAGACACTTACTTGCTGTATGCTCTGGGAAATCCTTTAACCTCTGTTTGCCTCAGTTTCCTCAACTGGAAAATGAGGATAGCACCTTCCTTGCAGAGTTGTGAGGATTAAATAAAACAAACAAATAAACACATAAATAAATAATAAAATAATATAAATAAATATGTAATATATATTATTATAGTAAATACATAATATAAATAAATAAAATAAAATAAATAAAAGCCCTTAACATGGTGCCTGGCACATAGTAGGTACTATATTAATGATGATGATGATCATTACTCTCTTATATTCCTGGGGACACACAGATCTATGTCAGACAAGACACTCTAATATTGTTTTCTGCAAAGGAGCTGGCATCCTTGACCTCTTTTTTGAGTCTGTTCATATTAATAATGAAGCATTGCCTGTTTCCTGTCCCCACCTATTCTAGTCATTCGTTGAGGAACTTTGTAGAGCGAACAATATCTAAGCTGTAATACTGATAAGTGATTCCAGATAAAACTTTCTACAACCCCCTTCCATAATAAAGTTGGAAGACGCATACTGTGAAATATTCTTTCTTATATCTAATATCGTAACTAAATAGTTTAACTCAATCTCATAAAGAATGCCTTCCCAGAACTAAAACTTAAAGGGCTAACTTTAAAAAGTCAAATTAGATTTTCTTTTTTGGGGGGATCTGGGGGTTTGCTTTTTGGAGGGGGGAAGGCAGGGCAATCTGAGTTAAGTGGCTTGCCCAAGGTCACATGGCTGATTTTGTGTTAAGTGCCTAAGGCCAGATTTGAACAGGTCCTCCTGACTCCAGGGCCACTGCACCTAGCCACCCCTAAATTAGATTTTCTCTGGTAAATTCTTCCATCCTCCTGTCCTCATTCCTAGCTTAATTTTTTTAGAGTAATTTCTAGATTATCAGAGATCACAAGATTGAGAATTTCAGAGACTGTGAAAGATGATGTGGGTATGTAGATGACATAGTAGACAGAGTGCCATGTCTGAAGTCAGAAAGGCTCAGCTTCCCGAATTCAAATCCAGCCTCAAACACTTACTAGGTATGTGACCCTGGGCTGACTAAACAGCATCAACAAAATAAAAGATCATCTAAATTTAATCCAATCATTTTCACGGGTGAAGAAATTAAAGCCTAAGTCACAGTGGTTCTCAACCTTCCTAATGCCATGACCCTTTAATACAGCTCCTCATGTTATGGTGACCCCCAACCATAAAATTATTTTCGTTGCTACTTCATGACTGTAATTTTGCTACTGTTATGAATCATAATGTAAATATCTGATATGTAGGATGTATTTTCATTGTTACAAACTGAACATAACCCACAGGTTGAGAACTGCTGGAAGAGAAGTTGTAATTTGTCTAATGTCACACAGATTATAAAACAACAGCAAAAAAATTTAGGATAAGGTTCAGTCATTTTTCAGTATGTTGGACAGTTTGTGACCCCATTTGGAATTTTCTTTGACAAAGATACTGGTGTAGTTTGCCATTTCCTTCTCCAGTTCATTTTACAGAGGAAGGAACTGAGGCAGACAAGGTTAAGTGATTTGGGCAGGGCCTGGCAATCTATCCACTTAGCTGCCCACTTAGGATAATAAGATCATAGATTTAGAGATAGAAAAAGACCTTAGGGGTCATCTAACACACCTCTCCTTCATTTTACAAATAAGGAAACTGAGGCCCAAAGATGTTAAAAGACTTGGCCAAAGTTGACAAAATGGCAGAGCCAAGATCTTCCAGTTCTATCTCATGGCTGCCTCCCATTGCTTGAGTCAACTGAATTGATATTACAAGGTTTCCAATACAACTCATTTGGCCCCAAGTAGAAATTTAAGTATTTTATTAATAAAAGCACATGCAAAAATCAAATATTTCTTTATATTTGTCATTTAACTTGCAAAACTTCAAAATGTCAGGGAGTGGTATTTTTGCAAAACAAGAAAGATAACTATGTAAATGTTCAGTCTGTCCAGGACAGAGAAGATTATTGTGTCAAATAAGATAATAGTCTTAAATAATACATTTTCAAATGGATGTCCTGCTTTTTGTTGTGAGACTGATAGCCTTCTTGTTAGGAGTAATGGAACTTCATGGGCCTCCTCCCATTCTCCCTTTGGAATCTTCCTCTGTGCAGATATTCACTTCTAGATACCACCCCCTCAATGAATAGTCATTATTTGGGGGTCACCTTCTTTCAGAATTCCTTAGCATACCTAGTGTTTTGCCCAGGAGGTTATTTTGGTGCAATCCTATTGAAAGATTAGGGGGTAGCCTAAGATTAAGTGACTTCTGAAAATCCCTTCTAATCTTGTGATTTTTTTTTTTGGTTCTCCAACTGCTTTCCAAATGCTTAGTAATTCACCCTCTCTGTTGCAGTGAGGGTTAAGCAGTTGGGATGGTACATGGCATTCCTGAGACCTCAGCAAGAATGAACATCAGAGCCAAGATTAGGATTCAGGATCTTTCTACTTTTAGTCCCCAGTTCTAACTCATGACTCCTCCCTGTCTGCTAGAATTGAAGCTTTAATTAAGTTCCAGATTAATGGGACTCAGTATCTTGAAACCCACATTTCCCAAATGTAGCTGATATTAATTGGACCCATCTTCACAATCACTGCGAGTGAGATGAACATAGTTCATGTTCTCAGGCTTGCCAAGAAGAGGGCAGTAAGCCACTTGTTTATCTTGGCAGATTTCTTGGACTGTGTATGATTCCTTCTCTTCTTTCCTAAGGTCAAAGGATCCCATTTCTACCAAGTTAAGAGGACTTTCTGAATTTGGTTGATCTTGGGTGCATTCTTTAACTAATATCATATAACTTAGGCTTCTCTTCTCCTTGGTTTCCATGAAACCTACTAAAGGTATGTCAACTAAACTGACATAAGCCACATCACCATCTTCACCTGTTGAAATTTTAAAAAATAATAATTTAGCACAAGGGAGTGAAGAAGTGTGCTCACTGACTAGATGATGTAAAGACCAAGTATGTAATTTAAGCAGTGCCACATTATTAAGTGGACAGTTACCTGTATGGTACGGTTTAAAGTACACTAAGAATGATCTCAGAAAAACATGGAAAGACTTCCATGAAATAATGAAGACTGAAGTGAGCAGAACCAAGAGAACCCTGTATACAGTAAATATTGTTTTAAGAATGACTTTGAGGGGGCAGCTAGGTGGCGCAGTGAATAGAGCACCGGCCCCGGAGTCAGGAGTACCTGAGTTCAAATCCCGCCTCAGACACTTAACACAAAAATCTAGCCGTGTGACTTTGGGCAAGTCACTTAACCCCAACTGCCCTCCAAAAAGCAAAAAAAAAAAATGACTTTGAGCAAATAAGTCATTTTGACTATTATAAATGTCCAAATTAACTATAAAGGACATATGAAGAAATCTATCTGCATCTAAAGAAAGAACGGATAAATAGAAGTTTGCATAGAATCAATTTTACACACATATACATGTGCATGCATATAACTACATGTTTCTAATGGTAGCCATCTCTAGGATTGGGGGAGGGAAAGAAAGAAAGAGAAATTTACATTATAATTTTATTATATATTTAAAAGGAATAGCAAGTTGTAC
This sequence comes from Pseudocheirus occidentalis, assembly GCA_028646575.1. NCBI lineage: Eukaryota > Metazoa > Chordata > Mammalia > Diprotodontia > Pseudocheiridae > Pseudocheirus > Pseudocheirus occidentalis. The sequence goes on from CM053593.1 coordinate 277,627,510, forward strand.
AAAATCAATTTGCAATTTCATGTGTAATCATCTTATTTTTTATTCTACTGTTATGCATATGCTTGTTTTATTTCATAAATTAAAAATAAATACATTTTAAAAAATAAAGTGCACTGAGAAACCCTCACCCCAAACAATACCTCTCTCCCCTACCATTCTACCACAATCTTAAATTCCCATCAAAAAGAAGCATTGCTTTGGATTAAGGCATTGCCCTCCCTAGTTCTTTTTTTAATGCAAATACATCCTAGAAGTAGCAGCGTATAAAACATATATTACTATGTTGTTTACTTAATTAAGGGGAGCTAACCAAGCTAGTCCTTTCAAAGACTTAGGAACAGGACACAGACCAGATAAATTCTGAAGGAACATTAAAAGAATATTGGGAGACTAAACCTGGATAGGGTGCTCTACTGAGGATCCCAGAGGAGCAAAAAAAATGATACCTGGTAGTTGGGTAGGTCTAGACAATGTCGCCTACATCATATTTTTTTTCTGTGACTGATTTAGCCCAGATTCACTAGTATGTGTAAGCTTTATATCACCCAGTACAGCGCTTCTGTCATTTCAGTGATGTTCAACTCTTTGTGACTCCATTTGAGATTTTCTTGACAAATCTACTGGAGTGATTTGCCATTTCCTTTTCTAGATAATTTTACAGATGAGGAAACTGAGGCAAACAGGGTTAAGTGATTTACCCAGGGTCACACAGTTAGTAAATGTCTGAGGTCAGATTTGAACTCAGGAAGACTCATCTTCCTGACTTAAGGCTTGGCACTCTATACACTGAGCCACCTAGCTAGGTGCCCACAGTGCTATGTATACAGAAGAAAATGTTAGTTGAATTGAAATGGATATTGGGATGACTGGCTCTATTCTTATATTAACATTACGGTTTCTGTTAGAACAAGTGATAGCGTTTTTATTACACACATACTTCTGGAATTTCAGTGAGTCAAAAAGTTATTTCTTGAATGAGTGAGAGAAGAGAATAGGGATGACTGACTTGGATCATCAGTGCTTTCCTACCTCTGATATTTCTAATCAGACAAAACAACAACTGCTACTACTACTACTTACCATTTTTAAAAAGTGATCATCTCAAAGGTGATAATCATTAAACATCTGATAATTCTGCTCATTGCAATAGATAACTGTTTGGTCTAGAGTAAACCACCTACTATTTTTACCTCTTTTTCCGCATCTCTATAATGAAACAACAAGACAAACTCAAATAGAATCAGGGGCCACTAAGGCATACATAAGGATCTCTGGGGACAACATATTGACTTAGAAAAACCCACATATTTACATTACCTGTGTTTTATTGTATTTTTTATTTATTTCATTAAGTATTTCCCGATTCCATTTTAATCTGGTTCAGGCCCACTCTGGAGTGTTGTGGGCCCCATGTGCCCCACAGGCAGTTGTTTGACGCTGATGGATTAGATTATTTTTAAGGACTTTGTGAGATGTTATAATAGATATGTTACCTTTTCTTTCTAACTACATTTCCAGCATTTAGAACATCCGAAGGATGCTTACTGTTCATTGGCCTGTTCTACAATTATGAATGTAATGGGCACCTATTTCCCCTTTACAATGAAATAAACTTTTCATTGCAGCTCAGTGTGAATTCACAATCTATTAGAAGTCAAGTTTGAATATAAAGGCATGAGACATCTAAACTGAAGGGTATGGTTTTTAGAGGAGGGAGCAACTGACCTGGAATTTGCAGGAAGGAAAGGATATCAACACAAAGAAATGTGAAAGGAGACCATCCTAGACATGGAACTTTTTGGGAAGATTTAAGAATCATAGAGGAATGAAGAAAGCGGCATATCTTACATGTCAATTTTCAAGTGAAAGCTCCAAATCTGAATAATAAACTCACTGGAATACCGAAGGACTTAAATTATTATCATCATTCGTCCATATCTTTATTCTTAGTAACAGGTTTCTTTTCCCCTTCTATATTTTGGGGTAGTCAGTAGTCAATAAACATTTATTAAGTGTCTGTGTGCCAGGCACCGTGCTAAGCATAAAGGACACAAAAAGAAGCAAAAGACAGTCCCTGACCTCAAGGAGGTCGCAACCTAAGGAGTAGGGTTTTGTGTGTGTGTGTGTGCGTGTGTGTGTGTGTGTGTGAGAGAGAGAGAAAGAGAGAGAGAGAGAGAGAGAGAGAGAGAGAGAGAGAGAGAGATCTACACCTTTCAACACTAACAAGGAGCATAGACAATGCTTTCAGGCTCACAGGAAAGTCTTTGGAATTCTACTTTCCAGGCAAACTTCAAATCACTTGCTATTGTCCAGTATCAGTCGGTCTTTTTCCTGCGCTCCTACCTCTTTGTAATCTGACTTCCATGTCTAGGATGGTCTCCTTTCACATCTCTATGTGTTGATATCCTTTCCTTCCTGCAAATTCCAGGTCAGTTGCTCCCTCCTCCAAGAACCATACCCTTCAGTTTAGACATCTCAGGCCTTTATATTCAAACTTGACTTCTAATAGATTGTGAATTCACCCTGAGCTGCAAACTCTGTTCCAACCTGTCCCTTTACAGCAATCTCTGCTATATCATGACCAGCAAGTGGTTTTTTACTCTTCCAATCACAGAGGACCCAATATTTGTTGGGATAGCCCAGTTCTTTGGGGCAAGGGCTAATCCCCAATGCTTAGTATAACACACACTACACAGAATAAGCATCTGACCGATTTTTAAAATTGATTTTCATTTTTATTCATTGTATTTCCCCAACTGTCAAAGTAGGCTATTTAAGCAGTATGAATATTCATATTCAAATACTGCAGAACAGAGGAGTCAAACACAATTCCTGCAAGCCCATATGGCCAACATGACTCCTAAGTGTAGCCTGAACTAGATTAAAATTTAATTGGGAAATACTGAACAAAATAAACAAAAAGACAATACAACATAGATAAAGTCAATTTATTGTTTTATAAGTCAACATATATGTTTTAGTGGCCCCTTTTGTATTTGAGTTTAAAACCATTGAGCTAGAATATTTCTACCTAATCCCCATCCTACTGTAGAAACAATTTAAGAAGTTGCCAAGTCTAGTTGGTTCCACCTCAACTACTATCCCTAAATACATCATCGTCAAAATGTGCATCATGGTACACAAGAAAGAGTGCTACATTGGGAGTTAAAGAATGTGGGTTTAATTCCTGTCTCTACCTCTTGCTCCTTGTGTGATCTTTGGCAGTTATTTAACCTTTCTAGGTCATCATTTCTTGATCTGTAAAATTAGGGGGTTGGTATATTTGAATGAAGTCTTTTCTAATCCTAAACCTGTGATCTGGTGTAATTAAAGTAATTTAAATAAAGGCTCAAGGATGATTTAGTAAGATGGCATAAATAAGACAATGCATAAGAAATCATCAGGAGAAGTAAGGTAAGAAAATTACCAGAGTGCCAGGGTCAGAAAGCAAAAAACCCCAAACTTCTTAAAACAGTAGGATTGGACATAGAGAGGGAGGGAATTTTGAAGAAAAACTTGCAAAGCAACATGGTTTTGCAAATCAGCTATGTGTTGCTATAGCATTAGTCAATGTGAGAAAAATTAATAAAGCTGGTGAAAATTCTTAAAGCAAAGGTTCTTAACCTGGGATCCACAGGCTTCCAAGGAGTCTATGGACAGATTTTAGTGGGTCTCTGAATTTGCACAGGAAAAAAAATGCATCTTTATTTTTTACAAACCTTATATTTCCTTTGTAATGTATGGATTTTGTTTTATGCATTTGAAAACCTTATTCCAAGAAGGGTTCCACAGATTTCACCAGATTGCTGAAAAGATCCATGACACAAACAAAGATTAAGAAAAGGAGATTAAAATGCTCTAATACTGGACATGGAAGGAAAACCATTAGCTAACCACTTCATGGGTTCAGAGTGTTTGCACCAACATTGGTAATTCAATTCCAGCAAAGCTTTCAGCAATCAGCATTGCTCCTCATTGCATAAAGAGTTGGGGAGGCATTTTCTTCCCCGTATTCTCCCCACCCTCCCCCTTTTCCTCTTTCCCTTAAAGCCACTTCATAGAAAGCCTGCAGGTCAAGTTGCCTTAAAACAGATATTCCAACCAAAGGCAAAATATACTTCTGGAGTCCGTGCCTAAGAGGGAAATATCAAAATAATGACTTCCAAGTAACCCTGGATATTTACAGACGAGACATATGCCAGCTGACTAGCTATGTTTAGAATGGCTGAGGAGCATTTAGATTTGTTTCCTGTAGAAGTATCTGGGACTGATGAGGTGATGTTTACACAAATGTGAGGATGAAGTCACCAGGATATTTTTACTTGATATACAGATATGTTATTAATCCTTTCTCCCCATCCCCCTCTTCCACCCCATTAGGTCAGTAGGACCACAGATTACATGTGGCATTATGGCTCTCTATAATCTAAATACTTCTGTGTCAATTCTTTGGAAAAAAAAAGTCTTTCCATGAGACATTTTATTCCGCTTACCATATTTCAAAACTAACAATGTGCAATTCAATATATTCCATCTTGTTAATTGCCTTTGTTGGCTGTGGGCTCACCTATAAATGGATTGTCTTGCTATTTCCAGTCAGCAAATTCTTCTTTTACAAATATGGAATCTGCACCTTTCGTTTTATCCATTATTTCTAGGCATAAGGTTTTGCTCAATCCTATCCCCTTTCCTAGAAGCGATCTCTTTCTCTCTCAAGATCTCTCATAGAATTTATAACATCTTTATGCCCCTATGGCACACTAACTTTTATTCTGTTGTAAAGAGAGACTTGGGGGCAGCTAGATGATTCAGTGGGTAGAGCACTGGACCTGGAGTCAGGAAGACCTGAGCTGAAATCCAAACTCAGATGCTTACCAGGTGTGCGACTGAACAAGTCACTTAAACCGTTTGCCTCAATCCACTGTAGAAGCAAAGGGGAAACCATACCAGTATCTTTGCCAAGAAAACATAGACAGTATGGTTGATGACAAAGAGTGAGGCACTACTGACCAACTTCTCAACCTACCCATTCATCTACATTCACCAGCAGTACTTTTGGGCAGCTAGGTAATGCAGTGGATAGAGTGACAGCCCTGGAGTCAGGAAGACACCTCTTTTTAAAAAAAAACTTTTTGGAGGGGGGAAGGTAGGGCAATTGAGGTTAAGTGACTTGCCCGAGGTCACATGGTTTATTTTCTGTTAAGTGCTCAAGGGCACATTTGAACTCAGATCTTCCTGACTCCAGGGCGGGTGCTCTATTCACTGTACCACCTAGCCACCCCAAGACTCCTCAGTTCAAATCTGATTACTTACTAGCCATGTGACCCTGCAAGAGTCACTTAACCCTGTTTACCTCAGTTTCCTCATCTGTAAAATGAACTGGAGATAGAAATAGCAAACCATGTCAGCATATTTGCCAAGAAAAACCCAAATGTGATCACAAACAGTTGGAGACAACAAAAGAGAGATCTGAGTTTTTTGTTAATGGACAAAATACAGCACCAAAACAATTAGGTTTTGCTGTGGGCTGATAAGCCTAACAAAAACATAACAATGGATTTGAGGAATGGAGAACAGCAATCTTAACTCCTTAGCTTAACTTTTGTTCAGACTTAAACTCATGTGCATGCCAAACTAGAGAGAACTTGAGGAGTATCCCAGAGTATATAATATTAAGTTATATGTTCAAAACTAAGAACATAAAGATGAAAAGGGACAATCTTTGCTCTCAAGGAACTTATAGCTTGGTTCAGGAGATAAGACAGGCACACCATGAACCATCATAGTACCTGGACAGCCTCCTCTCACAAGAAAAGTCCCCAGAATTACTATCTGGTTCGTGGTTCTCTGTGGATCTGTGTGCACTCAAGATCCATAATTCAATAACCCCTACTACTGTGGGGTTTTTTCTTTATTCAGCTATCTCAAAACATGGACACAGAAGCATTCTTCTTTAATTTAAAGAACATATTTAAAACTATGAGTTAGTATTGTTTGCAATGGAAAAGCACTAGAAATTTTCCCAATACAAACTTGGGTAAAGAAAGGATGCCTATTCTCCCCACTATGATTAGCATTTGGAAATGCTATTTATTTAACCTAAGTCTTAATTGTTTGATTTGCAAAATTAGGGGGTTGGTATAATTGAACAATAAGGTCTTTTTGCAGCCATAAACCTATGATATAATGTAGTTAAAGTAATTTAAATAAAGGATAAAGAGTGATTTACCACAATAAGACAAGAAAACAAAATAAGTGATGTAAAAATCAGCAAAAGTATAAAACTACCGCCATTCATAAACTACTTGATGGTATATTTTTAAAATCCCAAAGAAGCAACAAAGAAAACAAATTGACGAATAGCTTCATTAACTTATCAGAATGCAAAATAAATCCACAAATATAATTTGCAAACAGTGTGCTACTAACAAAAAGCAGAAACATAAACTTTCACTCAAAATAACTAAAACATATAAATATGAAGTAATTACAGAATTATATGAATACAACTTCAAAATACTCTGTAGAAATAAAGGGAGACAAATAATCATAGTTGATCTTCATAATTGAGTTGTGCCTACAATATAAAAATAACATTACTACTTATATTAATTTACAGATTTTGCACTTTACCAATCAAATTGTAGAGGTGATATTTTGTAAAACATGGAAAAAATTCATTTAGAAAAACAAAATGTCCATTATCTCGAGGGAGATATAAGGGGAATGATCTAATGCAAGAGATATATAGTATTGCCAGATGCCTTTTGTAAACCAATTGTCATCAAAATATTTAATATTGGTTAAAAAACAACAGGAATATAAATCAGTGATAAGCTAGAGAAGCAAGAAAGAGAAGGAATTTCAAACATCAGCCTAATTTTTGATAAATCCAAGAATATATATTACTGAGGATAGGACTTTGTTTTTGATAAGACCTAGTGGGAAATCTGGAAAGCAAATTAGTAGAAATCAGGATTAGATGAACACCTTATACTACATACCACAAAAATTCCAAATGGATATATAACATAAATATGAAAGGTCGCAGTATAAAAATAAAAGGGAATAAATTTATGCAGCTTATACAACTTAATCATAGCAATGGATAGGGGGAGAATTCTTAATGAAATAAAATATTTTCACAAACTGTGATCAAAACCTGATATCCAAAATTTATGGGGAACTGATGTAACTATATAACACTAAGGGCCACTCTCCAATAGAGAAATGATTTACAGATATGATCAGTTTTCAAAATAATTACGAAGTTTATTCTGGTTCTGTGGTTTGTCCTTTATTCTCAAAGAAGGCCATGACATCAGGGAGATGATGCCACGACTTGCAGTTGACTTTGATTTGAGTGAAGGAGGACTGTGCAAGGTCACCAGCCTCACTTTCTTCTCCAGAGCCGTCTGAATCCAGTGACCTTTTGATCAGGATGATTGGAGATGATCCAGCTGCAAACTATAAGTAAACACATGAAAACATGCTCCAAATTTCTAATAGTATGAAAAAATGCTAATTAACAACTCTGAAGATTTACCTCACATCCTGAAATTGTGATGAAAAACAGAAACAATCAATATTGGAGGTGCTGTGGGGAAGACAAGAACACAAACATGTTTTTGGTAGAGTTATGAAGTTAATAAATGGTCTCCTATTAACAAATGGTCTAAGGATATCAATAGTTAGTTTTCAAAAGAAGAAACCCAGGCTACTTATAGCTATATGGAAAAATGCTCTAAATCATAATAATTAGAGAAATACAAATTAATGCAATTCTGAGATTTCATCCCATACCCATCAAATTGGTAAAGATTACATAAAAGGAAAAAAAATTGGAAAAGCTGTGGGGAAAAGAGCACATTCTCTAACTGATAAATGATCCAAAGGATAGGAACACGTAGTTTCCGAAAAAAGAAATCAAAGCTATCTATAGTCATATGAAAAAATGTTCTGAATCATGATTGTTTTATTGTTGTTCAGTCATTTCAATTGTGTCCAACTCTTTATGACCCTATTAGGGAATTTTTTTTACAAAAATACTAGAATAGTTTGTCATTTTCTTCTCTAGTTCATTTTACAGATGAGGAAATTGAGGCAAAGTTAAGTGACTTGCCCAGTGTCACACAGCTACTAAATGTTTGAGTTTACATTTGAACACAGGAAGAAGAGTCTTACTGACTTCAGGCTCAGCATTCTATCTACTGTACCACCTAGCTGCACAAATCACTATTGATTAGAGAAATGCAAATTAAAACAGTTCTGAGGTACTCCCTCATACCTATCAGATTGGTTAACATAACAGAAAGGGAAAATATTGAACAAAAATTGGGATACTAATGCACTGTTGTAGTGGAGTGGGTTGGATTGGAGTTGCAAACTGGGTCAACCATTCTGGAGAACAATTTGGAGCTATTCTTAAAGGTCTATCAAACTTCTGAAAACTACCTACCCTTTAACTCAGGAACACTGCTACTAGGTCTATATCCCAAAGAGATCAAAGAAAGAGAAAAAAGACCTATATGTAAAAAATATTTATGGTAGCTCTTTTGTAGTGGCAAAGAATTGGAAACTGAGGGGATGCCCATGAATTGGGGAATGACTGAAAAAGCTGTGGTATATGATTGTGATGGAATAATTTTGTGCTATAGGAAATGATTAAAAGGATGGTTTCAGAAAAACCTGGGAAGACATATGAACTGATACAAAGTGCATCAAAGGAGAACATTATACGTAGTAACAAAAATTTTAAATGATAATCAACTGCAAATGACTTGGCTATTCTAATAAATGCAATGATCCAAAACAATTTCAAAAGACTTATGATTAAAAATGCTATCTACCTCCAGAGAGAGAACTGATAAACTCTGAATGCATATTGAAGCATATGTTTTCACTTTATTTTTCTTCCTTTTCTGCATGGATAGTATGGAAAAATATTTTGCATTATTTCACATGTATAATTGATATCACATTTCCTGCCTTCTCAATAAGTTGAGAAGGGTTAGTTAGGAAGGAAGGAGAGAATTCAGAACTGAAAACAATTTTAAATGACTGTTAAAAATAGATAATAATTTTACTTTTTTTAAAAGCTCCATACTTCATATATGTTTTTCTTGCCATTATTGTTTCTGAGGCGTGCTTTAAATATAGAATAGTTTTCCACATGGATAGCAAATACTCTGGTATACTTACTTATAAAAGTATTAAGCATATTTTACACATTTGCAGTACATGAATAAGCTATGAGCATAGAAATGAATCAGAGGCTTTGTGATAATCAACAAAGACAATATACAGGTTATTGTCATGGTATTTGGGGGGCAACTTGCTCACTATTTAATTGATAATAAGTTGCTCTTTCCATCCTGTCCTTTCAAGAATACTTATAGTTTACTTGCTTTAGTGATCAGTACATCTATACAGAAGCATTTCGGAAGGTGGAGTATTGGCACTGCTGATTTGTTTAAACATATCTTTCCCTCTTGTGGAACTAACACAGTACTTAGGACATAATAAATGTTTTATCTAGCTATATCTATCCATCCATCTATCTACCAGCACACGAAGAAGCACCAATACTCAACTATCTTCTGTGTCAAAATAATCAAATCAAAGTAATCTTCCAAAGAACCAGACTGCAGTCCTCTACCTCCCAGTCTATTGCTCATCATTATAAGAGCGAGTTCATCGTACTGGCTGGGTATTTACTTAGTTAGTGGTATTATCAGAGCCCAACTTGTTTATTTAATGTTTGATTTTGGTTGAGTAACCAAATTTCCATTTAGAATTATTTTACAGCTGTTCTCTTTCAAAAAATAAGTCTCAAATTTCCCTCACTCATGGCTGTTTTGGATTATAAGTCTATGTCTATACAATTCCCTTTGTTTGAGACCTATAATTATATTATAGGTTTATAATATATTATATTGTAAATAACATATGTCATATAGTTTTATCTATAGCAGTGTGCAAAGAGAAATAATAGTAGTAGCTAACATTTATATAGCACTTACTATGTGCTAAGCATTTCACAATTATTATTTAATTTGATCTTTATAATAATCCATTGTTGAAATGGTTGTGACTTCATGGACCTCTTAAAAGGGTCTTGGGAGTTCCAGGGTTCCTGGGACCATACTTTTTGAGAACGACTGTCTGCTCCATTCTAGGTGCTGTGCTAAGTACTGAGGCCACAGGAAAAAAAAACTGGAAAAGAATCCCTGCCCTCAAGGAGGTCAACTTCATTCAGGGGAGAAATGTTCTTGGCTTCCTTATTATACCATTTACTCACATGGACCTAGTGGTCTACTAAAACTCCCAGATCATTTTCACACAGGCTGCTACCTAGGCACACTTCTTCACCCTTTATACTTTTTTTTTGCTTTTTGGAGGGCAATTGGGGTTAAGTGACTTGCCTGAAGTCACATGGCTAGTAAGTGTGTCAAGTGTCTGAGGTTAGATTTGAACTCAGGTCCTTCTGACTCTAGGGCCAGTGCTCTATTCCCTGCGCCACTTAGCCACCCCAGCCCCCTTTATACTTTTGAAGATGCTTCTTTAAACCCAAGTGCAAAACTTTCTATTTGTCTTTGTAAAATTTATTCTGATTGGCTTCATCCAACTGTTCTAATCTGTCAAGATCTCTTTGAATCATGACTGTCATTAAATATTCTAGCCCGACCTCTCAGCCTTCTGTTATCAGCAAATTTAGGAAGCAAGTATTTGATCAAGTCATCCAGAAATGACTAATTAACCCTATGGCCTTGATTAATATAATGTAAATTAGAGAATAAAAAGAGATACTCTGGGATTCAATAATCCCAGAAAGCATGTAATTTTCTTGAATACCTTTAAAGTAAATTAGTCAAAAATATCACTTTTATAGGTACTAAATTTAGAGCTGAAAGAGAATTTAGAAAGATCATCTAACCCAATGCCCTCATTTTACTGATGCAGAAACTTGGGCCCAAAGAGGTTAATTAACTTTTTTGGTGTCATATAGGGAGTAAGTGGCAGATACAGGATTTGAACCCAGGCTTTTGGACTATGTTGATTCTCTTTCTACTATACCATAACAAATTCATGCAGCTTTTATATAGGGTCATTTCCATGAGGGCTTTTATTTATGAAAATTTACTCTTGGGTATTCACTGAACTGAATTAAGTGGCCCTTAATCAGAGCAATATTTATGATCAAATTTCTACATTCTGGTCCATTATTTAGCAGTAAGGTTAGTAGCTTCAGCACTGACCTGATATTGTTAGGGATCTAGTTCTGCCATCGGCTCTTTCCCCTCACACCTCACAGAGCACTTTCTACCACTTCTCTCTTATCCCCCTTCCATTCTTAAAACTTCTTGGAGGAAGGGATCATGCCTGATCTAATCTTCACTATTTCCTCAGGGTACATAGTATTCTTTACAGAGGAAGCACTCTAAAACTTTATTGAATGGGTGAATGAACGAACAGTAACCTGCTGCCTGAAAAATATGCTTTGGGTTAAATAGCCATTGCCAAGTTATCACAATAACTATCCAACTTTGCTTTGGCCATGTCAATGACAACACAGTGCCATTAAGTTAATGTCTCTGAGTTCAAATCTTAGCTCTGTGGGACCTTGGATAAGTCACCCTAACTCTCTAGACCCAAGCTTCCTCAGTTATAATGGGAGGGTTGTATCAAATGATCTAACTTCATAATCCTATGAGCCCAACATTTTTTAATTGCAAAATTGAAGTAACTGGCATTCATATGCTGCCTGTGAGATTACTCTACATATTTAATAAAGTCTATTAATAAAAGTATTTGGAGCACTGCAGAAATACCGTTGTGTAAGCCACTAATATTTAACAGGGCAGATAGTTATTTTGGCATTTAAATAAACAACAAGCCATAGCATTTATAGACTCAAAGGACTCTTCCAGTCATTTCATCCATTTAGAGAAAGCCACTACCACGCTGTAGAAGTAAATTTCTTTTGATGAGCTAAAAGAAAAACACACAACCCCTTCATTCTCTTATTGTCACCTGCTGTGCCTCAGGACTCTTCAGCAGGTTTCCTTCCCACAGTGATGTAAGTCTACCACAGACCCCCAAAGAGCTGTCCATTGAAGCTTCTTGCCCTTTGAACCTGTTTCCTCTGAGGAGTAGTTTGGAGGGTGTACAAATTAAAAAGCCAAAGAGAGGATTGATGATTGGGGCTGTCCACTGCCTGGACTAAGCCATGGATAGAGGGTTAGGAATGCCAAGAAGCCACACATTCCATTAATAGCTGAGCAAAGCAGCCACAAGCTATTGACTGCTCTGACAGAGAGAGCCCCCAGGTGCTGAGTGTTTAGCCCATAAAAAAAAAGGTGCTGCATGGCTCAATTCAGACTTTCAGTCCTTTAAGCTGGGCCTATGATCTCAGAGGATGGCTTCAAATAAAAACCCGAGCTGCTTCCTCTGTGCTTTCAAGAGAGGAGTTAATCTTTATCATGACAACTTAAGGCCATGGTCCAGTTTGAATGGCACCCACTACAGATGCATTTCATCTGGTGTTTTGTTTTGTTTTGTTTTCTTATTGGCAATGGATCTTAACCCTTCCTGGAGTCCCACAGAGCCCAAGAATTCACTATCATTCCTGGTATATTTTAATAGTACAATTCAGTCAAACTTTGAAATTGTGGAAGGGAAAGCTTCTGTTTCTACCTACCTACTTTTAAAAAGGTAAGGACAGTGATGTCACATTTTCTTAATGAACAACTGAAAACTACAAAGAACACTATCCGTCGCTTCCTATTAACTTTCTAAGAACCATCCTTTCTACCCTAGGAAAGGGTAGGCTTTTCTGCTCCAGAACTTCGTTATATATAGAATTATAGATGTAGAATTGGAAAAGCCATCCAGCAAAACTTCATCATTTTAGAGCTGAGGGAACTGAGCCCCATGGAGCTTAAGAGATCTGCCCAAGGTCACAGTAATAACTATCAGGATTATATTTGAACCTAAGTCCTCAGATTTTAGAGCTAATGACCTTTCCAATGTACCTCTTTTCCCTAGGAAGGAGATCTTCACTGGCTGAATATGCTGATAGATTTTTTTAAAATATCTCCCACGGTATTTTCAAAACCATGGCACAAGTTTATTAAACTATATTCAACACTGGGGTAAATGCGGCCAGCAGAACGCTATTGGCAGAGTGAAGATGGAGAGTGACTAAATTCCAGTGTTAATTTCTGGGTACCTGCCAGGTGTGTGAGAGAGACGAAGTCATGATGAAGTTGATACCTATAGAAAACTCATGTCAGTCTCGATTATTCTATTTTTAATCCTTTTATCTATCCCCACATCAGAGACCTTCAAACATTTTTTATCCTATGATTCCTCTATACTTTACTGCTCCACCTCTTTCTCTTCTTCCCCTTCCCAAAAAGACTATAGTTGATCCCTTCAGTACTATAACAAAACAGGTGTTGTGATGTCTGTATAGGCAGTTTTCCTTGAAGGCTTGCAGGAAATTTTTAAAGACTGATAGGACCATTTCCATAGTCTGAGAAACACATAACCCTTAAAAAGAGAGAGGCTTTAAAAATCAGAGAGGGGAAAAAGCACATTCTGAAACATTGTTCAAATACTCTAGCTACACATACAATAAGCAAAACATTCCTCTCTGAAAGAATGGCCAATAGAGAAACTCAGTTCTACCACCTTTTAAAAGATCATACCTTTGGAGTTGGAAGACTCTTTAGAAGCCACTTAGTCCAATCTTCAATTTTACACATTAAAAAATGGAGCTTGATAGAAGTTAAATGATTTGACTGAGATGATACAGGTAACAAGGAGCAGAGGGGAGATTTGAACCTGTGTCCTTTGCCTCCTTCTTTTCACTAAACTATCCAGCTTCTCTTGGCTTAAATCATTCACCTACCAAATATGCAGCATAGGCAGTCAGACTAAATGCAATATCCATCTCTCTACTACTTATTCCCTCTAGCTGGCTCAGTAAATAGAGTATTGGGCCTGGAGTCAGGAAGACCTGGTTCAAATGCAGCCTCAGACATTCACTAGCTATGTGAGCAAGTCACTTAATCCTAGTTGCCTCAGTTTCCTTATCTGTAAAATGAGCTGGAGAAGGAAATGACAAATCACTCCAGTATCTTTGCTAAGGAAACCCTAAATGCTCATGAAGAGTTGAACATGACCGAAAACAACTAAAACACATGTATGTATAATGCATAATGAAGTAAAAGATCTGTGCAACAACATTCATTTGAAATATGCCATATATACTGAAGCCTTTCTATTTCCAAAATATTGGACTAAAAGACACTAGAGGAGATACAAAATCTAAAGAAGCCATGGTCCTTATCCTCACAGAGTTCATGGTATTGCTATATTGGCTCAGGTTCATGGTTTCAAGTGTACTTGTTTCAACTCATTTAAAGAGTCTAAGTTCCTTTTATTAAAGAATCAAGTTGTATATTTCTTTTGTAGGCCCCGCAAATTAATGAAGAACTAGCTACATGACAGATGTTCATACTTGTTGATTACTCTACTATTCTGGGCTAAACTCTTCTTGGTCAAATTCAAGAACCTATTCTAGCAACAGGATAATAAAATTAGCAGGGATACTAAAATAATCTAATCCAACATTCTCATCTTATATTAAAAGAAACTGATCCCAGAGGGGTGGGACAACTAATCTAAAGTCACACAGTGGGATTAGATTCTGGGTCTCTGAATTCTTGGCCTATGTTTTTTTTCTTGATTATCTCCCCTTTAATTTGTTCATAAAATGGGCAATTAGTGCTTGCCCACTAGAATGATTGGTAGAAATCCCCCCCCACCCCAGACATTTATTGGTGCATCAAACTCCTAGTAAAGAAATTCCTTCTATCAATGCAAATCAGCCCCCAATCTGCAAATCTGTGCCTGGGGCACAGGGACCTTAAGTAATTTGCCTAGAGTCACCATGCTAGGATTTGCCAGAGACAGAATTGGAACTTTGCTCTTCCCCAATCCAAAGTCATGTCTCTTTTCTTTTATCAATAGGCCAAAATTCATTACTGTTCTCCCGACTGAGGAAACCCTTATTGTGTAGCAGAGATTGCCTAAACAGAGAGAATTATCCTGGTAACAGTCCCTGATCACTTGTCACTTATATTCAGTTCATATGAAATTCCTGACTTGTTTTGCTTCTGGTCGTGTCATAGCCTAAGCTTCTACCAGGTACTTTGACACTTGGACCAGGTATTCAAAAAGAGCATTCCTTATTTAGGTACCTTCTGTCTCCCCTCTTCCCCCCCATCCCCCCACCAAAGAGTGCACATTTTTTGAGTACAAGGACTACTTCATTTTTGTCTTTTGATATCTAGCACCTAGCACAGTGCCTGATCAAAACAATTTGTTGTTGCTGTTGTTGAGTTGTTTCAATCATGTCTGACTTTTCCTGATCCCATCTGGGACTTTTTTGGCAAAGATACTGGGGTAGTTTGCTGTTTCCTTTTCCAGTTCATTTTACAGTCGAGGAAGCTGAAGCAAACTGGGTTAAGAGATCTGTGAATGGGTCCAACGATTATGGGAAGATAGTCTGAATTATATTAGGGGTGGAGGTGGAGAAGGAATTAAAACATCTATACCAGAGATCCTACCATCAGGAATACATACCTCAAGAAGGTAAAAGTAAATATTCCATCAATCAAAGTTTCTGGAGCTATTCAATGAACTGGGAGTGGCCTTTCTCTTTCTGTAGTGATGAATTTTATAGATATCTCTGGAAAATCCAAAGTTCCCAGTGTTCACTATCTGAGATGGACTGGTATAGTGTTTCATTGACACAAGGTAGTTCCAAGCAGTCAGTTCTCTGATGTAGAAAGGAAAACCATGAACGTAAACCATGAAGAGAGCAGAGAGCTAATACAGCACTTCAGGTCCATAGTTCTTACCTTCATAAATACTCCACTGAAAACAACAAGGCCAAGTTTCTCCCTGACCTTCAGTAGGACATAGATCGACAGTTCTCAGACTTTGGGGAATCTTATGACCCTTTTATACTCTTAAAAATTCCTAAGGATCCTAAAGAGCTTTTGTTTATATGGGTCATAGCTTTCAATTTTAATCATATTATAAAATAAAACTGATAAATGTTTTAAACATTATTTTAAAATAGCAATAATGAACCCATTACCTGTTAATACAAATATTTTTATGAACAATAACCATGCTTTAAAAAACTTCTTGAAAAGAATGGCAGTTTTACAAATTATTTTAAGTCTCTTTAACTTCTAACATAGTAGAAGATATTAGGATTCTCATAACCTGCTTCTGCATTCAATCTGTTGCAATGTGATATTTTGATAGAAGCAATGAAGAAAATCTTGTACCACATAGATATGTAGTTGGAAAAGGGAAAGCAATTTTAATAGGCAGATAATATCTCAACTGCTCAGGTTGTCTTAGAAAGGGTTTCAGGGACCCCTGGTCAAATAAATCACTATAAAAACATTTTGGGAGAAACTCATCCATATTCTAACACAAATTTAAGTAATAAATTAATCTTGTATAACTCACTCAAACCTCACGTCAGACCATGGGACCAGTAGTCCTAATATATACATGTAGATTCATGGCCAAATGGTGTCCAGGAAACACTGTACCTCTGAATGAAGTGCAGTTGTTCTAAGTAGACACAATCTTTTGAAATATCTACACAGGGGTTCACAAGGTCATCCAAAGTAAGAGGAAGATCTCAGAACTACAGGAAATGAAGAGAAACAATAATTTCCAAGAATACACTAAAAAATTCCTCAAAAGGACTTGGTGATTAAGACTATTAGAATTCAAATGAGAAAAAAATGATTGGTTCACCAGATATACACAATCTGTGCAACACATAATGATGATGATAATAGCTAGGATTTATAGAGCATTTTAAGGTTTTCACAGCACTTTATATCCGTTAGCTCATTTGATCCTCATCACAATACTGTGAGGTAGATGCAAATGAGGAAACAGACACAGAGAGGTTAAGTGATTTGCCAGCGTCTCGTGGCTTATAAGGCTAGATTTGAACTTGAGTCTAAATAATAAGTCAAGCTGATAACCATGCTCTAAATTTATGATCTTATGATCCTAATTGGATCCCCTCATAAATAATTCCCAGATTCCAGCGGTATTTTGGTTCATTCTTCTACTCTCCATACTCCTATGAAATTTCTATATTTATGAAATATATGAAATTTATTAAATATTTGATTGCATTGCTAGTAATAATCCATAAGAGAGATGATAGTATGAGTAGTTTCTTATCTTATACTTCAGAGGTAAAAATAAGCAGATCCTACTTTTCCCGAGCTATGTGACATTAGTCTGTCATGGTGTTTGGGCTATTTCTCTTCAAAGAAGTACCTAGCACAAGAAGAATAAGCCTTGAGTGCCTATATTTTAGGAGCATAATTCCTTCCTAGGAAAGTGTTTTTCCTTCCCATGGTCACTACCAGGTCTATGTTTTGTCTCAGTCTTCTGCTGGCCCATGCCATTACAGTGTAACCATCATCCTCAGGGTCCTGTTACCATAACACTCCCTTTTGGACCTATCTCTCTTTCAGCTCCCAAGAGGGCAAAACCTAAACCATCCATCTCCTGGCATGAATGCATCTATGATCAAACTGTATGTTGGACCACCATCAATCCCCCAAACTCTAATTTTGACCCAACTGAAAACATTTCTAGTTATGGTTCTACTTCTCCTACTTCATCTCATTTACTTTCATGTCTGAAAATACAAAGCAAGCAAATGCAGATACCCTCACCTACATTTTACAAATGAGCAAAGCATCCCAGGAAGGGATTAAGTGCCTTCTCCAAGTACACATGGCAAATATAGACAGATCTCTTACAGAATTAAAGAAACCAGCACTTTGAATGTCAGGGCACTTTGCTTCTCTTAAAAAAAAACAAATAGTAGATTCATGTTTCTTCAAAATGTCAGAAATGTAGGGTCAGTTTTCTAATGGGCCTAATCTAGTGAGTACCTGAAAGCAAGGTAGGAATACACTACAGAATGGTCTGTAGAAGGCAGCGTAGAATAGTGGAAAATAATATATGACTATCTCTCATCCTGGAGACCCAGAGAAGACATTTAACCTCTCTGGGCTTCAGTTTTCTCAGTTATAAAGTGAGAGTTGACTGGATGATCTATAAAGTCCCTCCTTGGTCAATGTTACCATGTAATGTGTGAGTTCAAAAAATCAACCAGCTTTCAGACTTTTGACAAATACCAACATGGGATTTTTACAGCACAGGAAACAGTCAAAGGGTAAATACAAATTATCTCCAATTCAAGATCAACATCATGAACCATATTTACTATCATTGTCATGTATGCTTTGCATAAGTATGTGAGAAATGCTCCTCCTTCCATCAGTTTCATGATGATATATTAGGATTCACTGAACAAATTCTGGGTTGTTTCAGAATGTTAGACTAATCGGACTTGCTGAGAACATAAATGCACAACAGGTCATTCTCATTTTTAAAAAATAACACTAAAATACCAAACCTCTAGAAGCTATTTAAAACACCTTAATTTTCTCTGAAGAGTATCCCCAATCCCCAGCTTGTTTCCCCTTATAAATGAAAGCCTAGTACGCAATACACAGGTCTTGTTCTGTATCCTTAAGGAGGTGTATGGCACCCCCTAGTGGTCTCTGGTGTTTCTAAAAATATGTTGATTCCTTAGAACCAAAACTTTGCCCAAAGATTTCAACCTTGTGAAAGAAAAATGCATTGAGTTCCCCCAATAGCTTTCATCCCAGAATCTTGAAAAGCAAGGTTATTCAGTTCTTAGAAATATAAATTATAGCTTATTTTGTCATCATTTTGTAGAAGGACTAGGAGACTTCCCCCAAATATGAAAGCAAGCAAAATAGCAACAGTAATATTCTTTCATTCATATTCCTAAATAGGATTAGAACTTGTAATTCCTAACTCCCTTTAGCCATAACTTTATAATTTATCTGATTGCTGAAATAGCATGATGCTCATAGGTAGTTCCCATTGCTTCAAATTCATTTCTAAGTGGGGGTGAGGGTGGTCTGTGTGTGTGTCTGTCTGTCTGTGTCTTTGTGTAACTACCAAAAATATTACTGTTCATAGAAATCTTGCAACAAAGTCATAATTAGCATGGGGCAAGTGAGGCTTTGCTTCTGGGCACTGATATCTAGGAGGAGGAAGAATAGTTCTATCCTCGGGTGAGAGGTAGGCTTTCTTTTTCCTCAAGACTTTCTCATACTCCTATCTACCACATAGCTCAGCTGCACCAGGGCTATCATCCCTAGAAGCCCTTCAATCTGGTGCCCATCTCTGGGTACTCCTGTAGGGATAAAGATCAGACTTCTCACTCTTACTGTGAAAGTGTATCTGTAGATAAAAAATGAGAATGACCTGTTGTGCATTTATGTTCTCAGCAAATCCAATTAGTCTAACATTCTGAAACAATCCAGAATTTGTTCAGCGAATCCCAATATATCATCATGGAACTGATGGAAGGAGGAGCATTTCTCACATACTTATGCAAAGCATACATGACAATGGTAGTAACTGTACCACTAACATTTTTTCAGACCACTATCCTTTCCTCCCTCAGTTTCAATGATTTTTTGTTCCAAGTGAAAAAATTCCTAGTTACAACTCTACCTTGCAGATGATTACCACCCTTAAATTTAATTTTGTTTTGTTTTGCTTTTTGGAGGGCAATTGGGGTTAAGTAAATTGCCCAAGGTCACACGGCTAATAAGTGTTAAGTGTCTGAGGTGCTTTGAACTCAGATCCTCCTGACTCCAGGGCTGGTACTCTATTCACTGTGCCACCTTGCCGCTCCTCACCCTTAAATTTTTACCAGCATTGTCTTTGCTTACTAGAACATTCTTAACTAGCTTTGCCTATTTCTCATTTTTATCTGTTCAAGGAAATACAAGACCATGCTAATATTTCACTAACTTCAGAAGTTCAGCACATACACAAGTTCTCCTTCAAACTAACCAAAAGACAAGAGGAGGGACAAAGTTGATGGGATTTCAATTATTTTAGACCTACTGAGTGATTTCCAAGCACAGAACACTCCCTTGTCTCTTGCCGTGTTTATAATTGGTGTGCCATAGCCTCAATTCACTTAAGATATGAAAAAACAATCCAATAGAGAAACTCAACAGGCTTTCCAAACCTGTCAAAGGAAACTAGTTTCTGAACTGTTACCTCATCAGAGGTGCCTCCTTCAGGAAGTCAACCTTCTCCTGATCCATTTAGCCTTTCTTTAGAGTCTTTAAAGTAGGGTATACGATCAAATGACTGGTTAGTGTAACTTGATCACTATCAGTAACTTACCCTGATGGAAGTATAATGGATTAATGTCAATCCTCCTTTGTAATACCCATGCTTAAAGCAAAAGGAAAGCTTGCTTAAGAAAACATATTGGGCTAAGAAAAAAAAAAGAAATTTCAGATAAAATGTCTGGTATTTTGTACAAAGTGTACTCAAAGAAACTTATTGTAAAGGTACCAGGTTTGATCGTTGGCTGGTCATTTCTTGATTTAAAAAACTTTCACTATTCTTTTACGATACACAGGTCCCTGATGAAGAACTGTTCGGATGTCAATTAAATTCAAATCAGTGAATGTTATTTAGTCCCTATTATGTTGAAGGAACTTAGCAACTCAAACTAGCCAGTTTTCCCCAAAATGGAAGGCTTTGGGTTGCTGTGGGGTGAAGGAAAGATAAAATGTTATAAGAAAAGCAAGATTTTTTATTTTAAATTTCCATTCTCAAAAGTAAGCTATTTATTTAATAGGGTAACGTGACAGTGTGGAATAGTGGATTGAGTGTTAAACATGATATCAGAAAACCTGTATTCAAATACTGCCTCTGCATGTTATAAGTTATTTAATCCCCATGGACCTTTGTTTTCTCCTCTGTCAACTAGATGGCTAGATAATTTTTGTGTTATGTTGTCTTAGGTATTGAAATTCCCTTTTTAATGGATTTTATAAAACTTGGATTCCTTCTGGCTCTAAATCTGTAGTCCACTTACTAGTTGTATGACCATGAACAAGTCATTTCAACTTTCTAAGTATCATGTAATTCTCTACCACTATGTTACAGACATGTCAGAAAGGTTTTGTGGAATAGGTGGCATCTTAATTGATCTTTGATAATAAAGTGGTATAGAAATGAAAATATATATACATACACACGTGTGTGTATATATTACACTTGATCTGACCCTCAGCAAAATTACAAAGTAGACAAACTTTGGATTCAGCAATTCTTACTCCTCTTTCTAAGGCTCTTCTACTCTCTTTGGAGTAAATATAAACTTTGGTTTATTCTTCCTCCGAACCCACATCTAACTGATGCTGTTTTGTTGTTTTTCAGTCATTTCAGTCATGTCCAACTCTTCATGAATCCATACGCGGTTTTCTTGGCAAAGATACTGGAATGGTTTGCCATTTCCCTCTCCATATCATTTTACAGATGAGGAAACTGAGTCAAAAGGAGTTAAGTGACTTTCCCAGGTCACATAACTGGGCTGAATTTAACCAGAGGAAAATGTGTATTCCTGACTCCAGGGATGACACTCTATCCACTGCTCGCCCCTATTTGGAGCTGTAGATGCTAAATAAATGTTAGTCGATGAGTGAATCACTGATACTATAATCCATTGCTTTTGTGCTATCATCTGGATACCTGAATATTGAACTTTCCCTATTTAATTCATTTTCTAGACCTTTTCTCCATTCTCACTCCCATAAAACTTATCTAGTTTGCAACTTAATCTTTGTTGGGTCACATTGGCTGTCAATTGGTTAATCATATAAATTAACTTGTATTTACATGTCTGCTAGTTCATGGTCATAGGATCATGGTATTAAAGCTGGAAGGGCTCTTAGAGATGCTCTGTTTTAACCTCCTCATCTTACAAATGTGGAAAACAATCTGGGAAGTTGCATAGGTAATAAATAGAAGACTGGGGGGTTGAATCTAAAATTTCTGACATTAAATCCAGTGCTCTTACCATCATACCACACTACCTCTCAAATAAAAACAGTTGAACCCACAAAAAGACATGTCTCCAAAGGGATCCCACAGAGTAGAAATTTTAGAAACCCTGGTATGAGATGATGATATAATCTCAATAGTTGGCCACTTAGGTGCCCCTCAATGTATGTCATGACTTTTGATTTCCGTATAGTCTTTCCAGTCTATAGGGTCTACACACTTACATTTTATATTTCATAGAACTTTTTGCTTTTTGAAGAATGTGATTTCATGCATTTACAAACAGAGGAAATACAAGCAGAGAAATTAGCATAAAGACCAACAGAAAGGTCTCCAGTTTTCTCTAAGCAAAGCAATATTGTTATATACTTTACATACATCACTGGATCAAGGGGGCGCAGACAACATCTGGTAGTCTGGGTGCTTTGAACATTTGGCTACTCAGACTCTCGACCAGGAAATCAAAAGCTACTCCTTTTGATTCAGTTTCTTCATCTATAAAATGAAATGGAGAAGAAAGTGGCAAACCACTCCAGTAACTTTGTCAAGAAAAACCCAAACAGAGTCATGAAGAGTTGGACATGACTGAAATGACTGAAAAACAACGAAACGGCATCAGATATAGGCCTGGAGGTATAGTGGTAATAAGTGAACCCCCAAGGCAAAATGCCAGCCTCCCAGAATATGTAACAAAGACTCAACCGGATTGGCTCAGAGCCAGGAAACAGAAACACACCCTCACCCCCCACTTGACTCAGCACAGCTGAGTCAGGGTTCAAGTAGATTAGTCCTTAAGATGTTTACAATTTAGCCTGAGCCTGGGAAACTGAACTCCAAAAAGAAAACAACAAAAATCCCACCTTGCTTGTGCTTACACATTTCTGACTCTTGGTGACTCCATTTGGGGTTTTCTTGGCAAAGGTACAGGAGCAGTTTGCCGTTTCCTTCTCCAGCTCATTTTACAAATGTGGAGATTGAGGCAAACAAGGTTAAGTGATTTTTCTAGGGTAACACAGCCTGAGGCCAGATCTGAACTCAGGAAGATGCCCAAAGCTTTACCTTCTTTGCTATTCTAATGTCTCTGCTTCTAGGACCAAAGATATCTTTTGCTGTCCCTTCATATGCCTTCCCAAATGCCCCACTTCTCAGCAAGAGATGCAGTCAGCTTTTTCTGAGGGAAGGAAGGAAGATACTCAAACTCATATTGGATCAGATGAGTCCTGTGAAACAGTAATTTGGTATTCTCTCAAACAGGTTTAATTCATATGTTCATGGATGTG
The DNA here is from genome assembly GCA_028646575.1 of Pseudocheirus occidentalis. Classification (NCBI taxonomy): domain Eukaryota; kingdom Metazoa; phylum Chordata; class Mammalia; order Diprotodontia; family Pseudocheiridae; genus Pseudocheirus; species Pseudocheirus occidentalis. The sequence goes on from CM053593.1 coordinate 277,650,831, forward strand.
TGTGCATTAGTGTGCATGTCATAGGATCTTAGATGTAGAGCCAGAAGGCACCTAAGAAGATACCAAGTATCACCCTTTCACTAACATATTAGGAAAATGAGGTGAAGTGACTTGCCTGGAATCACAGAGGTAACAAGTGTTTGTCCCAGGAATTGAACCCTGCTCTTTCTGACTCCAGGACTAGTGATCTAATTACTGCCATTCAGGGTTAGAAAAAGAGAATTTATCATTTGAAAGCCCCTGGCCTCTTGGCTTTACTCTATGCTTAGTACCATATTCCATGAAATAGAATGACGATTCAGAAACTGAACATTCTAATTTCTCCGTTGCCTTTAGTTACTTAGAAAAAAGAATGCTTTTTATTTTTTAGAAAACTTTTGCTTTTTGGCACCTTTGTTTCTAAAACCATGACAAAAAAAGAAGATTTCCAATTGTTTGCTTCCTGCTGTTGTTACTGTTGGTCATTTTGCTAAATAATATGTAGAAGTTGATTGATATTAAGGTTTCCTTTTCAGGTTGATATCTTTTTTGTCAAAAGCAACTGTGCATGCCTCTGCAATCTCTCAACAATAAATGGAACTGGGTTACCTAGTGAAAAACCAAGAGTCAGAAGAATAGAAATAATTGTCAAAAACCCTGGTGGTTCATGTACAAAAATATTTTATAGCAGTTCTTTTTGTGGTGGCAAAGAATTGGAAATTGAGGGGATCGCCCATCAATTGGAGAATGGCTGAACAAGTTGTGGTATATGAATGTAATGGAATACTATTATTCCATAAGAAAGATGAGCAGGCAGATTTCAGAAAAACCTAGAAAGATTTATATGAACTAAGCTAAGCGAATTGAGCAGAATCATGAGAACATTGTACACAGTAAAAGCAACATTGTTCAATGACCAGCTTTGATAGACTTAGCTCTTCTCAGCAATGCAGTGATCTTAAACAACTCCAAAAGACTCATGATCGAAAATGGAAAATGCTATCCATGTTCAGAGAAAGAACTATGGACTATGGAGTCTGAATGAAGATCTAAGTATACTATTCTCTGTTCCTCTCCCTCTCCCTCTCGCTCTTCCCCTCCCTCCCTCCCTCCCTCCTCCCTCCTCCCTCCCTCTCTTTCTCTCTCTCTCTCTCTCCCCCCCCTCTCTCCCTCCCCCCTCCCCCTCTCTCTCCCTATCCCTTCCTCCCTCTCTCTCCCTCTCCCTTCTTCTCTCTGTCTCTCTCTCCCTCTTTTCTCTCTCTCTCTGTTCTGTCTCTTTTTTCTTGCTCATGATTTTTCCGTTTTGTTCTGATTCTTCTTTCACAACATGACTAATGTAGAAACGTGTAATATAATTGTACGTCTACAACTTTTATCAGATTGCAGGCTGTCTTGAGGAGGGAGGAGGAGAAGGATGGGGGACATTTAGAACTCAAAATCTTATAAAAGTGAATGTTGAAAACTAAAAATAAATAAATAGATTTTTTAAAAAGAAAAGAAAATCCCAGTCGTTTCCAGATTATCTAGTCTTCCAGTCATAACAAGATCTCTTCTGACTACTGAAGACAGCTCAGCCTGATGAGCTGAATACCTATTTCACAATGATGAGGGCAAATGATGATCTTAATGACATAATGACAGCAGACACTAGCTCTATTCAAATGCTTTCAAATTCTACTGAGAATGCTACCTCCTCTTCCCCCTTCCCCTCTTGGTGCTCATCTATCCAGTTTAGGATATAAAGCATTATATCCTAGGGAGAATATATTGCTGTTCAAATTGGAATCTCAATAAACAGGAGCAAAGGAGGCAGGCTTTTGAACAATGTTTGTTGAAGAATATACTCTTCTAGGACCTCAACCACTGTTCCCAAAGTGCTGTGTAACAATGACATCCTTGCTACAAAGTGAATGGCATAGCATACATTAGCCAGTACTACTCCAGCCAGTCTCCGCAGTTCTGCCAACTCTTTTCTTTTCATTAACAAAATGTGTCACTCCTTCCTGAAGAGTTGTTTTTTATTCTTTAATCTTCTATACCTAGTTGCAAAAGAAAAAAAAACTTCATGCTCAAATCAAAATGAAAATATGAGGCAAATTTTCCTTTAGAAAACCAAGTCTATAATGTCAACAAAATTATTTATATATATAAAACACTAAATATCAACATAAATTATGAGAATATATTTAAAATCAAATGTATCAACAAAAATATGAGGATATGATATTAAATACTAAATATCAACAGAAATTACAAAGAAAAATACTTAATACTAAATGTTGATATGCAATGAATTTTTTCACAGTGGCAGGAGCCTCTAGATCTATGATTTTGTTAGTTATGGGTAATCACCTCTGTGAAAACTCCCCCCATCAATGAAGATAGATAACTAATTTGTAGCTTTTTTTAAGTCTTAGCTGTTTGGAGATGCAGAGGGCAAATGACTTGCCCATGGATACATAGTCTGTATGTGTCAAAGATAGAACTTGAACTCAGATTTTCCTTTCCCCATGGTCTTCCCTCTATCTATTATAACACACTGACTCTCAGAAAACAGAATCACTGAATAAAATAAGAGAAGCTGATTGAAAACTTCACCCTAAAGAGAAAATCCAATCCAATCCAAATATAGATAAAGAGAAAGGGAAATAGACAGACAGATATAATTTGTAGTTTTTCCTGTTGAGGTTTTAATGAAAACATCAATTCTCAATTCTCAGGGTGATATTGAATATATTTAATAAATAAAATGTATGATACTTGATTTTTTTATCTCCAAGTTAAATGAACATGATGCTGGAGCATATTTCTTTAAACTACCAGGTATATTTCTCAAACTACTAAGAAATAAGTTCAAATTTAATCATCCTCCTATCAGATCATCTGCAATCAGAAGACAGAAAGTTGGTAAACTTCATGATCCAAACAAAAGAGCTTTGACTCTAGGCTCAGAGAACCTGGGTTCATATCCTACCTTTAATAAGCCTTTGCAAGTTTAGGTAAATTACAACCTCCCTGGGTCTTGGCTTCCTAATTTATAAAATGAAAGGGGATTGAATTAGCTGTCTTCTTAGGTCCCTTCCAGCTCCAAATCTATGATTTTACTGTCTTTCTAGGTCCACAAGATTGATGAGATGGGGTATGTCTTCTTTCGGCACTACACCACTCAGATTACATGATCAGCATTGACGTCAGCACATCAGAGATCTGTCATTTCATCCCTGTAAGAATATTATCCATTGAGGAAAGCCATCTATGGCTCAGTATATAGTCTCAGACAGACGACTGAGGCTCTCAGGGAGGTTACATCATTTGCCTGTGAGCATGCTAGTAAATGTCAGAGGAAAAGATCCAACTAGGAATTCCAGCACCTGGAGCAAATTCATTTGGGAATTGAGATGGTGTGAGACAGAAACTCCCTGGCTCCCCAGGCCCTGATTGGCCCCTGGTTCCCCAGGCCAATCAGGATGCAAGCACAGTGGCCCAGCAAGGTAGCTTTGAGAGAGAGAGGCATGATGGGGACAGGACCCTGAAGGACAGGGAAAGGTTAATTCTCCCTTGAGGGCATTGACATCCAAGGGGACACACTCATTTTACATGATAGGCTTCCATTTGCTGAATTTACTAGGGGAAGTTTGCTCCCCTCCTCTGGAGATGGTTTACCCCCAACCCATGTGTGTTTGCTAGGACAAAACAACAATTGCTCCAGGATGGTTGCAGTTTGAGTTAAAAGTAGGATTTGAACCCAAGAACTCTTGCCTCCAGGTGTGATATTCTAGACACAGCATCACACTGATTCATGGTCAACACTGCCCATACATTATCTCCCGGCTCATGGAACATCACGTAATGAATGGTGAGATAAGGAAAGGTGTTAAACTCCTTCATCTACACCATTCCCAACTTCGAATGTTCTTCCCACCAAACCCTATCTGCCCTTCAAGGCCTAATATAAATCCCAAATTCTCTGTAAAGCCATTCCTGTTTTCCTTCTTCTTCCTCTATACACATGTTACTTCTACCATTCATTATTTATTTTAAACTAGTGACTATGGGAATATTTAACCTAGTAACATACCTTGTATTGCTACATTATATTTTTACTTAATTCATATATTCTTACATAATCATAGCCTTGTTTCTCCAAGTATAAGGTAAAATGCATCTCTTTCAGTGTCATATATTAGAAGTACATGGTAAGCACCCTCATTATTTGCTGAATGTCAGTTGTCCATCATGGAGTTCACATGCTGGGAGATATAAGATTAAGCTAATATATGGATCACATCACTTGAGAAAAGTTACCAGTAGACATCAGATGTACTCTCTTAGTATAAGAAAGGATATCAATACTTCATTTCTAAATGGATTACAAATATTGTTGCTAATAGACAATGAGAGGCAGTATGGCATAATGGTTAAAAACCTAGACTTGGAAGACCTATTCTTGAGTCCAGCCTTTGATACATACAGGCTGTGTGACCCTGGGCAACTCACTTAATCTCTCAGTGCCCCAGGCAACTCTATGACTTTAAATTGCAGAACAGGTGTAGCCTTCCTAGAAGGAAGTTCTTCAATAAGTGTTTCCTATACCAATAAAATCAAATATACATATCTGAAAAAGAGTATGTTTCAATATAATCATGAAATTCATTGTTTCTTTTAGCTAACCCTGCTTCATGTGTGCACATCTTGCCTAATAAAACACTTTACAATCTTTAGCTTTCCAATTTTGGAACTGTTCCCAAAGGACCATAAAACTGGGTACCCTTTGACCCAGCAATACCACTTCTAGGTCTGTATCCCAAAGAGATCATAGAAAAGGGAAAGGACCCACATGTGCAAAAATATTCATAGCAACTCTTTTTGTGGTAGCAAAGAATTGGAAATTGAGGGACTGCCCATCAATTGGGGAATGTTTGGACAAGTTATGGTATATGACAGTAATGAAATACTATTGTTTCATAAGAAATGATGAGCAGTGGATTTCAGAAAAACCTGAAAAGATTTCTATGAACTGATGCTGAGTGAAATGAGTAGAACCAGCAGAATACAAAAATAGCAGCATGTGATAATCAACTTTGATGGACTTGGGTCTTACAGCAACACAGTGAAATAATGATCCAATAACTCAAGATGGAAAATGCTATTCACATCCAGAGAAAGAACTACAGATTCTGATTGCAGATGGAAGCACACTATTTTCACCTTTTTTGGTTTTGTTTTTTCTGTCTCTTGATTTTTCCCTTTTGTATCAATTCTTCTCTCTCAACAGAACTAATGTGGACATATGTTTCATGTGATTGTATTTGCATATCCTGTATCAGATTGTTTGTTGTCTTGGGGAGGGGGGAAGGGAAGGAGAAAAAAGTTTGGAACTCAAAATCTTATAAAAGTAAATGTTGAACATCTTCTTTGCATGTAATTGGAGGGAGAAATGATATACTACAACCCTTAGATCTCTCCATAGTAAATAGTATCAAGAAAGACAGACTCATTACACACACACACACACACACACACACACACACACACCTTTGATAATGAGTAAAGAGCCTTGGCTTGTTAGTCCAGAGAAAGTCCAATACCCCATGTGATATCTTGGAAGTAGAGAGAGGTGTCTGGAACTTTCTTATGTTATTTCCATACTCCTGTGGGTTGGATGACCGAAGGTGAGGGAATAGACAAGCAAAGGGCAGATGAAGGATTCTCCTAGGTAATATTCCTTACCCAGTAGGAAAGCACATAAGCAGTCAAGTCTCTATATGCCAAATGCCAAATGGACTGCAGTCATATGCGTAATTCTGGAGAGACTGGCTTAGTGGTATAAGCATCAGCTGTGCAATACTTAGACTCACTGGAACCACAGGCTAAAAGCCTGCCAAAGTCAGCTGAAGCTCTCAGTTAGCTGAATGGAGTGCCATACAATTTATCAGATGGAATCTTTCAGATTAAATATCTCAACTCAAAATTCTGTCTGCCCTAAAGGCTTGCTAAAGATTCCAATGGGCTTTGGAAGAAGAGCATAGAACAAGAGGCCAGGGTGAAATATCTCTGACCTCTCAGAGAGTCTGCCTTACCCCTATAGCTATCAGCTTACTATTTTAGCTGTCCCCTAAAAGTGACACGTATTTATAAACAAAATAGGTCATCTCCTCTAAAACCTGCAATGGAGAGGGACTTTCTAGTAAGTTAAACTTCCTTCGTGCAAAATAGGGTATCCTCTCCAAGGAATGCTTTAAATAAAGATTAATTCTGAAATTTGTTAAACACCTTCAACTAGTTATAAATTATAGAATTCTAGAGTTGGAAAGGAGATGAGAGATCATTTATTCCTTTATTTTACACAGTAAGAAACTGAAGTCAGATAAATGACCACACTGGGTCACTCCACTAGTCTTTCCTTGTAGAACATACTCCTAGACTTCCAGCTGATGTAAACTATGCACCTTCAAAAATAAAATATAGAGCCTTCAAAATCATTGCACTGATTCAAAATTAATGGTTAAAGGGATTTGAACTTCATAAAAATTCCTGACAAATTGTAATTCAACAAAGGGCTAAAAGAAACATGGCAAACGCTTAAGGAAGAAGGGTAGGTAACACATGGGGAGTAAGCAGGTCCTCTATGAAGTAGTTGTGTCCAAAATAATTTCAAAATCTGGGCTACATTCAGAGAGATTAAATTTGTCCTAAGGCTTTCTAAATTGTCTTCCATTTAATCTTTTAATTTTTTTTAATGTGGAGGAGTTAATCTTTTACCAATCCCTCCTCAAACCTAGAACATAATCACAAGGTGTTAATGAGACCATAAACTGTCAAGAAGCATCTTACTCCAGTACATGGCTTAATAAATGCTTGTTGACTGAAGACTGTTGAATGAGGTGTGAACAGCTTTTTATGACCAGTTAAGAAGGGAAAAACAGGATTAAATGAGCAATAAACCAGCCTGGTCCCTGGGGGCTTTAACTAGCTAAGCCTTAAGGAGTTTCAGAAAATCCTGGAAGCTACAAGAAGCTAGAGGAAGAACCTGGCTCTTGAGAGAGAGTCACTCTTGTTGGGAAGATGAGAGCTTCCCTTTCCTTCCACCATCTATATCCCTATTGGTCAGGTTGCTTTGAAGCACTGCTATTCAAGCAACAGGAGGCAGTGTATCTCGTAGGGAGCAGAGACACATTGTGCAGACAGATAATGAATATAAAGGCAGTCACTTAAGGAAAGATGAAGGAATGGGACCCCTAAGCATGTCAGCTGGGCAACCTGCACAACAGAGATGCTGTACCTAAGGGGACTCACAGTACCCAAAATTATGAGTTGCCTTTGCTATACACGCATCTTGTATGTGTTCTTTACTACCATTGTACTCCGAATTTGAGCCCACTCTTTACCTGGATGTAGTGTACATCTCAGATTACAAATCTGGAGAGAATTTCATAACTATTGTTCACTAAGAATTAAATGTATGTATTGGCTGATTGTTAGTGGACAGCACACCAGTGGAAACCCATGAACTATCATGTTAGGAGTTTAGAATCCCAGAGTTACCTCTAGAACAGAGGTAGAAGCCCCTTTGGGAACTCAGCTTTCAATTATGAGTACAAATTGGAAGAGTACCCTGGGTGGGCAAGATGGGGATGGCATCTTTTTTCTTTAATCTCAGATTGTAAGCATTAAAACATTTGCTCCACAGTATAGGAAATCAGAAACGTTTTTAATATATAAAATGAAAGGGGAGAGGGAATAAGCATTTATATAATGCCTACTCTACCAGGCACTGTACTAAGAACTTTATCTCATTTGATCGTCTCAACAGCCCTATGAGGTAGGTATTGTTATTATCCACATTTTACAATTGGGGAAACTGAGGCAAAGAGTGGTTAAGTGACTTGGCCACAGTCACATAGTTAATAAATGTAAAATCTAAGACCACATTTGAATTCAGGTCTTAGTAGTAATTCATTAGCTCTGACCTTTCAAAAAGCTGTTTCCTTTGCTGACAGTTCTTACTTAAGAAAATAAAATGAAATGGAAATGGAAAGATGAAAAAAAAATTAAAATTAAAAAAATAAAAATAAAAATAAAAGAAACTGAATGATGCACATTGTGAAGAATTTCTCCTTCCAGCCCATACAGGAAGCAGAATTTAGTGTTGTTGAAAAAATATGGATATTGTTGTTTGTTTTATTCAATTAACTTAAGTTATATGCCTATATATGGGATTAAATGAACCAAAAAACAAAATCACCCTTGGTGATCAAGGCACTAAGTGCCCTATATTAATTCTCCCTACTATACTTGCAAAAGACCAAAAGGTAAAAACAACAAGGAACGTTCCAGTAACTATAATATTAGCCCCTGGAACCAACAAAGCATCTAATGAAACAAAATGAGAAAAACAGTAATTTCACAAAGCAAGTCTCAGTATTCCTGCTTTTACTCTATTGGTCTGAAAAGCAACAATGCATTTTCCAATGTACCCAACTTTCTCCTTGAAATGGACAGGTAAAATTCATTCATGCATTCAATGCCTTTAGTAAGCATTTATTAAGTGCCTACTGGGTGCCAGGCACTGTGCTAGATGCTGGGAATAGAAACAAAAACCCCAAAGTAGTCTTTGCCCTCAAGGGACATACATTCTCCTGGGGAGAGGAAAACATTTAAACAGGTAAATATATGGATCATCATTTCAGGAGACTGATAGTAGTAACAACTATGGGGATTAAGAAAGACTTCTACAGGAAGAGGTACATGAAATGGGCCTTGAAGGTAACTAAGGGTTCTATGAAGTGAAAGTACATTTCAGACATGGAAGAAGAGACTTTTCAAAGGCATAGAGGTAATAGATGGAGTGCCAGTTTTAGACAACAGAAAGTGAGACAGTTTTTCTAGACTATGGAGTATATAAAGGAGAATAATATGAATTAAATCTAGAAAGTAGACAGGAGTCATAATGAGGAGAATTTATTTCAGTGAACTTAGAATAATGAAGATACAATCTTTTTACATATGTGTATCTGCCCACAGATACATAAATATATACAAATTCATACTTATGTATAACTGGCATTATGTTCCTTCTATATTATTTTATCTAGATGAATTTAGCATTGAGATTATCTCAAATTGAAGAAGGCGGCATAGGAGCAGCAAAGCTTCGCAGCTCCCACCCTATTTAGCCACCCTAAATACCCATAAAATACGACTCTAAACAAATTTTAGGGCTCTCAAACTTACAAAAATACAAAAAATACATCTCTTGCTGAAGGTAGCTCGGCAGGAGGGGCTCATCGCGGGCAGGCTGGGAGCCGAGGTCAGCCCCAGGGTGGGAGGAGCCACAGCTTGAGTCTACCCTGGGGAGCAGATCTACAGCACCTGGGACAATCCCCACATCAATCAAAGTGGGGAAAATAAGGATTAGAGAAAGGTCAGTGAAAGTGAAGCTTTCAAGCTAAATTTGGGGAAGGAAAAGCAGTTTGGCCAATCTGCCCCCAGGGCAAGGAAGTGGAGGGGGGAAGGACAGGATCTGCTACAACAAGCAACTGCATCCATTGGGCTGCTTCAGAGGTACTGGCCTGCAGACCCTGCAGGGGGGCTGAGATGATTGATCAGGGCCAAGTGCTCTTGCATTGAGTGGCCTGGATCCAGATTGTGGTCTTGGGTAGTGGTCTTGGGGTGCTCTTTCAGCAAGCCAAAGCTTGTGGGGGCTGCAGCACCCCCTGGTAGCTCCAGCAGCTGTGAAAACCCCAGCGATTTGGGACAGAGCTTTCCCCTCTGGAAGCAGTTCCACAGATCTAAAAAAAGTCAACCAATTAATTGACTGGCCAGCATGAGGAAAAGGAAGCAAGATAAGAACAGCAATAAAACTCTTGAATCCTTTTTTGTGGATAAAAAGGATCAAAGGATGGAATGGGAGGAAGACAACACAGTCAGAACTCCCACACCAAACGCTTCCAAGGCACTCAAAGAATGCCTACAAGCTACAGATCAACTGAAAAAGGACTTTGAAAACCAAACAAGAGAAGTGGAGGAAAAATTGGGAAGAGAAATGAAAATGATGTGAGAAAATCATGAAAAGAGAGTCAACAACCTGACTGAAGAAAATAACACTTTAAAAAATAGATTAACTCAAATGGCAAAAGAGGCCCAGAAAGCCAATGAGGAGAAGGATGCCTTAAAAAGTCGAATTTGCCAGATGGAAAAAGAATCTCAAAAGCATTCTGAAGAGAATAATTCCTTCAGAGATTATCTCAAATTGACATTTCTGAAAATCAAAAATGTTCTCAAATTATTCTCACAGTATGAAAATATAAAGCCAACCAATCAACCACTCAATTATCTATCAAATACCTTGTATATTCTGAGTACTGTACTAGGCACTCATGGACACATAAAAATAGCAAAGACCATGGTCTCTACCATCATAACTAACTGGGAAAACAGAACTAATGCACACAGAACAAAGATACAACTTGTTAAACCTAACTCATATTGACTAAAAGTACTGTAAGAATTCACTGAAGAGGTCAGTACAAACAGGAATAATTGGGGAAGACTTTATGGAAGAGCTAAAACTAGATAAGTTTTGATGGTTGGATATAATAAGAGAGGAGAATGAAGGTCATTCCATGCATGGGGAAATACATAGCTAGAAATGACCTAGAGGCAATGTGATCCAGCATGAACTTGGTGTTAGAAGGCTTGTAGCCAAATCATGGTTCTGCCTTTCAGTACAAAGATGACTTTGGGCAAATCTCTTAACCTCTCTAAAAAGGCTAATAATATTATTATGAATAATTATTAATAATATGTTATTATAACCACAGGATGGCTATAAGAAAAAGTTTGCAAAACTGTTAATACATTATATAAATATAGACTATTACATATACACATATATGCATACATACATATATACGTATATACATACACACACACACACACACACACACACATATATATATATATATATTGTTCTGAGATATTGAGGAGAAAGAGATTTGCCTTGTCTAAGTGTAAGGTACACATTGGGAAATACTAATTAGAAATCAGGTTGGATAAGGACTGAAAGTTATAGATGGCCTCAAAAATCAATGGGATGAGTTTGGATTCCTTAATCTGTCATTTGAGGCTTTCCAAGATCTAGTCTGTCTTGTTTCACTTGACTCCCCTTCATATATATTGTGTTCCAATCACACTGGATTATCAACTGTTTTTCCATCTCATCTTATATTGTCATGCCTCTATGTAAATCATCCCACCATGTCTAAAACACTCTCCCTCCTCATCTCCTTCTGTTGTCACCTAGTATGGACCTTAATAGAAGAGAAAGATTCTACCTCCTCCAAGGTGTCTTCTCCTTATTCCCCAGTGGGAAGTGATCCCTACCTCATTTAAATCCGTATAGGACTTAGGATTTCTCCCTTACCCCTATCATATTCTTTCTACTTTCATATTCATTTGTATATATGCCTAGTCTTTCCCTATTAGATCATAAGTTCCTTGAGGGCAGGGGCCACATTGTTCTTCAGCTTGGCATCTCTAACACTTGACACAGTGCCTTTCATATGGCAGGCATATAATAAATCCCTGTAGGGAAACATTATACATTTTTGAGAAAGGGAGTATCATGATGAAAATGGGAGTTTAGGGAGACTGGCAAAGCACATTCAGGATAAACTGGAAACAAAATCAGAATGAGCAGAGAAGATATAAGCATGCACTAGTTAATTTACTTTTGTATAATTACTTAATATGCACACATGTGCATGTGCACACACACATATTCAAAGTACCTTGAACCAATGAAATTTTATCTCTGATATCACTGTATTCACGAAACCCCAGGCTGTTTCTTGCTACTGCTCAGAACTAAATATTTCTTCTAGGACCTTTGACTTCCACAAATACTCCCACAGGATCCATTAAATGCCATCTTCCAGGCTAAGCCCCATTCCTGTGAATTGTTCCAATTCCCCTTCCTACAAGGGGAACAACAATAAACAACAAATATAGCAAGTGTACACGGCAACGTGGGTGTTATTTCTAGACACTCATACATCATTTCAGTGACACAAGTCCAAAGACTCTCTTGTTGCACACTCGACATTCGGCCTCATTCCACTCACATGGTTTGGCTGTAGAACACAGCAGGGTCTTAAAAAGTCACTCCAGCAATGCACACGGTCATGCAGCATAGCCTAGCCAGGAAAATTAAGTGTAATTGATGATCAAGAGAGGATACTTTTTTCCTACTATTAGAAGGCATAACTTTGCTTAAGAATTTAAAGCAATAGGGTCAGTTATTCCATCAAAACTAGTAGACTTTTAACCATCATTGGTTCAACATTACCATTTCTGGCTAACTCATAAAAAGAGTAATCGGTAGGAGAAGTGTAATCTAGCTAGCATCTGCTGATTCCAGAATCCACTGCTACTTTTTAAATTTTTTTCCCCCAATTCTGTTTTTTAAAGGAATTTAATTTCATTTATGCATCTATGAAAAAGGGGTAAAAATTGGTTCAGAACATTCTCTATACTGGGTATAATAGAGCATTGGATCTGAATCCTGAGGACCTGGGTTCTGAACTTCAGTTATGTCACTTACTAACTATGTGACCATGGGCAAATAATTTTTCTGCTTAGAGCCTCAATCTCCTCTTTCATAAAATGGGTGAATAATGCTTGCACTATTTATGTCACAGGGCTATTCTTAGGACCAAAGCACTTTGTAAATTCTAAAGCTCCATATGTCTATGTTTTTGCTATTATTCTCATTGTAACTGAAATTTCTACGATCTGAATCATAGAAAAGTCAAGCTGGAATGTAAATGAATACATGTGAATATAACCCATCTTAGATTTAGTGTTAGAAGGGACCTTAGAGGTTGAAAGGGTCAAATTTCTCATTTTACATATGAATAAACTAAATTAACTATGGAACAATCAGACTATTAAGTCAGGGGTTCTTAACGTGGGTCTGTGAACTTTTTTTTTTAATATTTTGATGACTATTTCACTATAACTGGTTTCATTTATAATCCAATGTATTTTATGTACTTAAAAATAATATTCTGAGATGGGGTTCCATAAGGTTCATGAGATTGTCAGAGGTGTCCAAAAAAAGTTAAGATCTGCCATATTAAGTGATTTGTCTAAGTTAATATACAGGCAGTAAATGGCAAAAGCCAAGATTAGAACTCAAGTCCTTTGACCCACAAATCCAGAGCTGTTTCCACTGCACCAGAGTTCTAAGTCCAGCCCTTTAACAATTGAGAATCTTTTAGCCCCCCTAAATTCATTCTCTGAGTTGACATCTAAAATAATCTTTTTAGATCCTGTACCACCCCAGGATAGGTGTGCAGTATAAGGAGTATTCAGTATAAACCCCTTGAAAGCAGAATCTGTTTTATTTCTCTCCTGATCTCCCTAGTATCTAACACAGTGCTTTGAATATAGTAGTCCTTTAATAAATGTTTCTTGAATTGAAATATAGTGAACTATTTTGTTATAGGCTTAAATTGTCACAATTAAGATAAACCATCTCCAAGAAACCGTCTCTGGTTTACTCAGTCAGCAATGATTCCTTTTTCCTCTGAAATAACCTTATCCCTCTCTTACTATACTTTCACTCTCTCCTTTATAATCATGGTATTTGTAAACATCTTGTCCCAGCATTGGACTAAGGTTTTTGAGGGCTCCCAATTCTTATTCTTCTTTATATCCTTCAAAGGTCTTGAATATATGAGGCACTCAATACATATGTGTTGAATCAAAATTCATCAAAAGGAAAGAACCTTGTACCAATTTGAAGAACATTTTAGTCATTTACCTCCAGAAATCTGGAATATGAGTGGTTATCACACATCACCTGAGAAACCATAGCAGATTCTAACCAAAATATCTTGACCAAACAGGTTTGTTGAGCTATTTAGAAGACTATACTTCATTCACCAGTCTAACAAAGTGACACTCATGTATTCGATGTTGAGATTTGGGGCACTGATAATGCAATATATGTTTAATTCATCAAGATGTTACTTGGTGGGAAAGAAGAACAGAAAGGGGGTACTTGCCAGAACCATGCTGTGATTCTGGTGGGTGACACAAGCAGAAGGAGTAACCAGTGACCACTTGCAGGAGGAGTGTCCAATAGTTCTAAATTCTCTTGGCTCTTCACAAAGGCAGATGATCAAAGATCCCTGAAGGTCTGAAATGAGAATGTAGATAAGAAATGTTTCAAATAAGACCAGGGAAAGTTATTAAAGGTGTTGAGAATTCCAAAGCAGGATGAAATAAAAAAAATAGACCAAAACATTATTCTGAGAAGAGGTTCTATAACTGCCAGAGGAGTAACTATGGAAGCAACTTTCGTCCTTGGAGCTTCATGAAAGATGGCTACAGAGTCCCGTGAGGGGAGTGTCCTTGGTATTTGGAATTCTCTCTTCAAGTTGGCAAGAAAACTAGCCAACTGAGCCAATGTGGTTTGCTGAGCTCTCCATACTGGCAGAATCTGAGACTGCATGTGTTCATTAATTGCATGCTTTCCATTTAGGACATGGTTTAAACTTGTAGGAAATGTAGTACAAGTTCTAGTCTCTTCCACACACATAAAATCCTTCATTGAACTATGTGCAATGGCCTTTTTCATATCCAAGTCTAATTTACATTCTATGCTATTTCTATCCATACCTTTGTTAGATGTTCAATCAACATTATCATTCATCTACTGTGACAAATGATGGTTAGAAGAACAATATATGGTCCATTATCTGGGTAAGAAATATCCAGACCCTGAATCAGTTCATAGAAGAGGGGTTTACAACATGTTTTGAAGAAAGATATGGTGTCAGAAGAACATGTTCTTTCCCTCTACATACTCTATGGTCAAGGTATGCTGGTGTCCTTGCTGTTCCATAAACACAATACCCCATCTTCCATTTCCACAAGTCTGCACTGGTTGCCCACCCCCCCCCGGAATGTTCTTCATCTTCATCTCTACCTCTTAATTTAACTTTCTTCCATAAAGGCTCAACTCAAATTCCACCTTATATAGAAGGACTTTCCCAGTTCCCCCAGCTGCAAGTGCCCTCTGAAATATAACTTCCCCTCATATAGATCTTGTATATTCCTAGTCAGTAACACATTCTCTCCCACATTAGAACATGAACTTGTTCGGGATAGGGACAGATCTTATTTTTCCTTTTTTTTGTATCCTAAGCACTTAGCACAGTATTTGATACATGGTTAAGTGGTTAATAAAAGTCTGTTGACTGACTATATGTGAAATAAAAACCAGTAGATTTGGGGAGAGATTGTAAGCTTGTATATTTGAGCACACAGTATGAGCTAAGGTTCAAAAAGAAAAGAAAAGTTAATATTATAAATTCCTCAAGCACAGAGACCAAGTCTAACCAACCTTTATATTCACCATAGCACAAGTAGTAGGGACTCTGTAGCATGTGCAGTGACCACCCACCAGTAAGACCATCTTGCTGGACAGGTTAAAAAGGTTCACAAAACCAACCATGAGTGAGGGGGGTGTCTAACCCAAGCACATGAAGATTTCCCCCTGAGAAATGGGCAGAGGAGAACAGTTCGTCCCAATGACCACAAAGGCAACTTGGTCAGAAATCAAAGACATCAAGGTCATCCACTGCACTCTGGGCCGTCACCAGTTGTCTTGAATTTTGTCTTGCCACTACACTTTAATGACTCTGGAAGTGAGAGTGAGGCTGACAACTTTGTGCAACTCTGCCTCGCTTAAATCCAGTTCATGTACTGGTCAACACATCATCCACAATGTCATTTGTCCTTTTCAAAAATAAAGGATCAACAACAACAAGTATTTTATAAATGTTCAGGAAATGAATTGGTTATGAAACTTCAGATTAGGAGGTTAAAATTTTGTAAAGTAAACATTGAAGCAATTATAGAAGAAAGAGTAGGTGAGAAAGGCAATGAAGGAATCTGATTTTATTAAGCATGATGAAAAAGATGAACTGAAATTGGGCCCTGGAGTATCAGTATGCATGCTAAGTTCCTAAATTGAGATCTCAATATAGTTAGGATTTATGTAACATAGTCAGAAGAGTTAACCCCTACAGAATGCAACATATCCAATTGTTCATACTATTTCAGTTTTTTCTTCTTCACAGTAATAGACATTTTAAATATTCTTCATATAGGACTTTTCAAATACAGATATAACCCGTAAAATACCTGTAAGGAGGAAAGAGCAACCTTTATCAGAGACAGAAAAATTATATCTGTTCATTTAAGAACAACAGTGTTATAAGTATGAATAGTCTTTACCCAGTCTCAAGGATGCAGTATGTCAGATTAGTTCCATTATCTTTGGCTTTTTCCACTCATTTTTTATTCCCTTCCAGTAATTTAGGAATTGCTGGTTTACCTGGAGTTCCAACTTTGGGGAAAAAGAAAATATTTCTTTAGTCAGTGACAAATAAAAATATTAGATAATCAAAATTTCTGTCTCTCTGATGAATTTTTTTCTTTCCTCCAGTAGTAAAACAATATCTTATAGGTTATAGCTATATTTGAAAGGACATATATGAAGAATATTTAAAATGCCTAGTACTGTAAAGAATGAATGGCTGGAGGGGAAAAAACAAACTGGTTCTGTGAAAATATCCCTTTTCTCCATTAGTGGCATGCTCATTCAACTTTTATCTTTATATTCCAGTAAGTTATTTTGCTCTCACTGTTTAACAACAACAAAAAAAAAA
>CM053593.1:277667654-277686336 GCA_028646575.1 Pseudocheirus occidentalis
TTCCCTGACCCCACCATGATGACGTGCAATCCAATATAGATTCTACAAGTACTTTCGTATTCAACATTAGTCAAGTTATAAAGAAGAATTATAACCAATGGAATAAGTAACGAGAAAGAAGGAACATAACAAAACAAAAAGAGGAAGAGAGAAAGAGAGAGAGAGAAAGAGAGAGAGAGAGAGAGAGAGAGAGAGAGAGAGAGAGAGAGAGAGAGAGAGAGAGAAAACACGTAGTTGGCTTCAATCTGCATTCAGACTCTATAACTCTTTCTCTGGATGTGGATAGCTCTTTCCATGGGTCAAAAAGAAATATCTTAACTGGAGCTGATGATATACAATTCTTACCTAGAATATTTAAAGCATTTTTTCAGATATTAATCTCATGCAGAAGCAGCTACATGGTACAGTAAAGAGAATACTAGGTCTGGAGTCAGAGGGACCTGAGTTCAAATCTTGCCTCAGAATTTAATAATTTTGTGACCCGTAGCTATTTGCCTCAGTTTCCTCATCTGTAAAATTAGGATAATAATAGCATCTTATCTTGCAGCATTGTTGCTACCATGTAATACGAATGTAATTACATGTAATACAATGTATTACAATCATGTAATACAATGAGATAATATTTTTAAAGGGCTTAATGTAGTACCTGACACATGGTACTTAATAAAACATAGGTATTTAATAAATGCTTATTTCTTTCCTACTACATATATTGCTAAGAGGCAGAATAGTATAGCACAGTATAGTGGTTAGCATGCTAACTTCAAAGCCATAAAGACCTGAGTTTGAGTCCAAGCTTTTATTCATATTGGCTGTGGGACTCTAGGAAAGTCACTGAATCTCTCAGAGCAGGTGTTGACCTGCATTAGTAGAGGAAGATTCCTCACCTGGGAGTTCCCTAAACCAGTGAAATCATAGGTCTTATCCCTATTTCCTAGACCTCTGAGGTAGGCAGCAGTTAGTTAGGAAAATCAGGGGAATTGAAAGAAATCTAACTTTTGCCAGATCAGGCTCGTCAGTCAAGCTGGAATTCTGAACCCTTTCAAAACCAAGCTAATAATCTCTATTGGGAGATGTTGCTTTGGTAGGCTACTGATGCTTTCTATTTTCTTCCCCTAAGATTGAAGGGAAAATCCCAAAACAATTAAATTAGATTTTCTAAAATAATCTCTGGTCTTGCTGAAATATGCAGGTAACAAGAAATGAAACTTTATTTTCCTTGTTTTAATATCATTTGGGAGAGTTACCCCACCTCTTCAGAGTTGTTGGTACCCCTCTCAACAAATGTAGCCTATTAGATCATAAAAGGACTTTTTAAATATCTTCTCTAATTTGCCTTTCATTAACCTTTTTCACAATGAATGAAAGTAAACCCTTCCAACTGATTATATCTTGCTGGTCTCAGATCTTGCTTCACATCCATCATCCCCAGCATCTTGAGACATCTTGCCATCCACACTGCTGCTACGGCCATTTTTTCAACTTGAGTAGCATCCTCCTTTGAACCAGCAGCACACACACCTTCCTCTCTGACTGGCCTCACGTCATAATTCATATTCAATAATTCATATTCAAATGTCTTGGGATATCTTACCATCTGCCCTCCTGCAATCTCCATTTCTACCTCTTGTTCTGGATAAAGTAATTAAATCAGTCCTCCCATTGGTTCTGATAAGGGTAAAATTGATTTTTTTATAGCCCTACTCACCCTTCCTATATGTCCTCCTATAAAAACTCCCTTCCTTGACCATCATTCCCCTGCATATGTGGTTTATTAGAATATAGGATCCTGAGTCTAATTGCAGATTTGCTCTCTCTCTCTTTTTGTTTCTTCTTTCTTGTGATTTCTCCCATTATTTCTAATTCTTCTTTACAATATGACTAATGTGAAAATGTTTAATATGAATATATATGTTTAATATGAATATATATATGTATATATATATATACACAAACACACACATATATATATATGTAGAGACTGTATCAGATTGCATGTCATCTTGGGGGGAGGGAAGAGAAGGGATAGGGAGAAAATGAATGATGAAAACTAAAAAAACAAAACAAAAAAAGAATACAGGATCCTTCAGGGCAAAGACTGTCATATTTTTATATTTTTTTCCCAGCACTTAGCATGGTTCCTGGGGCATAGAAGACACGTGGTAAGTGCTTTTTCATTCATTTCTTCTCATGATGTGAAATGGTCCCTTTCCTGGGTGGCTTTTAATCATAATTTAATCATAATCATAAGTAATCATAAAAAGACAATCATCAACTACATAGAACATTCCACAAAATAGAGATTAAAAATGTAATTACAGATTGCTTATTCTTCCAAGAACAAATGGCTCATGACCCTGAACCTTCCTAGCCTCCCTCACAGAATGATTTTGAAAATCAGATGAAATAGGATATGGGAAAACCTTTTATAAATTTTAAGATGTTCTGCTGTAGCAGAAATCCCCTGCAAATTCTTTAATTTAAACATCTTTTAAAATGACCTACTATAGGGGCAGTTGGTGGCTTAATGAATAGAGCACCAGCCTTGGTGTCAGGAAGACCTGAGTTCAAATTTGGCCTCAGATACACTTGACACTAGCTGTGTGACCCTGGGCAAGTCACTTAATCACAATTTCCCCGCACAACAACAGCAACAACAAAACAACATATGACTCTCTGGGTCACCTGAGGGATGCCTAGTGGAAGATGAGCGCAGATGGGTAGGATAGAGACCAGCTAGTAAATTACTCATAAAATCATACTCTTTGGTCTGGAAGAAGGCTGAGAAGGCACCAACTACAACCGCACTGCTTTATAAATCGGGAAACTAAGGTCTACATCCCTATGCCTGGGCTCTTCCTTGTTCTGTGACAGCGATACTGACCTCCTTGGTGTTTCCTGCCCTAAACACCCCACCTCCCGATTTCAGAAAATTCCCCCCATTCCTGGAATTCTCTTCCTTCTTGTCTCTACCTCTGGGCTTCCCTGGTTTCCTTCAAGTCTCAGCTAAAATCCAACCTTCTGCAAGAAGCCTTTGCTAGTCACCCTTATTGCTAGGTTTGTTTGCCTCCGTTTGATTTTCTCCAACCTGTTCTGTATATATCTTATTTGTACATAATTGTTTACGTGTTGTTCCTGTAATAGACTGTGAGTTCCTTGAGAACATGTGCTGAGTTTTTGCCTTTCTTTGTATCCACCAGGCTTATCACAGAGCCTGGCATATATTTGGTGCTCAATAAATGCTTGTCAGCTTGACTTAACGTAGTGGCAGAGCCAGTCAGATAGGTAGATGGTACAGTGGTTACAAGTGTTCAACCTAGAATGATAAAGACCTGAGTTTAATCGTACCTCAGACACTTGCCAACTGTGTGAGTTATGGAGAGACACAATGTTTTGCAGCCTCTGTCTTATCTGCAAACACAGATACGACCAACATCTACCTCCAAGGATTGTTGTGAAAATCAAATGACGTGACATATATAAGGCTCTTTGCAAACCTCAAAGTGCTATATAAATTCTGGCTATTTTTATTATTATCACTAAACTCAGTTCCTCTGATCCTAAATCCAGAGCTTTCTCTTCTGTACCATGCTGACGGCATCAGAAATTTGTTGTATATGAACAGGTGTGGGGTACAGCTTATGGAAAGGTGGCAACATGAGAGTCCTGGCACCAAACAGCTTTCACTCAATAAAAAAATCATTATCTTTCCACTGGAAATAAAAACTGAACCTCAAACAGCATTCTCCACTTATTAGAATGCATTGTCCCCATTGGTTCACAAATCTATGGAAAATGAATGGTTATGAAGACAAGTTTCTTCTCCATTTAAAAAATTAGAACCTCTTTATACCAATCAGGATCCCCAGTGTCCCTCTATTTACTTTCTTGACGCCTGTACTTACTTATTTATTTACTTTTTTGGTCAGGGATGGAGGGAGGAAGGAGAGTATAGCCAAGGTAGGCCATATACTCTCAAGTCTATGATTTCTTGTCACCCATAGTGCTAAATATTTACTGTCAGATTGGGGGTGAAAAGTCACCACTGAAACATACTTAATGGCCAAAATGGAGAGATCATTGTTCCCAATTACTTTGTTATATGGTGACTTTTAAAAATCATATTTTTTAAACTTATACTTCTTTGAAGGATTCCCAAATATTTTATAAACTTTTAATTCATTTCTACAGCAACTTTTGGTTCAAGCCACAAGTATCACTCTTTTTTAAAGGTAGAAAAGCTGGGTCATTAAAAGAGTAAGTGACTTGCCTAACATCACTTACCTAATCAGAAGCAGAGCCAGGAATTCAGCGTAGGACGTCTGACTTTCAGTCCGGTGTGATAGTCACTCTAGATTACAGAGCCTCTGATGACAGCTGTCCAGAAAAATTTGCCCTGTCGGCATGGCTATAAATATCTGTGAATAGGGGCACTTAACATGCACCACTCTGATGGTGGTGGGTGATATTTTTCATCTGATTTGCAAGTAGCAAAAGACAAAGGTTTGAGGTTTTTTGACAGACATTCTGGGCCTACATTTTACCCTGTAAACTGTATTAATAAGACCAATTTCCATAAATGAAACATATTCCTTTTTTCATTTAGCATTCAAGGCCTATCATTTTGTCTTGTAATATACTTTATGCTACCCAACACTATTGGAAAGTGGAGTGGTCCCACTTTATAGAGAGGAAATGAAAAACAAAAATAAAGTCACAAAGAGATTTTAGGGAGATGGACTAGTTTCAAGTTCCTAACTTTTTCTTTTCTATTAAGGCAAACATTTACAATTAATTGGTGTGTACTTTCTCCCCATGCTACGTAGGGTCTCCCACACAGAGGCAACCAGGTAGGGCAGTGGACAATATGCTGAACCTAGAATCAGGAAAGACCTGAGTTCAAATCCAGCCTCAGACATTTATTAGCTGTGTGACCCTGAATAAGTCACTTACCTTCTGCCTACCTCAATTTCCTCATCTACAAAATGGAGATAAATAACAGTGTCTACTTACCAGGGCTGTTGTGAGGATAAAATAAGATGTTTGTAAAAAATGCTTTGCAAATTTCTAAGTACTATATAAATGTTATCTATTATTTGAAAAACTAACATAAGGTTTCAGTTTTAGAACTTCCTGGCTTTGATTCCTTGGTGGTCCAATGTATGAAGTTCTCATAGGTCTAAGGGGTGTAGAAGTATAACCTAACTTAATACATCAACTAGAAACCATTAGTGCTCCATGAAATGTCAGGGAGATTTTTTTACAGAGGCGTTTGAGAGAAAAGGGCATTAGCAGTGGCTGGAAAATTGTAATGCATTAGACTAACTACAGCAATGAATGTTCTGGGCAGACCACCAGCTGGAAAAATGCCATGGGCTATCCCAGGAAATCACAAGGGAGTCAGGGCCCTATGAATGAGGCTAACATTTATACTCAGAAAGTATTTTCAAGCTATTCTGTTCAGGCTTGTGATATTACAGAATCAGAAAATCAGAAATTTTGGCATATTTTTTAACAAATCATGGATAACTGGGAGGAAAAAAAACCCAGAGTCATATATGTTTCCTTGTGAAAAATGTCTGAAGCAAAATCACTTTTTTTCCTAATCTTAATCTATAAAATTTTAAGTGGGACTCTGTTCTCTTCTCTTGGACAGTTTATCATATTATGCCATTCATTAAATTTTAGGGAAAAAAACCAAACCAAGCTCATTTTAAAGATGAATGAAGAGGAACAAAAGGTACAATTACTTAACCATCTCCCATCCTTTTTCCCTCCAAGGAAACACTTCAATACAAAGATACACAGCCATGCTTCCTATTCTGCTTCATCTTTCAGCACCTGAACTCAAGAGGTGTGAATGTATGGTGATGTGGGATTAGTTCCCAGAAACCCATTCACTACATGGTAGGTTCAAATTGCTCAAAGAATGCAGAACTTTCTGGCTGGCCATCATTTGTCAGTACTCTTAGAAACCTAGCAGTATTTTACTGTCACCATCAAAGAATATTAGGTGTTCAGATGTGTCCAAATTAATATATTCCCTTAAATACTCCATGGATTTAGGACTTCGTCATTCCAGGTACTTCCTGCTCGGATATAGAACATTGCTACTGCATCCAATTAGTAAATGGTTTGATAAGTGACTAGAAATTAATCACCTGGCAGCCAAGCTTGTTGGTGATAAGCTCCTTTGGACTAGGCTTGTCTCTGACAGACATAGTCTATTGCTAAACTCACATTCATAAGGGTTTTGGTTTTGGTTTTTAGTGTGGTACAGTAGGAAATAGATTTGGGTCTAGAGAAACTGGGTTGAAATCTTGGTTCTACTATTATGTGACCTTTTGCACGTCCCTGATTTAATCTCTTTGGGCCTCAGTTTGCTCAGCTGTAAAATGAGATTCTTGGACTAGATGACCTCTAAGGTCCCTTCTGGCTCTAGAGCAATGGTTCTATGACCTCTGAAGTCACCTGATTGTTCTTGGTTTCCCCAATTACATGTTGAGGGGATTGGACTGTCATTGCTGTTCAGTCTTTTTTAGTTGTTTGTTCATGGTGACCCCACTTGGGGGTTTCTTGGCAGACATACTGGAATGATTTGCCATTTCTTTCTCCAGCTCACTTTTACAGATGAAGAAACTGAGACAAACAGGGTTAAATGACTTGCCCAGGGTCACACAGTTAGTAAGTGTCTGAGGCTATATTTGAACTCAGAAAGATGAATCTTCCTAACTCCAGGTTGAGCACTCTATCCATTGCACTGTCCTCAGGATTGGAGTAGACAACCTCAAAATCTATTATCCTGTCAGACTTCCAAAACTTTATTCTGCTGGCCTAGTCTTAGGGAAGCATCCATGTCACAGCCATGCTACAATGAGACATGAGAGGAAAAGTTTAGAAAAAGAGTTGCAAAATGTTGTAAGATATTAAGTGATCATTTTGTACCCCTTTTCTGACCAAATTATACTATGTCTCAGATGGATGGGTGAAAATACATGCATTTTTAAGGATCTCCAGAAAAGGCAATACCATAACCTCCACCAATATAGTCTAGTATTTATCTGATTTTTTTCAAAGCTACTTTCCATTTTTATTTATTTTAGACCTGTGATTTTATCAATATAGAAAGCTCCCTACATATAACTCCCTCAACCCATGCATATTGGAAACTCATCAGTACCTTCCAGTCTTAGAGAGTTGCCTGTCATCCTGAATGGTTTAGTGACTTTCCCAGGGTCACACAATTAGTACATGTCAGAGGCGAGTCCTAAACACAGGTCCTCCTGACTCCAAGGCTGGTTTAATATTTACTGTGTCCTATTATGCTTCCTTTGCATAAAATAGTGACAAAACAAGAAAAATATGATAAGGGCATATTAGGACAGTAATGAATTGTGGGTATTGTACTGCACTTAGAATGATGGTATTCAATGGCAAATCAACAACTTTCTGAGCCTCAGTTTCCTCATCTGTAAAATGGAAATTACAACACCTGTAGTGCCTGCTTCACAGATTGTCAAGTGACACGTTTCTAAAAGTGCCTTGTAAATTTTAAAGTGATATATAAATATATGTAATTGTTAAAAGCCAGTAATTATTACTGAGTAACTAAATACCAGGAAATTATAGCATTTGTTATCAACACTCACTTGTTAAATACTTGACAATATTGATTAACAACCTGCATACATTTTATACAATAAAGGAGAAGACAATCTAAACTACCTCTTCATTATTACAACAAAAATGGAAAAGAGTTTGTCAAGATTTTTCGCCACCTTGGGGGAAAAAAAAAACTTTAAAAGAGGCTGTGAAGTCATGTCAATGCTATATATAGATATATAAATATATCAATCTCAGGTGGTAACTGTGTGATCCTGGGCAAGTCATTTGACTTCCGTTTGTCCTAATTCACTGGAGAAGGACATGGCAAAGCACTCTGATTATCTTTCACCCCCTCAGGTAGCATTGGCATGCTGCGGTCCACAGAGGTCCCAAAGAGTCAAACTCAACCGAACAACAATAACATGTTGCAGCGCCGATGCGATACTCACAGCCCCCACGGTGACGATGGAGACTGTAACTAAAACGACTGCATGACGTTTGATGGTAAAATGTGCCAGCCTCCCCAGATAAAGGATAAAGCTGAAGGGTTTATTTAGACACCAGAAAACTGAATCCCAAGACCAGTAAGCCGAAGTGTCAAAGATATTCAGAGGCCGTCATAATGCTGAGAGCCACAGCACCTTCAGCCTTCCCACAAACCAATACGAGATCAATATTTACTCACAAACCTCTCTCTTCCCTTGCCTGAGCTCCTCTGTCCCCCACTGTCTCCACTGTCAGACTCCCTCCCTCCCAGCTTGCTTTCTGTGGGCTCGGCTTCTCTTCAGCAAACTCCTCCCCCCACAGGCTCCGTGTGACCACAGTCAGCCTATCAGGGGGCAGAGATTATCTTCATGGCAAGGAAGTTTCTGCGGGCGCTAGGGGGCAGAGTTTCATTCCAAAGCAGGGAAGCTTCAAACTCCCCCTAGGTCTATTAAGGGGCAGGGAAGATCTTCGAATTCCCATTTTCATTACATATGTATATCAACAATAATGGAAGAGCAGCATAGATGTTGTTGTACAAGCAGTATGGCATAATTGACAGAACCCTGCACCTAGAGTAGGAAAGACTTGGGTTCAAATTCTGCTTAAAATATAGATTAGCTTGTGACCCTAGACAAGTCACTTAACCTATCTCAGCTTCAATTCTTATATCTGCTCGGTGGGGATGATAATAGTACATATTTTATAAGGCTGTTGCAAAGAACCAATGAGCTACTCTATCCCAAGAGCTTTGCAAACCTTAAAGTGTTACATAAACATTAAATATTCTCATCAGTATAAGGCGTTTTCTAAGAGTGACATGTTTAAAGTGACATCCCCATCAAGCAATGATTCAACAAGATCGCTTGACAAAACCTTGACTTTGGAATGGAATTTAGAAATCATCTAGTCTAATCCTTATTGAATTTCTATGGATATTTACGTGATGATTAAAGTCCCTTAAAAATGCCTTTTTCCATAAAAGTCAAACAGACAGCCGCCAGTCATGTTTAGAATGAATAGGTTAGGCATTGTAGTTCCTTTCTAAGACTCCATATAATACTTAAAATCACAATGCAGTGCAGTGGAAAGAACAGGATTAAAAATGAGAAGACTTGGATGATCTCAGTCATGTAACTGTAAGCAAGTAATTTCACCTCTACATTTTCATTTGTAAAGCAGAGATAATACTTGAACTAATTACCTCATCCAATTGCTGCGAAGAAAGTGCTTGGTAAAAGACTATATTAATATAGGTTTTTATCATGACAGATTTTTTCCCCAAATTTTACAAGTTACAAATTTCAAATCCAAAAAAATGTGCCAAGAGTACTGTAGCCAAAGAAATAATGTGGAATAACTTGGCCACATCTAATCTGCAGGTATGGAAAATACCTTTCAGAAATCCTTACAGTATAATCAGAAGTGAGTCTTAAGAAGGTGACAATTCATACCTTGTTGCTGTTGTTGTTCAGACCCTTTTTTAGTCTTGTCCAACTCTTCATGACCCCATCTGGTGTTTTCTTGGCAAAGATAACTGGAATGGTTTAAAATCATGTTCTTCCCCAGCTCATTTTACAGATGAGGAAACTGAGGCTAATAGGGTTAAGTGACTTGCCCAGGGTCACACAACCTAGTAAGTGTCTAAAGTCAAGTTTGAACACCAGAAGAATCTTCCTGACTCCAGGTCTGGCACTCTATCTACTTCACCACCTTACCTACCCAGTTCATACCTGTAGGCATTAATTGGCAAGGCAGAGACATCAACAGGAACTTAATTACTACCAATAGTCGCTTTGTGTCTATATAATTTAAAGTCAGAGTTAATAAATAATTTGAGATAATTATTGTAGAAGTATAAAAGTGGTCCCAGCATCTTCTAAGCTGAAGCACAAAAGGTTACAAGTGATATTCTTCACCTTCTGGACTTCAAACCAAAAGTGGATGAGGTCAGCATTAGCCAGAGGCCTCCAGTCTAATTGCAAACTAGTATTTCCTGGAATCATAATGTCAGGTTTCCTTAGAATGTCAAATGTTTCAACATCCTTAGAGTAACTATTGCTATCTCTTCAGGGTGACAGGTAAGAACGGAAAAGTGAATTTTGCTCAGTTATTTTAGTATCTTGAGAGCTGGGAGGCTGCCCTTAGATATGGATTTTATGTTTATTGAAGAGCTTCACTGCACTTAGAGCATTTTTTTCCACCATAAAGATAAATAGGTAATAGAGAGGGAAAGCCTTGCTTTTTGAAGCTTATTTTGATTTAAAGGAGTTTTAGGAGTTGGAGACAGATGGGTGATTGCAATTTGAAAGCAAACTGATTCTGCAGGTCCACTTAGCTTGTAAGGATCCTTCCAGGATGGGAAATTGGTATTTGAGAGAACTGTCTTGTTAATGAAGTGAATTGCTTCTGGTAGTAAAAGAAAGACCAAAAGCAAAAAGCCCCTTCGATTTTATAATAGTACCAAAGTGGAGCGGGGAGGAAGGGAGTTGAATGTATTCTCTATTGGACTTTCAGAAAAAGATAAAAATAACTCGTTTTCATATTAAAAGCAACCTAGTCCATCATCTTTGAAAACAGTTAAGTGAACAAGCTGCCCAGAAGCCTCTCTGCGAGGATCAACTTTACATCTTTATCATTCTGGGCATTCTACGTGATGGAAAAAGCCATCCCCTAATTCCAGCTCAATGAGATATCCGATGATGGATGGCACCACTCCAGTGGTTTGGCCAGTGTAAGATAATACTAAAGTGTCACCACGGACATCCACCAGAAAGGTCATCATCTTGCAATAATCATCACCTATTAGGCCATGTCTCTTTAGGTTCTGGATCCATTTTCCTCAAAACTATGATTTTAACTCCACCACTTTACCTTATAGGGAGTTAGTAAAAAAATTTTTGAGGGGGAAAGGGTTAGGGAGGGGTTTAAGTTGGGTTTCCTAAAGCTCCCTCCCTTGTACAACAGCCAAGGGTTGACTATGTGGGAGGTGAGTGACACCATGTGGTGAATCAAGGAATGTGTTTCTGAGCATGCAGTATTGGTTTTCAAATCTTACACTGACCCTTCTAAACACACACACAAACACACACACACACACACACACATTCAGATGGTTTAGAATAAAATGGTGGACTAAGATCTTGAATGACACCCAACTCCCCAACTCAATTCAATGTTTCCAAAGTCCATCCTTTGGATAGGGCACTGTTCTGAAAGCATCATATAGATACACAACAGTACCTCAGAATTAGGGTTAGGGTCAGTCCATACCATACCACAGTATGAGTGGTCTTTACCTGACTTCACAGATGTGGTAGTTAGACTGCTTCCATTATCAGTGGCTTTTTCCCACTGTAGCAAATGTTTATTCTCCTCCAGTAATATGGATATTTCTGGTTTAGCTGGAACTCCAGCTTTGTGGGAAAAGCTATCCAAATGAGTAGTAAGACCACATTTATAAGCAGTTAATGATCACTTACTTGCTACACAGTACAAACATCAAACTTCCAACCAGCAAAATGAAAAAGTTCTCTTTAAGCTAAGGCTTCACACAACAATCAACAATTATCTAAAATAAGCACCAACCAGATATTTCAATGTGTAAGAGATTAAAGGATGAAAATAGAAATTCACAGTAAAAGTGAAAGTAATGCTGGTAATTTAACACAATCCCACCCTTGCCCCCCCACACTTAGTTTCCAAAAAGAAAGAGCTCCAAAGAGTTCTTTACCCAGAAGCAATTGTTCCAAAGAATCTGAGTAATAGTTTCCTATGGTTATCCATACCATGTAATAATATGTAATGATCCATGAGTGTGAATTTAAGCCTTTAGTAAGAACTATGATCTCCTGAAATTCCTATAATGATTGGGGAGTGGGGATGAAGTGGCATTAGTGTCTGGGGTCAGAATTTCAATGCTTTGTTTTAAAAATGGAGATGATTGTTGTGGTGTGGGAGGGAAACCAGACATATAAGAGAAATTCATTTATCATGTAAGAAAATTACAGATCAGGTGCTATATTGAAAAAAAACTGCTCTCTCATCCTGAAGGGTAGAAAACAGCAAATAGCTGGGATGGCTTTCTGATCTTCATAAATACTATTGCATAGTTAATCCCAGGGCATCTAGAGCCTAGGAATTTCCCCAACTGATTACTGATGAAGCATTATGAACTGGAAATAGGTCACCAGATTCCCATCTGACAAAATCAAGAAGATATCAAGAAGAGGAAATATGTGATTATTCAGTCACCTGGAGATAGGGCAAGAGTATAGTGGTTAAGGCAGTGTACTTGGAATCAGGAAATCTTGAGTTCAAATGCTGTCTTTCCCACGTGTGTGACATTGGACAAATCACTTAACCTCATCAGTTTCTGTATCTGTAACATGAGGATAACAATGGCACCTTTTTATTGGATCATTGTGAGGATCAAATTGTGTGTGTGTGTGTGTGTGTGTGTGTGTGTGTGTGATTGAACTGAATTTAACCTATCTGATCTTTAGCTGATTCTGAGGATAACATTGCTCTTCTACCTTAAAGAATATTTATGAGAGGATCGGGTAAGCTAAAGTGCATGAACAGACTTTGTAACTCTACAAGGTATGCTTCATAATGATATAAAGAACAACGCAAAAAATACAACATGACTCTATGAAGATAAGACATGATTTAAATAAATTCGAATATTCTCTTAATTATACAGAAAATTTAACATAATTACCTTTAACTAGATTATCAAAACATTTTACATAAGGTATCCCTTTAGCAAGTATAGGAATTGGGGGGGAGGTGGTCTCTAGGAGACTTGTTATTTATTCAGTTGATTAAGATTTGGAAATTGAATACAAGTCTGATTTCAGAATCAAATTGTGTTTTACACAATACAGAATAGTATACAAAAGGTTAGGAGTGGGATGTAGAAAGACAAATGTAGGTTATAGAAAATATGGTCAACCTTCATGAATCCTGCAGGTCACCTCTCTGACATCCTAAGGAACTGGTAGAATTACAGAATTTTAGAATTGGAAGCAATTTAGAAGACATCTCTCAATACTCTCCCAGTGTGGTACAGTGGATAGAACTTACTGCTTGGATTCAGGAATAGCTGGGTTTGAATCCTGCTTCAGATGCTTTCACCAGGTGAAATCAAGCTCTCTGAGCTTCACTTTCCTCACCTAGAAAATGAAAACACGAATAAAACCTAACTTAGGACATCATTGTAAGACACAAATAAGATAATATAAATGAAGCATTTTGCATACCTGAAAGTGTTATTGAGATGACAGCTATTATATTTACTTCAATACTCCGTATGCTCACCAATGAAGTATTCCAAGCTGTGTCTGTCTGTCTTATGCCGTCCTGTACTTGCACCACGGGCAGCTAACTGGCACCATGAATATAGCACGAAGCCAGGAGTTAGGAAGACCTAAGTTCAAATCCAGTCTTAGAAACTTACTATCTGTGTGGCCATTGGCAAGTCACTCAACTCTATTTGCCTCAGTTTCCTCATCTCTAAAAGAGCTGGAAAAGGAAATGGCAAACCATTCCAGTTTCCTTGCCAAGAAAACCCCAAATGGGATCATGAAGAGTCAGACATGACTGAAACAATCAAAAACCAAAATATTTCCACCATAAGGGATCCCTCTAACCATCTGGTGACGTTCTTAATCTCCTGAAGTTGTGCAGACTATGAGTGAAACACACCGGCTATCAATCTATCAATTATTCATCACTCTCAAGCTCATATTCATCCTGACTAGATTTAGTTCCTCCAAAAGTGAGGCTACTTATTTAATTATTGAAAATGAAGCTTACATTTAGTCCTATACTGATGGTTAATTATGAGATCGAGTCTATGGCAATGGAATACCACCTCTGGTGGGCTCTGTCACACTGAAAACACTCCAAGGACAATCCTGGCATCAACTTGTGCTTGCATTTTGAAGCCCAGTATTTCCAAAGTATAGAAAAGTTCATTACTAGAAGACTGGTCATTTGGTGATGAATTCTTTTGCCATAATAACACATCACACAAAGGAAATTACAATCTTGTAATTTGTCAGTCTTGTCCTTTGTGAATTCCCTTGCTTCTGCCCTGATGGTAAAGACAGAGAAGACACTAAGAAATAACACACTTTTTAGAGAAACTATACACACTAATCTAGCCAACATGATGTTGGACTTAAATTGTGTATTATTACAGCAAACTTTACTACAACAATAACCAGCCTAAAAGTTAAATAGTACTTTTCTGCATTATCTCTACTTTGACTCTCAGGCTAAAATAAAACATTTTAATTTCAGAAGATAAAATGAAGGTGTCAAAAAATATTGATTGAAATAATTAGATAAAGACAGACTTCTTTAACATCTGGGGCATGAAAAATTTTAAAGGGAAATGTCCTCAAGTCTAAGTATTCAGCTTAGCCAGCAGAGAGAGCTCATGTAACCTCAGAGTTGATGTATCTCCATATGTAAAGTTTTCTTTTGACAGGTCTAAAAAGAAGCCAGAGAAATATTATATTTTCAAATTCATTTCTACTCATAAAAATTTCACAAGATTCTTAAGGACTTCAAACTAAGAATAATAAATATATATATATGCATGTATTTCTATACATTGCTGTTGTCATATCTGCATCTCTATGACCCCATGGACCATAGCCATGTGGTTTTCTTGGCAAAGATATTGGAGTGGATCAGAGGCTAAGGGACTTCCCCAGGACCACACAGCTAATAAGTATCTGGGGCCAGATATGAAATCAAGTCTTCCTGACTTCAGGCCCAACACTCTATTCACTGAGCCACTGCCTAAAAAACATTATGTATTATATTTTCAAATTCATTTCTAGCCATAAAAATTTCTCAAGACATTTAATGACTACGTACTAAGAATAACAAATATGCATGTACATACATACACAGAAACATATACCTGCCTCCCAAAAACCATTCATTGTCTAGATCTAGAGCTAGAATGGAACTCAGAGTCCATCTAGTATATAATTCCCTTATTTTACAGGTGAGGAAATTGAGATCTGGGAAAGGTAAACTTAATGAAAGCCACATATGTTATGTGTAATATTTTAAAAGTCATAATTACTAAATTAAAAAATATCCTAATTTTAGTTGTTGTGCTAAGTAGAGGCCCCTAAGTGGCCCATTATCAGTTCTTCCATTTGGTTTTCTTGTTTGTATGTCATTATATTTATTTTTTTTATTTTTTTTTATTTTTTTGCTTTTTTTGGAGGGCAGTTGGGGTTAAGTGACTTGCCCAAGGTCACACGGCTAGTTTTTTGTGTTAAGTGTCTGAGGCCGGATTTGAACTCAGGTTCCAGGGCCGGTGCTCTATTCACTGCGCCACCTAGCCGCCCCCTTTGTAGTTTTATTTTTTTTAATTTTTTTTAATTTTTTGTATGTCATTATATTTAGAAAAGGAGACAGTTTTTTTCATCCTTTCCTACTTTTTTTCTCCTGTACTATAGGTTACATTATACCTTAGTGGAAGTGAAGATAGAAAAATCCTTGAGAGGTCTTCAAATGGAAGGAGCACTGAACCAGCAGTAAAATGGGCTATATGGAAAACAGCTGCTCGTTGTGTTTACAGAGCAGAAAATGCAAGGCACACAAGGCATTTACCATGGCAAGCACCCTTAAAGCTAAAAGCCACTCATGAAATATGCAGAAATGACTGGCATGGGAAAGAGATAAGGAAGTAAGGGAGAAGAAAAATGAAAGAAAGAGAAGACAAGAAAGCAGAAAGGGACAAAGAATAAGTAATAGAGTGCCATCTTTAATTGTCACAGTTAAAGTAAATAAATTAAATGAATTTCACATTAAATGAAAGTAACAGTAAGACCCCATCTATAAACAGGATTAATGAGAGATTACTCCATGTCCAGTACAAACATCTATCATACTTCCCACCAGCACACAATGCAGTGTGGGAACCAAGGAGACATCTCATACACACACACACACACACACACACACACACACACACACACACCTGGGAATAACTGGGAAGAGTGAGTTATGGAAAACATATGATGTTATTTTTGAGTCAACTTGTTCTAGCACTCCAATAATAAAAGACACCATTACCTGGAAGAGTAACAGTCTAGAGTATATGCACTTGTGAGGCTATGATACCACTTCCTTTCTCAGCTTGGTAAATCACAGGGCTGGTTTCTGTCATGATAGTCATATGTGTGTGTGTTTGTGTGTGTATATGTATATGTGTGTACATGTATGTATGTTATTTACAATATATTATTATATAATATATTATTATACATTATATTATATTGTTATAATGTAATAACATATTGTTATACTACATTAATATATAATATTATATATATACATATAGATAGTCTATCAACAGTTAAGTTGCCAACAGATGCTTCTGTTGATAAAATGTTTAATAGTATGGTAAAAACCAAAGGATATTTCTGAAGTTTTCTCCTCTAAAACTATATAGAAAATTGCTATGCCTGCAAATGTTGAATTTCAGATTGGTATAATGTCATTATTATTTCAGGTTATTATTTTCAAATATGATAAGTATATGAACTATTAACCAAAAGAAACAATTCAATGTTTGAAAATAAAATATAAATTCATCAAATATTAATATTACTAATATTAATTTTAAAAACCTTCATGTTATTAACATTAAATATTAAAATGTTTATAATTCATTCATAAAATAATCACAATGTGCCAACTTCACCATCAAGTTATTTTCCTAACAAGAAGCATTTAGGACTTGCATTTAGTTTAGGGCTAAGCAAAACTTAAAAAAGAAAAAAATTTCCAAAGTTGAATTATTTCAGAAGGATTCTAAATTATATGACTTCAAATCTGTGCCTACAATTACATTCACATAAAACTACACAATATTATTAAACTTGGTATTATATAACCTGTTTCATACTTTTTCCTAGGATATAGTAATCTGTGTTTGAAAATTCAACATTGTGATCAATTCTAAAAATGAAAAGAGATTTTTTTTAATCCTCTTAGTTTTCCAAAATATTTCCTAGTCAAGTCCCTGATGCCAAATAGTGTTTTCCAAAATGTACTAACTCAGCCTTATAGATGGGGATAGTGTGGTCTTTCTAAAGAACAGATATAGTTTGAATGAACTCAGCAGAATTAGGCAGGATAGGAACAGGCACTGGATCTATGATTTCACTGGTATAAGGAATCCCCAGATGAGGAATTTACCTCTGCTAACGTAAAGTAGAAACTTCTCTAGTCATTAAGGTCTTAGAGGGTTGCTGAAAGTCCCAAGAGGTTAAATGACTTGTGCCAAGTCAAATAACCAATATTTAATTGGGACAACTCTTGAAGCAGGGTCTTCCTGACTTCAAGGCCTTCTCTAGCTGCTACACCAAGCTATTTCTCAATAGAGATGTATGATTTAATAGACTTTGCTTACAATTGTCCTGGTATTTTGAGGTGTCATGACAAACATCTAAAGAACTCTGTAGGGGCAGCTAGGGGATAGAATAGAGCACTGGCCCTGGAATCAGGAGAATCTGAGTTCAAATTCGGCCTCAGACACTTATCAGTTACTAGCTATGTGATCTTGGGTAAGTCATTTAACCCCAACTGCCCTGCTCTCCCCCCCTCCAAAAAGTAACAACAACAACAAAAAAGAATTCTTTATTGTATATTTTTGTGAAGGAGAGACAATGGGGCCTATAATTTCATGTGGGTAGGGTAATCCCTGTGTGATACCTTCCTCCACTGATGTCAGGAATTCTACTATAATTTAAAGTCTTAGGCAGTAAGAGGTTAAATGATTTGCTGATGACCACACAGTTTGTGTCAAAGGCAGAACTTGAACCCATATATTCCTGACTCTAAAACTACCCTAGATCACCTCTGAATTAAGAATCTTATTTTACCGATAACTCTATACTTTGAGTAAGGAAACCTAAGTACAGTATTATACTAGTAAATGCTTAAGAATTAGCTCTCAGACAAATAGACAAATAAATGTGATGCATGACACACATTTAAGTCAAATCTGCTTTATTAACATTTTCTCCATCACTTTGCCTAGAGAAATCATTAAAAACAATAAACCAAGCCCTGATTTGTCATATTTACTGATTCCAGGTTGTAAATATATACTCACGCTGAAAATTGTTCAGCTCTGTCCAGCATTCCACTGCCTAGGGACAAATTTTGACTCTGATACTTCCTAGCTACATACTTTAGGGAAGTAATTTCACTTCTATCTGTAAAATGGGTTTAATCATACTTGAGTGATCTACCTTCCAGGGTTGTTTTGAACAAAGTGCCTTGTAAACCTTAAATATTACATGATACCATGAAGATTAAGTCCCAGGGTAACTTTTAAGCTTCCACATCCTTCCAGATCCAAGGCCCAGATTTCATCCCTTCTGAGAAAGCATATCTATGACTTCTTTGAGTAGCTCCATTTAACTCAGATTCAGTCCCATAGCAAGAGCACTGGTTTTCCTTACTCTGATGGGAGATGGTTCTGTTCTGCAGAAGATGATGTAGGATGTTGTTTACAATACCATGGGAGATAATTTGGCAGTCCATT
>CM053593.1:277686836-277709918 GCA_028646575.1 Pseudocheirus occidentalis
GGAGGGATGGAGGGAGGGAGAGAAGGAGGGAAGGAAGGAAGGAAGGAAGGAAGGAAGGGTGGGAGGGAGGAAGGAAGGGAGGGGGGAGGGAGGAAAAAAGGAAGAGAAAGCCTTTATAACTATGCATAGTCCATCAAAAACAAATTCCCACATTGAATGCCAGAATCATTCAATCAGGAATATCTCCCCTGGTTTTGGAGTAGCATCTACAAAAGCTTCTAACCATGACCTATTGCCCCTGGGATACTTTACCCTCACAGACACTTCATTCTGGGGGAAGCTCTACACCTCAGGTACTTTCACCTAAGTCTCACTGAGGTTAGGGAAGATAGGAGCCATCTCAGTATCATCTTGGTTGAAGATTTTCACATCATCAGTCTAACTCTGCCAGACCAAAGGTCTTAAATGAGAGAGTTAAATAACAGTATTTTATATGCTGTGACATCAGGAATAACATACAGGACTACAACCAAATTTATGAGAAGTTTGTTTCTCCCCCCAACTCAAATGATCATAAATATGCTAGGTCTAAGTGAGTAATTTAATAAACAATGTTAATGATGACAAAAATAAAGAAACAGAAGGATAAGTTATTGATTAACCTCTCTAGACTAAACACCTGAAACAGTATCCTTTTCCCCTTCAGGTATATCTTTCATCTCCTGTACAATAGCATTTATAGAACAAATCTCCCTAGGTCTCCTGTTCAGGACCCTGAAGCATTACAGATTGGGAAAAGCCCCAAATTAGAAGGACTTTGTGGTCAACTTCCAGTCCAAATGAGTCATTTACTCCAATCACACCAAACAGGCTTTCATGTCAAAGGATTCTAGATGGCTCAGTTTTTTATTGCCTGGTACCTCAGGTTTCCTTTGCTGATGTGGAGAGTTTAGATTAAGAAAACAGTGAATTCATTGTCACAGATGGCAGGACAGTTTTCTAAAAAGACTCTCAGTCTTTCAATGAGTTCATTGTAGGATGTGACTGGAATCACATGAAGGAATTTAGATTTGGCATCTCGGTCTTTTACAAGCCATCCACCCAGTTTTATCCTTTGCCAGGTTCTCCCTAGCAACTCACAGTGCTATTTGGCTTATACCAAGCTATTGTTCACTGGAAGCCACCAGCACTGCTATAGGAACCAGTCAGTTCAATCTGGCTTCTAGATTATACCATTTCTCTGGAAAAGAAATTACTGATACTGACTCTTGGCCAAGAAAGTTCTGATCCATTATCTATTTCCTGTACATCATATTCAGGCATCAAGTTAAAATATTTTATTTAAAACAAAATGATTAAATTATAGCTATAATCATCAATAAAAAATAAAATAAAGATTAAAATTTTACATAATATCCTTACCATTTAACAAATTTGAAACAAATGAATTAACAAGATTTTTAAGGTCTATCCCTGTCTCCTTCCCCTTTTCTTTTCCCCGTTGCCCCCTTCCCTATCCTCCCCTTCTTTAGCACTGTGCCTTGAATGTAAAAGGTGTCTAATAAATACCTGTAAGATTGGATTGAATTCCTTTTCCAAACCTTTGTATTACTTTCCTTGAATCTCTTTTTACAGCATTTTTAGGTTCTATCTTGTATTACAATTACATATTTACATGTTTTATCTACCTCACTGGACTAAAAGCTTCATGTGGGTAAATATTTGCTTTATTCTTTCTGTATATCCTATAGGGCTTTGCTCAAAGTATGTAATCAATAAATGCTTGCTGAATGGTTGGATGGGCAAAAAAGTGTAGTTTCAAAATTATATGGTTAAACATAATATGACTTTTAATGAAAATAATAACCTTTTCTCCCAGGCTATATTTCTTAAGCCTAATTCACCCTAAGCATCACTATCTCCTTATCCACAGCACTGGGAAAACAAATGATAAAAATTTAGAAAAAACAAAGTCCTGAAACAAAAACAAAAATTTGCAAGTTACAAAAATGACTTCATTTTCATTATTTTATTTCAAATTTTAAATTTCTTGTATCTCAGGCTGATAATCATGTGTTTTTTTTTCTTTTTTTTAACCAATCACATATTAGCTAGGAGGTATAGCAGCCATTCCAGTTCTGTGAAGAAAGACCCCAAAAGAGTAAATAAGTGGTCCAAAATCATGCAGCAAGTTAGAGCATTAGTTGAAGTCCTTTATTAAATTTTATAATTAAACTACAAGATAATAATGTTTTCTAAGTAATTTCCTGTCCCCCACTTTTTAGTGGAAAAAAATCCTAGAAAACATTTCACTAAACAACCTGATACTACAAAATATAGCCTACACAGTAATATAGCTTTGTTTTGTTTTTTAGGTCAGATTTCACTTATTTTTAATTTGCAATAATGGGTCCAGCAGCTGGAATGGGTTAGTGTCAGTGGGTAAGGTGTTGGAGCTAGTCAGGAACACCCGAGTTAAAATTCTGCCTCGGGCATTTACTGTGACTCTGGACAAGTCAATTAACCTCTGTTTGCTTCTTTTTTTCTCAACTTAAAATGGGGTTCATAGCCCCCACTTCCCAGGGTTGTTAATGAAAATCAAATGAGATGTCAGCAAAGAACTTTGCAAGCCCTAAAGTGTTTTATAAATGTTAGTTATTATTAATAATAATACTTACACTGAGCAAATAATTCCTCATTTAAAGTAAAAATGAATAGTATGATGATTTTTAGGAGGAAGGGGTTGGTATTCGAAATACTTAGGGCAGAAAAGTGTTTTTATATAACATAAACCCTTTTTAAAGCACCACTTCTGAAGTATGTATAATACCTTGTGAGACATACAGTGTTTTCATACAAATATTTTCTTTCATGGAAAAAAAAAGTGTTGGTTTTAGAGTCTTAAGCCTACTCCCTTGGTAACCTTGAGCAACCCTAGGACTCAATTTCTTTATTTATGAAACATGAGGCCTGGACCTGATGGTCTCTGCAATCACTTACTACTCCAAATCTAGAATTCTATGAGTTATGAAGTAGGGCAGCCTTTATAAAGTAGTTATGGAGTAGGGCAGTCACTGGTATCCCTCTTCTACTATCAAAGCCTGGAAGTGAAAAAATTTGCTTGAAAATGTCAATAGATGAGCAAATGTAAATGAGGTGGGCAAATTGTTTCCATGCTAAGTTTAAATGTTGACAATTAATGTAGTAGGTGATATGTGTATTACATATAGATATACAGAGGCAGAATAGAGATGAATATGTGGATATAAGATACAGATATGAATACAGAAGTAGATATAGATACGGATTTAGATCTAGACATAGTGATAAAGATAGATATGAATGTAGATGTAGGTGGATATAGAGGTAGATATGGATACAGGTATATATGGAGAGGTAGATATTAGATACAGTTATATATATATGCATTTAGATATAGATAAAGATATAAATAAAGAGGTACATCTGGATACAGATATGGGTATAGATATGTATATAGAGGGAGAGGGAGAAATAGCAATAGATATATAGATGATATTGTATATTGACTAAAATATACAGCCACTGCTTTTATAAGTCATGGTGAAAATAAGGCACGTTGCTTTATAAAGGCTGCTATAGAAATAATCAGGTCTTCCACCTCCAAACCCACTGATCTTTCCACTACACTAAGTAGCCTCTTTTGAAGGCTGATTTTCAATGTGACTTGTGTTGTGAAAGCAGCAGCAGTATTTTCTAGTCAATATTTTATATACACACACAAGTATATATGTATATGTATATAGAGACAGAAATAGGGAGACAGATATAGTATGTGAATGTGTATATGTGCATATATACAGTGTGTATGTATGTTTATGTATATATAGTATGTATATATGCATGTGTATATATGTAGTATGCGTATGTACATACATACACATACACACGTGCTAATTGCCAACACTTTTTAACTCATTATGAAAACAACTCAGTCAAAGACCTTTTCACTCAGCAGTGGGAACGTCCAGATAAATG
This sequence comes from Pseudocheirus occidentalis, assembly GCA_028646575.1. Classification (NCBI taxonomy): domain Eukaryota; kingdom Metazoa; phylum Chordata; class Mammalia; order Diprotodontia; family Pseudocheiridae; genus Pseudocheirus; species Pseudocheirus occidentalis. The sequence continues at coordinate 277,690,794 of CM053593.1, forward strand.
AATGAATGTTGTTATCCTGGTTTGATTTTGCACACTTCAAAGTGAATAGTTTTACAAATATTCTAAAGTTCAAACATTTAACTCATTAACTGACATTCCCTCAGTTAGGGAGTTTAATGAGGTTTTACTTTGTGTAATTTTAGTAATGAGAGAAGGGAATAGATAGAAACTCTTTAATTTCAAATGTTCACCTTAGAAAAAGGAAGTCAAATTAAAAATGAAATTGTCATCCCCTCTAAAATTGCCCTTATTTTTACAGCCCCAAATCTCCCATTCCCCAAATTGCTTAAACCCCTTTTAACTGACCAGGAAGAAGAGAGGACGAAAATATTTGGGGCTGAAATATAATAAGCATACCACAAACTTCAGGGGGCGGGGCTTGTCTTGACTCTCTACCATGGAAATAGCACTGTTAGGTTCTCATTATGTTCAAGTTAAATAAGATATAGAAATTGCCTATTCTATTAATATGGTGACTGGAGACAGTAAAAAAAGATTCCTCAAATAATCTGCCCAAAAGTCAAACAGACAATAAAAGTACTAATGCACTATAAGGATCAGCTACAATTTTCTTGGGTGAAATAATAGCAAGAAGAATGTCATGAATAGTGGTAGAGCAATTTACTCACAGACACGTACCCAGAGAAGAAGTTACATGATTATTACTCTATCAATTTGATTAACTTCAATCAATATTTTCTGAGAATTGACTGTGCTCAACTCTATGGTAACACAGAGCACTCTTTTTTCTAATACTTCATTATTTAAAGGATCAGCAATTTCATTTGTTCAGATAATCAATCCTTCCACTAATGCAGACTGCAGTCCGCTCCAAGCCTTAGCTTTGATTTTCATAAGTATCTGTAGTACAAAAAAAAATCATAACCTTGCAGTCAATCTTTTAGTACAAGCCTTTCTGAAAGTAGCCAGGTGGGCCATCAGGAGTGGAAACTTTGCCATCTTAGATCATAAAATTATGAAATCACAGATTTAGGTTGGAAGGGATCTTAGAGGTCCCTGAGTCCAACCTTCTCAAATTACAGATGAAGAAACTAAGGCTGAAGAGATTAAATTGCTGGGCCAGGGCAACATAAAGAGTATGTGAAGTAGGATTAGAGAACTGGTCCTCCCAACTACAATATTTGCTATCTGCTGTTAGAGTTTGGGTTAGGTCCATACCATTATGAAGTTTGGGAGCAGGATAGGACTCTGGTGCTATTATAAAAATAAACTGTTAACAAGTCAGTGCTAGGCCCTCTACAAAATACAAGAAAAGAAAAGGTGCAAGCTTCCAGGGATTCTACCAATCAGGGACTGAGATGCTTTACTGACTGATAAAACCATGGAGGTTATTCTTATACTTAAGGTGAAAAGATGATTGATTTTGGGATAGGAGATCTGTATTCCAGTCTTTGTTCTAACATTTGCCATCTGTGCAAACTTCAGCAAATCATTTCTCTGACCTTTAGTTTCTTCATCAGTAAAATGAGTATAATAATACTTGGACCTCCCACGTTGCTGTCAGTCAAGTGACAAGCATTTATTAAGTGCCTACTGTATGCCAGGCACTAGGCTAAACACTGAGGATACAAAAAAAGGCAAAAGACAATGCCTGTCCTAACGGAGGTCACAACCTTATGGGAGAAACAAGCAAACAAGTACGTACAAACAAGCTATGATCAGAATAAATAGGAAAAAAAGAGAGGGGAGGCACTAGAAACAAGCAGGATTGAGAAAGGTTTCCTGTAGAAAGTGGAATTTTAGTTGGGACCTAAAGGAAACCAGGCAGCAGAGGTGAAGAAGGAGAGCATTTGAAATAGGGAATATGACCATAAAATGTGCCCTGAGCTGAGTGATGGAGCGTTTGGTTCATGGAACAACAAGAAAGACTAGAAAAATATAAATTCTATTCTTCTAAGATACCTCAAAGCTTATACACTTCCAACTTCACTGTTACTGTTATTTCTAGGTCTGGGCATTCCAATCAAAAGAGTCTGTAACACTTTGTCTCGGCCTGTTCAGATATTTCAGTAATGCTACATTCTCAGCAGATGACTGAGAAGATTCTTGGCCGTTTTAAATGACAGTCATTGGATTTGACCCCAAATGGGAAGCCTTATATAACGACGGTATAGATGCTCTGGAAAACAATGTAGGATTTCTCAGTTGTGGTCTACATTTAAATCAATGTGGATTCATCTTTAAAGAAATATACTTATCTGTATAGAGTGATATGGGCAAACACTATATCGGGGTACCTAGATGGCACGATGGATAGAGTACCGGATTTGGAGTCAGGAAAACCTGAGTCCAAGTCAAAACCTTGGACACGACAGCTACATGACCCTGGGCAAGAAATTCAACTTCTGCCTGCCTCAGTTTCTTCATCTGTAAAATGGAGGCAATAATAGCACCTGTCTCCCAGTATTGTTGTGAGAATAAAGTGAGAGACAACATTTCTAAAACCCTCCGCAGATCTTGAAGCACTATATAACTGTTAGCATTATATTATCTCTTTGATTCAGGAGATTTGGTATATTCATGGATGAGGATATGTATGGATCAAGTACAAATGTTAACAATTCCCATGATTTGCCACTTTCATTTTATTCAGTAATTCATTGATTGATTAATTTATTCAGTAAGAATTTGTTAAAAGCCTACCAGTAATGAGACAGATTCTGCCCTCAAGAAACTTATATTCTACTGTGGAGAAATCATATCAAAATATATAGAAGTAAAATTCCCAGCAGCAGAAGACCTACCTTTGATACTTACTGGTTATGTGACTATGAGTAAATCACTTAACCTTTCTGAGTCTCAGTTTCCCCTTCTGTACAATGGAGACCAGGACGTCTATAGTATCTAACAGGGTTATTGTGAAGCATACACACAAGTGTACGTATTCAAAGCATTTTGAAAATCCTAAAGTTCTAAACAGATATCAGTCATTGTTATTACCAAATGAGACAATGAAGACCAAAGCATTTTGTCACTGTACAGAAGTATTCAAATCTCTATTGTTATCATGGGAGAAGAGAAGGGGGAAACCCTGTCCAGGGAAGGAAGACAGCTGTGGAGAACCCCAGTGGAAGGTCCCAGGCAGTAAAGAGGAAGCATGTTAGACTTCTGAGGAGGAAGTTTGATGAGGGAAGATAACATCTGATCTACTTTAATAGTTTGCTTTATGGCTGTGTGAGGAAAGATAAGGGGAAGGATGTGAGAGATACTTCAGAGGTAGAATAAGCATAGCTTGGCAAGGATTGGATATGGGGGATGAAGAAGAATAGAAACTGGAGAATGATTTAATGATAGGAAAGATGGTGGTGTCCTTGTCAGGAATAGGAAAATTAGAAAGAGGAGTGGGTTTAGGGAAGAAAGATAGTAAGTTCTTTTTTAGATAAGTTGAGGTTTAAATAAAAATAGGATATCAAATTGGAGGCACCAAATTTACCACCCCAAGTACCAAACTTTTCCCCCAAAATAATCCTTTTTCTGACTTTACCATTTCTGTTAGTGATACCATTATCAACCCACGACCCCATTTCTAAAGTCTTTCTGTTATTTTTTAACTCTTCCTTCTTCATCATCTCTCTTACCTAATGAGTTTCCAAGTCTTGTCAATCCCACTTCCATATTATCTTTTTTTGTTTTCGTTTTTGTTTTTGGAGGGGGGAAGGCAGGGCAATTGGGGTTAAGTGACTTGCCCAAGGTCACATAGCTAGTAAGTGTTAAGTGTCTGAGTTCAAATTTGAACTCAGATCCTCCTGACCCCAGGGCTGGTGCTCTATTCACTGTGCCACCTAGCTGCCCCTTCCACATTATCTTTTGCTGCCATTATCCTACTAACAATGATTACAGCTATTATCATCTATCTGACCTATTGCAATTCTTCTTCACCAAGCTTTCTGCCTTCACTTTCCACTCTGTCTCCCTCTCATCTATCATGTGGTTGCCAGACTAATCTTACTTATGCAGAGATCTGGTCATACCATTCTTCCTCTCAAAAATATTCAATGTCTCTGTAGTATCTCATATGTAAAGTTCAGGTTCTTGTACCTAACATTCAAGACCTTTTGTAAACTGGTACAGCTACATTTCCATTATGAACTCATAATTGTATTCTATACTTCAATCAAACTATGCTACTCTCTCCTTTCCCCCAACATACTTCACTTTCCCTGATTCCTGCATTTGTTCATGTTATTCCTCATACTTCCTTTCACTGCTTTGCTTACCAAATACCCACACTTTCATTCAAACCAGATTAATCTCCACTTCTCCATAAGACCTGACACAGCATTTTGTTTGACAACTCTAATGTGCCTATACATTCTACAACAAATTAATAATGTCATTCAATAATGATGCTTTGTTTTAGTCATTTTTTCAGTCATGTCTGATTCTTTGTGACCCCCTTTGGGATTTTCTTGGCAAAGATACTAGAATGGTTTCCCATTTCTTTCTCTAATTTGCTTTACAGATGAGGAAACTGCGGCAAACAGGATTAAGTGACTTGCCCAGGGTCACACAGCTAGTGAATGTACAAGATTGGACTTGAACTCAGGAAGAGTCTTCCTGACTCTAGCCCTGGCACTCTATCCACCGTCCCACCTCACTTCCCACAGTAATGAAATGCTCTGCTTATAACAGACAGGTAGTATGGTGTAATAAATAGAGACCCCCCCCACTTCAGAACCAAGAAAACTCAGATTTGAGTCCAGTCTTTGACAAAAATAATAGCTCTGTGACCCTGGCTTAACCTCTCAGTGTTTAAGGCACCTCTCCAAGACTCTAAATCATGTGGAAAGTGCTAACTTGGCTTCATAAAAGGAGTTTCCTTCTTTAGAAACTCTATATGTAAATGAAATCAGTGGTCAATGCCCTTTCCCTGTGTACTATGATTTATAGTTATTTATTATTTGGCAATTTCCATACTAGACTAAATTCCATGAAAGCAGAGACTGTACTTTCTCTAAATTTTGTATGTTCCCAAGCTCCTGGCCTAGTAGTGGCAATTAACAGACATGTTAATGAATTGAATTAATATAGTACTTTACTGTTTGCAAAATACTACCTACTTAACAACCGGTAAGGAAACACATTATTATTCCCATTTTTAAAAAGAGAAAACTGAACCTTCAAAGAATAAAGTATCTTGCTCAGGGTCATACATGTCCTATAACAAGTAAGCTGGAAACTCAAATACAATTGTTCGGAATGTTGTGAGAATCAGATGAGATATTTCTTAAAAAAGCACTTAGAGCAATGCCTGGCACATAGTAAATGCTATATAAATGCTCATTCCCTTCCTCCTATATCCAAAACTGGTGCTGTATCTATTGCATCATCCTGCAGGGGTATGGAAGATAACAGGAGACAATAAGATTCATAAAAGTTAGAGCTGGTCTTGCCTCAGACACTTAACACTTACTAGCCATGTGACCTTGGGCAAGTCACTTAATCCCAATTTCCCTGCCCTCTCCCCTCCAAAAAGCAAAAATAACTAAACAAACAAAACTTAGACCTGGAAAAGACCTTAGAAGTCACACTCTTCATTTTACAGCTGAGGAACCTGGGAGCTATAGTTTAAGCAACTTGACTATGATAACACAGGCAATCAATAGAAGAGCTAGTATTCAAACCAAGGTCCTCTGACTCTAATTTAATTACTCTTTCTACTAAATCACACTGCACAGCCTACTTAATTTTTTTTTAATCCAAGACCCTTGACAATTCAGTCTGAGAACATCCTGACTCTAGCCTATATCATCCTCACAACTTAACTGCTCCCAGAAAAGATCACGTTGTAGATACATACATATATGTGTGTGTATGTATGTGTTTATATAATAGCCAAAATGAAGAGCCAAAGTCCAGATTCTGATTGCTGCTTCCTAACTGTGTGTCCTTGAGTGAATCACTCTGGATCAGTTTTCCCCTCTATAAATAAGGGGCTTGAACTAAATGGTCTCTAAATCCACTATTTATGAACTTGAAAGGTTCCCTAGGTTCATTCCACATTTAGATTCTGGGGAAAAAGATAGAGTTCACCAGAAATTTTTTCAATGACATTCGGTGTGTATCATTTCCATGTTTGAAACCATTTTTCACTAGAAATACACAAACCATGAAGAGTTGTTATTATTATTATTATTATTAATTATCATTCACATAGTACTTTGAGATTTGCAAATTTTAATAAATATTATCTCATATTATCATCATAACAACCCTGGAAGGTAGGTGCCATTATTATTTCCATTTTACATATGAGGAAACTGAGGCAGACAGCAGTTCAGTAATTTATTTATGGCTACATAGCTAGTAAATATGAGGCCAGGTCTTGCTAACTCCAAATCCAGACCTCTTAACCAAGGTGCCACTATACTTGCCTCAGCTACACTAAGAACAATTACTCTATGGGAAAGTTAAAAGGACATACACACACACACAAACACACACACACACGCCCCTAAAATGGAAATCGAATCATAGATTTTGAGCTTTGAGATATGTTAAAGGTCATCTTAACCCACCAACTCCTTCATTTTAGAGGTAAGGAAAATGAGTCCCCTAGAGATTAAGCGTCTTGTCCAAGGTCAAAAGAATAGTAAATGGCTGAACTAGGACTTGAATTCTTGTGCCAAATACAGGGGGAGAGGGAGTCTTTCCACTGTACCATGCTCTACATTAGCAGTAAATGCTTGAGGATCCTCTTGCTCATGTCTTCTTTCAAACCTCTTCTTTAAAAACAGCTTGCTTAAGGATGATTTGAGAAACCAGAGAGCAGAAAGAAAAACTTTTTCCCTCCTAGATAAGATGTGAATTCTTGATAGTCACTTACTCCAAGGTAGCAGTAACCAAACTAGCTCAACAAAGAGTAATAATGGGGACAAGATCTTAACAGGGAAATCATAGGGTTTCAGAGTTGGAAAAGTCAGTAAAGAATGTCTAGTACTCTTTGTACTCTGTACTCTGAACAAACGAAGAACCAAAGAAATGAAATGTATTCTGACCAATGTCACACAGAATTAGTCACAGAGCCCAGACTAAACCCTAATTTTCCAACTTCCCATCCAGTACACTTTCCACTATATGGTGTCACCTCCCACCTAGTGCCCTCTGAGCAAAAACACAAAACAGTAAAAAGATTTTTATAGACTTCAACATAGTCCCTATACAGTCAACAGTTTGGCCCCAAATGGCTAATTTCTTTTTAGATTTTTTAAATGAACTGAATCTGAGATTCTGAATGATCTCTTTTAAGTCACAGCTAATTAATTACATGCTTTATTACTTCTATAAGGATGAATTCATAGTTAGAAGGAGAATATAGCTGCAATTGAGCCATGAAGATCCAAACTACTGAAAGTACATGCTTGATGTAAGGCAGCAGTTCTGCTGTGGGTTTCACAACCAGTGCATTTCACCACCCTTTCACAGGGGTCACAGGGGTCACCTAAAACCACTGGAAAACACATATTGCCAATGGTCTTAGGAACCGAGACACTGCTCCTCTATCCATCTCCAGGTGAATCCACCAACATGCAGATATGCCCACATACAAGTTTTAAAGGGTCGTTGCATTAGGAAGATTGAGAACCACTGGTGTAAGGGTTCAGGGACTGAACCATATATGGGGGCACAGACAATGCCAAGAGTCAAAAGAATAGTAATTAGTATATCAGAAATCATCCCTTCATTCTTTCTGTGTCTATAGAAAGCAGACATGTTTTTAAAGAGGGAAGTGAGTTCTATATAAATGTCAACATGGACATTAGGCTAAAACTATAGGCATTTTCTCAAATTTTCTTTCTAGTGCCTTGTACAAAGTAGGTATTCAGTAAATGTTGGGGAAATGAATCACCAAGTCATGTGAAGTGGAATAATGAAATCAATTTCTATTGGAATTAATTGGTATGATTCCTGCAGAATATAATCCCCTTGAGGGCAAAGACTATTTTATTTTCATCTTTGTAGAGTCAGTAATTAACACAGTGCCATGTACATAGTAGATTCTCCATAAATATTTGACAGCTTGAACCAAATTGATTTAGAAACTTGTTGGGGTTTTTTTCTTGATAGCAAAATGCGGGGATTTGAATTATTCAAATAATTACCACCACTATACTTTTTCTATGTAAACACCATTTGGATTTAAGACAGCATTCCCCTGAACTTTGACATAATATCCTGAAAACAAGACAGCCTCAGGTAAAGCAGGAGAGACAATTACTATGGAAAATACTAATGAAGGCCAAACTTGTTGGGACAAATTTTTCCCTTCCTTTTAATTTTATTGGGAATTATACCTGTTTAAATGGTAAGATCATGGGTAATTGAATCCTAGGTTTTTAAACTGGGATTAAAGTGAAGATGTAGCAACAGAATAAGAAATGTGTTTTGTATTATATTTGTTTCTTAGAACAAAGGGTTTAGTTGTACCATCAAACAGAGCAGTGTTGCCTAGAATTTCTAATTAGTTGCAGTAATTAAGCATTGCTCAGAGTCAGTGACCACTTCCCATACCTCAGTGTAGCTCCAGCTTCCAGGAAGTGAGAGTTTTCTGTTAGATAATATATTTCACTGCAGAGATACTGGCTAATTTCCAACCCAGTGTAACAGTATGAGTTCTAGTTAATCATATAAAGGGTGCTGTGGGTGGGTTTCCAAGGTATAGGAGAAAATAACAACTAAAGCTGTGTTCGTACACTTCTTGACCCAAGAGACAGGAAGGAGAAAATCGGTTAGTTTATTTATTTATTTTAATATTTAATCTCAAATTGTGTCTGGCTTTATTACCACAACAACAGGCTTGAAAAATCAGTCATTTTAGTTATTAAACTAGCCCATTTGTCCTTACAATACTAAGCAACCAGTTCAAGGGTCTTCAATTCACTGATAGTTTTTTTTTAATTAGCTTAGAATTTCCCTCCTGAGTTCCATGCAATCATAGTATTATCATCACCACTCCATAAACAACTCAGCTAACTATTTTTTCATTATAACTTAGTTTTTAATTTAAAAAGACTACAAGTAGCATTTCAAAAAAGGCCATGGTTTCATCACTATGTCATTAACTTAAGGTTGAGTTGCCCATGAGTGGTAATCACTTGATAAATAACTTGTTGGGCTATTGTTGAATTGGGGATGGGAAGAGAGGAAAAAAGAGAAGATGTAGTGTGGTAAATCTGGAAATGATATGATATTTTTTAAGTTATCAATAAAACTCATTCTTAAAATGAATGAATGAAGTCATGCATACATAAAACAGTAAGTATAGTAGTAACAGAAGACTCATTATTCACCTGGCTGTGTGACTCAGACAATTTTGGAAGTTCACACTAAATTTTCTCTTGGCACTGCTCATTTTGTTAATGAGGTATTTCAGCTTTGTGGACAGCTGTATTAAATTGCACGTTCTTGGATGTGAGAGAAACTGCCAACTTATATGACAAAAAGGGCATTATTTACTTGTGTATTTCTCACCAGTATATAACAATAGAATGAAAGCAAACTGTTGTTGCTGGATTTTTTTAACTTTATTTTCATTCTCCCAGAATCTTGATTTCTTCCAGTTTCACCTCTCTTGACAGAAAAAAAAATGTTCTCATTGAAAAACTGTTACACTTTGAAAATAGTACTCATAAATGTGGGTAGAAGTGGAAATGTTAAGAACAAGTGCCCAAAGGAGATTCCAGACCACTGGAGATTCCTGGACTGGCCTAATTTTTCCTGGTTCATACCTCTCAAATACCATGTTGCCTAAGGGAGATTAGCCTAGGTCCTAGAGATTCTTACTGTTGTTGGTGGATTGTTTTGGTTTTTTGGTGGGGTTCTTTTGGGGGAGAGGGTTGGTTTTTGTCATTGCAATATTACAAGAAAAATTTCTTTTCATCTCCTTCACACCATAAAATCTTCAACTTCAGCACACATAACTTCTATTTTTTGTGGGATTTTTTTCCTGGAACAAATTCAATATTGTATACATAGTGAGCTCTCTACCTAACATATGAGCACAAAATATACATATATATATATATATAATAAACCCCTTTTATATGTAAAACTCACAGAACCAATGATATTCTCTAAAATCAATCCTTTGCATGGTTTTCAGTGTGTATTGTTCACTTATAGAAATGAATCTGACAAAGTATCATTCTGTCCCTAAAGTTAGGCAAGATAAGACACCCCCCCTTATGCAAAGGGAGAAAGGGCCATGAGGGACACTTATTATATCACTTTTTATAAATGCACATATTCTAATACTGGAAGATGCTACTTTCCTTGGCACAGTGGCATTTATTTATGAGATAGATCAAGTCCAAAGAGACAGTGAAAGTAAAAAGCCTCAGATGGATAGGGGCACACAGGGGATGTGATTATAAAACCATATCTAGTGAAAGGCAATATAGGAGTAATGGGTAGAAGACTGGCCTCAGACTAAGGATAGACCTAGGTTCTGGTTCCACTTTGGAGACATGCTGACTATGTGACCCTGAACAAATCAACCTTTCAGTGCTAAGATTATAGCTTATAGACCAAGTGCCAGTCTGCATCAATGGAAATCATTCCTCCCCTAGAAACTCTCTAAAGGATGAAATTACAGTCGAGGGTATAAAAACAAACAAAAATCTACTTCTAGAAAGCCTAGCTTAGTTTATAAAGCAAAATCCCCTTCGAACCTTGAGTCTCTGGCCCATGGCTGACAAATGAGCTTCATAAGAAAGTTCTGAACGGCCACTTGCTGTGTATGGATAAGGAGATTCTTGTTCAAGCATGGACTAGAATAGATGACTTTTAAGGTCCCTTCTGTACCATTTTTGTTGTCTCCTCAGTTAACTCCAATTGCATAGAGATTTCCAAGACAAGTTCAATTGTTGTGCCTCTGATGATGAGTGACATCTCAGGTGTTTTGGAAACAAGTACATTTTTATACTTTTAACTATATGTAGCAAGACTGACTTTCCATAGCAACCACTGCATCTCTCACCCTTGCTCTTGGTTGTGCCCTCTGGACTCTTTTTGGCTTCTTCCCACTTAAAGATATGTTGTTGGTACATTTTAACTATATGGTGTTTAAGATTTTCTCTTTACATATACACTAAAGCTCTCCATATACAACAGTTTGGTTTTCAAAATGAGAAGTCCAGGTTATTATATAACCCTGAACTCTAATACTTCAACAGGCACAATATGGCCATAAAAGGGCAATATAGATGACCAATTTAGTAGCATGTGTTTCCTTACCTTGTACTTTTACTTCATAAACTCCTTCTACATTCTGAGGAAATCCCATGATTCTTTCTGAAAATAATATGCAGCATAGTGATGATGCATTCATTTGAAATAGTGTGGTCTTATTATAAGTTCCCAACTGAGTCAAACATTCTAAAGACATGAAATCAGAGAGAAAGGACTAATCCCTAGACAGTGCATATTTTATTCACATTTTCTCATCTAAAGTTCAATTCAAAACAATCATGGACACAACCAAAAGAGGCTTCCAAGGGTATAGAAAGGAGGTAATAGTGAGGATTATAATAATGAGTGGTAAGGCATCATGGAGAGAGAGCTGGTCTGGGAGCCAAAAAGGCTTAGGTCCAAGTCCTATCTTTGACACTTACTATGTGACCATGAGCAAATCACTTAATTTTTCAGTGCCCAAGGCAACTCTCTTAAGAATATAAACTCAAACAATTGCAGATATACAATAAGAGAGGAAGTTTTCCTGATAAGGCGTTCCTTTTACCAATGAAATCACAGATCTGGAAGAAAAGAATAAAATAATAATAGTAGTAATATCCTACATGCATATAGTGCTTCAAGATTTACAAGGCACTTTGCATACATTACATATGGATATAAACATAAGAGTTTCCAAGAGTTACTTGTTTGCCATTTTTTGCAAAAGGGTAGAGCCAAAATGTGACTAAAATTTTGCTTTGAGTTATCTGTGAATTGTATTTATACATATAACTTCTAGAAAATTGCAACCGCTACAAGTTTTTACAAGTTTAATCTTTTTTTAAAAAAATAGATGCTGATATTATAGTAGAGGAAACAATGAATATTAACTTTCAATGGTTAACTTTTCTTTCAGTAGATAACAATCCAACCTGGCAATGATTAATTTTAATTTCACTAGCAAACAACTTACTATTGTAAGGGGAAATTTATCTTGGTAATCCTTTATAGGTCTACAGCACACACTTCCTAGAGCAGGTGCATTATTAGCATTAACCAATCAAAAGCCATAATTATAGGCCACCTGGTCCCCTTGGAGAAAAGACATATCCTGAATCTAAAAAATAACAATTCTTTCTGTCCTCATTCAGCTGTCCTCTTTGGTAATTACTCTAGTTAGAAAAATGAGCACTTCTTTATGGTAACAATGATAACACCATTTGTGCACTGGGCATTCTGCTTAGGAGAGACTATGGGTGACAAATACTGATGTTTGTTCTTGGCACAAAACAGGAAGCAGATCTTTGATAAGCACCCTTTTGCTTAGTTACAGATTAATTTAAATATCTGTGCCCTGCCATCTAGAGCTATTTAACCTATAGGTTTGGTGGAATTTACACAGCCTCTGAAGGTTTTAGAAAAACCCATTTTCTGCATTCATTAACTGCAGGGAATGGCCATGTGTTCACAAAGAGCCAGAAAATCTTTCATTCAAAAGTAGATGGATTGTAATTCAAAAGGGCGGTAGAGAGATGAGGGAAGGGATAGAGAGAAGAATTGAGATGAGATTCCAGACCAGGAGCTTTGTTCACCCCTGGAATGGTACAGACGGATCCAAACTACAGAAACTTTAGAGGTCATCTTGCCCAATGGTGTCCAACTCAAATAGAAACAGGGGCCACTAAACCATTCATAAGGATCCCTGAAGACTGCATAACAACTTGGAAATCCACATAACAGTATTATCTATGTTGCATTGTATTTTTGTTAATTTTGCTAAATATTTCCCAATTTCATTTTCATCAAATGCTGGCCATATTCAGCAGTGTTGTGGGCTCCTTTTTTGACACCTCTCATCTAGTACAGCCTCCTTATTTTACACATAAAGAAATGAAAGTATAAAGAAATTAAGTGACTTCATTACATTTAATGAAATGAGATTTGAACCTAGGTTTTCTGACTACAAATCAAGTGCTTTTTCCATTGTACCATCTGGGGACTCTTTTCCCTAGAAGTTTTCAGAAATAAGAGTAGAGTTTCATTTGTCTTGATGATTCTGGTGTCAATCCAACTGGAAAGAAAAGTTACAAATTAGAATTCCTCGAGACCTCTTCTTACACTTCTTTGGGTCTATAATTTCAAGTGAAATCCTTAAGTCTAAATGCAAACATAGAAATATTGGAAAGAAGTGGGATGTGAAGCACATTTAAAGGCAATATGTGGTTTTTAACTAGAGATGTTGAATGGTTTTTTCACAATCATCAACTATTTATTGCCAACAGAGAGGCTAAATATCTGAGAGAATGATAAGTTTCTATGGGGAAGAAAAGATAAAGAAAAGATGAAATCAGGCAAGAAATAATGCCAAAAGAGGGAATAATAGTGGGGGCATTCTATCAGCCCAAAGAACGCTGAAGTGCTAGAATGAAACTAGTCAAAAGGAGATGTGTGAAGGCACCCAACTCTGTTCAATGCCAAATGTTGTTGACCAGAATTTTGCTTAGGGTCAGCCCTTATGGTATGTAGCTGAAGCTTCTTTCCTTTGTGGTCTTAGTTTGTGTTACGGCAGATTTTTAAAAATTTATATGACTGCATTTGCAAAATTGTCACAGGAAGATTTTGTTAACTGAAGCTGAAAGCTGAAGTTAAATTAAGATCATAGATTTAAATCTGAAAGAAACCTTAGTAGTTATCCAGTAATTATGCAAATAAAGCAACTAAAATGCCCATACCCTTTGACCAGGATATTTTACCACTAGACATACACCCAAAGAGGTCACTGAGAAGAAAAAAGCTCCTTTGTACAATAAAAATTTTAACTGCATTTTTGGTGTGTGTATGTGGTATAAAGAATTGGGAACAAAGCAACTGCCCATTGACTTGGGAAATGGCTAAGCAAATTATGGCACATGAGTACAACTGAATGTATGCTATAAGAATCAACAAATAACAATACAGAGAAGAATGAAAAGACAAACATGAACTGATGCAAAGTGAATTAAACAGAGCTCAAAACCCCTTATATGTATGAATATATACATCTATACGTATGTATATGTGTATATAATGACTACAATATTATAAATGGAAAAAAACTAAACACCAACAATAAAAAAGAATGACACAAAATTACAAAGATAAACTTGGTCCCAAAGAAAAGATATGAGAAGATACCTTCCAACATCTAATCCTTGCAGAAATCAGGAGTGTAGAATTCACAAATGAGAAAATGATATATATTGTCAGATTTTTAACATTTACTTATTGGCTTTGATTATTTTTTTCATTTCCACTTCTTTTTTCTTTAAAAAAATTCATTATATGGGATGGCTCTTTGGGAGGGGAGGAAGGGATATAGAGGAAATTCAATGCAATTAAATATAAGAAAAATGTAATGTAACAACAAAGGCTATCAGAAGTTAAATTTTTAAAAAGTAGCCTTCTGGATTAACTCCTTCATTTTCTAGATAAGGAAACTAAAGTCCACTGAGGTTGTATGACTTGCCTACAATTATATACATAGCGAATGGCAGAGGTAGAATTATTTTCCTTTAAATGAAAATAGATTATTTTGAATTTGAGGTACCTATAAGGTTTTTAGGTAAATATCCAGTTTAGCATAGCAAACAAATAGTAAACTTGAGGAAGTATTGTTATTTTGGGGGTATGCAGAAGAAAATGTAATCATCAGGGATAAGGGAGTTTCAGACTCCAATGGAGACTGCACTGGGCAGTGACTGCAGACCAAATTGGATATGTGAGATGTATTTGTATGTATATCCCAATTATTGGGCAAATGTATCCCAGTTATGGGATATGAACAAAAAAAAGGGTGCATCTCAATAATTGGACAAAGGATACATGTCAAGCAGTGGTTTGAACAGCAAACTCTCTCTCTCTTCTCTCTCTCTCTCTCTCCCCCCTCACACACACACACACACACACACACACAAGAAGTAACCCACATTCATCCTAATTCATCAAGCATTTATTAATCAACTACTATGTGCAAAACACTATCCTAGGTCTTGGAGATAAAAAGACAAAGCAAAAGAAGTTTGTGCCCTCAAAAAGTCATATTCTAAGAGGAAGGGGAGGTCAAAAAGCAAATAGATGGCAATTGAAGAAGGAAGACAACACCCAACAATTCAAGGACATTAGGATGTTTCCTGTCAGAAGCGACATATAATCAGCCCATAAAGAAAGCTAAGGATTTCTTGAAAGAAGGCAAAAGTTCTAAAAATTGGTGGTGACATGTGAAGAGGAAATGCATTTCAGGCATGAGGAATAATCACCTATGCAAAAAAATACATGTGGAAAATAGAATACCAAGTTCCGGAAATAACAAGAACAGCAACAGTTTGTGTGGACGCTGGAGTTTTTGCGCAGACACTGTTTAAAAAGATTATTTTGTTACATTTTAAAACCTATATATTAAGACTCCAGAAATAGTTATAGTTATTTTATAAGTGGTTCTGAACTTATCTCCAAGTGAGAGAGGTATCATTCTGAAGAGCAAGAAGAGAAAAATATAAATACATTTATAACACTGGACTTGGCCAAAGTAATCTGAGGATGCTATGTTCTATTTGCTTACGAAACAGAACCAAAAACTTAATGGCCTCCTCCACCATAGACAGACAGTTCAAAACCTCAACCCTGAAAAAAAATGGGCTCTGTCCTCCATTATTTAGCCCTTGAATAACTTACCTCGTGGCAAGGCAGCTCACTAACAGGAGTAAGAGACTGGCCACACAGTTTGTTGGGGGAAAGGGTAGGAGGGAGTGCTGGGGAGTTAAAGGGTGCCAGGAGTTCAATCCATTTATAAAAGAAATCTCCTAGCAACACCCCACTACCACCACCAGTAGAGCCTGGCTGCTCTTTTCTGGTTAGCTTCAATATCAGTGGCAGGTTCTAAACTAAAAATTTATATTGCAGAAATAGCAAAATGATGATGCAGTTGTTTTCTGGTTAGTAAAGTACACAGTACCACAACTTTTGCTCTTCTTGACTGGCTTTCCATCCCTTTTGCTTCTATAGATCATGTAGGCATAAAAATGCAAGGCTAAATAAATAATTAATCCAAGAACTAATAGAGAAATTAAAGCATATACTATCTATATACCAATCCCTATGTCAGAAATGAGTAATTTTTTTTACTCCTTCCTTATATTTATCAAAATATATATACATTGAGATCTACCTTATTTAAGCCTTAAAATTAGTAAAAAAAAAATGTTTCTAAAGCTTAGAAAAAAGAAAGAAGTATAAGGGGAAGGGTGGAGATCTCCACTCCTAACCCCAATTAATGAGTGGAGTCATTCTATCTCAGGCTGCCAAAGATACTTTAACTTGAACCAGTCAATAGAGTACACCAGGTATTAAAGAATTTTTATAACCTCGTATCATAAGGTGAAGACAAGACTTTAACCAATTTACAAAGATTAGAGGACCTTTTAATCAATTTTTAAGGATTATGGATCTTTGGGCCTTTGGGAATGAAAGGTAGATGGAACAAGACACATCTTGGAATTTATTGAGAAAGTCAAATCATACCCTTGAGTTAATGCATAGAACAAAAGGGCACTTCAGAGTCAGATCAGTCTAGTGGTAAAGGAACTCCAACCAAGATCCTAAAGGGAAATGCTTAGGGGGTAAGGAAAGAGTTTGTCCCTTTTTTCAACACCTTTCTCATCATAAGGACTCATCAAAGGGACCCTCTATGAGCAAAGTCTGTAGCAGAGTCACCAGGATCTGATAGCAAAAGCCACAGAAATCAGGAGAACATCAACCTTCAAATAGACTTTCCCAGGTAGTAGTTGCTGTTGCTGCTGTTGTTCAGTCATTTCAGTAATATCTGATTCTTCATGACCCTATTTGGGGTTTTCTTGGCAAAGATACTGGAGTGGTTTACCATTCCCTTTTCCAGCTCATTTTACAGAGGAGGAAACTGAGGCAAACACAGTTGAGTGACTTGCTCAGTATCTCACAGCTAGTGTCTGAGACCAGATTTGAACTGAGGAAGACAAGTATCCTTGACTGCAAGCCCAGCATTTTATCCATTTTTGACACCTAACTGCCCTTTCAGCAGCTTGTAAATACTTGTATTTCATGGTCTGGAAAGATTTCAGGGTAACAACTGGTAGCTTCCTTTCCCTTCCTGGAGAGAGAGTACTAGCAGTAGTGGAAAGGTAGCCCAGTCCTCCAGAGGAGTGACTTCGTCCATCAGGAGAGCAGACAGAATGTCCTGATTCATCAGCAGATCACCCCAGCCTAGCAGCAAGTTGAGCTATGCAGAAGAGATGCCTCACCCTGAGAAAGACACATTTGTCACCAACACCATACCACACAATGAATTTCATGAGGACTCCATAAATGGAGAAAATTACTTACAAGGCTAAGGGTCTGTATGTACCACTTTGTCCAGTGTACTAGGTAAATGAACTTTACTACCATTATACTTTTGATTTCAGCCCATCTCTCCAGAGGTCTCATATGTGGAATGAGAAAGTGTGACACTCTTTGGTGGTCAATGCCTTGTACCAACTGTTCTTACTCTACCTTCTCAGGAAATCCCTTTTCTAAAAGCTAATAAATTCTGTCTTAATACTAATTGGAAACACACTGGTGGGGTCTCATGAGTGAAAAAGTACTAGAGACCAGTGCTCAGGGTTATCTCCTAGAGTTTTGATCCTGCCATGTAAAGCCCTTTCTCTATAACCTAGCTCCAAAGTTTCCTTCTGGCAGTCTCATAGTAATCCACTTTTCATGCTTAATGCCAAATTGGACTCCTCTCCATTCCTGGTTCTTATCCTCTCCTCTTCAAGTGTCTTCTCTTAAGCCCAATGACTGAAATGAACTCCTTACTCCCCACTCTCTTCTTCATCTGTTGAAGTTCTACCTTTCTTTTGTTGTACAACTCAAGTGCCACTTTCTCTTGGAAGTCTTCCTTCCCTGACACCTTCCTCTGTCCAACTGAAAGTGGTCTATCTTCTCTCTAGTTTTTCATAATACATTGTATCTCTCTCTCTCTCTTTCTTTCTCTCTCTCTCTCTCTCTCTCTCTCTCTCATTTACATGCAAAGATGTAAAGCTCTTTGAGAACAAGGTCTATAGGTCTTTGCCATATTTATATGTTTAGCCTTGTGTTATCAGTTTATCAAAAATCAAAGATATTTAATAAATGTTACCTTCAATTGACAGAAGTAAAGAATGAGGAATTCATGTTTTTAGTCAACATATAGGTGCTTGATTTTATTTTTAAAAACCAATTCAGGACTCTTCTTTAAAGAAATGTGCTAACGTGGGTGTGAAACGCAGCTTATGGGGTCAAACTTTTTCAGTAAATTTGCTGAATATTTTTTCTACTCTTTTAAAAAATTTGTTATAAGGATTTGCTCTCTGGAAGGGACAGTGGCAGGGACACAGTGATGTAGGAGATATAAAAATTCAGGAAGGAAAAAAAAATTTATTAATCACCAACTATGTATTGGGTACCAGGCCGTGAGTCAAGATAACTTGAATTCAAATCTGACCCCAAACACTTACTAGCTATGTGATCCTGGGCAAGTCAATTAACCTTGTTTGCTTCTCTTTCCTCACCCGTAAAAGGAGCTGAAAAAGAAAATAGCAAACCACTCCAGAACCTTTGCCAAAAAAAAAAAACAACCCCCAATGGAGTCATAAAGAATTGGACACAACTGAACAACAATATGCCAGACACTGTGCTAAGCACTTTATGCTTAATTCTCACAACAATCCTGGGAAGTGCTATTATTAACCCCATTTTAAAGATGAGGAAACTGAGGCACATAGGAAATTTACCCAGGATCATATAGTTAATAAGTGTGTGAGGCCAGATTTGAATTCAAGTAGTCCTAGTTTCAGGCTCAGTGCTCTTTCCACTGTACCACCTAATTGCCTTAAACCCAAA
>CM053593.1:277716628-277735262 GCA_028646575.1 Pseudocheirus occidentalis
AAAAAAAAAAGAAGAATAGAACAGAAGTAGTCCAAAAAAACAATTCCCAAAACCTTACTTGGTTGCTTTGAAAGTATTTTGAAAGAACACCAGACTTGGATCTGAAACAACTAGAAGTTTAAGACTTGGCTCTGACAACTGTATGATCTTGAACAAGTTGCATAAGTAGGACGCCATGTAGTATAGTAGAAAAACACTGCTGACTTTGGAGTCAGAAGACCTGAATTCAAATTCCAGATCTTCCATTTCTAACTATTTGACCTTGGGTAAGCCACTTATCCTTTCTGTCTCAGTTTCCTCATTCATAAAATGAAGTGGTTAGAGGGTAGCTAGATGGCACAGTGAGTAGAGCACCAGCCCTGGAGTCAGGAGGACCTGAATTCAAATCCGCCCTCAGACACTTGACATATTTACTAGCTGTGTGACTTTGGGCAGGTCACTTAACCCCAATTGCCCTCCCAAAAAAAAAGCAAAAAAAAGTTAGATAGATTGCCTTTCACTTCTCCTCTTTGATCCTAATCTCTCTAAGTATCTCTCTCATCTATAAAATGTATATAATAATCATTATGAAGGGGGCTCTATTGAGAATCAAATAAGATAACTATGAAAAGTGCTTTATAACAATCAAGCGTAATAATATTATTTTTTCCATTTAATGGTACTTTATTTTTTTCCAATTACATCTGAAGATAGTTTTCAACATTCACTTTTATAAGATTTTTGAGTTCCATTTTTTTCTCCCTCTCTCCGTTCCTTCACCTCTTCCCAAGGTGGCAAGCAATCCAATAAAAGCTATACATGTACAATCATGTTAAACATATTTCCACATTAGTCATGTTAGAAAAAAACGGTAAAACCATGAAAAAGAAAAAAGAGAGAGAGAGAGAACAGCATGCTTTGATCTGCATTCAGACGCCATGGTTCTTTCTCTGGATGTTGATAGCATTTTCCATCATGAGTCTTTTGAAATTATCTCTCATCATTGTATTCCTAAGACAATTTAAGTGTATCATAGTTGATTTGGCACAATGAATAGCATGATGTTGCTATTACTGTGTACAATGTTCTCCTAGTTCTGCTCATTTAAGTGCTATAATATTACTAAATAATGTTATGATTGTATTGGCAGCCATTTTTACTAAAATCCAACTCCAATGCCTCAGGAGTCTCTTCTATGCTATAGAAGTGACCCAGGGTTCTTGAAGTCTATGCCCATAGAATGCAAACTCTGGTAGGACAGACTAAGCTAGAAAAGCTCCTAGCATGTACCTGGAGATAGACGGTGGCTTTTTCATTTGAGAACCAGCCTTCTTAAATTCAGATAAATTCACCAACTGAAGATTTGTTATGAGAGAATGGTTGGGGGCGGGGGAGGTTTGGCCACTACAACTCATTAAGTCACCTACAAAAGCTTTGAGTAATTGGGATCTACACTAATGGAGGAGTTACTCTCGCCTTTGAAAACACAGATCATTGAAATATTGTAGTAAGTTTCCAAATAGAATTTCTCAAAATGGATGCATGTAACAAATTCTAACAAAGGTGGCTTAACTTTCAGAATAAGTCTGACAAGTTTTTTCAGCTGCTATGATCCCATGTCCAGTTTTCTATTTCCCTGAGGAATCTTTATTTCATCTGTGAATGAACTGAACACATTAAACTCTTCTAAATAGGGCGTATTTCTGCCCTGTACTTCTATTAGTTAGGGCACAAAAGGTGGCAGAATAATTCATGTGTAAGCTTAAAATTCTGGCAATACCACATAAAGTAGCATAAAATGTAGAATTGGAAGGCTTCTTAGAAATCATCTAATCTAACCACTTCTTTTTATAAATGAAGAAACTGAGGTCCAGAGAAATTCCATGAATTGCCTGAGGTCACACTGATAATAAAGAGCAGAGCTGGAGGTGGCTAAGTAGTACAGTAAATAGAGCACCAGCCCTGGAGTCAGGAGGTCCTGAGTTCAAATCCAGCCTCAGCTCAGACACTTAACACAAAAAACTAGCCATGTGACCTTGGGCAAATCACTTAATCCCAATTGCCACTCAAAAAGCAAACAAAAATTTTAAAAAATAAAATAAAGAGCAGAGCCAGGATTCAAATACAGGTGCTCTGACTCTTAATACACCATGCCACATGAAAAGGTAATTTGAACAAGAAAATGTAAATATCTGAACTTCCAGAAATGAGGGTAACCATTCATATCAAACTGGGAATTAGCTTATATAAAAATTCTAGAAAAGCACAATTCCTGAGATGAATTATGTATTATATGTGAAATAAAATGAAATAGGGACCTGTTAATTATCATTTATATTATATATTGTTATTTAAAAGGCTATGAATTTTTTAAATTCTTAACGATAATTTTGTAGGTGTATTTTTTCACATATGCTAAAAGAAAATGTGCTCATTATAAAAACTATATTTTAAAAAGCTTTGTTATGCTGCTACTTTTTTTCTATGGATGGTGCTAATTACCATACTCAGTACCCCGGTGTGAGACATTCTTCTTTGTACAATTCTATCCATTGTCCATACGGTGGCACTGTGACACACCACAAATCTAAAGGGAGTCAAAAATGAAAAACAAATTAAGAAAATCTAATCTTTCTGTAAAGCTATGCAATTATATGAAGAAACAGATAGAGTTCTTCATCTCCCTGTGAGGCTAACAGATTTTATTTTACTATGGCAAATTCCCACATAATGCTCAAGACAAGGAAATTGATTTTAATCAAAGAGTTAAATTGTATTGCTTCTCTGCCTTCTCTAAAGTTTTTTTTTAATGTCTTCCCATGGCCTAAGAGGCAAGATGGTGTGATAGATAGAGAGCTTGCCTCAGAAACAGGAAAATCTGCCTTCATACCTTATTTCTGATACCTATGGGCTTTGTGATCTGGTCAAAATATTGCATTGCTTTATCAATGAATCACAGATCTAGTCTTTCTCCTATCTGACAGATTCAAAAGATCTTCTTGACTGAGTTGGAAGAGATCTTAGGGAGATTCTCTTCTAACCTCTCCCCCAATATAAAAATCCAAACAACTACGTACAAACAAGCTATATATACAGGCTAAACTGGATATGATCAAGAGAAGGAAGGCACTAGCGTTAAGGAGGATGGAGAAATATTTTGTGTAGAAAATTGTGTTTTAGCTTGGATTGAAGGAAAACAGGGGATCTAGGAGGTGAAAAGGGAGAACATTCCAGACATAGGGGACAGTCAGTGGAAATGCCCAGAATCAGGAGATGGAGTGTCTTGTGAAAGGAACAGCAAGAAAGACAGTATCACTGGATTGCAGAGTAGGCAGAGATAGATGAGGGGAGAAGGCAGGTTAAGGTGAAAGAAAACTAGAAAGGTGGGGAAGGAGAAGGTTATAAAAAGACTTTAAACATCAAACAAATTACTTTATCTTTAATCCTAGAACTGAAAAGGAGTCACTTGATTTTATTGGGGGAAGAAGGGCACATGGTCAGATTCGTACTTTTGGAAGATTAATTAGGCAGCTGAGTTGAAGACGGATTAGAGTGGGCAGAGGCTGTGGCAGTGAGAACAAACAAGTTATTTCAATAGTGTAGGCATGAGGCGATAAAGACCTGCACCCTGCACCAGAATCATAGAGATGTCAGTGGAGAGAAGGGAGCATATGAAGGTACAATTCAATTTAGCGACAGATTGGATATGGGTAGAAATAGAATGAGGACTCAAGGATAGCAGCTAAATTGAAAATCTAGGTGACTGGATTATAGTGGTACCCTCAACAGTACCAGGAAGATTAGGAAGAGGGGAGAGTTGGGGGAAAGAGGAATCATGAATTCAGTTTTGGACATGTTGAGTTTTAAAATGTCTACATGACATCTAGTTGGAGATACCCAATAAGAAATTGGAGATGTGAGTTATTGGAAGTTGAAGATTAGGAATTGATAAGTAGATCTGAGAATCACCAACATAGAGATCACAACTGAATCCTTGGAAACGGATGAGATCACTAAGGGAAATGGTATTGAGGGAGGAAAGAGGAAGTCCAGAACAGAACCCTGTGGGACAATCACAGTAACATGAATCAAAAGCCAGTAAAAAAAAAAAAATTGAGAAGTATTCAGACAGGTAGGAGGAGAACCGAAGAACCTGGAAAGAAGAGAATATCAAGGAAAAGAGGGTGACTGAGAGTGTCAGAAGCTGCAGAGAATTAAAGAAGGAAGAGAATTGATAAAGGATTGATAAAGAGCATGAAACTAGCAATTAATCCGTCATTAGTAACCTTAGAGAGAGCAGTTTTGGTAGAATGATGAGGTCAGAAGCCAGTAGATAGCTAAGAAAAGAATAAGAGAAAAGAAGTGGAGGCAGCTATTGCAGAGGACCCTCTTGAGGAGTTGAGCTACAAAACGGAAGAGAGATTATAGGATGATAGTTAGCAGAGATGACTAAATCAAGCAAGAGTGATTTTGGTTTTGCTTTTTTAGAGGATAGGTATATTAGTAGAATGGGAGAGATTGAAGATAAGTGAGAGAATAGGGAACATACGGGGGAAATCTTTTAAAGAAATAAGATGAAATAGGATGAATGATTGAGAATAATTATTTAAAATAAATGATTAATTTAACAGGTTCCATATGACAGAGGCAACCTGGGAGAGCTTCCTCTTACCCCCACTCCCTCTGAGAGCACATTTCCTGAGTCTTTCCCAGATCACAACTTGCCATGCCTAAGGGGCAAAAGAGTTAGTGATACTGTTTCTGAAGGGCACAAGGAATCTTTTCATATGGCACACTAGGCCTAGGAATTTCAGGGAAGTCTATTCATTGTATACTACTTTCAGTTGTTTAATAAAAAGAGAGCATTGACATTGTCTGGGAGGAAAATGCCACAGATTTCTCTGTTGGTTCCCAGCTGGTTTTCCAGTTCTGCTTTCCTGTCTTACCAGCAATAAAGCATTAGAAACTCAGCTTTTAAAGCTGAGGAAAGATCTGAAAACAATTTGATGAGAGGAAAAAAAGTCAGACTAAAATGAGTCAAAAGAGATATGATATCCAGTTTCTCCCTCTTTTAGATTAGGCAAGATGATACCAGCAATAAACGGCTGTCTTGTCTGTCTCAATCATCATTGTAAGTAAAGTATTTCATTCAGAGGCTGGCTAATGGATTATTTAGTTTGGTATTTGTCAAAAAACATAGACAGAGTTTAAAAGAGAGGCAGTGTTTGGACCTCCTACCCACTCACCTGCTCTACCTAGATACTTGAGTGCTGAGATAAAATATCCCACCTACCCAGAAACCACCAAACAGTCACAATTATGGAGAATTTTGTGATAGTTTCATGATGTTAGCAAACATCTATTAAGAATCATGATGAGAGTAGCTGTTAACATTTTACACATGATCTCAGTAATCGTTTCTTGGTGTTTTCTCATATCACATTGAAATATGCCTGCAGCAACATGAAAATAGCTTTTGTGGAAAGATTGGAATACAGCTTTGGCTGAATAATATGTTATCTTAAGATATAAAATATCTCCTTATTGGTCTAGATTCATTTGCTCTTAATTGGCTGACACAATGGTTCTCTTCCACAAAATGTCAGAACTACATATTTTCCTCTCAGAAAGTAAATTACATGCTTGAGCACTGGGTCTGTTCTCAATAGAGACTGAATTTTGGAAGTGAAGAAGAGAACAAACCACGTGCTTGGAGGTTCCTCTTTTATTTCCTTCTGACAATCCTGGGACAGAGAGTCTACCTAGATGAGAGATTGAACATATGTGGAGAAGAACGTAAGAAAGTCCCAAAGGGGAACTATCTCTGTAGAGTAGAAAGCATTTGTGAGGTGCCAAATTGCTAACTCAATTAACCTGGAAGAGCAATAATGTTTGAGATACTTAACTGAGTCAGTATGGAAAGGGTAATTTGGTGTCTAGTATGTTTAGGGGCAGCCAAGTGGCTCAGTGGATAGAATTATAGGACTGTAGTCAGGAAGACTCATCTCCTTGAACTCAAATCTGGTCTTCCTAGCTATGTGACCCTGGAAAAGGAAAAGACAAGTCCTGTTTGCTTCAGTTTACTCATCTGTAATTGAGATGGAAAAGGAAATGGCAAACCACTGTAGTACCTTTGACAAGAAAACCCCAAAAGGGCTCACAAAAAGCCAGGCACAAGTGAAATGACTGAACAACAGCAAATGGTGCTACATTTTCTACTGCTACATATTCTCAAGTTAAGATGGGATATCCTATCACCTACTTCAAGAAAGAGCCTGTGAGTCAAGCCTCATCAGGGATCACTGACCTGTTTGTAGCTGCCCTAACACCAGCGGGCCATGGTACATTTGACGTGATCAGATCTCAAAGTATATTATAAATCATCAAAAATCCATCAAATATTATTTGGCAGTGATTAAAAATAGATAAGAAAGTTGGGTTATCTGTTGTATCTGTGTGTAATCCCTGTTACTGGGGAAGCTAAGATTGGTGAGTCACTCAAATTCAAGAGTTCTGAGCTACAGTTGGGCCAGGCCACTCATATGTCTTTACTAGGTCTAGCCCCAAAATAGTGAGTTTCTGGGACCACGAGACCACCACACTGCTTAAGAACGAGTGAGCCAGTACAGGTCAGGAACAGAATAGATCAAAACTTCCATGCCAGTCAAGGGTTAGGGCAATCCCATGAGTAACTACTACAGTTTAAGCCTGGGTGACATAAGGAGATTCAGTTTCAAAAAATAAAATTACATTATATGATATATTAAAATAAAAGACAAATTAAAACAAGATAAGTAAGCTGCAAAAGCCACATCACACAGTAACTTAGTGTTCCATAAACCCAAGAATGTGAACCACTTGCTAAAAAACTCTATTTGACAAGATTTGCTGGGACAACTTGAAAGCAGTTTGGCAGACATCAGACTCAGCCCAATATGTTCCAAATAGATGTGAATATAATATAAAAGGTGATACAATTTTTTTAAAGCTAAAGGCAAGGAAAAAAGAGGTACAGTAGGTTTTAGATCTATGGTCTATGGAAAAAGAATAGAGCAGATCACAAAAGACAAAATAAGCCATTTTTATTACATAAAACAAATAACTTTTACACATACAAAATCAATGTAACTAGAATAAGACAAGAAACTATCAATAGGGGGTGGGGGAGGAAGTCTTCCTTAAAAAAACCCTCTTTTAAAGAGCAAATAATAGGTTATATAAGGAATGGATATAAATATATAAGAACCATTCCCCCATATATATGGTAAAAGAATTTTAATAGTTTTCCCAAGCTGAAATACAAATCATCTGTAAGCACAGGAAAAAATATTCCAAATCACTAGAGTAATGCAACTTAAACATAAACAGTTCTGAGGTTTTGCCTCATACCCACCAAAAGGTAAAGATGATAAAATGTAAAAACAATCAGTCTTAGAGGGGATATAGCAAGGTAAGCACACTAGTATACTACTGGCAATGTAAATTGGTCCAACCATGCTAGAAAATAATTTGGAGCTGTGACTAAATTCAATCAATCAGTCAACATTTATTAAGTGCCTACTGCGTGCTGGGCACTGTGCTAAGTGCTAGGGATACAAAAAGGCAAAAGACTCCTGCCCTCAAGGAGTTTATAATCTAGTGGGGGAGACAATATATAAACAAATATATTGAAAGCAAACTAAATGTAGGATAAATAGGAGATAAGTAATAGAGGGGAGACACTGGAATTAAGAGGGGTCAGCAGAGATTTCATGTAGAAAGTGCTTTTTCTTTTTTCTTTTTCTTTTTTGGAGAGATAGGCAAAAGTGACACAGGATGTATTGGCACAGATGTATTATGATCCGTTAAAGTAAGCCGGGAGGACACAGTCGGAGAGAATACCTAGAGCAGAAGATGGAGTCTGAATGCAGATTGAAGCAAACTACTTGCTCTCTCTCTTTTTTGTTTTGTTTTGTTCCTTCTTTCCCATTGTTCATTCCATTGGTTATAATCCTTTACAACTTGACTAATGTTTAACGTGAAGGTATTTGTAGGACTTATATCTGATTGCATGCTGCTGTGGGGAGGACAGTGGGGAGGAGAGGGAAGGGGAGAAAATTTAGAACTCAAAAACTTGTGGAACTGAATGTTGTAAACTAAAAGTTAATTAATTAATTAATTAATTTTTAAAAAAGAAATTTTACAAAGGTGAAATTGACAGGCCTTGGCAACAGATTGGATATGGACCAGGGGTGGGGGGGAAGGAGAGAGAGAGATAGTGAAAAATCTAGGATGACTAGAATTGTGAGCCTGAGGGAGTGGGAAGATAGTGTTACCCTCTACAGTAATTGGGAAGATAGGAGGGGGAGGCTTTAAGGGACTGGGGCAGGATAGGCAGAATCATCACTATAGAGATGGTATTTAAAGCCATGGGAGCTGATGAGATCACCAAGTAAAGTAATACAGAGGGAGAAGAGAAGAGGGCCCAGTACAGAAACCTGAGGGATATCTACTGTTAGAGGAGATGATCTGGAGGAAGATCCAGCAAAAGGGACAGAGAAAGAGTGCTCAGATAGGTAAGAGGGAAACCAACAGGGAGCAGTTTCCCAAAAATCTAGAGAAAAGAGACACTCAAGAAGGACAGAATGATGAGATGGATAAATAGTGTCAAAGGCTAAAGAGAAGTCAAGGAGAATAAGGATTGAGAAAAGGCCATTGGATTTGGCGACTAAGAGATCATTGGTTTGGAGAAAGCAGCTTTGGGGGAAGGATGTGGTCAAAGTCAGATTGTAGCAGGTTAAGAAGAGAGTGAGAGCTGTTGGCTTCATCATAACAAGGAAGATAACAAGCCTGTTGAATGACACCCCGTGGCAGGGATTCTTCTTTCTTTTTCATTTTTGGAGAGATGGGCAAAAGTCACACAGGATGTATAGACACAGACAGATTGAGATTCATTTCACTGGACAAAACTCCTGGACTAAAAAGTTCATAAAGATATTTGAGAATTCCTTTTCCAGCTTGGAGATTATATGTATTTGATATAGATATGTCTATTAAAAAATCTTGTCTTTACATTTAAAAAAAGAGAAGAGAGTGAGAGGAAAGAAAGTAGAAGCACTTATTGTGGAATAACAAGGTTAATAAGAAGGTTTTCAATGGATTTAACTACAAAGGGCACCTTCACCCCTCAGGAGGACAAGGGCCCAAAGAAAGGTCTCATATATATGGAACTATAGCAACTTTTTTGTGGCAGAAAAACTAGAAATAGAGTTGTAACCCATTAATTAAGGAATAACTGAACAAATTGTGGTATATAAATATAATGTAATATTATGATACCATAAGAAGTGAATATGATAAATTCAAAGAAATTTGGGAAGATGTAGAAATTAATGCAGAGAAAGATCCCAGAGAACAATATATATAATATCACATTAAAGTAATGGAAAACAAAGAATAGTAAAAGACGTCCAAACTCTTATCAATGCACTGACCAAAAAAAAAATCATGTCTTTCTCCTCTTGGTGGAGAAGTGGTGGACAGAAGATCCAGAATGAGTCATGTGCTGTGAGATATGGTCAATGTGTTACTTTATTTTGCTAAACTGTAATTCTTTTTTTTGTCAGGGGAAGGCAGGGTACTTGGGGTTAAGTGACTTGCCCAAAGTTACACAGCTAGTACATATTAAGAGTCTGAGGCTGAATTTGAACTCAGGTTCTCCTGAATCCAGGGCTAGTCCTCTATTCACTGCACCACCTAACTGCCCCTTAACTGTAATTCTTAACTACAAAAGAGAATAACTTCAGGAGAGATAAGGGACCAATAAATGGTGACAATGGGGAAAAAGTAATAAAACATTGAAAAAGGCCCCACAGTGAGCATTGTCTACCAAGGAATACAGATGACATGAATACAGATACACTGGTTAAAATGCCTGATACTGGAGAAGTATTCACACCGGTATTCACAGAACAAAGCAAGATGAAAGAGTGGACCACTGACAGCTTCACAGATAACCTTTCCCTGTGGTCCTGCAAAGAAAATGTATTAGAGTTGTGGTGTCAACTTAATTCCTTTACCCTGGATGATTTGTTCTGAATGGGCCAAGTAGGCAAAAACAGTACCAGTCAATGGGTGAGCTCCATCTTCTAGTTCACATAATTTTTGCCTTGAGGTGACAGGTGCTACTTCTCTGAGGTCTGTTGAAAGGAGGAAATGTCAGCCCCACTTTCACGGGATCTTGTCTTCTTAATACAGTCACATGAGCAGCAGAACCAATAGACAGTATGTGAATCCTTCAAGCCCCTCTTTCCATAGACAGCCACTTACTGTATGACAGACAACCTATCTTTGTACTTAACTGAGGAGATCAAGACCATCTCTTCCCCAAACCTCAGCATCCATTTTCTCTTCCTTTGTTGCTGACATCCTTCTTATTTCCTAAGGCCAATCACTCCACTTAAATCCATTATAGAGCTTTTCACAGCCTTCTCTATGACATCATTCCATAAAACATCCTTCTTATCTCCTTTTGCATTTTCAGTCCCTTCTCCTTTGGTTCCTTCTTATTTGCTCAGTTTTCCCTGGTCCTAAAAATAGTCTGCGCTTAATGTTTGCATCACTTCAAATTAATTCCATTCATCTTTGTTAAACTTCTTTAAAGGCGGAACAGTTAGTTGATGGTGCCTCAGATACTTGCTAGTTACATGACTCTGGACAAGTCACTTAACCCCCATTTGCCTCAGTTTCCTGATATTTAAAATTGAGACAAAAATAGTCCCTACTTCTCACTGTTGTGTGTGTGGATAAAATGAGATCCTATTTTTTAAGTCATTTATTATGCATTCCTTCACTTCTTTGACTCAGTTCCTAAAAAAATATCAATTCCATTCTCATTGTACTGGCATTGTTCATTTAAAGTTCACCACTGACTGCCTAATTGTTATATCCAATGATCTCTTAAGTCCTCATTTCCTTCAACCTCTTGAAAGCATTAGAAATTGTTGATATGATAGATTTGGGTTGACCACACCTTCCTTCTGGGTATTCTTTAGTTTCTATGATATGCCTTGGTTTCCATGATGTTGTGGAATGTATCTGACTTAAGTCATCTGTTTAGGTACAATATTAGAATGAAAGGAAACAACTTATATATCAATCAATTATTTTAAAAGGTTTACTTAGTTAGAGTGTAGGAAAGACATTTACCAAGAATATTTAGTGAGTGCATGGCATTAATTCAGAGAAGTATAACTTCCCAGTATTGGTCATACTGTCAGTCAAGGATCAAGGGCCTCAACGAAAGTTCTGGAGCTCTTCACTCACTTTTGTACTCAGCCAATCAGGAAACCTCATCAACAATCTGAGCCAATTCCCTTAGATAATCAAGTCTCAGGATAAAATTCTGTACCTTTTAAAGAAAGAAACTAGTCTAAAACTCTTAGCAAAAGGCATTAAGCAAAACTATCCCAGCCTATATGAAAAGTTTCAGGAAACCCCAACACACTTAACTGGTTTTCCCAATGCATTTCAGACTCCTTTATCACTTCTTCCTCTTCCCAATCCCTTAACATAATTGTTTCCCAAATTCTGTTCTCACTTCTCTTATTTCTTCTCTCTACACTCTCCCTTGGCAATTCACTTCCATGGCTTCAGTGATCATCTTAATGAAGATGACCCCCATATCTATAATTCTAACCCTTCTCTCTCTCCCATGCTCTTGAAACCAATTGCAAGCTGCCTACAATATGTCTCTACCTAGATGTCTTATCAACTCTTGCAATTCCTATCTTCTTATACTTATTCTTCTTTGACTTCACTATTTCTGTCAGTGAATATAGTTCATAGGATTTGAGCTAGAAAGGAATTTAGAAATCATCTAATATAAAACTTTCTTTTTTGTATAAGGAAACTGAGGTTGAGAAGTGATTTGGCTAAGGTCACACAGACATTAAATAGAAGAGTTGTTTGTGTGTGTTAAATCCTCTTAGGTGAAGCTTGGTGGCATAATGGATTGAGTCAAGAAGACTCATCTTCTTGAGTTCACATCTGGCCTTAGACATTTACTAGCTGTATGACCCTGGGCAAGTCACTTAACCTTGTTTGCCTCAGTTTCCTCCTCTGTAAAATGAGCTGGAGAAGGAAATGGCAAATCACTCCAGTTTTGTCAAGAAAACCCAAATGGGCAAATGGGGTCACAAAGAGTGACATTTACTGACAAAAGATTATAACCTTAAAAAGGGAAGGGTTTCTGTATTATCTAATCTATTCACTTCATTTTCCCATGTTAACAACAAAAAAGAAGTATTATCTTGGATTTTTTCATCTCCCTAACTTCCCATATCCAATATGTTGCCAAGTTCTATCAACTCTCCATGAACAATATCTCTTGACTGTGTTTCTTTCTCTTATTCTTACTACCACCACTCTATTACTCTATTACCATAGAGAGGTTCTTCCCCTCCACCATGCTATCCCCTCTAATCCACTCTTCTCATTACTGTCATGTTAGTCTTACTTTTATATAGATACAGTCGTATTACTTCTCTGCCCCAAACCTTTCAATACTTCCCCGATACCTAGCAAAAAAAGTTCACGCCACTTAGTCTGGCATTGAAAGTCCTTCACGACTTGGAGACTCCCTAACTTCCTTCCCAGTATAGTACAGTCCTAAGAAACTGGCTATTTGCTGTCTGTCCCCCATATCTTTCATCCTTTCCCCACTTCTTTTGCTCAAGTAGTCAGGCCCGTGCCTAGAATGCCCTCTACCACCCCCATGGCCACCTTTTTAATTCAATTCAATAAGCAATTGGAAAACAAACCTTTTGAAATCTTCCCATTCCCTGAAATCCAGATCAAATCTTATCTCTTTCATAAAGCTTTTTCTTATTTTCCCAATGAGTGAAGATCTTCCCCCTTCACTTTGAGGTTGCAAACTGTACCTTTCCTATGCACCTGGGTAGTATCTTGCTTTATAGTTGTCTATATACTATATCCTACTTGACTGTAAGCCCCATAATGGCAATGACTATACCTTTTATCCAATCTATACAGTTTAAATAGCTTCAAACTGCACAGAGACTTTTGGAACACTTTTGGCACATAGAATGGGTGTAATAAATGCTTGTTAGCTGACTGATTGGCATGTTACTCCCATTCAGATGATACATATATTCTTCCAAGTACACAACATAACATTCTGTTTGTTGAATGCTGAAGTACCACAGTTGGACTGGAGCATAAATTGTGTGAGAAGTCAAGGCTTCCAAAGTAAGCTGGGATCATAACATAGATAGCTTTGAATTATAGGGAATCATTGAAGGTTTTTGAACAAAGAATTTCATTGAATGCAACAAATATTTATTAAGCACCTACTATGTATACAAGATGCTGTTATTAAATAGAAATACAAAGACAAAAACAAAACAGTAAGCTCCCCAAGCAGCTTACATTCTGCAGTAAAGAAAGAAGATTTACATAGATAAGTAATTAATCCAGTTAGAGGCCACCTCCTGACACACACAAAAGGCCTGGGTACATTTCCTGGCTACCCTTCTGAAGACTTATCACTTCTCTGTCCTGGCTAGCAACCTTAGAGTCTTTATTAACTCCTCACTCTCATTCACCCCACACATCCAATCTATTGACAAATCTTGTTTCTATCTTTGCAATATATCTTTTAGATGTCCTATTCTTCCTACTCACACAGGCACCATCTTGTTCAGTCCCTCATTACCTTGTACCTGCCCCTTAGTTTCCCTGATTTAACCTTCACATTGATCTCTGTGGCCACCCCAAATCACCTCTCCTCACTCCAGTTATAAAAAAGAAACTGGGAAGCCTTTCTGTGTAAAGAAACCAACCTATATTAAGAGAAACCGAAGTGAGGTCTAGGGTCTATCCAGTACCATCTGAGACCCTGAGACACAAAATTTACATTTATTTATTGGTCTCTTGATTCATGTGTGGTGTAAATGGGCTTGTTATGGTGCAAGTCAGTGCCCTTTCACTCAAGCTGACTCTTGGCTCAGGAAGGGCCCTTTTATATCATAAGCTCAGGGCAGCTCATTATATTTGAATATAAAGATGACTGATATGGTCACACACTTTGTAATGATTATAGTTACACTCCTTAGGCTTACAACTAACACAGGAATTTCCCTGGGACTACATCATAGTTTTGGTTACATAGGTTTTCTTTTACCAGGTCTATATTCTTCCTATAAATCACACAGTTACTTCTTATTCTATCAAGATAATTATAGCTGACAAATGATTATAAAGCAAAGCAAAGTAAAGCTCTCAAGGCATTGATTACATTTTACAGTCTATCCTTACCTCAGCTGCCAAAGTGATTTTTCTAAAGTTAAGATCTATGTCACACACACGCACACACTCTCTCTCTCTCTCTCTGTCTCTCTCTCTGTCTCTCTCTGTCTGTCTGTCTCTCTCTCTCCAGTGGCTTACAATTACTCAGAGGATTAAATATGAAGTTTTTTTCTGTTTGACATTTAAAACTCTTTAAAATCTGTCCCTTTCCTACATTTGCAGTTTTCATACACTTTGTTCCTCTCCACACACTCTATTACAATCCAGCTACACTGACCTATATGTGATTCCTCTCACACAACACTCCATCTTCCTCCTTCATTACTTTGCACTGACTTTCCCTCATGCCTGGAATGTGCTCCCTCTTCAACTCCATCTTGGTTTCCCTGATTTCCTTCAAGACTCAGTTCAAATCCTACCTTTAACAGGAGACCTTTCTGAGTACTCCCAGCTTTAAAGCCTTCCCCTATAAGATATCCTACCATCTACTCTGTATTTATCTTGTATATACTTTGCTATATGGTATCTCACCCACTAGAATGGGAGCTACTTGAGGCGAGGGACCCTGTTTTTTAACCTCTCTAGCTCCAGCATTTAGCATGGAATCTGGCACATAAAATGGATTTAATAAATGCTTGTTAACTGACTAACGTGTTACTCCCATTCAGATGATACAGTATAAAAATTTCAATATCTGACACAACTACCACCACCCTCCAGGGTGCAACTATCAGATCTCCTTCCTTATAAGCCCACAAGTTCACAAGGTTCAAATCATGAGCAGTTTAACTTACAGGTCCAGAGAAACAAATAGGCTTTAAAAGAGTTCATATGAACTGACAATATTCATCAGTAAACAACCCTATCCCAGGAATTACAGTTTCAGTCAGTTACAATACTAACCTGGGCAGGGCTCCAAGAAGAGGCATCCAGGTTTATTCCTCCATTTGGTGAATTCTTGTGAGGTTTTGCTGGTTATCTATAGGGCATTCTCTTATGATGGTCCTTTTTGCAATTCTCCTTCTCCTACCTTTTTTTCCATTCCCATATTGACTCAAGGTGACTTTTCACAATCTGAAAGTATATTTCCAACTTCCACTGACATCAGGAACTTTCAATGATGTAGAGACTTGGAAGAACACTATAGTTTTGTAGCCTTCATTTCACTGGAATTCCTCCAGGAACAACTGAGTGGAACTACTCAAATCCCTGGGGGTAGACATATTTTTCATGCTATACATGGATAGGAGAGGAAACGATGTACTTTTTAGCATTACTATATGACAGAGAAAGATTTTAAGTCTTACTATAAGTATGCTATAAGATATTTTGAATTGGGGGAGCTAGGTGGTATAGTGGATAGAATACTGGACCTGGAGTCAGGAAGATTCAAGTCCAAATCTGGCCTCAGTCACTTATTTTGTGACCCTGAGCAAATCACTTAACCCCGTTTGCCTCAGTTTCTTCCTCTGTAAAATGAGCTGGAGAAGGAAATGCCAAAGCACTCCAGTATCTCTGCCAAGACAATTCCAAATGGGGTCATGAAAAGTCAGACATGACTTAAAGCTTTCCTAATATTTTGAGGTAACGTGATATAATCAGTTAAAACCAAAGACTGTATGTAGTCCATGCTATGAGGAGGTTAAGACTAGTGTTCCACCAGTTTGACTTTGGAGGTTCTGAGTGATAGTGGAGATAAAACTGCTCAGGCACTCCAGCTAAGTCTAACATCAGATGAAAAGCTGCGGGGACTTTAGGACGATGAGATAGTCCAGGTTAGAAAAAAATAAGCAAGTTAAAAACTCCATACTGATCAGTATTGGAAAGAGTCCTTTGAGTGGCTACTGTATTTCCAACCTGAGTAAGAAAGGGAATCTTGGTCTCAAAAGGGGGAGGGGGGAAGAGAGAAGAAAAGGGAAGAAGAGGAGGAGAATAAAGAGCAGAAAAAGAAAGAAAAGGAGGAGGGAAAAGAGGAGAAAGAGGAGGAAGAGAAGATGACAATATGATGGAACAAGTACTGCTTAAGTATTAGTTTTCCTACTTGCTATGTGTGTAGCTTTGGGCACATCACTTAACATCTCTGAGATTCAATTTCCTTACCTATAAAATGAATGAGTGAATGAGATGACCTCTAAGGTGCCTCTCAGCTCTGTCGTTATGTGATTCTGTTTTAAAGGAACAGGCACTACTTTTTTCTTTACAGAAGCACCTGGCTTACATGAGCTTTGGAGATGGAAGGCAGGTATGCGGACAGGAACAGATAATCAGTTTATAATTTCTGCATTTCCTACAGGTGGTGCTTTGAACTTAAATTGCTCCTGTTCTCATTTTATATGCACAACCTGCCTGTACCTCTTTACAAGCAGTAGAAACAAACAGACCTCAATGCCCCCTTATCATGTAACGTCTCATAAATGACCCTGGGCAAATCACTTTATTTCTGTCTGCTCAGTTTCCTAATTTATAAAATGGAGATAATAGTAGCACCTACCTTCCTGGGATGTTGTGAAGATAAACTGTTTTGCCAATCTTAAAGCACTATATAGCGTGTTCCAAAAGTTCAGGACTCACTGGATAAATTCCATTCACCCAAGCTTCCAACCTACATGTCTTCCTCTATACACACTCTCGCCCACCATATCTAATCTGTTGCCAAGGTCTATTGATTTTGCCTTCATAAGAGCTCTTGTTTATACCCCCTTCCTTCCTCCAACACTGTCACTATCTTAGTGCAGGTCTTCCCTTCTTTACTTTATGTCTGGACTATTGCAATAGCCTGCTGGTTGATCTCCAGGGCATAAGTCTCTCTGCATTGCATTCTATCATCCACTTAGCTATTAAAGTAATCTTCCTAAAGTACAGGTCTGACAGCATCATACCTCTGCTCAGTAAACTCCAGTGGTTTCCTATATAAAAGTTATGGGAATCCTTTACCTCAAAACAAGTATTAATTTCTATTAGAGTCCCTTTCTAGAGGGACAGTAGCTACTTCCTGGACAATACTTTATGAAAACGCTTGTTTTATTCTATAAATTAAAAATAAAATAAATTTTAAAATTTGCAAAACCACTAGAATTCATTGATCACTAGGGGTATTTCTATCACATCATCATGACATGTACCCCTGACATCCAAGCTTCAATCTCACTCCCCGCACTGAATCTCAAATCCGTTTCCTGTATTCCTTAGCACAAAGCCTGGCATATGGTGCACTTTTGATAAGTACTTTCTTCCTTTCTTCCTGCCCTCTACATGTAATCCTTTTCTAGAGGAATAGATGTCCTAAAGCTTTCTTAGTTTAAAAGCTTCATTCTAATGGGTTCTTAACCTAAGATCCTCGAACTTTTAAAATGTGAAGCTAGATAGATAGATAAACTGCTTTTAATTGTAATTGGTTTCCTCTGAAGTCTCGTGTTTTATTGCATGCGTTTTAGAAACATTATTCTAAGGTCCACAGACAACTAAAGGTGTCCATGACATAAAAATAATTATGACTTCCCAAATTAGAACACTATTCAATTAATAAACAAGCATTTCCTAAATGTAAATTTACCCAGCACTGAACATGAGCACTGGAGACATAAAGAAACATGAAACATTCTTTATCCTAAAGGAATCAATTCTATTTGGGGAGACAACCTGTACATGAATAAGTACATATATGATAACACAAGATAAATGTTTAGGGAGAGGGAGGTGGAAGGATTTCATGAAGAAGGAAGTTCTTATGCAGTTTTGAAGACATAATAAGAGGAATCCCCTATAGACTCCAGACACTGGGGACTTGGAAACAGAATTTAAATCAGAGTTTACAACCTTAAAGGTTGTAAGAACAACCTTTAAGGAGGGGCTATAGTTTCAATCACTGACAGTACTGCCTTGGGTGGACCAGAAACAAAAACAGAAAATAGTATGCTGTGTGTAACAAGACCACCAGTCTGGCTAGATAAGAGAGTGTGGTGGAGGAGTAATACATATGGTTGAGTTCAGGTTATAAAGGACTTTAAAAGTCAAAGTACTTTCTCTTTTAACCTAGAGGCAATGGAGAGCCAACAGAAGTTTCTTGAAGGAAGCAACATGGTCAGGTGTATGCTTTAGGCAGATCATATAGATAGGTAATGAGTAGGCTGAATCACAGAGGGAAGGGAATTGACCCAGGAAGACCTATTAGAAGACTATTGCGGGGAGGGGGCGGAGCCAAGATGGCAGCTTAGAAGCAGCAAAGGACCACAGCTCCCACACAAACACGCTGAAAAACTCATAAAATGGGACGCTAAACAGATTTTCAAGCTCCAAAACTCTCCACAAGACAGAAAGCACATCTGTTGCTACAGGCAGTGCAGCAGGC
>CM053593.1:277735762-277774948 GCA_028646575.1 Pseudocheirus occidentalis
TCTAGAGTTTTATTGCTATTCTTATTTTGCTTCCTTTTCCTCATGTTGGCCAGTCAATTAATTGGTTGGTTTTTTTTAGCTCTGTGAAACTCTGCTTCCAGGGGGGAAAGCTCTGTTCCAAATCGCTGAGGTTTTCCCAGCTCCCGGAGCTATTAGGGGGATGTTGCAGGCCCCCCCCAGCTTTGGCTTGCTGAAAGTGCACCCCAGGACCAGCACCCAAGACCACGATCCAGATCCAGGCTACTCAACGCAAGAGTACTTGGCCCTGATCAATCAATTCAGCCCCCCTGCAGAGTCAGCAGGCCAGGGGCTCTGAAGCAGCCCAGCGCCGCCAACGCCACCAGTTCCAGCAGTTCCCTTTCCCCACTGCTTCCTTGCCCCAGAGGCAGATTGGCCAAACTGCTTTTCCTCCCCCAAATTAAGTTTCAAAGTTTCAGTTTCACTGACCGTCTCTAATCCTGGTTTGCTGGATATGAAGATTCCCTCAAGTGCTTTAGATCTTCTCTGAAGTAGACTCAAGCTGGGGCTTGAGAGATTTGCTCCTCCTGGCTGCCCTGTGGCCTGGCCTGGCCGTGGCTGCAGTTTGGGGCTGGGTTGGTTTTTGCTCTGGCCCTGCAGGCCTGCTGG
Source organism: Pseudocheirus occidentalis (assembly GCA_028646575.1). Classification (NCBI taxonomy): domain Eukaryota; kingdom Metazoa; phylum Chordata; class Mammalia; order Diprotodontia; family Pseudocheiridae; genus Pseudocheirus; species Pseudocheirus occidentalis. The sequence goes on from CM053593.1 coordinate 277,736,390, forward strand.
ACGAGCCCCGAGCCCCTTCTGCCGAGCTGCCCCTCTTCAGTCCCTGTTTTTCACGACTTGGTAGATGTGGAGGTGCTGGTGGCTGTAGATCTTCTCCCCCGCAGACTGGCTGCTGTGCAACTCGGCTTGGCTCAGCTTGGCTCCTTTCCACTGCCCCGGGCCTGGCCGGGTCTCAGCTGCAGGCTGGGCCAGCCTTCGCTCCCGGCCGTGATGAGCCCCTGCTGCCGAGCTGCCCTCAGCGAGAGATGTGTTTTCTGTATTTTTGTGAGTCTGAGAGTCCTAGACTTTGTCTGGGATCATATTTTATGGGTGTTTAGGGTGGCGGTGTGGGAGCTATGGGACCTTGCTGCTTCTACACCGCCATCTTGGCTCTGCTCTCCTATTTGATTATGATATTTTAAAAAAGGACATGAATAAAACTTTTTAAAGGAAAAGAAATTCAGTCCTTTACTAACTAGTAACAATACTTAGAAAACAACCATGTTCATATTTGAGCTTCTGGTAACAGCAACTCTCATCTACATAGCACTCAACATTTTTCAAAGTACTGTCATCACAAACACCAAAATATTATCATTGTCATTTTATGGAATCTGAGGCTCTGAGAGGATCATTTGTAAATGGTGATACCAGAACTCAAGCCCAGGTCTTCTGACTCCAAATTAACTACACCATACTCCTAGGACAACAACAGGCCTCAAAAACTATAAAATGAAAAGGCCATGCTCCCTCTACTTGATCCCAGATTTCCTTTCCATAAGATAAAAATAACTGTGGATATGTCATTTGGTCATTTGCTGTCCCTCATTCTCAAAGAGGACCAAAAATGATGTCACTATGCTAAAGTAAGTTAAGTTTCAATGTGTCATACTGTGGCTGATCAGACCAATATAAGCTTGGAATGCTCTACCACAGGTTGGGCACAAATATTCCTTGTGAACATTTGGGGTGAATATTCTAAATTTGTGCATCCTGTGTTTCATTTGAGCTATTTCAATTCTGCTTTGCTAATAGAGCATGTCACCTCCTCTGATGTGGGCACACCATGCTGAGCAACTCTATATCAGTGTCTCCCATGTCACACAATCAATCCCAAAGTTCTTGCGAGAGACCTTGAGAGTGTCCTTGTATTGCTTCTTCTGACCACATGTGAACTTTTGCCCCATGTGAGTTTGCCATTAAATAGTCTTTTTGGCAAGTGTACATTTTGTATTCAAACAATGTGCTCAGCCCATTGGAGTTGTACTTTCTGAAGTAGAGTCTGAATGCTTGCCAGTTTAGTTTGAGTAAGGACCTCAGTGTTCGGTACCTTGTCCTACTGCATGAGCTTCAGAATCTTCCCAAGACAATTCAAATGGAAGTGATTCAGTTTCCTGGCACGGCACTGGTAGACTGTCCAGATTTCAGAGGCACACAACAATGAGGTCAGTACAACGGCTCTGTAGACTTTCAGTTTGGTAATCAGTTTAATACCTCTTCTATCCCATACTTTTGTTTAGAGCCTCCCAAACACTGAATTAGCTCTGGCAATGCATGTGTCAGCCTCATTATCAATGTGTACATCCTTGGAAAGTACACTACCAAGGTAAGCGAACTTATCCACAGCATTCAAAACGTCTACATTTGTTGTAACGGATGGCTCCACATATAGATGGTGTGGTAGTGGCTGAGGGAGCACCTGTATTTTTTTGGAGTTGTTAGGCCAAAATTAGCATAAGCAGCAGAAAATTGATCTATATTTTGTTTCATGTCAGCTTCAGAAGCTGTATTGAGTGCACCATCATCTACAAACAGAAAATCATGCACCAACACTCCTTCCACTTTCGTCTTGGCTTGTAGCCTTTTCAGATTGAAGAATTTACCATCAGTGAGGTAACTGACCTTGATGCTGTGATCATCCTCATTGAAAGTATTTTGACAACATGGCTGAAAACATGCTAAAAATATAGGAGGAAGCACACAGCCTTATTTCACTCCACTGGTGACTAGGACGGTATAAGAGTATTGTCTATTATCCAGAAACTGGGCGAGCATGCAGTTGTGAAACTGACATACAATGCTGGTAAAACTTCTCCGGGCAACCAAATTCTGGACATAATTTTCCATAAGCCCTCATGACTAACAGTATGAAAGGCTTTGGTCAGATGTACAAACATTTTGTACAGTCCTCTGTTCTGCTCCTGCCTTTTCTCCGGGCAGCATCGACTATTCCTCAGCCCTTTCTGAAGCCACACTGGCTCTCAGGTAGATGACCATCTTCCAGGTGAAGAATCAGCCTATTAAGGAGGACTTTGGCAGGAATCTTGCCAGGAATGACTAAAAGGTCACTACTGAGATAGTTATCCCTCAAAATTCAGAGGTAGCAAATTGAAACTTACTAGACTTTATTTTTAGTATAGGTTATAATTACCTCAATGTATAACATTGTAATGATAATGGGATTTGAAGATCTTTCATGTCTCTTGAACTTCCTGATGTAGCAGGAAGGGGTGGAACAAGAAAAAGCCAGAGCCACGTAGAGTCCATGTGGTGGTGACCAGAAACAGTGGCAGCGGCTGCGCTTGTGGCGCAAACTCCTTTTTTTTTTTGAGCCAGTCAGAATCTCTGCTAGGGACTCCTGCTGAGGACTGCCAGAGGGCTGGAGCTGCTGGGAGCAAGCTGTGTGAACACTGAGCAGTTGGCATGAGTGAGGAGAGGAGGGAGGATCTTTGCCTGAGGTAGCCTGTCCTGTTTTGAAGGCTTGAGAATGTGGGTGTTTACTACATTAACTACATGTGCCAACTTCATAACTACTGTAATGGCTTTGACTTTCTGGTTTGGAGACTCCGTTTTCTGGTATTTGAATAAATGTTCTAACTATATTTCCCATGTAGAGAGCCTGTTACATTTTGTGATTAATAACCATATCAGCATACTTAATAGTTACTGTAGGCATTGTGAATACTGCTTTGTTGATACAAACACAAAATAATTTTTCTAAAACAATACCAAAAGTAGACTAGAGAGCCTCATTAAAAGAACCCTGTTTTAAAGGTATAGACTTTTATATCCAGGTTCCTTTGTTGTTGTTGCTGTTATTGTTTTTAGCAGAGAAACACCTATATTTGCAATCTGCAGATATATTGCTTTATCAAACTGAAGAAAATATCTGAGAAGAATTTAACAGGTATTAGAGGTTGTAGAAAAGTAAGATAAGAATGGCATTTGCAATATCTAGACAAGTTGGTCAATTCCAAAACCATGTTGGGTTAACTTGACTCTAAGAGAACATAAATAAAAGACAGATGAGCAGGGAATATGGGATCATGCAATCATAAGAGAATAAGAGAAAAGCAATCAATGTTTACTGAGCAGAAAATAGGAAGCTTTCGTGAGGAAAAAATGACATCTTGTCATGCATCTAATGAGGCAAAAATGCTAGTGAATTAGGAAACCAAAAATTAAAGGCTATCAAATGAAATACTTATTTTCAGGGAGAAAGAGAAGTAAGAATATCCTCTTCCTAAAGGATGTGTACTGCTTTCAGTCATTTATCTCAACACAGTGAAAAGCAAGTTGTTAGTTATCAACTATCATTTTAAAGGAAAATATTAAAATTTCATCTGTTGCAAATAAGCTGTATTAATGATGACAAAAAAGAATCATTACACGTTATGAAGAACTACGGCAATTTATTAAACCTCAACGGAGGTTTCTATAATGATAGAGTGGATTTGAAGCCAGAGCATCTGAGTATGACTCAAGCAAGTGATTTCACCTTTTATGCTTCAGTTTCCTCATTTAGAAGATGAAAAGGTAAGATGACTTAAGAGTCCCTTCTCTCTTTAGATCCTGTGATATAAGTAAGTACTCTATTCTTCTCCAGCTTGTTTTCCATTAAACACCAGCATGCATTTAGAAGGGCAGAAGGACTAGCAATATAAGACAGATGCTCATGGCAATACAAAATTCGGAGAGTTTTTAAACAAGGTTAAACAATAGGGAACTGACCACAGCTGTATCCTCCCCCTTCCTTATAGACACATCTAACACACTCACATTACCTCCCTCCCTCCCCCACCTAAAAGTCAAGAAAGTTTCCAAGGATTTCCAGCCTATTCTGAGTTAGTGGTGACTGAAGAAGCAGGGTTATTTTTCTCATCTTCTCCTTTGAGTATGGGTTCCTCTTTTCCACAGAAGAGTTTTTTGGGGGACTAAGAAAAGTAGGTGTTCTCTAGAGAAAAAGAGCCAATTTTAGTCATTCTGATTCTAGAAACAAGACAACTGTCCCCCATTCAAAAAAACAAAGAATGTGGTGCTAGAAGAAAAAGAGTCGAATGTTTCAAGGGCATCAGGGTTTATTTATTCTTCCTTTAGGGCTGAAATCTACTACAGAAATCTAACATATTCTTTTTCATGGGGAAGAAAGGAGAGCTCTGGGTTACAATAACTTAACTTTAAAATAATGTGACTAGGTAGGACTGGGTGGCACAGTGAATAGAGCACTGGCCCTGGAGTTAGGAGGACCTGAGTTCAAATCCTGCCGTAGTAACATTTACTAGCCCTGTGATCTTGGGCAAGGCACTTAACACCAATTGTCCTGCCTTCCCCCCTCCAGGAAAAAAAAAGCAAAAAAAATAACCTGAATATAACACTCTATAGTCCCCCCTGTGGTTTTCTTTGTGTATACTGGTAGATTAAAGTTAACTAGGATTTATAAAATATTCACTTGGCTTGTTATTTGTAATAAAAAATAATAACTTAATCTACTTACAAATAAAGATTGTGCTACCAAAAAATAAAGGCAACTTGATGCAGTGGTTAAATGCACTAAGGAAGAATTGGATGTCCTGGGTTTAAGATGCACCTGACACATACTCCCAGTGTAATCTCAAATTAATCACTTAACTTCTATGACCTGAGGCAACTCTCTAAAACAGGGATTCTTAACCCTTTTTTATGTTATGGACACAGTGGCAGTCTGACAAAGCCTACAAAGCCTCCTCAAAAAATGTTTTCTTAAATGCATAAAATAAAATACAGTACAAAGGATGCCAAAGAAAGACAATTATCCTGAAATACATCTATATGTCTGTCTTTTTTTTTTAAGTTCAAGGACCGCAGGTTAAGAACCTCTGCTCTAAGACTATAGATTGCAGACCTTTGTTGGTTAAAGTAGCAGTTCTCAAATTGTGGACCCCCCAGATATTCCAAGACCCATTCAGAAGATTAGTTAGAAGGCTCTTTCAGTAAGTCAGGTTAAAAATGATGAGGGTCTGGGTCATCTGTTACAGCAGAAAAAAATGCGGGCTACGAAGCCAGCAGATATATTTTATATCACAGATTTAGAGTTTGTGAAATCTTAGGCATATCCCAACACCCATATGCTTCAGGCCATTCCTTAGAATTTGGTGTGTACTAGGTACAGTAGAGGGAGTTCCCACACTGATGAAATAAATCTTAGATCCTTTGCGTACCATCCTTCTAAGGCACAAAAGTTTATAACCCTGGGCCAGGCTTCAGTTGCCTTCCTTCCACTCACAAACCCTCTATCCCAATCCAAGTCCTATCATCTCTTACCTGGACTTCTATAGTAGCCTACTATAATAGCCTTGTCTCTTGTCTTTCCCCTCTCTAATTCATGCTTGGCACAGCTGACACATTGATGTTTCTAAAATGCAGTTCGGACCATGTTACCCTCTCCCATTAAATAGTCTCTAATACCTCTAGGTAGGATAAAATACAAAATCTCCTCAGCTTATGTGAGTGGAGATTTGAAGAGATGTTGGAAGACCGAGGAAAGACTTGGGAGATGTTGTGGAGGTTGAATCGCCAAAATTTGGCAACTGACTGGACATAGTGGTTGAAGGAACAAGTAGAGTCAAGACTGGGTACGGCAACTTTTTATTCTTTATCTACCTCCACTGCCACTCCCTTTACTATATCAATAAACACTCATACTTTATGAAGTCCCTACTATTGGCAAAATATACTAGGTCCTGGAGATAACAAAGACAGAAAGCAAAACTGTCCATGTCCTCAAGAAGCTTATAATTTAATAAAGGTAAATACCATTTACACAAATAAGTGTGATATAAGATGGAATGTGATAAGGACGAAGGAGAGATTCATAAAAAGAAACATCAAAAAACTTGAGGATGGAGGGATCACTTTGGGTGAACCACTTTAAGTGATGGTAAAGGGGTAGGATTGAATTAGAGAAATCTTTTTGAAAGACGTGATAGCTGAGGAAGACACGAAAGGAAAAGAGAAAGAGGATTAAAAATTGCTTTGGAGGGGAAGGCGGGTTTATAAGCAATTTGTGGTCTGTCTGTGGGAGTCTGTCTGGGGAGAAAAGCTTAACTCGTTTGAAAAATAAGTGAGACAGTTCAGAAGCAAAACCTGAAGATAAAATCCTGCCTTATTACTGAGTTTCCAAGTGATTCCTGGCAGCCTTTTTTCTAAGTCATTAAATTATCTTGAAATCTGCATTTACCACAGGATTCTGTAAACAACAAAAACCTGGAATTTCTGCTAATGTTTATTACAAACTTCAAAACAGCACACAAACCAAAGGATGAAGGAGAAAGGAAAGAAACCCACATTGTTAAGAAAGCACTGATCTAGAACACTTTAAGACATGACAAAATACCATTCTACACACAGCAAATGGGGCAGGGAGAGGAGGAAGAGGAAGAGGAGGAGAAAGATGAGGAAGAGAAGGTGGATAGTAGACACTGGCATGTAGCTGGAAAAGTGTTTTCTATTTATATTACCTCATCTGATCCCCACAACAACCATATTATTATCCTCATTTTCCAGATAAGGGAACTGAGGCTTTGCGTAGTTAAGTGCCTTGCCCAGGTTCACATGACTAGTAAGTGAGGTGAGATTCAAACCCAGGTTCTCCTAAGGATTCTGGAAATCCTCCAATAGAATAATTTCATCAACTTAGATAGCACTTGCCCAAGCTCAAGTCCCTTGTCTTCTCAACTAAAACTATCATGGACAACAGATTCAAAAGAGCCTTCTTGATATTGCCAGTAAAAATTTTTCAGAGCTTCCCACAATCTTTTGTTAAAATAAGATTAATGCAGTCCTATAACAGATGGCAATAATCACATTTTCAATATGTGGTTTCAAATCTAAATCATATATTATTTTTCTCTACCCCATTCTCTCAAACTACAAGACAGTGTTCTTCCAAAATATTCAGGTTCATCGTCCTCCTCCTCCAATTTCCTCCTCCTCCTCTTTTTCTCACACCAAAAGGAGCCCTTTTGTGGGATTGACTCTCGACTCACTATACTAGAGCCCTAAAAGTTAGCTATTATTTCTACATAAGGAACTGCAGTCACAAATAACCATATGACTTTTTCATTTACCAGCAACAACCCCCCACCCCCAAACAAACAACTATTTTTAACCACAACTAAGGCCTGAACATCTGGAAGATTACATCAACATGACTTTTCAACTTCAAAAAGACAAATTGCTCCCACAGACTAAAATTCTTTAAAGGGGGAGGGGGAAGAAGAGGATGGAAATCCATGTTGTTCCTTCCTCTTCACTTAAATTCCCTAAATCTCCTTGGCCAGAAATAAATTTTGTCTTTTAAAAAACAAATTTTTCAGACTTTCCTAAAAACCAGAAGTCTTTTTAGAAGTTGTCTTATGTACACCATTTCTTTACTTTGCCTTGGAATCATTTCTTATATGTCTTGATGCCTAAAATAAAGACCAGTGCCTTTAAGGCTACTTAGCAGAGTACAAAGAGAGCTGAACTTGGAGTCATGCAAACTAAGTTCAAATCCCAGTTTGCTCTTTACTCCCTGTGTGACTTTGGGCAAGTCACTTAACCTGTCTGAACCTCAGTTTTCTCCTATGTAAAATTGGGAGGGGGGAAAAGGCATGTTGTCCTTAAAGACTGAAACTTTAGATCTATGATCCTAAGGAAAGGGGGCTATGTTCTCTACTCCTTTTATATTCCGTTCTCCAGTGTTTGTTGAGTGAGAGAAAGATCTATTAAATGGTGAAAGGAATTAAGTTATTTTAATGCACATGGTGACTGATATACCTACACCAGTTATAGAACACACAACAGATCCCATGTTATATGGATATTCTTCATAAACTCAGAAATGTCTGCATAAACAAGTTATTTTGTCTTCAAATAAATGAAACCCTTTGAACATATCATAAATAGTTTAACTTCTCTCCAAATAACTTAAAAGTAAATGACAACTCATTTATTTAAGGTTGTGACTTTTCCTTTTCATTCCCCAAATCTGTTTCCAACACTCTGAGGTTAGCAGGTTATCAAGTGTCTAAAACAGGGATAAAAACAAAAACCTGTTTTGATATGATCAAAGTTAAAATCTTGTTTTTTACAAAAATCCTTTGACCCATTTTTAGTTGTGTTAGTGTAACCTATTTCCTTCCTGAAATATTTAGTGTAAATATTAAGTGCTTATGAATGGAACAAATTATCTACACCAGTGGCCCAGGTGACATCATGCCCACAGTTTTACTGGCATGCATTTTTCTGTCCACAGGGCTTCCATTTAAAAGACATATAGAAAGCAAGTATCTTTCTTGACCCATGGACACTCATCATAATGCCCTATAAAGTCTGCTGTCAAGGCAATATGGTTGGGACTAAATCATAGCTACTGTATCTATATAGGAGAGTCAAAAGAAAGGAGTAGTCTGCATTATGAAACTAAATTTTATTCTCTAAGTGATAAAAATTATGTTGGAACAGCTTGTGCCAATACTTGCTTTCACTTAAGCAGATATGAGGGACCAACACTGCAATGTGGTGTTGCCAAACTGCAATCCATGCATGACTTAAAATAATCCCACTTATCAGCCTTATGAGTATGTACACTAAATCCTATTATAACACTGCTCATTGTTACATGGCTTTGGATACACGACAGATCAAATTATGTCCCTGAAATATGTCAACTATGTACAATAAAAACCTATTTCTGTATCACTAAACCAGCTTTAAAAAGAAGTTTTGCAGTTCCAAAAAATGATCCTTACGCTCATATATTTTTTAATATACTCTTACTCCTAGAAGAATAGAGCAAAGATAATGAAATAAACATTCTTGTTTTTTTCTCATGCAGAACAAACTCTTATTCATCCAAGACAGCTAGATGAGTGCCTCTTTTCAAGGTCTCTGCTGCTGATCTCCTAAAAATGGAACACCAAGACATAACAAAAACAACTAGATCCATCACCTAACTTACTAAACAAGTAACACATTTCTAGGACTCAAAACTGGATCATTTGAGTTAGGACTCTGAGAAGAAAACACTAAAATATTTCACTCTATCAATTAAGGAAACCATAAATGTAGATACTATTCATCATCAAATTTTCTATCCTCCCCCAAACCTTATTTAATTTTGCAATAAAATTCCATTCAGATGAACTATTATTATTGAAAAGCAGACTGGAAGAGTAGGGGAAAAACCCCAAAACACTGGACTAGGCATCAAATGACCTGCACTGAACTCTAACTCATATTTCTACTAGCTGTCTAATAGTCAATAAATAGAAATTTCTCTGACCCTCAATTTTCTGATTGTAAAACTGGTATACTATTAAGGACTTTCTAGAGTTTCGGGAAACAGCTTTAAAATTCTTAAGACACCAGATCTGCCATTTACTATGTGAATGACCTTGGGTAAGTTACACTCTCTCTGGGTCTCAGTTTCCTCATCTGGAAAAAGAGGGAGTTGGACTAAAAGACCTCTAAGTTCTCTTCCAACTCTAAAGCTCTGACTCTTTATAAACGTGAGCTGTTACTTAAGTTACTTTACTACTGTAATTGTAATATCATTCAAGCTCTCAAATCTAAGATCAGATTGTAAATTGCCTTCATCTTTTATTAGGCCCCTTGACAGTTTCAACTTGCATAATACTTTACAGCAATGGAAATAGTAGCCATAGGAAATGTATCACATTCCATCAGTCATTTGTAGTGACATGTTCAATTTCAAGCCAAATTATAAGTGTTTACATAGTCACACTGCTAACCTCATCCCAGAAAGCTGTAGTTCAAAAAAATATCTAGTTAATGGACTAGATGGACATAGATCTAGAGATTTATTTAGAAGCATGGGTAAGAGCTTTAAACACATCAGTATAGTAAATATTTTAAGCTTTGGTTCACCCATCTCTTGTACTTAAAAAATAGCCCTTAATTTGTTTTCACAACTTGAAAAGAAAAGAAAAAAATGGTTTAAATCAACTGTTATTTGAATACCAACCAAATGTATATTAAGGTACACACAGTTCTAACATTTAAAAAGTTAATTTGGTATTCTTGGGGGGGAGGGGACGGGAAGTATGATTTCAGTGATGGAGGGAATCCCTGAAGAGGAAAACTCCCAGGCCAAAACATATCAATCAGGCCACAAGCACTTACCAAGCACTTCCTCTGGGTCAGGCATCGTGATAAACTATGGGTTTACAAAGAAAGATAAAAGAAACACTCCAAGCCCAATCCCTGTCCTCGGGGAGCTTCTATTCTACTGGGAGGGCCAACACGTAACAAGTTATATAAAAAGTAAATGAAGGTGGTAGTCTAAATGGGGAATAGATGCATTGACAAGTGATAAGGGATGGGATTAAAAAGGTCTCCTGCAGAAGGTAGGATCTGGACTAAGCATTGAAGGAAACTCCAGATATGGGGGATGGCCATTACAAAGGCACAGAGATGGGAGGTAGAGTACTATGCTCAAGGATCAGCAAACAGGTCAGTGTGGTTGAATTTTAAAGCATGTAGGACATGTAATTTGAAAGAAGACTAGAAAGGAAGGAGGTGGTCAAGTTATTAACAGCTTTAAATGCCAAAGAACCTTATATTTGATTTCAGAGATGAGAGTGAGCCACTGAAACATCCTAGGAAGGTAAAGGGGCTGAGAGGAAAAGGGAGGAGTGACATGGGCAGATGCATACTTTAGAAAAATCACCTTACTGAAAAATCACAGGGAATCATCTAATGTCATGTGATATATGACCTTATAGAGTTGCTGGGGTACTTGGAAAGTAGGTGACTTGGCATTCAGCCTGAATGTTGCCAAAGGTGAGACTTGAAGGTAGGTCTTCCTGACAATCCACTCCTCAGTCCACAGAGCCATGATGCCTCTCAAGTTAACATATTCATTTTCACAATGAATTGCTAATAATTCTTAATTAGTACTACGAATTAATGCTTATAATCTTGCCAACAACTGTCACACGGCACTGTGAAAACTGCCATATTTCGTTTTATTTTTAGTTTTCTTTCTGTTTTATGTAAGATGGTCCAGAAGGGCTCACTGATCAGGTTCTTTTAGAGTCACTGCTCTTAGATAATAGCAACATTATTTGTTTGCTGGAGGGTGAAGAAGAATCAAAGGAAACTGAGGCAAAAAATGACAGCTTGGGCATAAAAAGCATCCCCTGGGGTCAGATTGTCATAGTGTAGTCTTTCCCTTCTTTCCTTCATTCAGATTAGACAGCTAATTAAGAAAGATTAACAAATCATAGTTACACATGTCTCACAGGATTGCTTACTACTTTAATCTCAGCCTCAAGGATAAACTAGGTAAGGATTAACTAAATCAAACCATGCATGGCACCCAGATCAGTCAAAAAGAACAGGCTAAGAGTGGGGAGTGGATTGCCCACAAATACTAAAGCTAAAGCAAGTCAACCGGATTCATAAAACTAAAGGGGGTAGGGAAGAACAATGGTATTCATTACTTAACTCAGAGATTCTTAACCTGCCCTTTGGCAGTTCGGTTAAAAAAAAAACATTCAGTCAATAAACATTTAAGCACCTACTATGTGTCAAGCACTGTGCTAAGCATAGTGAAAACTATGGACACCTTCTCTAAATGTTTCTAAAGAATTGAAGGAAATGCTGAATTTCAGTTAGGGTTTAGTGAAATAACCACATAATCCCTCCCTCCCCCCTAAAATCTATTTTACCGAACGAGTAAGGAATGGGAATGGGAGTCTATGGACTTAAGGTTAAGAACCCCTTTTTTATCAAAAAGAGGCACAGTCTGCCCATTGCCACCTTTACATTTCTTTCACCCAAGGAATGCCAGCACTTTAAATGCTGTTCAGCTAATGTATGACTATGAGTGCCAGACAAATCATTTGATACCTGCTCCATAGGGGCTTTTTACTAAATCATTTGATACCTGTTCCATTGGGGGCTTTTTTTTTTTTTTTTACTATCCATGCCTCCTATTCTTCTCTCTCTCTCTCTCTCTCTCTCTCTCACACACACACACACACGCACACACACCACACCACACCACACACACACACACACACACACACACACACACACACACACACGCGGTCCGGTCCCTGCGCCCAAGTGCTTGGGGCTGTGACATTTCTCAGGAGGCCGGCAGCCACGAGCTAGTTCGTAGGCAGACTGACCAGGAACAAACAGGCAGATTGGTTTGGTTTTATTCTTTTGGATTGTTCATTTGTAGGGCTGGCGGAGAGCGCTGAGAAACACTCATCCCACGGGAGCTCGTTCAGTAAAGCCGCGCCGGTGTCTGGGACCCCAGGATTAAGGTCTGAGGTTTGCACGCGGGCTGCCTGGCACAGGATTTGGAGAGGTGGCGCGGCTAATCCAACTTCCTTCCTCCCTTCATCCCTTCAATCCCCCTAGGGCCCTCAGCCTCAGGAGTATCTCCAGCTCTGACTGGCGACAAAGGCCAGCATTGGGCTAAACTCGCCGAGAAAAGTTGAGGTTTGCCCCGGGCCGGCGGCCGCTCCACTCACCTAGTTTCTCCGCGCGCCCTGCCAACGGCGCCGAGACCCCGAGCAACAGCAGCAGCAGCAGCAGCAAAAGCAGAGATCTCGGCGTCGGCAGTAGCAGAGGGGCTAGCAGTGGGGGACGCGCTAGGTTCCGAGGCGCGAGGTCAAGGCTGCCCCCCCAGATCATGGCTCCGCCGGCGGAGGACGCCAACTTTCTAGGCACTCCCCTTTAGCCAGGCAGTCCGCACTTTCCTCCCGGCCAGCAGCTTCAGCTGGCAGCTCTGGCCACCAGCTGAGCCTCCCTTGCCCTCCGCCCTTCTCTTTGGGCGGGAGTTCGGGGACGGTTGGCCAGCTCGGCAGGACAGCCTGAGTCCGATCCCGCGCCACCACAGTCGTTTATCCCCTCCAGAGCAAACTCCCTCAAGAGGGCCGGCAGCCTCGTCTCTTCTCCTCTAGCTTCTCATTGCCCCAAAAGAGGTGGGGGGCGGGCAAACCCCGACGTTCCCATTGGAACCTCCCCCTGGCCAGCCAGCGCCAGGGGTGCCTCCCTTCCCTGGCCACGCCTTCTTCAGGGCAGGACCATAAAAAGGAGGAAGTCGCTCTCCTAGGTCCGGTGAGGATGGAGTCTGTCAGTTTCTATCTTCCTACCTTTTTCTTCCTTTATTTTTTTCTCCTTTCTTTCCTTTTTTCTTTCTCTCCGTTCTTTTTCTCCCCGTTTATATGCTCCCCTTTTACTTTGCTTGCTTCTTTCTTATCTCTTCGCTTTTCTTCATGTTTCTCTGTCTCCCCCATTTTTCCTTCCCTTTCCTAGAAATAGTATAACACCGTTGAGAGATCCGTGAACCTGGAAATGAAGTACCTGTGTTCAAATATGGTCACTATCGTATTTCACAGTTTGTGTCACCTGAGTTAAGTTCCATAATCCCTCTGGGTCTCAGTTTCCCCATCTATAAAATGAGGGAGTTGGACAAAATGATTTTAAGGTCTCTTTCATTCTCCAAATATATGATCTTCACTCTTTACCTCTTCTCCTTCCTCTATCACTCCACCCTTTCTTACCACTTTCCCCCTTCATCTTCTATTTTCCCGCTGCTGTCTCTCAGAAGTGCAGTATTCGGAAACAGGTAACAACCTATTGTTGCCTATAAGACTATCCGGTCATAAGGCCCCATGAGGAAACGGCTGCTTTTGTTTCTAGGGCAAAAGTCTTCAGTTACTGGTGTTTCCGAGGCTGTGCACAGCACCCTCCTAAAGATGTAGTTCTGCAGCCTCATATTCCCAGTCTAGCCCTCTGAGCCCCTCCCTCCATTGGAGCCATGTATACTAACGTTTTGAAAGGATGATAATTAGAACCAACTAAAATTCTACTTCCTCTATGAAGCTTTACTTGGCTACTGCTGCTCCCAACTGATACCTTTTTTTTCTGAACAGCTAATGCACTTATAGTCTGCACCACACAGCTTAGTACTTGATTATATGTTGCCTTATTTGAGTTTTTAAATTATTGCATGTGTTTTAGTGTTGTCCCTACAATCAGACTTTAAGCTTATGTATGGGGACAATAGAATCACAATAGGCATTTTTAAATGTTTGCTTTATGTAACATTTTTGTAGAATCTTAGAACTAGACCTTAGACCATAAATCTCTCTTTCAGCTTTGATATTATAAAGTCATACTCTACTCAGATTTTCCTTACTCTGATATCATCTACCCTAGATGAGCCTCTAGGCTTTTGACTTCTCTCTAACCCTTGTTCTACCATGTCCAGTTCTTTATGATCCCTTTTGAGGTTTTCTTGGCCAAAATACTGGAATGATTTGCCATTTCCTTCTCCAGCTCATTTTGCAGATGAGGAACTAAAGCAAACAGGGTTAAATGACTTGTCCAGGGTCACAGGGCTACTAAGCGTTTGAGGCCAGATTTTAGTTTAGGAAGATGAGTCTTATTGACTCCAGGTCCTGAACTCTTTTCGCTTCACCATTTTAACCATATAATCACCTTAAAGTTTACAAATGGCTTTACATACATTGTCTAATTTGACACAACAATCTGATGAGTGTGTTCCCCATTTTAATGTAAGATGATGCCCATTTTACAGAGGCTCAGAGAGCTTAAGTGACTTGCCTATGGTCTTATAGTTGGTAAACAGGATTTTTCTATTGTCTAACGCTGTATTGCACATAGTAAATGAGCTTAATGAATATTTATTAAATCCAAATAAAATGATTCCAGGTCTATCCTAAATTCAAGTACTCTTTCCCCATCATCTCAATAATAGTAATGGATGTCTCTCTGCTGAGTCCAGAGACTTCAAATGCAAGTTCTTTAGTAAGGCATTACCCAAATTAACAAAATCAGCTTTTCCTGAACTCTACAGCAATGCACCTAATCGCTAACTCCTAACCTCTTTTCTCATGGCTCCCATCTTTAGACTTTTATCTAAATATAGATCAAGGCTTTGACAGGTTCATTTCTTTTGAGTAATCATGGATCTCATCGAGGAAGCCAAGTTATTGTCTGGGGCTGGACACAATCAGCACTATATCCTCTGCCAATAGGGGCATCTGGAGTACTTGAGCATCCACACGGAATCCTTCCATTTGGAAGAACACCTTTAGTGTGTTCTTAAACAGGGTCTGCCTGTTTTATACCATACTTCGGGTTAATAATCCCATGGTCATTAAACATAATTGTCTCTGGTTGCATTTGTCAGACAATCGTACAATCTAACAACAGGTTTAGAACTGGAAGGACCCTCATAGGTCATTTAGTCTGATGCCTTCATTTTATACATAAGGAAGCTGAGTCCCAGAAAAGTTAAGTGACTTACCCAAGGTCACACAGGGAATAAGTGATAGAGCCAAGATTTAAATCCAGGCCTTCTGACTTCCAATATCTCATGCTGTCTCTCATTAACTCTATGAGTTTGTTTGTTGTTGTTGAAGGAACTCTTTTAAGGTTACATTTTGCTCTACTGAGGCAAATACTTTATTTTGTAAAAAATGAATAATAAATATTCAGAGATCTCATATTTTACTCACTTTTCATTCAAATGTGTGACTATAAAGTTATCTACTATAGAAAGTAATTTGCAAAAGTCTTTCTGTTCCTTCTCATGTCTTCAGCAGGGATATCCTTGATATATGTGTATATCATTCTCATAGAGATGTTATAAAAATGGAAAAGTAGGAATGTAGGTTGAGAGTTATCATGTTTTCTTGATCATCTTTTTGGGGTAATCATGATTATTTCCATTCTTTTGGCTTGTCCATCCAGAGGCATCTTGAAAAGTGGTCCCTCAAGGTTTTTTAAAGTGATCCAAAGGGAAATGGAAAGATGTAGGAGTGGTCAAAAGCATTTTTTCCAATGATTATCTATACACAAGAGGTGGCAGAAGGAATATAAAGGAAATATGGACAATTGTGTGGTATAAGACCAGGCGTGGAAGGAGTTGCAATCAGTACTGATAGAAGGAATACCCATATGATGAAATTGTGTATCAATTGAAGTCAATCAACAAATATTTCTTAAGTGGGAGCAGCTAGGTGGTTCAGTGAATAGAGCACTTGCCCTGGAGTCAACAGGACCTGAGTTCAAATCCCACCTCAGACACTTAACACAAAACTAGCTGTATGACCTTGGGCAAGTCACTTAACCCCAATTGCCCTGTCTTCTCCTCTGAAAAAAAGGAAGCAAATATTTCTTAAGTGCCCACAATGTGTCAGGCACTGTACTAAGCATTGGGGATACAAAAAGAGGCAAAAGATGGTCCCTGCCCTTAAGTCCCTCCCCACAATTTAATGGGGGAGAAAACAAGCAAACAAATATGTGCAAACAAACTATATACAGGATAAAGAGGAAATAACGAAGGGAGAGAAGGCACTAGAATTAAGAGGGGTTGAGAAAGACTTCCTACAGAAGAAGGGATTTTAACTGGGACTTAAAGGAAGCCACAGAATTCAGTATGTAGAGATGAGGATGGAGAGCATTCCAGGTATGGAACAGCAAGGAGGCCTTTGTCGCTGGATCTAAGAGTTTGTGGCAGAGAGTAAGGCGTAAGAAGACTGGAAAGGTGGAGGAGAAGGGGTGTTAGGTTCTGAAGGGCTTTGAACACCAAACAGGACTTTATATTTGCTCTTGGAAGCAATTAAGAGCCACTGGAGTTTATTGCCAGAGGGGACTTCTGAGTTACATGGTCGGACCCATGTTTTAGGAAAACCACTTCCATGGCTAAATGGAGAAGGTATTGGAGAGACTTGCAGCAGACTATTATACAGCCCAGACATGAACTGATGAGGTCCAGTACCAGAGGAGAGAGGTGCAAAGGTGAAATCAACAGGCCTTAGCAAGAGGAGTAGAATATGAGGGGTAAAAGATAGTACGGAGTTGAGGGTGGCACTTAGGCTAGAATGTATGTTCTAAGTATGAATGCTATATACTATGTGATGTGTATGTGCGTGCATTTACTAAATGCTATCTTTATAAGCTCATATATACAGCATTCCAGGGTACATCTGCATAGATTGTCTGCACTATAGATTAGGATAAAGTGGACCCCAGAGATCATTTAATTCAACCCTATCATTTCATAGATGAGAAAACTAATAATGAAAGAAAAAAGCATATCTTAAAGTACTCTGTGCAAAGCACTGTGCTAAGCTCTTGGGATGCAGATAGAAAAGTTAGACTGTCTTTGTTCTCAATGAACTCAGATTCTACTAGGGTAGTCCACACAATGTGGAAGCTTTTAGCTACCAGTCTGATAGAGAAATTCTGTGTTTTTAGATCAGTGGCAAGGCAGATGGTAATGTCTCTTCTTTAATGTCATGTCCACTGATAAAACAAAGAGCAGTTTCTGATGCTGAGTCACTTAACAGTACCAGAGACACTGACTGCAAGAACTTTCTTTTCAGTATCTTCAATAGATGTGACCTTAGCTCCTGCAGGAGCAGTTGCAAAGCTATATCTGCACATAGGTTACTTCCCTGGATAGTGACTACAGGCAGTGGACTTGGAAGCACTTTTATTCCTGAGGTTCTTGGCTTCAGGGCCCTGCACCATTTCCATAGAGGTCTGAGGAAAGATGGTGGTCAAGATAGTGCTGATGGTTTGACTGACTGAATATATGTTGCCTCTATGTCTCTCCTTCAGGATGCTGTGATGCTTTCTCTAGACAGGCTTACTTGCCCTATGGGAGGTACTTGGTGGGAAGTTGGTGAGGATGGCACACCTCTTCTCCACAGAAGTCATTTCCAGTCTAAATGATAGTTGTAGGTGCTGGACTGAATGAAGAACTAGTGGTATGGAAAGTACTATTGCTCCTAGGGCTCCTGTGCTTATCTATCAAAAATATGATCCAGAAAGATGAAATGAGCTGCCCACAGTCACAGAACCATTTGCTGTTAGAGCTTAGGCTAAGTTCCAAGTCTCCTGACTCCTGACCTCATCTTCTTTCCAGGGCACAGTGTGTCCTCCCCATGTATTGTACCTCTTTGTCCTGGACAGTGCCTAGAATAGTAGGTATTAATTTTATTGTTGCTAATTGTCTGATTCTTAAGGTAGATGAAAGTACTGGACTCTCTGAACTCACTTGGCTCTACTCCAGTTCTCCAGGATCCTTCCTTTTAACATGTTTGGTTATATATTTGGTATACAGAGTTTGAAACGTTGATGCTTGTACAAAACCCTCTATGTCCTAATTGATTGCTTCTGCATGGTAGGCAATTAATCAATAAATGAATGAATGTTATTAGCTGATAAATTCCAAGAGTGCAATGACTGAGTATTTTTCCTCTTTTAATACAGTTTATTGGGGTCAGTATTTCTTACTCCCTATTCTGGGACACAATAGTAAAGTAAGTAGGGACTTACCTACTCTTTCTCCACATAATCTCTAATATCAGTCACTCAGAAATCAACCCCTGACCTTCCCTTTTTGGTGGTCAAAATACTCCCATCACAGAAATTCATGTTAAATTGTATTTTTTATTTTGACACCCTTGGAAATAGGTTACAATCAAGACTTACACATAATAAACAGTTAAATAATAACTTGTCATATGTTGATATATGACAAAGTACCAATATAACTTATAGTTTATATACAATAGGTACATAAGAGCATATATAAGAGTATATAAGAGCAGCTGGGCGGTGTAATAGATAGAGCACTGGGCCTGGAATCAGGAAAATCAGAGTCCAAATCTGGCTTCAGTCACTTATTAGCTGTGTGACCCTGGGCAAGTCACGTAACCCCTATTTGCCTCAGTTCCTCATCTGTAAAATGGAGACACATTGGAGAAGGAAATGACAAAATGTTCTAGTATCTTCCCGAGAAAACCCCTTGAATGAGGTCACAAATAGTCACAACTGAACAAGTAGTATAGGAATTCTGAAAAAGGAGAGATCCGTATAGATTTGAGCAATTAAGGAAACTTCATGAAAGAATTGGGATTGCAACTGGATCATGAAAAGGAGGAAAGGATATCTGGAGGGATAAATAGCAAGAAGACAAGGTATTCCTGTAGGTCATGTGCTTCCCTGGATACATTAATTCACATCTTTAGCACATATTGTCCCATTTACCCTGAAGTCCTTTTTTTTTAATGGGAAAAAGTATACCTCTGTCATTGAAATTCACATTAAACAGTTTTATTTGGATAAATTCTTTGAAATTAGGTTTTTATAAACATGAAGAATTGCTCCTGACAATCAGGGTGCATACAGGTTGAAGTGCTGGATCCCGAATCAGGAAGACTTGGGTTTGAATCCTATTTACTTATTTTTCAACCCCAGGGAAAGTTGTTTACATTCTTTGAGTCTCAGTTTCTTTATCTTTAAAATGGGAGCCCTACTAGTATGCACTTCACAGATTTGTTGTGAGAATCAGATGAGGTAACATATGTAAATTTCCTTCATACACCTCCGGTGTCATATAAATTCCAGCTATGATCATACCTTTTAAATAGTCCTACAGATATATAACTCAAGAACATACACAGATAATCATATAAAGAAAGACACATTGAATTTCATCCCAATTCTCATCTCCTCTTTTCCTAATTTCTCTCTATCCTTTTTAAATGAATGGTTCGTCTTCCTCTCGGTCTTTGACAGAAGCGTACCTATTCAACTCCACTTGTTATGAATGAAGCAAAGACAATGAGAGCATTGTCTACTAGCTAGGAATTCATGTGGTTTTAGATAGGCAGAGAGTCTCCAGGGTAACCGTGTGCATATCAGGTAATAGCTTAGTGGGGAGGAGTTAAACTAACATAATGGAACCCTGTACTAAGTGTGTGAAAGAGTTAGGTAAAGATGGGGGTGTGGGAAGGGAAAAGGGGAGGCCAGCTTGAATCAGGGTTTTTAACCTTTTCCTTTCAAAACATTCCCGTTTTAGAAGAGAGACATGATGAAGTATCTGGAATTTCTGGAGAACAGCATTTTCTCAATTATATTTTTGTTGAAACAAAACAAAGAGGAACTCTCATCTAATTTGCATAATTAAATTCGATCACGTAGAGTTTTTTAATGGTAGATTTGTATGTATATTTTACCCTTGAATCAGAGGTCTTTGCTAAATTTCAGAATGACAAGAACTTAGAAGGAACTTTAGAAACCATGTAGCCCAACCTCCTTATTTTACAAATGAAGAAACTGAGGCCCAGAAAGGTTTAAATGGCTTGTCACGAGTTCCATAACAAGTAGCAAAACCAAGACTTGATTCCAGCCCCCTGTTTACAAATCTTGTAATTTTTCTAATTGCAACCTGCTCCTAATTTAATTTAATCATAACTCCAGAGCTCAGAGTTCAGAGTCATCTTGTCCGGTGTGATGGAGCTACTCTAACACACTTAAAATAAATCATTGTTCATCTTCTCTAAAATCTCAGGGATGGAGCTTCTATAACTGTAAGTTATAACTATAACTATAAAGTCTCTACTGGGTTTAACTCCCAATTCTACGCCTTTGTCCTTAAGAAATTCCACCTTATTTTTCATTTTTTTTTTTGGAGGCAGTTGGGGTTAAGTGACTTCCCCAAGGTCACGCGGCTAGTTTTTTGTGTTAAGTGTGTGAGGCTAGATTTGAACTCAGGTACTCCTGACTCCAGGGCCGGTGCTCTATTCACTGAGCCACCTAGCCACCCCCTTATTTTTCATTTAAATTTCTTGTTGTAGTATTAGCTCATTTCTTTTTTTAGTTCTTTCTTCAATGAGGATAAAGAACAGCTGGTCACTGTCTGTCTTGCTGAAAAGAAAAAAAAAACAAAAAATATGCCACGCTTAGGTAATTTTGAATTAGAGAAGAACTGCCAGTCCAGTGAGAGGCCAAAGCAGTTAGAAAGATTCATACACTTTCGTGGTTCAGCAGGGGAAAAGAACGTGTCTGTTCAAATTGAAGATCAAATTAATTTTGCCCTGCATTTTGTAACTAACTCCATTATGAATATGACAATAAATGAAGTCCTCAGATATCAGGTTTGAATTGCAAGCCGCTCCCTCGTCGTTCCCATTTCTAATGCCCATTACCAGTGTGACCTTGTCACTTACCCTTCTGAGGCATTAGTTTCCTCATCTGTAAAATGATGAGATTGGGTTAGATGACTTTTGAGGTCTTTTTTGATTCTATAGCCATGATCCTTTGAAATCCCTGCCTCTGTTTACCCTCTCTCTACTATAATCCTAAAATTGCTGACCACTCCCCCCAAATAATTTGAATCAACCACTTTGCAGCTGGCATTATCCACTTACCCAGGGATTTCTGATAGTGATCTTGGCTTCTAACTAGCCCTCACATAAACAAAATTGCTCTTTGGGCCTTCTCCTGTTGACCCTACTGTATTTCATTGATTTACCTCCTGATTCATCAGCTCTCCTATCTCTGACAGATGTCATACTCTGTCTGCTTCCTCTGATACTCTACCGTTACCAAGGCTATGCCACGCTTCTGGGGCAGCCTCCTGCATTAACCCTCCCTTTCTCTTTCTAACTGTCTCTTCTGGTCTTCAGAACCCTCACATCCTAATTTTTTGGGAGGTTTTATCCAGCTGACCGAAACTTCCTCTCTCCTCTCCTTGTCCCCAATATATCTAATTTCTAAACTCTGACCTGTTCTCTTGCTGCTGATCTTGAATTTACATATTCCAATGTTTACAGATCTTGTGTTATTTTCATAAGCATGAATATTAGCAAAAGAAGCTCATTCTTTTATGTTGTAAGCTGAATGTGGAAGGAGACTGATGCTTATATTATGGATTTCCCTGTCTTACTGGTTTTTGTTCTCTGTCTTACACCTAATGGGATCTCAACACACACACACACACACACACACACACACACACACATACAGACACACACATTTAAATTGAACAAGTTCACAGCTGTACTATTTTTAATAGTGATTGACTGGAAACAATTCAACACTGGCTGTGCCAACTGGTATATCAACATGATGGAATATTTCATAGCTATTTAAAATGAAAAGTACATGTTATTGTTCAGTCATCTCAGTCATGTTCAACTCTTCGTCACCCCATTTGGAGTTTTCTTGACAAGCATACTTGGGTGGCTTGCCATTTACTTCTCCAAATCATTATACAGATGAAGAAACTGAGGCAATTAGAGTGAAGTGACTTGCTCAGGGTCACACAACAGTGTCTGAGGTATATAGTATATAGACTATATTATTATATGGAAATGTACACACGAAATAGAACTAAGCAAAAAGGTAGAACATGTAATTGGATGTTGACACTGATTGCAGTTAGGTCAGAATACATTCTCAGAAGAGAATTTAAAGCAATCAAAGTAGAATTTAACATTCATTTCTCTCCTGAAGTCATAACAATTTTTTTAAGGCACTGGTGGTAATTGCAGAAGAATAAACTGTTTCTCATCCAAGAACCACTTCATCCACTTTTCCTTTCCAAAGTATATTATTTCTAACTTCACCATTCTTGTTTCAAACAAAGGCCTGCATTTAACAAGATCTGCCGAAGAGCATTTCAGCTTGTTTGGAAACAAACTGATGCTAATTTCACATAAAATGTCTTTCCTAATCTTTTTCAGGTGTTAACAGTTGCATTTTATGATTTTAAAAAATCATGACCCATAGACTGATGGAGAAGAGTTTGGGTCACAAAGCACAAAGAAGGAGCAAATCTTGAAACTGAGAGGACTGGGAATTCTTTCTTGATGGAGAAGCTGTTTTCCAGTGAAGAGCCCTCAAAGGGGCTTAATTATGACATTCTTATTCAAGCAACCGTTCTCCAGGTCAATGGAACTTTTCACTGAACAAAGCTAGTAGAATCAGGCCTTTGAAATACACACTTTTCAAACACTCTTATTTCAGCTTTTTTTGTTTGTTTGTTTGGAATTTTTATTTAATCAACATAGGAAAGCACCTCTGCATTTGTGATTAGCAACCTGTCTGGTATTTATTTTCTTTTTTCTTTTTTTTTCTTTATGGAGGAGGGAAGGTAGGGTAGTTGGGGTTGTGACTTGCCCAAGGTCACATGGCTAGTTTTATGTTAAGTGTCTGAAGCTGAATTTGAACTCAGGTCCTCCTGACTCCAGAGCCAGTGCTCTATTCACTGCATAGAGCAGTGAATTCATTTTTATTTTCTTAGTGATTTGCCTGGATCCCTGAGAAGTTATTGTCTTGCCCAAAACAATCAGTTGTAGTTGTTTGTCCTTCATTCTCTAAGAGGACCAATGACTTAAGGAAAGTGATGTCTTGACTTGAAAGTGAATTGTATTTAAGTTATGCAAGGCTGTGCAAAGTCACCAGTCTCATTCTCTCCTCTGGAGCCAAGTAGGCCTATCGGCAGCACATAGATCAGGACAAATGGAGATGGCCCCAAATGCAGTGGGAGAACTTGAATTTTTAGGTTAAGGTTTTTCTCGGGGCTCAATTTGTCTGAGGCAACACCCATTCAGTGACTAAGGCTAGACAAGAAATGAGTCAAAATAAGGCCTACTCAAAAAAAGGAAAATCAATCTGGGAGGGGAAGATTCTCAGGGTTTCTGGCCAGAACAGAAGAAATTGCTATTTACACGCACTCTGAGCCAACAAAACCTGAACAACGACCAACAGAGGCTTGCTGGTTGCTCAGATCTGTGACCCTTAAACTAGTGTAGCCCTCCATTGTCTGTCATCTCCAGGTAGCCTCCAGGGCCTTCCCACCTTTCATCTCTCATTACTGGAGTCTGACCTCATTTGACTCCTCCTGAAGACCCTCCCCAAACTCCTCTAGACCACCCCTAGAATCCTCCTACAATCTTTCTGTATATAAGCCCCATCTTGCCTCCATGAAGGAGCCAAGAATTCTATAGTGAAGACTCATTCTGTCAGATGATTCTGGCCCACTTGTTCAATACAAGTATCACAGATACCTAGGCTCCTTAAGGGTCTACCCATTGGGGCACCTTGGTGGCACAGTGAGTAGAGTGCTGGCCCAGGAGTCAGGAGGACCTGAGTTCAAATCTGTCCTCAGACACTCAACATGACTAACTAGCATGTGACTTTGGGGAAATCAACCCCAATTGCCCTCCAAAAAGGAAAATAAATAAATAAATAAATAAAGTCTACCCATTATGGTGACCCTTTAATAAACTTTGCTTTAATTTGGCTGAGAGAAGACTGGAGTCGAATTCATTTAGCAGGACCTGGTATGCTGGTATTTTGGGGTCTTGTGCACCCCTAAGCCTTAAACCTCAATATTTTATGGTTCCCTGATAAACCTTAAACCTTAACACATGTATATGCTCTATGCCCCCATTATCCTTATACACATGAGTGAGTGGATAAATCAGTGGTTCTCAGCCTTCCTAATGCCGTGACCCCTTAATACAGTTCCTCATGTTGTAGTGACCCCCAACCATAAAATTATTTTCGTTGCTACTTCGTAACTGTAATTTTGCTACTGTTATGAATCATAATGTAAATATCTGATATGCAGGATGTATTTTCATTGGTATAAATTGAATATAACCCAAAGGTTGAGAACCGCTGAGTTAACTGTTTAATAATTAGATTTCCAGAAAAAACAGCAAGACATACTTTTAAGTTTACTCTGCATTGTTAACATTTTCTCTTCACTTTCTTAATTCTAGAGTTAGACCATCAACAAAATAATAAATTAAGCCCCAATTTATACCATTTGCTTATTTCTGAGGTGTCAGGGTTCACACTGAAAATTTAACAGTTGTCTCTTAGATTTGCTGGTTCCAGAGCAGCCCTGCATACACATAGGTGGGACCTTACAGACTGTTTAGCCCCCTGATTTGACAGATAAGGAACTGAGGCCAAGAGAAGTTAAATGACTTGCCAAGGTCACACTGGTACTTAAGTAGCGGGTGTTGGATTTGATCTGAGGACCTCTGATGCCAACTCTAATATACGTGATACTGTGTCATACCGCTTCACCAAACACAGAATGGCTTTAAAACTAGGCTGATAGGGCAGGCCCTAAGCCAGATTGTGCAGTGGACCAAGGGTATTATCAGCACTTTCTCCCCTTTCCTAATTAGCCCTGCCACCTACACAACATTCCATTCTTGCAAGTCTTTGCTCCCAGCTGGTTGACCCTGTTAAGGTATTGTCTGATAACTAAGGTGCTGCCTACGGTAATTCTCTGCTTTCCTGCCATGGTTTTTCATTGCTCTTTTGGTTCTCCTACCATTCCTTTTTTTTTTTTTTTGCTAACTCCTCAGCCTTATATTTCTCCTATATCTTAAATATGGATGCTCCCCAAGGTCTTCTCATAACCCTCCTCCTTTACTTCTCTTTTCTCCCCAGTCTTTTAATGATTTCATTCATTCTCATGACTTAAGCTATCACTTCATGACCCTAAATATTTGTCTCCAACCCTAGTCTCTAGCCTAGAGTTCTTTACTCCTGCATTTTCAGTTGAAAATCTACCCTTGAATGCCCCCCTAGTATTTTGAATTCAGTATATCTAAACTCCTTTCCCCTTCTAAAGTTCTTGTCTCCTCACTTCACTTTCAACATTTCTTTTTCTGTTAATGTCACCATCATCTGTGCAGGAACCCAGATTATCACCTTGGACTTTGATTTTCCTGCCCTCTCAACCTATACTTACAAAGAATTGTCACAACCTGCTCTTTTTACCTCTATAATACTTCTCACCTCTGCATTCTAAAATCCAGTTTGGGTTTTCATTTTTTTTTCTTAAACTACTCTAATAGCATCTTGCCTGAAATCTTTCCTCCAAACCATCTTACACAGGATAGCCCAAAAAATTTTCCTATGTACCTAAAAATCATTAGAAGTGCCACTGATTCTGGTAAGCAATATTTACGTAAGTTTCAAAATATTATATAATGGAATAAGCCTTTCCTCTTGATACCTCTTCATAAGAGATTAGATGACCTGTGAGTTCCAGTTACTCATGGTAATTTTTTTAAAAATGAGGTTGCTTTTTGCTTATGTCTATGCTTAGAGTTTTGATTTTTTTTTTTGCCTTTGTAATGGATTGGCAGAAAATATATAAAATAGTATTTTAGTGTCCCTAGGACCAGGACCTCTGCCCAGTTCTTACAATGATAATGAGGAAATCAGTGCCTTGGATTCCAGCCCCCAGTGTATTTGCATTCCTCTCTGAACTCCTCCACCTTTCTGGAAAAGATGGCTCAGCCATCTGATAAAAGAAACCTGGTCAGAAAATATTCCATACAAGGACTAGTTAAAAGAAAAGATTTAATGAGAGGAGGGGGGAAAGGGATGACATAATATCTGTCTTTTCAGGTCAGCAATTCAAGTTAATAAACAACTCCCTATAGCTGCATGTCCTGGAAGGTAGATGTGGGCCTCCTGGTGAGCAATTATTCAATGGTGAGGGAGTTACCAGGGAGTAGAGATCATTTAACAGCTACTTTAGGTGTTAGGCTAGGACTTCTCAGACCTAATGAAATCTCTGGCTTCTTGTGACCCTGTGGTAATAGGAAGGTGAATCCCACCCTCCTAAAGCAACAGGAGTACTGTAGAAAGCTGAGTTCCCCGTGTTTTCCCAATGCCGCTACTTAAGAACTATATCTTATCCCAGTTACACTAATATTCCTGTTCCCCTGGCAGGTTCATGACAATTCCTCACAGAATTTAGACAGGGGTTTGAGAACCACCAGAGACAAGAGTCTCTCACATAGAAAATGTGGGAATTATATAACAGCTTCTAGGCAAACACTGCAAATGTTCCATTGTCTTGATCAGAAGAACTCTGCCTCAAAGAGCTGCCTTCCAATATTTGAAGTTCCTCACATGGAAGAGGGATTAGTGGAAACTGAATGACTACTTATTGAAAATGTCATACACAGAACTCATCATTTGTGATACTAGTTCTCTTAAGTCCCATCAAACTCCAAGTCTATGATTCAAATCTATGACTTGTCTGGCTCTAAGAACTTGTACATTTATGTTGAAGTTGTGACAGTGCAAACACATTGAAATTATGCAAATAAAACATCTGTAATGTCCAAGTCCTTTAATCTAGGAATTATCCTCAATCTCTGATGTCCCATTTAACTCCAAGTATATGGTCCAAATCTATGTTTGACCTGACTTTAAGAACCTGGGCATTTTTGTAGGAGCTGTGAATCAGTACAAACATTTTGAAATTATGTAAATATAATCGCTAAAAACTTCCATACCTATTAAACCAGAGATTCTTTTCACACTATATACCCCAAGGAAGTCCTTGATAAGAAGAAATTTTCTATTTATTACATTACTTTTTGTGGTAGCAAAGAACTGGAAACAAAGCAGATGTCTTTATTGGGGAATGGCTAAATAAACTGAGGTATATGAATGTAATGGAATATTACTATGCTACAAGTAATTACAAATTTGATAAATATAGAGGAGCATGGAAAGGCATATGAACTGATGCGGAGTGAACCAAGCAGGGCCAAGAAAACAATGGGCACTATTAAAGTGTCTTTACCTTGGAGTGGGTTGTAAGGGAAGGCTACTAAGTCTCATGGGTTCTGTGAATGTTTTCTGTTTGCTGTCTTTGTTCACAAGGACCATTACCTAAACTTAAATGGAGAAAAAAAGCAGTGGAGCTTTGGACAGAACGCCTTCCTCTAGTCTACTTAGCCCTGCAAATGAGGAACCAACCATTAGTATTGGGAATTACCAAGAAATATTAGCCTTTGATTTAATCTGGTACTTCCTTTTTCTCCATTGTTCTGGAAATTAAATGGTGGGTTCAGCATGAAAAATTAATGAAAACTCACAGGCTATCTGCTTCAGTCTTAGCTTCTGCAGATGGTACTGTCAGCAACCATCACCTAAGGAGATGGTCAATGCCACTACTGGGAAGAAAGCCAAGCCAAGTTTGCTGAAAATATCTTAACAACTGCAGATGGATATCTTTTTACTTCACTGGCCATGCAATTGCATCAGAAAACTGGTTCAGTCCTCTCAGATTTTAGCAATCTACTGTATTCACTTTCTGGACCTATGGCCACAATACTACAATAAGTTATTCCTGGAACTCATGTTTAATAAACCTTCTATCTCTCTTAAAGGGTTCTATGCGTTTTGTTAGAAAGGAGAGGGCAGAAAATAATTTCTTTTGAAGAATAACAGTCTCTGTGGCTTAGCGAATAGAGCACTGGCCCTGGAGTTAGGAGGACCTGAGTTCAAATCCAGACTTAGACACTTAACACTTACTAGCCGTGTGACCTTGGGCAAGTCATTTAACCCCAATTGCCCCATCTTCCCCCTCCAAAAAGTTAAAATAAAAGTCTCAGAATTAGAATGGATCACATAGGTCATCTAGTTAAACATATTCCTGAACATGAAACCCTACAACATATCTGATGAGTTGTAATTCAGCAGTGCCCTCTGGAATGCCTATTTCATCTCCAACAGACTTGTTTTCATCTTGAATCTTTTCCATTCACAGTCCTTCCATCTTTTGCCTCCCACTGGACTGGAATGAGGGGAGGCTTGTGATGGAGAGGCCAATCAGCAAGCTACCCAAATATGCAACTCTACAACATATCTGATGAACCTCCCCTGAGGTTCACGGGATCCGTATCTACCACCCATTCAAAGTCCTGATAATTGTTGTCTGCCAACCTACAGGATCCCTCCCCCTGGTTTTTTTTTTCTTTATGGAGGGCAGTTGAGATTAAGTGACTTGCCCAAGGTCACATGGCTAGTTTTTTGTGTTAAGTGTCTGAGGTCGGATTTGAACTCAGGTACTCCTGACTCCAGGGCCGGTGCTCTATTCACTGCGCCACCTAGCCGCCCCCCCTCCCCCTGTTTTAAAATGAATTCAGCGCCTGGATCAGAGTCTTTCTCTACAATCCAACCCCTGCTGTCGCACTAAGGGATTACAAATTAATACTCCCTAAAATAGGCTAACCTCCCAGTTCCTTAATTTACTGATACCCAATGACCTACTCCTTCGCTCTGTCTCAACCACATCCGAAGGTAGTCATGCCCAGGATCTTGTCATCACCCACAAACACCCCTCTGCTATGTTCATGAGCTCTGAAATTCCTTTATTTGCATACAATATATCGGCATGCTGCCTCTCCTGCCGACTTCCAATATTAAACCTTCCTCTTTTTTCACACACTGTGAATTCAGATCCATCTCCCAGTCAGTTCTCTCCTGGACCCCCATTGACCCTACATTAGCTACACTTTCCCCCTTTCTCTGTCTTGACCTCTTGGCGAACCAGTTCTCCACACTGTCCTCTTCTCTTGAGTCCTTTGTCCCTTTATAACGTCATTATTTGTGCCCTGCCGAGCCAGTCACTCTCACAGTCACTGTACTTTTACTCCTACACATAGATTGAAGGTAGAGAGAATCACACAATCACCCTAACTAGTTCTGCCAGAAATTTATGTTAAACAACTTCAACTGCGTCCCAACTGGTGCTAAGGAAATCCTTTCATATTCCTACTTAACTTACTGCCCATTCATTGAAGTCGCTTTTGCAAGCCTTTTTACTCTTCCTCCAATCTCCCGTTACTTCCCCTCCCCCACCCTCTCAGCTGAGAACTTTGCTTCCTATTTGAAGCCATTCACCTTGAGTATCCTCTTTTCTCTTCCCCTTCTCCTGTCACTGAGATCACTTTGACCACTATCTCCTCCTTCACTCCTGTCTCACACGAAGAAGTGACCCAACTTCTTACTAAAACCAATCCCTAGTCTACACACAAGCAGTCACATTACATCCTCTCTCCTACAACAGCTTGCCCCTTCTATTATTCCCACTCTCTCACTAATTCTCATTCTCTGCCCTTCTACTGGCTACTTCTCCATTGCCTAAAGATGTAGTTATGTTTCTCCCATCCTCAAAAAGCCTTCACTTGGTACTTTCATCCCCACTATTGTCCCATATCTCTTTTCCCTTTTGTGGCTACATTTCTCAAGAAGGCCATCTGCAATAGATACCTCCATTTCCTCTTTTCACATTTTTCTTAACTCTCCAAGTCATCCTGATCTATATCTTGCCACCGGGGCCAGGTATCTCTGCAGGAGAAAGTGAGGCTAATGACTTTGTACAGCCCTGCCTCACTTAAATCCAATTCACTTGCAAGTCAAGACATCACCTTCCTGAAGTCTTTGGTCCTCTTTGAGAATGAAGGACAAACAACAACTCTCTACAGTCTGACTTCTAATCTCATTACTCAACTGAAGCTTCTCTCTGTAAAGTTATTAATGTTGTCTTAATTGCCAAATCCAGTGGTCTTTTCCCAATCTTCATCTTTCTTGACCTCTCTACAGCCTTTGACAGCATAAGATCACCTTCCTTCTCCTTGATAATCTCTTTT
Source organism: Pseudocheirus occidentalis (assembly GCA_028646575.1). Lineage (NCBI taxonomy): Eukaryota > Metazoa > Chordata > Mammalia > Diprotodontia > Pseudocheiridae > Pseudocheirus > Pseudocheirus occidentalis. The sequence goes on from CM053593.1 coordinate 277,766,968, forward strand.
CTTTTGTTTTTTTGGGACACTACTTTCTCCTGGTTCTCCCACATATCTAATCATTCCTTTGATGGATCTTCATCCAGGACATTCCTGCTAATTGTGTGTATTCTCCCAGCCTTTTCCCTTCCCCATCTGTCATGGACCCCCCTCTCTTCTAGACTAATCCATTTGGTGTTTCACCAGCTCCCACCAATTCAATTATCGTCTCTGTGTTTATGATTCTCTAATCTGTTAATCTAGTTCTGACTTCTCTCCTGACCTTCAGTTGCCTATTAGATATGATGGATTTCTCAAAGGTTCTATAGATGTTTTAAACTCAATCAGTCTAAAATCAAACTCATTATATTCCCCCTTACTCTTCCCCCTTCTAAACTTCCCTGTCTCTATTAAGAGCACCACCATCCTCTGAGTCCCTTAAACTTGAAATCTAGGTGTCATCCTCAACTCCTCCCTCTTTCACCTACCACGTTCAGTGTTTCCAAGATTTTGCCTTTTTAGTATCTCTTTAATATATCCCCTTCTCTCTTCTGACACTACTACCTCCCAGCTTCAGACCCTCATCTCCTCCTACCTAGACTATTTGGATAGCTTGCTGGTTGGTCTCTCTATCACAAGCCTCCCCTCATTTCAGTCCATCCTCCATTCAGCCACCAAAACAATTTTTCTAAAGCACAAGTCTGGCCATGTCAATGAACTCAGTAAACCCTAGGGGCTTCCTATTTTCTACAGGATCAAATATAAAATCCTCTGTTTTGTGTTCAAATATCTTCATAATCTAACCCCTTCATCTACCTACCACCTTTCTAGTCTTCTTTCATGTTATACCTTCTTCCTCCCTTGCCCACGTACTCACTCTTTGGTCTCTTTATTGTTCCTTGAACAAGACACACTTTCTTTCAACTCTGGTCATTTTCCCTGACTATCTCTCATGCATGGGATGCTCTCCTTCTTCATCCTCATCTCTTGGCTTGCCTGGTTTCCTTCAAGTCCCAGACACAATTTCATCTTCTACAGGAAGCCTTTTGCACTACATCTTAATTCTAGTACCTTTTCTCTGTTGATTTCCTGTTTATCTTGTGCATAGCTCGCTCATGCGGAGTTGTCTGCATGTTGTCTCCACCATTAGACTATGAGCTCTTTGAGAGAAGGCCTTCTGTGTTCTACCTTTCTTTGTATTCCCAGTGCTTAACATAGTGTCTGGTATATGATAGGCTCTTACTAAATGTTTTTTGACTGAAAAGTACATGTAACAAGAGATACAGCATAAGTGCAAAGTGAATATATACAAATATATACATATATTTATATTAATTAAATAAAAAGGTAGTTTGGTAAGGAGAGCACTATCAGGGGCATCAGGAAAAGTTTTATGCACAAGATGGTGTCTGAACAGCATCTGAAAAGAAGGGACTCCATGAATCAGAGACAGGGAGGGAAAGCATTCAAAGTATGAGAGATGGCCCTTTGAGCTGTATTACTGAGTTGTTAAAGGGGAGTAACATCCAACAAGGCTGGAAAAAAAGGCTGGGGACCTATTGTGAAGGGCTTTAAATGCTAAACTGAGACATTTATATTCTATACTAAAAGCAAAAAGGAATCACTGGAGCTTACTAAAATGTGGGGTGTGAAATGGTCAGATCTACATTTGAGAAAAATTACTTTGGCAGCCATCTGCAGAATGCTAAGGGACTTAAGGTGGGGACACTAATCAGGAGGCTGTTGAAATAATTCAGGTGAGAGGTGATGAATATCTGAACCAAGGTGGTAACTGCATGAGTGCAAAGAAGGGGTCAGATTTAAGAGATGTTGTAGAAGTAGAAATGGCAAGATTTGATAAATGATTGGATATAAAGAGCAAGTGAAATGAGGCACTGGGGATAATACCAAGTAAGTATGATGGTGCATTCAACAGAAATAAAGGCATTTGGAGGAGAGGAGAATTTAGGAAGAAAATAATGGATTCAATTTTAGACATGTTGAGTTTAAGATATTTTCAATAGTCAATAAGTGATCTGGGATTAAAGTCAAAAGGAGAGATGGGCCAGATATATAGATCTATGAACTATCTGTATGAACTATCTGCCTAGAGATCGATGATCATTAAACCCATGAGAGCTGATGCAATTACTTAGAGGGAATATATAAAGGGAGAAGTAAACAAGGTCCCAGGACTGAATCTTGGGGAACATCCTCAGTTAAGGGGTGTGAGATAGAGGAGTCAGCAAAGGAGATAGAGAAGGAGCAGTGAGGCAGGAGTCTAACCCACTGTGGATCTCTCCTCCAGTAGGAGGGGTGGTCAAAAGCAGCATATAGGTAAATAAGGATGAGGACTGAGAAAAGACCGTCAGATTTGGCAATTAAAAGATCATTGGTTGACTTTGAAGAGAACAGTTTCAGTGAATGATTAGGTCAGAAGCAAGATTGTAAATGATAGAACAATGAGAGAAGAGAAAGTGGCATTAGTGAATCATAGACTTAAATCAGGAAAATATCTTAGAGGTCCTTGAGTCTAATCCCTTTATTTTAGATAGAGGGAAATTAAGATGTAGTGAGCTTAAATGATCTGACAAAGGTCATAGGCAGAGAGAGGATTTGAACTCAGGTCCTCTGATTGCAAATCCTGTGCCCTTTCCATGGTACCATACTGTAGCAAATCTTAACAAAGCAAAACTGGCTATGCACAAAGACAGAAAAATGGGCTCTTCACCTGCATTAAGTAAATTTCTGGATTGTATATGCTTCTCACTTGGCATGCAAATGTATACCTAGGAAGTGAGTGTCATTCTAGGGGAACCTGCTCTAAAAATCAATAGATCTCCTAATTATACCACTGGTTTGTTCATGATGCTTAATGCCTCATGACCTAAACTAGGAGCTCTTAGTCTGAAGTTTGTGAACTTGCTTTAAAAAATATTTTGATAACTATATTTCTTTTTTTTTTTAACTTTTTAGATGGGGAGGAAGGGCAATTGGGGTTAAGTGACTTGCCCAAGGTCACAAGATTACTAAGTGTTAAGTGTCTGAAGCTGGATTTGAACTCAGTTCCTCCTGACTACAGAGCCAGCGCTGTATTCACTGTGCCACCTAGCCACCCCATAACTATATTTCAATGCAATTGATTTCCTTTATCATCCTGGGTACTTTATGCTATGTGTTTAAAAACATTATTTTGTAAAAGGGTCCATAGGCTTTGTCAGACTGACAAAAGGATCCATCAAACATACACCAAAAACTGTTCACCTATGCCAAACAACATTGAGATTGTGTAATTCTCAGAGAGAACCCTGAGACCACAGGCCTAGAAGCAATAATTGTCCCCACAGGTGACAACATTTTTGTTTACATTTGTCACATGCTCAACAGTTTCCTCTAAAAACTCTATTTGGCATAGGTAATTGCCAAATCTATTGGGCATATCCATTTTTGAAAAAGGTTTCAAACACAGACAAAACTTATTGTTTGGGTAGCAACCCAGACTATTGCTGGCATTTAAGTTTCTTTTGTTTGTTTGCTTTTTTGGAGGCAATTAGGTTTAAGTAACTTTTCCAGGGTCATACAAAGGCTGGATTAGAGTTCAGGTCCCTCAGACTCTAAGGCCAGTGCTCTATCTATTATACCACTTAGCTGCCCCTTGGCCCTTAACAATTCTTTTTTTTTTTTATTTCTTTTATTTTTTTTTTTTGCTTTTTTTTTTTTTGGAGGGCAGTTGGGGTTAAGTGACTTGCCCAAGGTCACACGGGGCTAGGTTTTTTTGTGTGTGTGTTAAGTGTCTGAGGCTGGATTTGAACTCAGGTACTCCTGACTCCAGGGCCGGTGCTCTATTCACTGCGCCACCTAGCCGCCCGGCCCTTAACAATTCTAAGGAAAATTTGATGGCACAAAGCCACTAAAGATTCAAATTCCAGCTATGCCATTTAGTACTTATGTGACCATGGAAATGTCACTTAAGCCCTTTGGTCCTCAGTTTCCCCGCGTGTAAAATGAGGGAATTGGATGAAAAGATCTGTGAGGTCCCTCAAGCTATATATCCTGTGATTCTATGATCCAACTCTGTGATTCTGTGATCCAAGGCTGTGTTCATGAAGTGGGTCTGGAGCAGAATGAATAGCTAATAAGCATGTGAATCATTTTACAACAAGGCTGAGTTTCATCCCATATGAATAGATGGAAAATAACAAACTTTGCCCACTGTGCCATAAGGAGCTTTCCCCAAACTGTTATTTGAGAGATAGTAGTAGTTTGTTCATTAGATGATTTTGAGTGGGTAGTAGGGGATGGGTATGGAAGGCTGGTTTGATGTGGAAGCCAAAGTTGAACAAGAACCTTGGTAATTAGTATGGACAGTTGGCTGCATGTATTTATAGGACCCTATGCCCAAAGATCTAGCATTAGAAGAGATGTCAGAGACTATCTAATCCAGTTCCTTGATTTACAGATGAGGAAAATTAGGCCTAGGAAAATAAAATGATGTACCCAAGGTCATATAGATAGTAATTATCAAAAGTGAGATTTGAACCCAGTTCCTCTGACTTTAGAGCCAGTGCTTTGTCTATCAAATAGCACTGCTATTTCCTTTCTCATGTGACTGAGTTAAAAAAAATCAATCAACAAGCATTTAATAATTACCTAAAGTGGTCCAGGCACTATGTAAGGCATGAGAAATACAAATACAAAGAAAGAAACAATCCCTACTTTCACAGGATTGCTCCTTGGCAAATTTGGACAGCATACGAAAAAGCAAGCCCATCACCTTGTTGACAAAGGTCTCTGTAGTCAATGCTATGGATTTTGCAGTAGTAATGTATGGTTGTGAGAGCTGGACTACAAGGAAAGCTGGGCATGACAGAACTGTGGTTTTTAAATCGTGGTGCTGGAAAAGACTTTTGAGAATCCCTTGGATGGCAAGGACATCAAATCAGTAAATGCTTAGAGAATTTAATTCAGGCTAATCACTGGAAGGACAAATATTGAAGCTGTAACTTAAATCCTTTGGCTATATAATGAGAAGACAAGATTCACTGGAAAAGACTGATATTGGGAAATGTTGAAGGCAAAAGGGAAAGAGGATGAAAGAGGATGAGATGGATGAATAGTGTTGTGGAAGCAAGGAGCATGAACTTGGATAGACTTCAGGGGATAGTGGAATATAGAAGGGCCTGGCGTAGCCTACGGTCCATGGAGTTACAAAGAGTAGAACATGACTGAATGAATCAACAACAAAAACAGCAACTCTCAAGGAATCGTGCTGGCTTCCCCAAAATTCAATCAGCTTTTTATTTTTGATGCACAAAATTTAATTAAAGCTCTGAACATGACCTGAGTAATTTTAAAGTAAATCTTCTTAAACCATAAATGACTAGATACAAGAAGAAAGTTTATACCTGCTGATGTATATCATTTCTCCAAAAACCTACATGGTAATTTTAGAAAATTGCTAGTCAAATTATTTAATGACACCTTATATAAATAATTTCATCTCTTGCATGGCATTTATGCTGTTTTCTTCTGTCTACTTTTAGTAATTATCTTATGCCACTTACCAAAGAGTGAGAATGATATTTGTAAATGACATCATTACTAAAGTATTTGGTAAATATGTAATCCCAAATCATTCCTCTCAGAAACATAATTTATCACATCATTATACCTTAGACATTCAATTGTCAATAGAAAAGAGAAAATGGAGACAATTTTATGGGTACATTTTTAAAAAAGCATATTTTGGAATTACCTGACTAAATGCATTGTTTTGTACTTGGTTTTTCCAATGGAGACCTGGCCTAAAAGTTCAGTTACACAAGAAGTATGTGTGGAAATGTGAGTGTTTGAGTCTTAGGAGGTAAGTTACAATCAGTAAGCTTTCTAAGATAGAGTGTCTTGACTGTCAAATTAGAACCTGACCATTTAAAACTGTATTGTGGAAACATAGAGTTAAAAGGTCACTAATTAGAGGTCATTCATTAAATATCATTTTACAAACTGGGAAACTGAGGCCCAAAGAAGTTAAGGGACTTGTCCAAAGTCTCACAAACAATAAGTAGCCGAGTCAGTATTCAAATTCAGGTCTTCTGTCTCCAAATCTAGCACTCTTTCTGTGGTACCATGTCACATGCAATTTCATTTAATCTTCCTCTAATTCTAGACATGCCTTAGGAAGGTCTGGGATCTCCAATAGTTTGACGAGTATTATTAATGAGCCAAGAAAGTCTGACATACAAGTGATTCCTAGCTCTCTAAGTTCGCACATGTGAAGTTTTATAATCTGGTTTCACTTTTTTTTCCTCATTCCAATGGGATATTTATGAAAAAATGCTTTGAAAGTAGCATACAAATACAAAGTATTATAATAACATCTCACTTATCTGGTTATTAGACTTTAGACAGTTTCAACCATCTGGAAAATAGTAGGACTTGAAGAAAGTGAAAAAGGCCTCCAGGACAGAGTCACATGTATAGTGAGAATTCATTAAGTGTTTGTTGAATAGAATTGAATCCAAGTGAAGAAAATAGCTGTTATAGTGTTAATGAACTTGATTCCACAGAGTAGAATGGAGCGGCTACTTCGAAGCCCCGAGGCTTGAGCCCATTGATTTATAATTGTGTGCAAAATTAAGCTCACTACCATCTTATTTTCCTACCCCCCCTCAACCCCCAAGGCAGCTTTCATTTCTTCTTCAATTTAATCACAATGGACAGTGGGTTAGACATATTAGGTCTTGGGAGTTTTCTCAAAGCTGAAAGGCACAATGGCTTTGAGTTCAATTCAGTTAATTTCAATTGAACAAATATTAATTAAGTATATATCGAAAGCACTAGACTGGGGATATAAAGACAACACTCCATCCCACCCTCAAAAAAAACCCAACGAAAACCCAAAACTTTTTCTGTCCTCAGAAAACTTAAATTCTCCTGGAGTGGTGTAATATGTGCACAGATTTGTACAATATATGGTGATTAGAGGTGGCAACGAACATCCACAACTGGTGGGATAAAGGAATCCCAGAGGAGGCAGCCACAAAGCTAAGTCTCGATGGAAAATAAGGATTCTAAGGAGTGACAAAGGCAAGATCGGGTGTATTCTAGCCATGGGGGACAGCTTGTGCAAACGAATGTAGGTAAAAGATGGGAGTACTGGGACAGTTAATAGTTCAGTTTTCATGAAACCTAGAATACATGAAGGGGAACTAATATAAAATAAGCTAGGTTAGGTTGGAGTCTGACTATAGAAGACCTTAAATGTCAATATGCACAACTTGTATTTTATTTACAATATAATAGAGAGCTACTGAAATTTATCTTGTTTTTATTTAATTGGGGAATGATATGTTTAGACTTGTGAATTAAGGAAAATTACTTTGGCAGCTGTGTGATAGATGATTTGGAAAGGGGAGAGAGATCGGAAGCAGGTAGATAATAAAAGTGGAGTCCAGATTACAGGTGATAAAAAATAAGCTTTCAGATCCTAAACTTCAGACAAGGTGGTAGCTCACCTAACACTAGAACAACTGAGAATAACCAACTTTCAACAGTACATTCAGACCAAGGAAACCATATTAAGAAAAAAAGAAACCATATTAATTGTCTTCCCCTAAATGGTGCTATGTCTCCAGAATACCTGTTATCCACTTCCTGACAGAGATTCAAGTTGCAGAAAAAGGCATATATTTTTGGACATGGACTCATTTTTTATGGATTGTAGTTGTTTATTATGAAGGTTTCTTTTGGTCTTGGTTTTTAGTTGGGAGGAGTTGGCAATATTGATGAAAAAAGAGGGCTGTTTAAACATTTAAAAAATATATAGACAAGGACAGAATAAAATTGAGAGGCAAGCAAAGAAAAAACAAGACAATAATGTTGGATAAATGAGGCCTGATTATACTATTGTTATAATTAAAAGCATTTTTATGCTGATAAAAATCCAATTATTATACTCTTTTAGGCATGCAAAGCTTAATCTCTAAATTAAGGCAATGTATCCACTCAGATT